>CM037876.1:265663881-266263881 GCA_021292165.1 Shinisaurus crocodilurus
TCATCCAAGTGTGCCTTCAACTGAGCACCCACCACCTGTTCGATCACCTTGCCCAGAAATGGTAAATTGGAGACTGGACGAAAGTTGTTTAAACCCTGGGGATCCAAGGAGGGCTTCTTTAGAAGCGGTCTTATTACTGCCTCCTTGAGGGCTGATGGCATCACTCCCTCCTCGAGGGAGGCATTCACCACCGCCTTGATCCCCTCACCCAGTCTCTCCCTCCCTACAGCTCATGACGAGCCAGGACGGGCAAGGATCAAGCAAGCAGGTGGTCGGCCTCACAGATGAAAGCACCTTGTCCACTTCATCAGAAGGAAGAAGCCGGAACCGATCCCACAAAACCGGTTTGCCATTGGCCTCCTCCCGCTCACTCCCTGTGTCCATGACGTACGATATCCCACTCCTAATCCGATCGATTTTATCTGCGAAGTGCTTCGCTAAAGCCTCACAGGAGGCCTTTGACTGTTCCAGTGAGTCTGGAGCGACTGGACCGACCAGACTCCGGACCACTTGGAACAGCCTCCTGGGGCAGCACTCTGCAGACGCAATGGAGGCAGCATAGAAATTCTTTTTTGCTGCCTTCACCGCCACCCGATAGGCTGAAGCTGCAGCTCTAACCCGTGTTCGATCGTCTTCGGAGCGGGAATTTCGCCATCGGCGCTCTAGCCTTCTCACCTCTTGTTTCAGAGCTCGCAGCGAAGGAGTGAACCATGGCACTGCGCGAGCTCTGTTTAGGCGAAGAGGGCGCTTTGGGGCAACTCGGTCTAATGCCCTGGTGATTGCAGCATTCTAGTCATCCACCAGGGTCTCGACGAGCTACCGTTTGTGTGCTCCAATTCCCCAAGCGCGTTCAGGAATCCATCCGGATCCATAAGACGCCTGGGGTGGACCATCCTAATAGGTCCCTCACCCCTGCAGAGGGGTTGTGACACCAAGAAATCCAACCCCACCAGATAGTGATCTGACCATGACAAGGGGGTGGTGGATATCCAGATCATTTCCAGATCATTTCCCCCCTCTCCAGAAACAAAAACCAAGTCCAGTGCATGACCGGCTACATGGGTAGGTCCAGTTAATGCAGGGTGCAGCTCCCAGGAAGCCATGGTCTCCATGAAGTCCCGAGGTGCCCCCGTGAGGACAGCCCCCGAATGCACGTTGAAGTCCCCCAGCACCAATAGCCTGGGGGACAACACACGCACAATCAGAGACCACCTCCAGCACCTCGGCCAGGGAGTCTGTCATGCAGCGGGGTGGACGGTACACAAGCAGAATCCCCAGACTGCCCTTTGGACCCAACCTCCAGTACATGCACTCAATAAACTTGGTCTTCCTGAGAGGGAGTCTGGTAAGGACCAAGCACTCCCGGTAGATAACAGCCACTCCCCGTCCCTGTCCCCCAACCCTTGGCTGCTGGGCATACGAGAAACCAGCCGGACACAAGGCCGCCAAAGTTGGAGCAGCGGCCTCGTCCAGCCAGGTTTCCGTAATACATGCCAGGTCCGCACCCTCATCCAAGATCATGTCATGGATTACAGATGTTTTTTGGTAACGGACCTGGCATTACACAGCAACAAATGCAAGGGTGGGGAAGGAGCCACCCCCCCCCCCAGTTATCCCTTGGCTCTGGGCAGGCCTGGAACAAGGGATAGATATTAAGCATCAATCCACTGTTCCCCTTAATCGGCATGGCCTGCCCCTAGCACTCTGCCAGCGTCTGCCGCTCAACAATGGTATGTTTTGCCCCTGGAACTCCCCCCATCATCTCCCTGAGATGAACACATGCCCCCCCTGCTTCCGCCGATCAGGCGGGAGACCCACCCCTAAAATGAACCCCTAAAACCCCAACCCAGCTCAGACAGGGGGGTAGGCCCTCGCCCTCATGCAACCCCCCAAGTGGCTCCCCCCAAGGGGCGACCCCTTTGGTGTCGTCCCCTTTGGGGGCGTCGCCGCCCCGCTCCGCAGGCCAGCAGATGTAGATGTTGGCTCTGCTGGGGCAGCTGGCACCACTCCCCAATCAGTCCAGGGGGCAGCTCCTCCTGGCTGCTGCAGAGGCAGGGCCCCAGTCCAGCAGGGAACCACCAGGGAGGGGGAAAAGCTGGCTGCAGGTGGAGGTCACCAGCTTACCTCCCTCCCTGGAGAAGCCCAAAATGCTGGCAGGTCTTCAGGGCAGTTTAATAGTCTGGAGACATAAAGACTTGCAATATTTCAAGTGATGACTCCAGCTCAGTGTATCTTATAGGACACTTATTCCAGATATAGCCTATGGGTTGTGGCTTTTCATAAAACCTAATGAATTTCTAGATTTGTCAGCTGTTTCATCGCAGATGCATTTTGCTAATCTAATGGAAACATTTTGAGTTCAGGTCCAAAATATCGATAGCTTTTAGTATTGCAAATGAATGTGACTGTGGTTCTTGATAATAAAAAAAAGTAGCAAGTAATTTTGTATGTGTGTTTTATGTAAAAATGGCTCTCCAATATTTGATACTTATATAAATATATGTATATATATATATTTCCTTGCAGAGTTTTAAGCTGAATGTAGATAGCCACTGTGCTTTAAAGGAAGCTGTCGTAGAAGAAGGACGCCAACTTCTTGATCTTATAGTATCTCACAAATCAGGTAAACCCTTCTGAAATATTGCAAGTCTTTATGTCTCCAGACTATTAAAGAATAAAGAAGCATTGCTGTAAATTACTGCATATATTCACTTCCTTATGTATTATTAATATTTACATTATCAGTTTGACCTTCAAGATTTATAAATGTTTCATATACTGCATACAATGCTGTGATACTTATAAAATGAAATACTGCCAGCAAATAGTCTGTTCATTTTATTTTGGTCTCGCTGCTCAGCTGAGTTTCAATTGAAATTACATCACTGAAAACTTCACGCTGACATGTTCTTTGATGTAGGTGCTATGGAAATAACATTAAGATGATAAATTAGGATTTCATATCTATACACATATATATTTTTACATAGCCAGCATGAGTAATTGCGCTGGTAAAGGCTCCTTTGCCATTTAAGCTAATTCTTACTGCAATTTTAAAGTATTTATTAGGAAAGGTTTTTAAATCAGGAAGGAATAGTTATTTCCTTTAGTTATGCTTGTCCTTTTCACTATAAGCCTTAAGTCAGGATGAATAATAACTTTTGTCATATTGTTGAAACTTGGCGTGACTAGTTTAATGGTATGGTTTTAATCAGAACACTCAGCTTTATTTTGGCTTGGTTGGAAAGGGTTGTGTGTGTGTGTGTTTGGGGGGGGGGGTTTGAGATGAAGTTGTTCTCTAGGTTTTAGTGTGATTATTACTTGAGTTCTTACATCTGTTACTTCTCTACCTGCACATGCTCTTCTAGAACTTGAAATAGATTTTCCCCTTCCGAAACATTAATGCTATAGTAAATCAGTTAGCTGATATGCATAATTCCCTGGAGGTTTTATAATGGTAGCAAGGTCTCAAAAACTGATGACTAATAGGTCATTGCATATTTATCAAGAAGAAGAAATTTTAGAAATGGAAAATGAAAGCAACAGCAACTATATGGCCTCAGGAGCAGGCTGAAGTATGGATTTCTCTACTGTTTCTTCCACAGATGAGTCACAGGGTTATATGTTACTTTATTTTTCTTTGCTATCTTCAATCAGAACTTAACATGAAGTTTGTGTGTCACATTTTGACCCTATCATATTGTTTGCAATATCAATATGTCAGAATTCCCGACTGGATTTCTCAGTAAAGTGTGCCGAATTACTTAAGGAGAAGGATTTTTGTTTTGTTTTGCTACCCCCCAGAGTTCTTTACTGCTCTTTTCTTAAATAATGTTATTAAAAGATGAAGTTCGATGTATAACTTCATTTGTTTATCTCATTTTTGGAGAAGGACTGAAGGACATGCTGCAGATGATTGCAAGTCAATGGAAGGAACTACAGAGGCAAATCAAAAGGCAACACAGCTGGATTCTTAGGGCTCTGGGTATCATCAAAGCAGAGATACTGGCTACTGATGTGTCTGCAGAGGATGAGGAAGGGACTGAGAGCCCCAAGGTAAGTGGCTTGAAGTTTGTCTTATTTCCTCTTATTTCCTCCTCCTTTTGAACTAGGCACCACTGAAGTTTTCTTTCCACCCTAAGGCTTTTCATTTCTAGTGGGTAATTTTTTCTATAAACAAAATAAAATATCTTACTCTGAAACAATACCAAAATAATAATAATAATAAAAAAAAAATCCTCTGCCTGAAACTTTTTACATTTTCAAAAAGAATTCTTTCCCCCTGTATGGAAGTCTGCAAGGGGACAAGAAAGGGATGTAAAATATTTAGTAAACAAAACATAAAGTATCTTTAACATGAATAATCAGAATGGCTTTAAATTGTTTTGTTGCAACTATAAATCACTATAATCAGTGCAATCACTCAGCTCTGACATCCATTAGCCGCTTGGTTACAGCAAATTAACAAAGAAGAGAGAAAGTGATTCATTATCTCATTCCTGTTAATGACTATCAGATGCATTGCCTAATTAGGGAATGGCCATTGCAGTGGGGAGAAGGTCATATGCTTTGCCACAAATCTCTTTGCTTGGAGTTTAAACCTTCCATGATTCTGCATGTGTTGAATGCATCAAGTACTTTACAAATAAAGTGCTGATATCCGTATCTATTTAGTGAGGAATTCCTTTGGAGCAATGAAAGCATCTTCCCCCTTATTGCTGTGCTATGATGGAATGAGGAACTTTGCTGTGGGGTGAATAACCTTGCTGCCCAGAGAAAACCTGTTAGTTTGTTTTTTCTTTTTCTGTCTGTTTGTTTTTAAAGAGAAAGGGAGACTCTAACTAGGGATGGGAGAGAAATTTGTTTGGTCTGTATTTTAATACAAGATGAACTAATGCATACTTTCCAAGCTAATAGAGAAACTGGAATGAATTATCCTTCATTTTTTGCACTTTTCCAAATTTTGCAGTGCAGTTTTCCAATCAAAAGATGCTTATGAAAATGCATGCATTGGGGGAGATTGCATACAAAAATGCGTATATTTGGATAAATGTGTTCACAGATATTTATGAATGTTCATTCTCACTTTTTACCAAAAAAATTGCAAACTGATGTAGAAATGTGAATGAATAAACTTGTGCTTCAAAAGTTCAGAAGTTGTCAAAACCAGATTCATTCAACCCTAACCCCAGGGCACTCTTCAAAGAAAAATAGGAAAAACTTATTGAAATGGTGGAAGCATTGATTCAGACATAGCTAGCCTTGGATTATTTTTGTTTCCTTTTAGAGGGCTAAATTAACAGTTTCCCATTTTTCATGTGTAGAAAAAAACAACCCCACAAACTTAAAAAAAACACAATTCCAAAATCCACAGTGCATAGGCAGGGGAAATGTGTCATTCTTCATCAATGACATCACACCAACTATCCAATAGTTGTCTATTCTGTATATTAATACTGACTGTGGTTCCATGGATAATGTTTTCATTTTTGAAGGTACAATTTGAGGCACTACAAAAAACTAGAAAACAATCTCTAACTGAGACCAAAAGTGCAACAGGAAAAACATAGATAGCTGTAAGAGGACAAGAGCATTTCCTGTTCTCTGTACGTACACTTAGTTACCCAAGATGAATATTATACTACATCTCAGTCACTGAGCATTTATTTATTATTACATTTCTATACTTCCCATGAAACCATAAAATACAAAAATATGATAAAACATCTTTTAGAAACCTTTAAAAATTAAGCAACATAAACTGAGCTGGCACCAAAGTGTGTTTCAGGGCTTACTTCCTGCCTTTGTGTATCTCCATCATGGCTGTTCCTGCCAGTGAGTAGACATTTCAGCTTAAGGAGATAATCAATAAGCAAAGACAAGCTTACCACCCAAGGTCCATGAGAGGGAACAGTTGCTAGAGTGGGCTGCAGATCTTTGACAATATGTTGGATTTATTTGTTCGTTTGTTCATTTAAAAAATCTATATGCCACCCTCCAGTATAAATATTTGCAGGGCAGCTTACAATAGGTAGATTTTATTTATTTGCTCATTTGTTCAGAAAGTGTCTATCCTGCCTTTCATCCCCCCAAGTGTCTTCTATAATTAAAACACAGAGGGACCTGTTGATAGCAACAACTGATATTTTGGTGCTCTCTCTGTAGGCCTGCCCAACAGTTGTGTCCTGTAACAGACCACTGTCTGGTAGTATCCTGACTACCAGTCTGTCCTTGTCAAACTGTTACTTTACTTAGGGTGCATGTTCAGACAACTCCCGGAATTCCCATACTGGCTAGGACTTTTTTTTGTATAAACATGCATAGGATTGCACGCTTGGGCTGCAATCCTATACACACTTAACTAAGAGTGAGTCTCATGGGGTTCAATAAGACTTACTTCTGAGTAGACTTGTGTAGGATTGTGCTCTTAAGTTAAAATTCTATACACTTGGGAATATGTCCCATTGAGTTCAATGGAACATATTTCATTGTACTCTTAACTGAATGGGTTTTGTAGTTTTAGGAATACCTGATGTAAACACTTCAAGTGCGAGAACTTTGTCTGAGGGCTTTATAGATTACGTTTTTAGGTGAACCAACCTCATTTAGCTGGCGAGGTTCAAAGGCTCACAGGCGGTCCTGATCCCCAACAGACTGAGTCTAAGGACCCAGAAATGTGAAGCCTCAGATCCTGCCTGTCACCTAAAAGGTGCCATGGATGCTTACCGAACCCTATCTATTCCCTAACCCACACTTACACGCCTAACTGCCACATGTGACCAAATTGAATAGACAATGAACCTTGCACGAAAACAACACCCTGATTCTGCTACAGTATGGAGTAGGCGAAATACGCACACCTCCCTTTAAGGCCAATCGGGGATGAGCCAAAATTCCTACTCAGCCCCCTAACGGGCGATCAGAGGAGCCCATACTGTATACAGGGAGGGAGGGAGCTGCGAAAGGACAAAGAAGCTGTGCGTGGGGCCACTGGGCCTAATATCGCCTGTGCCGCCCCACCCCTTATACCTGTATTGGCTGCTATGTGATCAGGTGAGTCTCTCCACCATTCCACCCGCTTGCAAAGTTCTCCCTACCCACAGCTGCGTGTGTTTCGGGGGAAGAGGATTCTGGCAGGAGCGTCCCTCAGTGGAATTCTGCTCAGGATGTTCCTGCTGGCAGAAAGGCAGGAGGCAGTTTTCAGTGATCTCCCCACCCTCTGCAGCCCCCCACATAACTTCCCCCGCTGTTCTGGGAGCGGAACTGGCGAATATCACCTCCTCCCCCATGCAACCAGCAGAAAAGAGCCACTGGGAGGCTTTTGCTGGATCCAAACCTATTATGTTGCTTTTTGTTAAGCAGCCAGTTCTTCTGCTTCGAGATTTTAATGTGCTATTTATTAGGGGAGATAAGAAACTCAAACAAGTGGATTTCTATAGGCAGTTCCTCTAACTAATAGATATTAATTATCATTTTTAATTTTCTAATATTTTTGTAAATTATTACCTTTAAATTGGTAATGCTGCCCCCCAAGTGTTGCAAAAGTATGAATCTTCCTTTTGTAGATTGAGAAAGTAATCAAAATAAAAAAGACAATAAGAAAAAATAACTTTAGTTTCTCACATATGCTTACTTCAGAAACCATACAAAACCTGTGAAGTAATAGAAAATCTAAGCAATATATCTAGGGGGTATTTTTCTTTCTTTTACCTTGTTGAGAGACAGCAGAAGAGAGCTGATTTTACAAATCTCCGAAGAAACCAGAAATAGTAAGTATTTCAAAGTCTCTAGGAAACTTTTCCCTAAGGACTTTTAAAAACTGTTTTCCACTCTATCATGGGACCTTTTTAGAAGCATACAGGGAGGACAAGAGCTGCAGTTTCAGAAATATATTGTAAGCATGCACATTCAGGAACTAGATTTCATAGATCATAGAGTTGGAAGGAGCCTACAAGGCTATCGAGTCCAACCCCCTACTCAATGCAGGAAACTAGAGGAGGGGTCTCCCATCCAAGTAACAACCAGGCTTGACCCTGCTTAGCTTTCCACACTCAGACACGCTGAGCCAGCATAAGCCACAGGCCTGGTGCACTCAGACTTTGCATATACAATTATGCCTTTTACTATGTGACAGGTGTTTTGCTTATTCATCACTAGAAATAGGGTTTTGGGATGTATTCAGGTTGGATACATTAAAGCCCTTCACTTGCAGCGCATCCTGTCCCTGACCTTTAAATAGGAGAAAAGAAAATAAAGGCAGGAAGGAATATTTAAAGTTCACCTAGAACAGTGTTGTAATTTCCAGTGACAATTAATATAAACATTTTAAAACTGAAACTAGTTAGATTTTAGAAATGCTTTTTGTTAAAAAGATCCATTTGGATACAGGCCTGTGGCTCACGCTGGCTCAGCTTGTCTGAGCGTGGAAAGCTAAGCAGGGTCAGGCCTGGCTATTACTTGGATGGGAGACCCCTCCTCTAGTTTCCTGCATTGAGCAGGGGGTTAGACTCGATGGCCTTGTAGGCCCCTTCCAACTCTATCATCTATGAATCTATGAGATTCAGGCAGCAATCTTATACCCACTTACCTGAGTGCAAGGAATATTGGACTCAATAGGACTTACTTCTGGGGTAGACATGATAGGATTGCACTGTCAGATGATTAAGGAATATAATAACAATCCGAATATATAATACACTTGGTTCATATATAATACACTTGTTAATAAAGCAGGCATTATTCTTGGAGAAAATAATAGCTTGCTCCTTTCCCAACTGATACACCAAAATGTGCCACCATCCCCGTGGTTCTTTCCCCTGTTTTATCTTCTTCTATCTTCCTCCTTATCATCCTACTTATCTGTGGGGATGTATGAGAAAATGTTCTCACACGTGCCCAGCCTGTCTGGGCATGGAATGATATTGCAGCGGGGGGACAGACCGGCCCAAGCAGCGTGCTAAGCACACACATCATGACAGGTTAGGGGCTGGCGGGATGATATTAGCTTGTGGAGCCCTGCCCTCACACTCTTTGGATCTTTTGGCTCCCTCCCTCCCTCCTCCCTGTATGCAGTGTGGGTTTACCTGGTCATCTGTTTGGGACTGGGTAGGAATTTTTGGCAGACAGCTGGATTGGCTGAGGGCTGCTTTTTTTTGTTTTGTTTTGTTTTTTGCCTACTCCACACTGTTAGAGGGGAGGGGTAGTCTTTGTTCATAGGTTAAATGATTCATAGGTTGACCCAGTCACATTTAGACAGGTAGGTGTGGGTATATTTCAGTTGGGGTTAGGGTCCTTGAGCATCCATAGGCACCTTTATGGTGATTGGCAATTCCAGAGGCTTCACACTCAGGGGCCCAGTGTGGAGTTACGGATTGCCTTTGAGCCTGACTCACCTCACCCACTCGGAGCTTTGTGGCCCCTGGCGGGGGTGACACAGGCAAGCCTCCCTAAACTGGGATGGTATCGACCTCGGGGGTGGTGAGTGGACAGATGCCATGCCACCCGACAGGGCTTGGATGTCTTCCCTGATACATTACAGGTTAGTTGCCTATAGAGAGCAGAAGCCCGCACTGTCCCCATCCTTTACAGATCTGTTTTAAATGAATGTGCCTCAAGTTTAGACCAAAGTACTGTGTCTGTCTCATTAACACACACCCCTTTCACTCGCACATTGCTTCAGTTCATCTTTGTCTTTGATCAGGATTTACCCAGTTCACACCTTACAGACTGAACACAGACTTGAATGCAATCTGTGGTCGAAGACTGCACATTTCCAAGCTTCTAATGTGACTCACCCCTAAGTGCATTCGGCAGCATGCCTCTAAAATTTGAAAAATGTGCACGAAAAACATGCATACTTTTGAAAAATGCACGAAAACATGCTTTGATCAATGGGAGAAGGAAGTGTATATTTCCAAGACAACTGATGCGTATATTTGGGGAAATATGCACAAAAATATGCATGGGTTTTCATGTGAAAAGAAAAAAGCTCACCACAATCAAATATGGACAGGAGATGAAATGAACTTCACGGTGGAATATGGAGAAGTTCAACACACTTGACTTTTGCTTGTCTGCACATCCCTTATCGGTCCAGAAACAGTAAGCTGATGTTCATTAATTCTGCAGAGGCTCAAGGCTCTGGGGGAAGGGCTGTAACTCAGTGTTAGAGCACATTCTTTGCATGCAAAAGGTCTCTAGTTCAGTCCCTGGCATGGCCAGAGAGGGCTAGGAGAGACTCCTGCCTGAAGTCCTGTATATTTGTTGCCAGCCAGTGTAAACAAGACTGAGCTAGATGAACCATTAACCTGTCTTGGTATAAAGCAGCTTCCTATATTCCTATCATGGTAACAGCAGAGACATAATTTAATTATTAGAAGCCTCTTTCTTCCCAATAGCTTTATACTTCTTAAAGGGCTGATATCTGTTTTTCAAAGTTTTTGTTCTAACTTTAGTTATAATCTGTCTCCTTCATTTCTGGTATTATTTATTGTTATTACTATAGATAATACTATAGTAATAGATTCTTTTCTATTGCTATAGGAAAAAAGCTACTGATAGGAATCCTTACAGAAAAGTAGATTTAATCTTTTTATGCAACGCAGTAGCTGAGTTTGGACACAGCAAGGTTAATCAAAAATAGAAGTGAATGCTTCCAAACTTCTTGCGGCCGTGCTGGTGTGGGTGGGCGGGTAGGTTAGACTTATTCCTGTAATGGTAAACTATGGTTTACCATTATGTTTGGACTATCTCAATGTGTAGCACAAACTACCCATCATGGAAGTGAATAGGGAAGAGGAAGAAACTCTGCATATGCATCAGAGTTTATAGTTAGAGAGGGAGGACTACTTCCAACTCATGCAACAGGATTTGCCTTTTCTCTCCTGTCCCCTGTGAACCCCCAAATCTGCTCGAGATTGTCCCCCAATCCTCCAGAGCAGATTTAGGGGTCATATAGGGGGCTGCTACAGAGAGTGGCAATCTATTTTGCATCAGTGTCGCCTCCAGAGAATCCTGCGAATAGGCGAAAAAATGTCAGTGTACTGGAAGAAGTAAAGACTACTAGCGTTGAAAAAATTATCCTTCAATGCCAGCTTCAATGGACCGGTCATGTTGTTCGAATGTCTGACTGCTGTCTCCCAAAGCAGTTACTTTATTCCCAACTCAAGGATGGAAAGCGGATTATCGGTGGTCAGTATAAAAGATTTAAAGATGTTCTTAAGACTAATCTAAAAAAATGCAATATAAATATCGAGAACTGGGAAGCTCTGGCCCATGAATGATCTAACTGGAGGTCAGCCTTTCACAAAGGTTCCATGGACTTTGAAGAAGCCCGAGTGCAAGGTGAAAGGGAGAAACGTGCTAACGAAAAGCACGTCAAACGAATCCTTTACAGCACCATCTTCCATCTGGCAACCTGTGTCCTCACTGTGGGAAGCTGTGTGGATCTAGAATTGGCCTCCACAGACACTTACGGACCCATCGCTAGAGTCTACACAATTTCTTAGAATTTCCTCTTTTTATAATTTTCTTTTTGTAATTTTATCCTGGAAGACAATCTTACTCGGTCACGAGTGATCGCCTACTACTACTACAGAGAGTGACAATCTATTTTGCCAGTGGTGTCCATTCACTGGTGGACAGACAGCACTGGATACAACCTGGAGTACCAAAGTGTATAGGTCTGGGCAAAACACAAGCACTAACAATATAAAATAGTAACGGAGCCTACTGAGGCCTTCTAGGAATTACTCATATAATCTAGGTGGGGAGAGTAAAAATGGATTTGTTAACTGAAAATATTGAGGAGCTTATAAGCAGTTAGGATTTATAAATGTAGTGCTTAGATGTGATTAATTTTATTCTATGTGATTAATTTTATTCTTAGGCAAGAAGGGGTAAATTCTTGCATAAGAAAACTTAAGAAGCAAGACTCTAATTCAGTCTCTAAATTTCATGGTGGGATGAGCTTGCACAATCAAAAACCCACATGGATTTGTTTACCAGGAAAATAAATGGAAATGACTGCTCTGAGAAGTCAAAAACATAATTTGAACCAAGTAAAAAGCTGGAATCTCCTAGTATGTTTACAGTGCAATCCTATATGTGTCTATTAAGAAGTCCAACTGAGTTTCATAGATAGAGTTGGAAGGAGCCTACAAGGCTATCGAGTCCAACCCCCTGCTCAATGCAGGAAACTAGAGGAGGGGTCTCCCATCCAAGTAATAACCAGGCCTGACCCTGCTTAGCTTTCCACACTCAGACAAGCTGAGCCAGCATAAGCCAATGGGACTAACTCCTAAGTAAGTGTGTATATGATTGTAGCCTTGACTGACTACACAAGTTGGTCCAGCATGGAAAAGCAAAATTTGTTGGTAAATCTCAGAGGGTATTTGTAAAATGGCTAAGGAAACTGAAAGGAAAGAAAAAGGTTGAATGGTAGCTATAAATTGCTGTTCTATGGTTAGAGACTCTGACTCTGATGCATCCTGATGGTTCTACGGTGCTTTTCCTGTGATGTTTAAGATTAGTATTATGATACTGGAAAAGTATGAGTAAATTGATTTGGATCTTCTGATCAATACCGAGAAATGTCATATACGTGAGTAGATATTTTCCTTAGTTCATCTAAAGGGCTTTTCAGCTCCAGGTTTCTAATCTCCAAAGATTCATATTATGATCAATCTAGCGATGAAAACAAGTTGCTGTAGCAGTGATTTGTAAGTAGGACTGAGTTGCTTTTGTCTATCTTTCAGAACTAGATTGACCTGTATTCTCTTGGTCAATGTTTTAGATAAACACACACACCAAGTTGGTTTAATTATATGGCAGTGGGGAGTGTGCATATTTTTCTTTTTAAAGTTCCTCACAGTTTGTAGAACATGGTGGCTTTTCGCTCATCATATGATAGGAGTGCATGTAAATTCAGAAAACCGACACCCATCCTAAAAGGAAGAACAGAATTACAGTACCAGGTTCTCTGTATCAGGGAAGATTTTGAGGCAGAGTGTTGCTTCGCTGCTATCAATGTCACAGGCTAGAAAATTATCCATGCTACTGTCCATCTGTTTGTGCACAGATTACGCACTACTTTCACTAAGATTGTCTGTATGCTAGTATCAGCAACCCCTGTCCCTTGTCCATTTCCACCCCTTATGCCACGGGAATATGTACTGTGTGAACATTTATAGATGTCTCCAAATTTCTGGAGTTAATTTTTCATCAGCATAGGAAAGTGAAATGGGTGGGGTAAAACCTTTGAACTCTTTCATGAAATAGGTGGAGTAAAACTCTCTCTCTCTCTCCTGAGCCTCTGTACTAAAAACAGATTTGTCTGTTTTCTCTAATGAATGCACTTCCTTTAGTATATTATTCCTTTAATGGTTATACTTCATTCTGATCACCAATTTATGTTTATTAATGGGGTACCATTGGTCCTTTACTATTGATTGTTGTGTTTCATGGCTGAGCCAGTAACAAGGGGAAATGTTTTGTGTGAGTAGGCACTGAGTATACTTTTCTGCAGTGGTTCAGGGAACAGTCTCTTAAATAAGTTCTGTTCTACACCAACCAATGTGTTATGTTTTCATAAATATTGTTGTTTTAAACAGAAAGCATAGAAAAAGATTACCCTTAAAATCCTTTATGTGCATATTTATACAGAAGCTAACACAATTTTTGTTAAAGGTTTTTTGCTTCCTCTTACAAGCATACAGCCTGTCATATTGTTGAAATAACATTGCACTTCTGGAGATGAAAAGCATTTCTTCATTCCATTGGCTAGTAAACAAAAAGTCACTGCACTGATTTTTTTTCAAAAATATTTCACACTTTTATTGTATTTGTGCATTAAATTAAGTGTTCGTATCTGCAGAATAAACCAACACCTTATAAATATTACTGTGTTTAATTAGCAGTTTGGTATTTGAATTTTTGCTGTTACGGTTGATGTTGAAGAACGACTATCTATGTAATAGAGAACAAAAGGAACACTGATGTGAACAAAGATACTGTTAGATAAAGCCACATTTTAGGTTCTGCATGTTAGCATTCTTTTTAAACTATTTTAATTACTTTCATACTCTGCCTGCTTGGGTAGCATATTTTCTTTTTTCTTCCTTTTTTTCAATACTAGTCTGTTTTAGTCTTTCAGCACAACATCTTATAGCAACCTTTTTATCTGTAGAATCTCTTAGTTCTACTCCCAGACGAATACATAAAACATAACTATTCTCCACCAGGGTGGGCACAAAGGGAAAAACAGGTAAAACAATGTTTGAAGACAAAATCTATTTGGACATCCTGGATTTTATATCTGGCAGACTTCAAAATGTTTTATGCTATGGTAGAATTCACAAGTAGACTTTGTGGTGAAAGATTTTTAACACTGTAAATCAGGGGAATCCAGGCCTCCATAATGACAGTCCTTTTTCAATATCAGGAATATAATAAACATGACTTATTTAGCATCCACTTGGCCTCTCCTTAAGCTGATACCTTCTGATACCTTCAGCACCTTCTGTTACCACAGACACTCGGAATATGTTGGAACACTCGGGCCTCCAAACTAACCCCCAGCTTTCCACACACTCACCCTGGATTGGTAGTGATGGAAACCAGAGGTAAATGATATATCACTTAATTTTTTTAAAATTGTCCTTTAGAGCCCAGACATACCCTACTGGAGATTTCAGCTGCAATAAGAATCTCCTAGATTAGAGGCTCTCAAAAGTGTTTACTCACCCAGGTTTTAGAAATCCAGCCCCTGTGCCAGCTTTCCTTTCTACTTCACAAATTTCACCCCCTCCACGCCACCAAATTTGGCTCATTCTGCTGATTTGCAATATTCCCTCCCAGTGCACAAGAATACTCATCAGTTGACAGATACCCACCAATCTAGAGAAAAGCACAAGTTATTTTTTTTAATTATTTTTTTAAATAATTTTTATTTATATTTTTAAAGAACACACATACACAAAAAAAACCCATAAACCTACAAATCATACACTACAAGTGCACCCGTCACCCCGGGGCCAAAACCAATTCTATCCACATAATCCATTATTAATCTATATTCCAAAAATACATCATATCATGACATGGCTTACTCCCTTTCCCCTTTACTAAAACATAATCTAAAAATGACCCCCATATTTCCTTAAAATTATTTTTCTTTAATTGTCCCCTTTTACATTTAATACTACATGTTAGTTTATCATTTAAAGCAATATCCCAAACCTCTTTATACCAGTCTATTATTAAATACTGATGTTGAACTTTCCAATTCCTTGCAATCAATAATCTCCCTGCCGCTAATAAACTTACAATTAGTTCCTTTTTCTCTTGTGAGCACAAAAGTTTCTCCGTTATTGATAACAATGCTAATTTTGGACAGACCTCCACATTAATACCAATAATTAGTGAAATTT
This sequence comes from Shinisaurus crocodilurus, assembly GCA_021292165.1. Classification (NCBI taxonomy): domain Eukaryota; kingdom Metazoa; phylum Chordata; class Lepidosauria; order Squamata; family Shinisauridae; genus Shinisaurus; species Shinisaurus crocodilurus. The sequence goes on from CM037876.1 coordinate 265,679,310, forward strand.
CTCCAAAAATCTTATTCCAGAAATCCAATACGCTTTTACAGCTCCACCACATATGAGCATAAGTACCAAGTTCCTGACATCCTCTCCAACACAATGGAGCACAATTACTATCTATTTTATTTAATCTTACTGGAGTCAAATACCATCTCCAAACAGTTTTTAAAAAATTATCTTTTATCCTTACTGACATATTTCTTAATATACGTCTGCCCCAAATATTTCTCCACCCCGCATTTGATATCTCCTCCTCAAATTCCATTTCCCACATCATCTTAAGGTTGTCTTTTTTCGCTTCAATCCTCTGCATCATTTTATATATCTCCTTAGTTAACCCTCTAGAAGTAACATTCCCTTCTATAAGTTCTCTAGACAACACTTTCTTTTCAAATCCAGTAAACTCCCTCTCATACTCGTTTTTCTTTTTCCATTTCTTAGTCCACTGATCTAATTGCATTAAATTTAACCACGAAATTCTATCTGGCCCAATCATTTCCGATATTTGTTGTCTAGTCTCAATTTTTCCCATCCAATCCATTAATTTGATAACCTTATTTTCCCTAAATATTGCCTCCCAATGCTGTGCATTTACTGGAAAGTCCTCCATTGCTACAACTGGAGTTAATGGTGATATCCCTGGTATAAAGATCTGTCTGTTACTATTCCAAATCCCTACCATATTTTTCAGGAAGGGATTTTCTATTCTTTTTACACTAGTAATACTTTTTTTTGAAAATAAAATTTTTTCCATCCCCATTTCTATTTCCTGCGTTTCTATGAAAAGCACAAGTTATAGCAGGCACAGAAACATTTTTCAGCAAGAAAGCCCAAGAATTTTCAGAAGCCAAGATCCTTCCTTCCTTCCTTCCTCACCTTAATTTTTTCTCTCAACTCAACTCCAAACCGCATTTCATATTTTATCTTTTCACCTGCCTGACTGTTTGTGCCCACCAGTGGGAAGATGTATCATGTATCCTCCACTTTAGGAAACTCTAGACAGCCCTGCAAGTCTAAGTGTCAGAGGGCATCCCAGGTGAATCCATTTTTCTACTTTATGGGATTTGGAGCAGAAACATATGGTCAGCATGAAAGCACTCCTTTTTTCAGATATGTATATGTGGGAACTCAGGGATGATGCATATCTTATATTCAGGCACTAAAACATTCATTTAATAGCCCATATGAGTGGCCTACCAAATTTAACATGTGAGGAGGAAGCCACAGTTATGTACATACATAGCAGTGTTCCCTGCCCACCAAAGAAGCTGGTCCTTCATATACACCATTCTGCCACCTAGAAAGGCCCAAAGTTATATCGGTAATCAGAATGTTACAGAATAGAATTAGTGAGGAAATTAAGAAATTGAATTTAGTTCTCCTTTATTACAAAGTACCTCCTCAAGGTGGAGGACCACAGAACCATCTCCCATTCCTGATCCAATGTCACATTTTGGGTCTTGAGGTCAGCACAGCCTGTTCTGGCCATGCTGTTGTTCATCTGCAGAGGAACAACGTGTGGGGAGTACAAAGTTTGAATGAACATATCTGATCCCTAAAAATAAAGCATTAAATAACCCTTTGAGTAATGACCCCCTCCAAATGGCACCATTGAAGTTGGTCCTGATGTATTTGATGAAAGCGACAGAGAGAATGAATTACTCTGCCAGCTGTATTGTATACCTACTTCAACTGAAATAAGTGAGACACCTGCATGTGGTGGTTACTCCGAAATAGGTATGGGAGAGAAATTTGTTCAGTTTACATTTTAATGAGAACGTACCTAATTTTGCACTTTTGAACCACTATGAGAACTGAAACTCAGTTACCCTTCGAAATTCACACTTCTCAGAATTTTGCAATGGAACTTTCCAATAAAAAATGCATTAAAAATGTGTGTATTAGGGAAAATGTTCAAAAATGCATCATATTAGGAAAATTACTTGCTAAAAATGTGTATAATAGGAAAAATGCATACAAAAATACACATTAGGGGGAATGTGCACAAAAGTACTTATGATTTTTCATGCAAACTTTTAAAAAATCTCAAAGTTTGAGATGAACTAAATTTAAGACTGGAGAAATTCCCAAAGTTTGATGTGATCTGAACTTAAACTTGGAAAAATGAGAAATGAGAGAAACTGCTATTGGCAGATTTGTCCTTCCCTACCCTGAAAAATTAAATTAAAGCAAGCAGTATTTTAGTATGACATTCTTAAACCTGGGGGATTTCCTAAAAGGTAACGTGAACTGAATGCCTTGAGAGTCTGCAAAACATTTTCCCAGGGTCTATAATTGAAACACTTGCTATATGTTATTTCTAACTTGAAATTACCGTAATATAAATTAACTTCAACACATTTGCACAAAAAATAAGACCCTATCAGGCCAGCAAAATAGTCAGGGGAAGGGATAAAATGCGCTCATTTTCTCATTAAATAAACCCTGAGTGTAGAAAGTAAGATGAACTGCTCAATCATTACACATAGAAATATGTCCACAGATTTGTTCTAAATATATTTATGGGCTGGTTTTTTTGTACTTATGACTTTCTAGTTGCAAAATCATTCTTACAGATTTTAAAAATTAAAATATAAGTGTTTTAAAAATAAGGCACTCCCCTGCTGCAAGTTAGGATCCTTTTAAATTGAATGGATGATAAATTAATGCCCAAGTTTTAGGGATGTAATAGACCCAGGCCTTAGTTTTGACCTCGCCACAAGGTTTCCAAGCATGGCACACCTACAATGTATTCAGTGAATTTCTTCTTGATTTACCTTGGCATAAGTGCCTTGGAATATAGAACAATCCTTAATTAAAATGAATTTAAATCACAGTATGAAAATGTTTATTTTTGAATGCAGCAAGAACTGTTGCTGTTGTTAGTTTGTTTTTAATTCTTGAAAAAGCATATTAAAATTAACTTTTTCCCATTTGCCTAATGTGTATATAACTAAACTTCCTTCCTACTGTGAGACAGTTTCATTTATTGCTATTTGCAAACAGCTTAAAAAAGATGCATAGTGGATTGGACTAGAAACTCCTTGAACAGTTTCTTTTGAAATAACACTACATACGTTAAGCTCAATTACACATCCAAACAGCCACAGCACACTTTTAGTAATTTATTCATTGATTTAACATAGTACCCAGAAGAGTCATGCCTGCTGTCAATTTTGTAATATATTATGTTTTAAATATACTCATGCTCAGCCATGCACGCCATTAAGGTGTGCATAAACCTGTGTTTTTCTCTCTTGACAGCTATAAATGTTTGTTATTATTACACAAAACATATGTTCATGTTGTTTTTGTCTAAATTATTCTATCTGGGGCTATAAAGTTTTAATGTTATTAGTTGCCCTTAGAATTTTAATGTTTCACTGCTGTAACCTTCTTAGGGTTTCTCTGCAATTAAATAGGAACTATTTCAGTAAAACCTGAAAGAATAATATATTTTATACAAATAATAAAAAAATGCTCTTTTTTGTTTGTTTGTATAGTACAGAGTTTACTCAGTGACATTTCTCATAAAGAAACCATTCAAATACTATTTTCCAGTAGGGCCTCGTGTAGCTTTGGTAATTCTTTTACCCTTTTACCATTGCCGGGGGTGGGGTGCGGAAATAGCTGCAGCCATTTTGAATAGTTTGTTCTGAAGGGTCAGTTGCAAGTTTTAATGCTCAGCTTGTGGACAAAACATGGTGGGTTGTATCCAAGGCTGTTTTTCCATGCATGCACCAATGGCTCTTTGAACTAGTAGAAGCTTCTGTGAATGGAAAGAAGAGGGAGGCAATTTTTGCTGATCCCCCCCTTCCCTCTGAAGACCCATATCTGCTTCTGTGGGTTGGGGAACAGCATAGGAGGTACTGCGGAGGGCTGAAGGAGAAAAGGTGGATTTGAGAAGAATCCAATGGGACACAACCCATTGAATCTAAGGACAGCTTATAAATGATTAGATACAAAGTTTCTCCACACAATCCACATTTTAACTCTAACATTTCTTCAAGATTTGCATTCTTCCCCCTCCCACCTTTGTATCCACTTCTACTTTGTTTTCTCAAATCTTCAGTATGGTTTCAATATTTCATAGGCATAAGAACAATTTCCTTTCTGAGAAGAAATCTCTCAAGACAGTTTGGGGTGCTTTCAGACAGACAACTCCTAGCACTGCCAATCAAAAGGCATTGTGCAGCTATTCTTTTCCTCCTTGACAGATTTTTTTTCTTTCTGGTAAGAAAAGAAATGGAAGAAACAGTGGGAAAACATGGGAGGGTTACAAATGGAAGACTGCGATGTCTGGACCCCCTGTGAAATGAATGAGGCAGGGCAGCAGCATGATAAAGAGTCTCATCTGGAAGAACAACAAGTCTTGGACTCTCATACAAACTTCTCCCTCCCCTCAGTGCAGGGAAAAAGTAAAATGTGAACCGGACTGTACCAAATTGGCATGTCTCAGTAAAGAATAGGAAAATACCTTTCTCAAATAAATGTGGTACAGTCAGGATCACTAGTTACTTTCTTCTCACCCCACCCCTTAGAGACCTGGTTCACACATAAATTCACACTGTAGGTGAATTTCCCCACGGGGCTTTTTGTCGCAGCAGCAGCCACCATTTTGAATATTCCAGCCACAGCTGGGATTCGCTGTAGCTTTTTAAGTGTGAACCCGGCAAGGCTGGGTTGTTGGGGTCAATTATTATTGACAGTCAATTATTTAACAGTATTTAATCTATAATCTATCTACAACCCTAAAACACCCCATAGGTTCTGGGTGACTTGTCAGCCACCCCAACAACCCATCCTCACCAGATCCACAAATAACGACAAGCTATGGCATGCCCCCACCATGACTCAAGCATTCAAAATGGTGGCCACCACCACAACAAAAAGTCCCGCAGGGAAATTTACCCGCAGTGGCTTTTCATTATGTGTGAACCAGTCCAGAGACTCATACCAGGTGAGATTTCTGCCCAGAAAAGAACAACCTTTGCAACTGATAGCCACTGTGCCTAACTCAAACCATACAGATTATCCATACCACTTTCACTATACAGTAATACCTTGGATTGCGAGTAACCTGGTCTGCGATCATTTTGCAAGATGAGCAAAATTTTTAAATACATTTTGACTTGATAAACGAGCGAGGTCTTGCAAAATGAGCTGCGCCGCCCCTCCACGTGGAGAGGCAGCACGGTGCGGCCACTCGCTTGGCCGGCGCCTTGCCCTGCTGCGCCGGTTCCCGGGCTCCATGTAGAGGTGCGGCACGGCCGCTCGCTCAGCCAGCAGCACCTCGCTTTGCTGCGCCGGCTCCCAGGCGGCCGCTCGCTCAGCCGGCGCCTCATCTTGCTGCACCGGCTTCCGGGCGGCTCCATGTAGAGGTGTGGCGCAGCAGCAGCACCTTGCTTTGCTGCACCGCCGCGGCCTCTCACTTGCCTAGCCGGCACCTCACCCTGCTGCGCTGGCTCCCGGGTGGCTCCACATAGCGGGAGCCGGCGCAGCAGGGCGAGGCGCCAGCAGAGCAAGCGGCCACGCCTCCATGTAGAGCCAGCCTGGGAGCCGGCAGATGGAGGGAGCCGGCGAAAGCTGGTGCCGCCCCTCTAAGGAGAGCTGGCCCTGGAGCCTGCAAAACAGAAGGGTGAGGTGCTGGCAGATCAAGCGGCTGCGCCGCACCTCCCCGTGGAGTCGCACGGGCGGCTCCAGCGGCGCAGAGAGCGGGCGGAGAGCCCCTCCGTGCCGCAGAGAATCGATCGTGGGGGGGGGGGCTGCACAGAGAGGTGAGCCCCCCCCCAAGGTACGAATCATCTGAGTTTCCATTATTTCCTGTGGGGAATTTTGCTTTAATATACGAGTGTTTTGGATTACAAGCACGTTTCCGGAACGGATTATGCTCGCAATCCAAGGTATTACTGTACCTGTATTTGTATATATCATATTTATGTCATGATAGATTAAGTTCTGCACAGAAACCACACTGCTCTAAATTGGAATTTATCACATTGCATGTGCTTAAATAGGCATACAAAGGGCTTTGGATAGTTTCAGGACAAGGATTTTTGACCACTGATGAGGTCCAAATCAAAGGCATGGAACCATATGTCATTCTAATCCCGTATCTGAGGTCAGCTGTAGTTTATAGAACTACCAACTATCAGTATTTTGGCTTAGCACATAGCACAGTCATTTGCATCAAAGCATACAGGGACCGGTTTAGTTAGTCCCTCTTCTGGGGTATGGTTAATCTGAACTAGTATCTATTCTAGCTTTCTGTCTAATCATCTCAGTTTTCATAATTTCTTTGCAAAATGTTAGTCTTCCTCTTACATTCTTCTTACTATTTCTTACCCTCAAAATGTGGTAGTTGGAATTCCCACATATGTATTTTCTGAGACCCTCATGCTCATACATTTAAAATGTATGAAGTTCTTCCAAGTATGTGCTGAATGTACAAATGCAGTATGCCAGGGTTCTTGGTGGAACAATCTCTTATAGATTAAATACTGTTAAATAATTGACTGTACTGGAAGGAAAGTTTCCATGTGAAGAGAAGTGCCAGAAGGTCAATTATCTCTTGGAAATGACAAGTGAGCAGCCGAGGGTCCGAAGCCTCCTCCCCGAGAACTACCCTCTGATACCTTCCAGAGAGGAAGGACCGGAACCACTGCAATACAGTGCCTCCTAAGCCCAACCCCTCCAGACTGTCCAGGAGGATACCGTGGTCAACGGTATCAAAAGCCGCTGAGAGATCGAGGAGGACTAGAAAGGAGCATTCGCCCCTATCCAAAGCCCTCCTCATATCATCCACCAAGGCGACCATGATCATGTCCATGATGGACCCTGGAGCTTAGCAGGCTGTAGTGAATTTCATACGCTGCCTCCAACACAGAACACACACATGACATTTGTGCATATACACGCACACACATACAATCAAAGCAAATGATTGGACAGAATAGTGCATGAATGTTTTTTCTCATGTCTTGGGCTACAAGAGTTTGAGCTTGCTCTCTTTATTTAAAAGCTGGGAATATAGGCTAGCTAGTGGGCCTCCTGAGATGGTGGGCTGGGAGCTGCAATCCTTTAGACTGGGGTTTCCAACTTGGCACCTTCTGGGACCTCCAATGGTGTCCACAAGGCTCTCCCCTCCCTGCCTCCTTCAAAAAAATTGTTTTAAGAAAAATGTTGGAAAATGTTAGGGCAGTCTTGCTCTTTCTCTCCCCTTTGCCTTGCTGTTTCCCCCTTCTTCCCAGGCTCTAGCCTTGCTTTTTCTCTCCCAACACCAACACCACTTTAGCTCACTTTTGACCAGCTGGGCCCCCATAGCCGCCATTATGTGACTAGCCACATCCACCATGTACCATTCCCGGGCTCCATGTAGAGGTGCGGCACGGCCGCTCGCTCAGCCAGCAGCACCTCGCTTTGCTGCGCCGGCTCCCAGGCGGCCGCTCGCTCAGCCGGCGCCTCATCTTGCTGCACCGGCTTCCGGGCGGCTCCATGTAGAGGTGTGGCGCAGCAGCAGCACCTTGCTTTGCTGCACCGCCGCGGCCTCTCACTTGCCTAGCCGGCACCTCACCCTGCTGCGCTGGCTCCCGGGTGGCTCCACATAGCGGGAGCCGGCGCAGCAGGGCGAGGCGCCAGCAGAGCAAGCGGCCACGCCTCCATGTAGAGCCAGCCTGGGAGCCGGCAGATGGAGGGAGCCGGCGAAAGCTGGTGCCGCCCCTCTAAGGAGAGCTGGCCCTGGAGCCTGCAAAACAGAAGGGTGAGGTGCTGGCAGATCAAGCGGCTGCGCCGCACCTCCCCGTGGAGTCGCACGGGCGGCTCCAGCGGCGCAGAGAGCGGGCGGAGAGCCCCTCCGTGCCGCAGAGAATCGATCGTGGGGGGGGGCTGCACAGAGAGGTGAGCCCCCCCCCAAGGTACGAATCATCTGAGTTTCCATTATTTCCTGTGGGGAATTTTGCTTTAATATACGAGTGTTTTGGATTACAAGCACGTTTCCGGAACGGATTATGCTCGCAATCCAAGGTATTACTGTACCTGTATTTGTATATATCATATTTATGTCATGATAGATTAAGTTCTGCTCAGAAACCACACTGCTCTAAATTGGAATTTATCACATTGCATGTGCTTAAATAGGCATACAAAGGGCTTTGGATAGTTTCAGGACAAGGATTTTTGACCACTGATGAGGTCCAAATCAAAGGCATGGAACCATATGTCATTCTAATCCCGTATCTGAGGTCAGCTGTAGTTTATAGAACTACCAACTATCAGTATTTTGGCTTAGCACATAGCACAGTCATTTGCATCAAAGCATACAGGGACCGGTTTAGTTAGTCCCTCTTCTGGGGTATGGTTAATCTGAACTAGTATCTATTCTAGCTTTCTGTCTAATCATCTCAGTTTTCATAATTTCTTTGCAAAATGTTAGTCTTCCTCTTACATTCTTCTTACTATTTCTTACCCTCAAAATGTGGTAGTTGGAATTCCCACATATGTATTTTCTGAGACCCTCATGCTCATACATTTAAAATGTATGAAGTTCTTCCAAGTATGTGCTGAATGTACAAATGCAGTATGCCAGGGTTCTTGGTGGAACAATCTCTTATAGATTAAATACTGTTAAATAATTGACTGTACTGGAAGGAAAGTTTCCATGTGAAGAGAAGTGCCAGAAGGTCAATTATCTCTTGGAAATGACTGTAGCGGTCATTAATGCTGTTGGGGACACAACTTTTAAGTTTTTATTTGAGTTTTTATTAAAATTATATTAGCTTTGATTCAACTTTAAATTGCAGTGCAACCATCCAAATTCGTGAGTCAGAAACCAAGAAGCAATGAACATGAAATTACATGTTCTTCTGAAAAGCTGATGGGGTCTTTAATATATTGTAATCTTATGCATATTCTCAGAGCTGTTGTTAGTACATATTAGCTGTTATTAGAAGCTATTCAGAAACCCTTCCATTAAAAATTGGTTTGGGTGGCTGATTTATTTATTTATTTATTGTATTTATACCCTGCCTTTTTTCCTTCAAGGAACCCAAGGCGGCTTACATAAGCCTCCTCCTCCATTTTATCCTCACAACAACCCTGTGAGGTAAGGTAGTCTGAGAGGCAGTGACTGGCCCAAAGTCACCCAGTGAGTTTCATGGCTGAGCGGGGACTAGAACCCGGATCTCCTGAGTCCCAGTCCAACACTCTCACCACTACGCCACACTGGCTGTTAGGATTTAATGAATGAGTCCTAGTCAAAAAGTAGAGCATGTGTTTTCTAAGCCAGAAAAGACTCTTACAGGTATTGTCATCCCTCTGAGGTCTTCCCCACATCCTTGCTGCATCCTCAGCTCAACGAGGAGGCAACCCACAATTGTAACCAACACCACCTGCCCAGAAAATCAGCTGAGTGAACCCTAGCTGTGCAGCATTAGCTGAAATAAGGGATAAGGACTCCAGTGCTACCTTCAAAACGGTACAATAGGTGAAGCCAAGGGTGGGGGGGCAGGTTAAGAGTGGTGTCATGGCTGAGCTTGAAACCCACAATGCACAAGGCACTCCAGAAAGGAAAGAGGAACTGGCCAAAGCTGAGACAAGGAGAAAGTTTAAAGGCTACCAGAGAAGAGACCGGGAAGAGAACCCTATCTTAAGTAGGGATGTACGGATGTTGTAAATTCCATTCTGTCTACATATAGCAGTTTGTCAGGCACCTTTTGTTCCATCATCTGCTCATCGATAGAATTGGATTTTGTGCAAATGTCTTCATATGCATTTGTGCAAATTCGCACTCCCAAAAATGTGCAACACCACCACCCCAATACTCAAATCCCTGAAAAATGCATATTTTCATGCTTTAGCCTATGGGGGGAAATGTGCATTTTTGGTTGGTAGTTTTTTTTGGGGGGTTGTCTTTTTCTACTACTAAATTTGTGTAAAATTATGGAAAATTTGAAAAATGGTCCTCAAATCTGTGGAATCCGTGCAATTCAGGAAAAGCTGGTCCACTGTGGAATCTGTGGGTCAGATTCTTAGCAATTCAAACTTATTTGAGTCCACGGTGGATTTCTGTGACATCCCTAATTACGGTAAGCCTGAGGCCCTAAGGGGCATAACAGTTACTATGGTGGGGCTGAGAGAGCTATCCCAAATTCTTCCCATTTTAGTTGAAGAAGCAGCCATGGGGAAACCAAATCACACTTTGCTGGGAGAAGGGGTAAGAGAAGAGCCACAGAAAATGGGTTTGGGCCCTTGTCCTGCCAAAACTTATCTATTACTAGACTTGGTTCTGGTTCTGAATATACTTACATTTGCTGGCCTCAGGACAGAACTCCCTTCTCCAACAGCAGCCTCTCCTCACACACATCTAGGCAATTATCTTTTCCTTGAGGACAGAGAAGTATAGTTTGTACCTACCTGTTGGACTTGGCTGCACCTATGATGTTGATTGTCCTTAACACTGAAGTAAAGCATTCATTTGTGATTTGGCTTTTATTTATACTAGAGCCAATGCAGGTATGTGGCTTTGTTCTACCCTTCCCACCCTCGTGCAGTATACATTTTTTAAAAATCTTGTCCTCAGATTTCTGTGGCAGCCAGGATAGAAGCCTTTACGTGTGTGTTCTATTTAACAAGGTGTAAAAAGGTATTAAAATCCATAGTTATTCCAAGCATGCATGTCTTTGAATTACTTTAGTTCCTTGTCCTGTAGACCAATTTGATTTAAGAGAAAGAACTGCTGGGTTTTCTTCTAGGGACTTTTCCGCTCAAGAGGTTAGGGGATGAACAGTGGTCCTGAGGCTCATTTAGAACTAAGCTTGGACTACAGTAATAAAATATTACCGACACTATCAAAACTGTTGTTTGTATATGACATGGCCAGATTAATCCATGGTCTAAGGCAGGGGTCCCCAGCCTTTTTGGACATGTGGGCACATTTAGGAATTTCAGAAACTTCTGTGCGTGCCACCACAAAATGGCTCCCATGGTGGATGTGGCTAGTCACATAATGGCGGCTATGGGGGCCCAGCTGGTCAAAAGTGAGCTAAAGTGGTGTTGGTGTTGGGAGAGAAAAAGCAAGGCTAGAGCCTGGGAAGAAGGGGGAAACAGCAAGGCAAAGGGGAGAGAAAGAGCAAGACTGCCCTAACATTTTCCAACATTTTTCTTAAAACAATTTTTTTGAAGGAGGCAGGGAGGGGAGAGCCTTGTGGACACCATTGGAGGTCCCAGAAGGTGCCAAGTTGGAAACCCCAGTCTAAAGGATTGCAGCTCCCAGCCCACCATCTCAGGAGGCCCACTAGCTAGCCTATATTCCCAGCTTTTAAATAAAGAGAGCAAGCTCAAACTCTTGTAGCCCAAGACATGAGAAAAAACATTCATGCACTATTCTGTCCAATCATTTGCTTTGATTGTATGTGTGTGCGTGTATATGCACAAATGTCATGTGTGTGTTCTGTGTTGGAGGCAGCGTATGAAATTCACTACAGCCTGCTAAGCTCCAGGGTCCATCATGGATCATGGTCGCCTTGGTGGATGATATGAGGAGGGCTTTGGATAGGGGCGAATGCTCCTTTCTAGTCCTCCTCGATCTCTCAGCGGCTTTTGATACCGTTGACCACGGTATCCTCCTGGACAGTCTGGAGGGGTTGGGCTTAGGAGGCACTGTATTGCAGTGGTTCCGGTCCTTCCTCTCTGGAAGGTATCAGAGGGTAGTTCTCGGGGAGGAGGCTTCGGACCCTCGGCTGCTCACTTGTGGAGTGCCGCAGGGTTCCATCCTCTCCCCGATGTTATTCAACATCTACCTCAAGCCGCTGGGAGCTATCATCAGGAGGTTTGGGGTGCAGTGTCATCAGTATGCGGATGACACGCAGCTCTACCTCTGTTTTAAGTCCTCACCGAGGTTGGCCGTTGAAACCCTGTCCAAGTGCCTGGAGTCAGTGGCTGGCTGGATGGGAAGGAATATGCTGAAGCTGAACCCCGACAAGACCGAGGTACTTCTGGTGGGGGACAAGGGAAGGTTAGGGGATGTTGACCTGGTGCTGAATGGGGTACATCTACCCCTGAAGGACCAGGTCCGCAGCTTGGGGGTCATTCTAGACTCCCAGCTGTCCATGGAGGCTCAGGTGGCAGCTGTGAGCCGGGCGGCGCTGTATCAACTCCATCTGATACGGCAGCTGCGCCCCTACCTTCCTAATCACCTGCTCCCATCAGTGGTTCATGCCTTGGTCTCCTCTCGCCTAGACTACTGTAATGCGCTCTACGTGGGGTTACCCTTGAAGACGGTCCGGAAGCTTCAGCTGGTACAGAACGCGGCGGCTCGCCTGATTAAGGGCAGCCGCCGGCGTGATCACATCACGCCAGTGCTTAAAGAGTTGCACTGGCTACCAGTTGCTTGCCGAGCCGAATTCAAGGTGTTGGTTTTGACCTTTAAAACCCTACACGGCTCCGGCCCAGCTTATCTCAAGGAGCGCCTCCAGCAACATCAAGTAGGCCGCTCAACAAGGTCTGCCACGGACGGCCTTCTCCTTATCCCATCAGCCAGAGCAGCCAGGCTGGTGGGGACTAGGAAGAGGGCCTTCTCTGTGGCGGCCCCCACATTATGGAACTCCCTCCCTAGTGACCTTCGCCATGCCCCCTCCGTGATGAGCTTCCGCCGTGCATTAAAAACATGGCTGTTCAGGCGGGAATATGGGGTGGGTTAGGTTTTTAATGAGAATTTTTTTATATTGTTTTAATTATTATATTTTATTGTGTTTTATTGTATTTTAATTGTACATCGCCCAGGGTGGCCGGGTGACCGGCCAGATGGGCGATTGATAAATGTAATAAATAAATAAATAAATAAATGATCTGGCTCCAGTATATGGACATTCTTGAAACTTGGACAAAATGTACTTGTTTACTTGTGATTTACAAGCTTAGGGTCTACCAGAGCCCTTTCTAGCCAGTTAGCTGTGAACCATACAGGCAGAGTAGCAGTTGGGCAGCCTCAGATGGCTGATACTCCGTCGGACTCATGTGTATACCTGGGTACAGAAATACACGTTCTCCCTGTCAAGTATGTTTGACCCATGCATGCGTTTCTGTGTTTATGCAAACATAATCAGTGCCCTGACCCAATCACTCAAATGGCTTTTAAAGTGGAATATATTTTTAAAATATATATACAGGCACTCTTCATATGTTTTTCCAAGGAACACAAATGGGAGAGTGCTATTGCAGTCATTTCCTGCTTGTGGACTTTCCATAGGCATCTAGTTTGCCACTGCAGGAACAGAATGTTGGTCTAGATAGGTCTTTGGTCTGATCCAGCATGGCTCTTCTTATGTTTTTAAATGCCTATGGGTATTTAATGCTAAGGTGTGTCTACCTAAATACTAAAGACTGAAATGAGAATCAGCCCTCAGAGTCATGAGAGCAGTGAAGTACACGTAGGACAAGTTCAGCATCTGTGTCTTAAATAGGAAGACATTGATTAATTTTATATTATTTATTCCTGGGTGAACTGTGTCTGAGATCCAGATAGTCACTTCAACCTGTGGAAACAGGCTTTTACATGCTATAATGTGGCTATTTTTCTTGTGGAAGCCGCTCACAGAAGCTAGACATGCATATAGCTAATGCAAGGTCTTACACATCTGGATGTGAAACTGCACAGCCATTATTTCCTCTGTAATAAGGACATCTCATCCTGAACGTATCCCATCCTTTCAGTTTAGATTTATGTATTCAGAGAGAGGGATCCCAAAAGTTAGTAACTTGTCCAAGTCTGTTTCTTTTCAGAACAAAAAAGCTTTGATGCATGTGACTTTTGGATAGTTAGGGAACAATCCTATGCATGTTTGGGCAGAAAAAAATCCTACAACTCCCAGCATTCCGCAGCCAGCTATGCTGACTGGGGAATGCTGAGAGTTGTCAAATTTTTTCTGTTTAAATATGCAGAGGATTGTGTCCTTAGTGGCTGCTAGAATTTGGATTTTTTTTAAATAAGTGCTCTTAACAATGCCTTACTACTTTTGGAAAATATAGCTGTTAGCAGATACTATCAAGCAATATTTTAGCATGTGAGTCACTAGACACTTGCATTTTAGTTCTCACATACAAAGAGAAAGCATAAACATTCTATTACTGCTGTCGGCAAAATTGATATTCTGTAGTGACATGCCAATAGGCATGATTTAGGGCCATCACAAAATTTATCATTAACTCATCACAAAAACAAAGGATAGATTTTCAAAGAATTGTTATAGTCCTGAGCAAATAATGCAACTATGGTATATGGAATATGTAGTTTTAAAAAATGACAGTTTTAGACTGTACTTCTATATCCACCTACCTAGGAGCAAGCTCCACTGAACTCAATGGGACTTAATTCTGAGTAGACACATGTTACAGTGATTAAAACCCAATCCTTACATACTGTGTTGTAGAGATACAATATGTAGATGACTGTTACATTTCCTCTTGAGTGTGCCTACAGCTTCTCTTGCAGGGTGGTGAACAATTTCATGAAAATCATCTTCTGCTCTCTAAATCCTATGAAGCTTCTTTGATTATTGTGGTGATACAAAATATATGTGAATATTTTTAATGTTAAATTAATCTTCTTCTGTTTCTTACCAGATATATTTGGTACATGAACTGATAATGGGTTTTTTTTCTGTGGAGAAAAAAGAAAAAGATATTAAGCACTTTACATTTTTGGTAGAAAGCCAGCTTTTTGTCATTTAGACATGCCACATTATTATAAAAACATCATGCATCATAACACAACATAACAATGTGATTTTCTGAGATGCTGGCTTTGTTAGAAAAAAAACTGCAAAATGGAATACTTCTGTTTCTGTGCAGAAAAATACTATTTGGGGTGCTGAAGCAAATATGTGAATTTAGTCTTTTAAGGTGGGCTCAGTTGGGAGAATAAGGCCAGCCTGCTCTATAAACAGATTTCAAAAAATCTGCAGTCCTATATTAGACTGCAGTCCTATATTCACTTACATGTAAGTCAGTTCCTTTGAACTCAGTGGGACTTAATTCTGAGTAATGTATAGTATTTGCTGTTAGTCTCTTAGAGCAAAGAGTCATGTGATGCTAAGAGTGTGACTACATTACAAACTTACAGCTTTCCAAAAATAATTCTGGGAATTTTGTTTGGAGTGGATATTGAGAATTCTCTATTAGTCATCCCTATAGATTTAAAACATGTAGAGACTACATTTGCACATGCTCAAAGCAGTTTACAGACAGTACATAAAACAACAAATTAAGAGTTTTAAAGCAAAACAACTTTTTTCAAAACAGCCCAGCACCAGCTTATGGCAAGCATTAACAAAAAAAAAGGCCATAGTTTGTGCATATCCTGATGGTATCAGTCCACATGATAGTAGACCCTACTCTCTATATGCAAGCTCACACAATGTTGCCAACTAGAAAGTTGTTCTGGTTTTGTGGTCTTCATTGTTTGTAATTCCTCTCATGAAGATGCTTCCCCCACATGTCTACCTTGGCTTCAAGTGTAGGTCTGCGGTGAGATTCCTTGCTTGGAAGGGCTTCTTCTGCTTTTTATGGTATCCCACTTTTAGACCTTGCTGCTTTTTTCCTGGCTGCTGAGGAACCACTAGTAGATCAAAACAGGGTGGCTACTTGTAAATTGCTGAATAATAGGAAATGCATCACCAGAAAAAGAGGTCAAAGGAGAATGTCAATTTGCATAAAATTTGCATGTGCCAATATACATGCATACATGCAAATTTTGAAATAAATATTATAAATTAAATAGCAATACAGTATGTCTCCCCATAGTGGGAAAGACTGTGACCAGGTGACCTGTATGCCTGTGGCCATGGTTCAATGGTAGAGCACATGCTTTGCATGCAGAAGGTCCCAGGTTCAATTCCCAGTATCTCCAGACATTGCTGATAAAATTCCTGCCAGAAACCCTGGAGAGCCACTGCCAGTCATGTTGACAGTTCTGGGCTAGATGGACCAATGGTCTGAGTCGGTATAAGGCAGCTTCCTATGGTCCTATGCTGTCCAGGTACTGTTGATAGGCAACATCAAGGCCCAGCTCTTCTTTCTGATGGTTCTCTATGTTTATATCAGACGTGGACTGGACAGCCCTTCAAATAGCAGACACCTTCAAAATAGAGGACAGCCCTCTGGCACCCCTTCAAATAAAGGACTGTCCTTGGTAAAAAAGGACACATGGCCACCCTATTAAAAAGCTTCTTCCTACAACTTCTAGCCATCTTTGCCTTGTCCTCCTATAGTTCTCCCTTTATTTACCTGCTGTCCCCTCAACTCTGTCTGCTGGTGGCTCCAACATCAGCAGGGCTGTGTATCCGCTCTGGATTTTACTCTGAACTTTAAAGAACCTATCCATGGTCCCAAACCTATTTTGGGAGATAGGGTTTAGCACCATGGATAGCTCCTTAAAAGTTCTCTCGGAGCGGATACACAGCCCCGCTGACATTGGCGCCACCAGCCTCCACTGTGTCTGACTGTTGGTTACAGCTGTGGCTAAGATCTGACAATAGATCGGCTAGGTAGTGTTATTCGGGGCCTCACTAGATGTGCTGCGGGAGAGCCATGATCAGATCTCCCAGTATCTTTTTCTTTGTTTATAAGTAGCTATGGAAAGAGGGGGTTAGCTTGGGGCTGGCGTACTTGATTGTTTCCCCAACCTAAATCCCTCCTGAAGCTATTAGCCATAGACTGAGGGAAAGACAGGTAATTTGATTGTACCTGTATTTTCCCATTCCACTGCAAATAGCATTTTCAGTGGTGGTAGGTGATTTTAAATTTGAAAAGTGGTGCAAAAGGGAAGGACTATAGTTTATCCAAACTGAACACACAAACACACAGGACTATAGTCCATCCAAACTGAACACGCACACACATCTCCCATGTCATATCCCTAGTCTAGCCCTCAGTAAATTATGAAATGTAAGAGGGAGAAGGTTGCTGATTTCTGCCAGGAATCTCTGGGGTAATTCATTATCAAGGTACATTGGACTTTGTGGGTCCCTTTTGCCCCTTCACATTGCTCCGGCTGTCGTCCCCCCCCCCACTGGGCTGAGTATGATGGTGTCACTACTGGCACACAGAATATTTTATAATTTCAAAGTATTGCTTGAACAAGAGTTGGATTGGACTAATTTAGATCACCACCGATGTGTTAACCAAATTAGCTGTGCAAGTCCATTCCCTTCAACAGAAGTTACTTCTTCTAGGCAAAGCTATAATTTATTACCTTGGTTAGCCGTATAGTGTAGTGCCAGCCTCCGGTGGGAGCATCATGATCTGAGCTTATGGCAAGTGATGGTAATTTCTAATTAATTTAAGTTTCTGGTGAGTTGTGGAGGTAAGTAATATGAGAGTTTCTTTTATATGGTTAGCTCTCACAAAAAGAACCTCCCCATTTAAGGACTCCCCAGATATCATCATCTCCAAACATTCGTAGAAGGATACCTTGTGGGGCTCCGCCCTAATGAAATCAATATCAGGAGAGAATAAGGGAGAACTCCATTTTGTTAACAGGTGGTACTTCACCCTCAGAGGGTGAGTTACATATATAAGAATTCAGGTCCTCACTGGTGGAGGAAATGCAGGAAAAAATATTAATACACATGTTATGGGAATGTGACAACATCCAAATGTTTGGTTCTTCTTCGTGGTGTCTGTGCATCACACATATGGGCTCTGCGCCTGCACAAAGCCTCATTTCAGAAACCTCTATAGCTGAGGAATTTTTGGCGGGAACCCCTCCCCCACCATCCTAGTACGCTTCTCCCTAGTGGGTTCCTGCCCATTCCCACAGTTCTCTTTCAACCGCCATTGCAGTGACTTCGTAGGAGACTTCTTAGTCCATTGGACTATTTTTTTTCATAACTGCTGAGGTTTTATTTTTCTTATAATTCTTTTTGTGATTTTACTTTATTTCATAGTATGCAAATTATTCTTTCTTCATGACTTTACCATCATTTATTTCCCTCAGGCTGTTGGGTCTGAGGGAGCTGTTTACACAGTGAGTGAGATACCATCGCTCCTTTCCCACAGGCCACTGGGGTGGGGTGGGGGCTGTTTACAAAGTGTGTAGAATTAAACTCCTTCTCACAAAGGGGCACTCACTTGTATGTTTCCAGTGCCTTCTCCCACATCCAGCCACAGCATTGGACGTGCAGCCTCACTTCACAGCCTCTAATCAGCCTAAGCCTCTTCTCAGCCTCTAATTGCTGCCTTGGGTCCTAACCATGGATTGGGCACACCCATCACAGGCTGCTTCACCACCTCCAGCTCTGAACAAGGGCTGTGCGGTTCAGTACCAGGCTGCATCACCGCCTCCAGTCCAGCTCTGAACAAGGGCTGTGCGGTTCGGTACCAGGCTACTTCACCACCTCCAGCTCTGTACAGGGGCTGTGCAGTTTGGTATCAGGCTGCATCACCGCCTCCAGCTCTGAACAAGGGCTGTGCGGTTCGGTACTAGGCTACTTCACCACCTCCAGCGTTGAACAAGGGCTGTGCGGTTCGGTACCAGGCTGCTTCACCGCCTACAGCTCTGAACAAGGGCTGTGCGATTCGGTACCAGGCTGCTTCACCGCCTACAGCTCTATACAGGGGCTGTGCAGTTCGGTACCAGGCTGCATCACTGTCTCCAGCTCTGAACAAGGGTTGTACGGTTTGGTACCAGGCTGCTTCACCGCCTCCAGCTCTGAACAAGGGCTGTGCGGTTCGGTACCAGGTTGCATCACTGCCTCCAGCTCTGTACAGTGGCTATGCGGTTCAGTACCAGGCTAGCTTCACACACACACACACACACACACACACACACACACACACGATCCTCTATTCTGTACCAAAATGGTGGTTTCGATTATGTCCCAGGCTTCAGTTCTGAGGCAAGATATAGATTGTTACACTTGATCCCAATTCTCAATCACAGTATGAGACAGGCAATCTGATTGATCCATACTTCCTAGGGACTCTATTACTACAAGGATTGGAGATACGGACAAGAATGTAAAATGTGCTGCTCTGAAGAGAGAGTGGAGAAGCCCCACAGCCAGGTGCCAGGACTCAGGAGTAACACCCATAGAGAGAACAGAGACTTACATCAGAGTAGCCCCCATGCAAAACACAGCTCCCATCCATCAAGCACTCTGCCAACTCTCTCCCCCCCCCCTCTCTCTCTCACACACACACTGAAATATATATGGCGGGGGGGGGGGAATGCAACATATAAAAATGTTTTGATATAACTGCTCTGAAAAAATCCATGAGTTAGTGGCATGTAAAAATCCATGAGTTAGTGTTGGTAAAAATCTGGAGGGTAGATCTCCCCCAGCTTGACAAGTTAAATTAGCATAACATTAAGAGTTGAACTGCAGCAGAGGTTCCCTAATGGCTCATCAGAAAGCTTTTACAGATGCAAAAGAGTTCTTGGCTCCCAAGATGGGCAGCAGGAATCTGGACATGGCAAGTTCAAGAGCAGGGGCGTGACTCTGCTTGGCTGGAGCCTCGGAGCCAAACAGAGGGAGGAGCGCTCCAAGAGCTGATGATGAGAGTTCAGCTTCCGGAGCTCCGTACATCCGGCAGATCATACTTTGAAATGATGTGTCAATGGAAAATGGAAATACAGATATTAATTATAGGGCAACGTAGTGTCTAAATTTCAGATCGAATACCTGAAAATAGCCTTTAATATCTTGAGATGTCTCCCAATTCCTATGCTTCTTCAGCCTCGCATATATATATAAAAAAAATAAATGGGGGGAAAATGAGATTTCTATCATCCAGTTTGTTTATCCTAATCAGGATTAGCTTTATCCTAATCAACAATCTTAGATTCAGTTTTAATGATATTTCATTAGCTTCTCAAAACTACCTTTCCTGTCTAGATCTAATTATATCTAATGGAATGTATCTCAACTCAATATATTAAATCATGTTAAAGAACATTTTGAAAATTATTGCAGGGCCTTGGGTTGGAGTTCAGGAAAGGGAATGTCCTGTCCTTTTCCCCTCAAGGGCCAAATACATGTAACAGTATCAGGAAAAAGGGACAAATTATTTGCTCCCTTTACCACATGAAATTTAGCCTAAGGAACACTCATGTTATATTTCTTTCAAGCTGGAAATACAATTATGATTGACCTGAAATGGTGCATGAAATATTCCTGACATTTACATTAATGTATGCTTATCCAAATTGACTGTAGAACGTTTATCTATAGGAAGGATGTGTTTGTGCCTACCTTTCCAAATGGTAGACTATTCACACATTAAAGGTGCAATCCTATGCAGGTTTAGACAGAAAAGAGGCCTACAACTCCTGGCTGGGGCATGTCGGGAGTTGTAGACACTTTTTCTGTCTAAACTTGCATAGGATTGCACCCTAAGATAATTAAACTTCTGCTGTTCTCTGCTTCTGCCCCATTGTGTGAAGGAAGCAGGGGTAGTTATAATCTTGTTCATTACATCAGGTGCTATGAAGCATCAGGTGCTTATTTGTCCATAAGGGGAACCTACCCTTTGAAATTTCCTGCCCATGGAGGCTCAACAGATGACTACTTCCTTACTTTCCTTTTTCTTGATAGGTGAAGACTTTTCTTTCCAAAGGCTGTTTCTGATTATTGATGCTCAAAAATAAGAGTTCTGCTGTCTGTTTTCCTGTTCTGTTTTGGAATGTTTTAGCTAATTTTACTTGTTTTACTGGTGTGTGTTAAATCTGTCTTTAATATTGTTTTAGCCAAATTGTTTGCTGTTTGTAAAGTCACTCTGCGTACACCATAATGAGGATCAGAAAAGCACCCCTGAAGTTGCCTTAAGACAGTAATTTAGACGTGTAGTCCATCAGCCCAGCACTGTGTACTCAAACCGGCAGTGGCTCTCTCTTCAGCATCTGACTCTGAGGCAGAGGTATTTGTCAGCTTTGCTGTCTTAAGATTCTTATAAATGCAGATACTAGTGATTGGACCCAGGACATTTTCCATGCAATGTATTTGCTCTACCACAGAGTTATGGCCCCTCTAGCAAAATAATGTTTTTGATTGCCCACTCTGTACAACATTGGTCCAGAAGGACAGCAATGGTTGCTTTACACTCCAATAATCTCCATATTGTGTGTTTTTTTTTAATTGCAGTTCTTCGTGGGATGATTGATATTAGGGACATATGAGAAATTAGTTTCAATTCATTTTTGACCAGAATTTACGCAGTTCATACCTCTTGGAACCAAATACAGACACAAATGCAATCTGCAATGCAATTCACAGAACAACAACGAAAATGTGTTAAAATGTGCACATTTGAAAAATGTGCATGAAAAAATGCATTCTTTTGAAAAAAATAAGCACAAGCAAGCTTTAATCAATGAGAGAAAAATGTGTATGTTTGGAAAATGTGTACGATCGATGCATATATTTGGAAAATGAGCACACATTTGCGTGCAAAAAGAAAAGCTCGCAATTTGATATGCGCATGTGTTGGAACAAACTTTGAGGTGGAATTCAGAGAACCTTGAGAAGCTTGAGTTTTTCTTTTTTGCACATCCCTAGCGTTGGCTATTGATCACATTTGGAACAGCCTTATTCTAAAACAGACCATCCATGTCCACCTGTCCCAGTGCTGTCCACTCAAACCAGCTGTGATTATCCAAGACCTCAGGGAGAGGTTTTGCCCAGCACTGTTACCTGAGTTCATTTTAAATTAAGATTCCAGGGACAGAACTGAGGACTTTCTTCATGTAAAACATGTGCTTTGAACTATGCTGATCCCCAGGTACTGCTCATTAATTGTGAACCATGCAGAAGATGGAACATGTCCAGTAGTAGTTCATCACTAAACAGCCATTTAAAAGTGCCTGGAATGCATACATTTCAACTGTCCCTATTTACAAGGGACAGTCCTTCTTTTCTGGCACATGCCCCTGATAAATTATTATCACTATTATTGACGTTTATGAATGCTTTGTTAACATTTGTTAGTGGGCTGGATCTAGACTAAGTTAGTCGCACTTAAGTGGATCCGATTGAAGACAATTTGAAAAGTTAGTCATGACCAATTTAAGCTTCAATAGTTACAGTGGGAACTAAGCACAACTAATGCAGGCTGGATCTAGCCACCTAACCCAGGGGAGTTAAAACTCCAAGTTGCAGGGTGAACACATCTTTATTCTAATGCAAACGATAATAGATAATGATAATAGAACAACTGAACACAACTAAGTGCAAAAGCTTCAATTCCGTGACCCAACAGAACAGTTATTCCAAAGTCAGTTACTAAATTAATCTCTTTAGACTATTGGTGGGTGGGTGTGACAAATCACAATATGTTACTTTGATAGATAATTAATAACAAACAAAATCAAAACTACCTATAACAAGCTCTCTAAGAAAGGGCCGGATATTGCAAAATTAGTTCTCAAGGTCTAGACCAGTGTTCTCCAACCTTGGGTCCCCAGATGTTTTTGGCCTACAACTCCCAGCATGCCCCAGTCAGCTACCCAAGGTTGGAGAACACTGGTCTAGAATCAATAGAAAATAAAAAAATAAAAGATAAAAATCAACAAATTATAGACGGATTCAGCAATTCAGCTATTAGTCCTGCTACCAGACTAAGTTCAGAAGAATCAGGCCAAATTGTGATGGGAACCAGTAGAAGAAGTTAACAGTCTTCAAACAAACATCTAATAGATCTTTCTCCTTTCTTCCGTTAAAACATTCAAGCGACAGTTGAATCCTCCCCTTAAATACAGACCTGGATTCAATGGATAAGACCCTCCTCAGGTCTAAATCAGGATTTCCTTATAAGTTCAAAGAAGAAGAAGAAGTTTAGTTATTGAATCTGAACCCTCAGCAGCTAGATAAAGTAGAGTCTCCAAGTTAAAGCGAAATATTCCTTTCTCTCTGCTTTCTCTGTAAGTTCTTTCTTTGGGGTTCTCTCTTTCAGGCTTCTTCTTCTTCCAGGGCTGTAAGTCTCTTTCTCCAACTGGGTTGTTGCCCATCTGTCCTCTCCACATTCACGTATAGGGGTCCAACCCAGGCTTCTCAGAAGGCACCTCACAAATAGAACAAGGAATGCTGACCCCTCCAGCTCACCAACTCTTCCCAGATGGTCGACTCTTCAAACTTTCCAAAAGCATAAGTCAGATAACTTGCAGGCAATAATCAAAATGCTGAGAGATAGCAGGCAACACCCACACCAAAACACTATTCAAATGTCCAGATAATTAAAGTCTGGCACACTGAGATTCAAAGGTTAAAACAAACTAAAATATATACTCATTAAAATTAAACTCATTAAAAAGATAAAGTTAAAACAACGCTAAAAACAAATCGAAAGTGAGGAGCAGCAGCAGCCGTGACCAACTGCCGAAACCAGAAGTCTTATTCTAATGCATACATTTACATTCACAGGCATAAACATAAAGGTGCTAAGCAGCGTATTGCCTGCCATTTCACATGTTGCAAAGCTCATTTTTCTAACTGATGAAACAACAGTGAAGTTATTCTAGGATATCTTTAACCAGAAGAACAAACATCTTCTTAGTAGGCTATGGCAGAGTAAAAGAATACAGTACTTAGCAGATGAAGTAGCATCTTCAGCAGTGCATAATGGAGGGGGTGGAGCAGAGCTCAACAAAAATTGTCTCCTTCCCTGTTCCACCAGTAGGATTTCTCCACTGGATCAAAAATCTTCCATGGATGGAAGGAGCCCTTCCATTTTCTGGTGACAAAATCTGGATCCAGCCCAATATTTAGAGTGCAACTTTTAAAATAATATATCAATGGGGGCCCAGATTTCAGTCTCTGTTCAAAATCTGGGGATGTTTTGATACTGTGCCTTACATCCACATGTCTTCAACACAACATAACAGAATTTTAAAACTACAGATTGAATACATTTGAAGGACCCTTTAAAACTTTGCAGAGGTTGTGCCCTGTTAGGTGAGAATGAGTTTTATAATATGTTTGTGTGAACAGATAGAATGCTATTTAAGTACTTAAACTAGAAAAATCGTGCATATCAGCAATAGTTTTCCAGAAACAGATTATATTTTTCCAGGAAGAGAAATGATTAATATAGTCTTTGTACTTAAGAAAGCTATTCTACAAGATGAAACACTAGTCATCTAATAACTAGCATATCTGAATTATTTTGTTTGTTTATTTCCGCTTTGCAAAATAACTTCAGTGCTATCTTGTTCTTTTTTGTTATTTTCAGCTAGTTATACATCTATGATAAGCGTACATAATTAATTTGAAAATTACACTGCAACAGCTATGCTTTCTTTCTTTAGCATTACCTTTTTTGGAGTTCTGTATGTCTTTTGCACTTACATTCAATAACAGGGCATGTGGCTAGTGAGGCTGTATTTATTCAGGTTTGTTTTATTTTTGTGGTCAAAACTATTTTATCTCTAATATATTTTTATCTGCATCGGTCAAAAATTATTGTCTCTATTTAAAACTTTAATATAATTTCTTCCTTGCCTATTTTAGACGATGGAAAAACTTCTTTGGCATCTGTCTATTTCTGTATTTTGCAAATTGCTTAGATTTAATCAAAATGCAGGAGGACAAGTTGTGACGGGGTATATTTTTAATGAGCCTTATATATGGCAATAAACTGAAACAAAGCTTATTTATGAAACATGCAAATTATTGTCAAATATATTACAGTGATCTTTACAAATATTACAGTGGTGCTTACAAATGAATTCACTAAAGCCTTATCATAAACCCCTCAAAACAAAGGCTTGGATTCTAACTCTAATTTACTTGAAATTTGTTTTTATCTATTAAAAATAAGACTATCAAATTTATTTTAAAGCAAGGCTAGTGTTTGCTTAAATTAACAATACAGTTAAGGGGTGCTTTTCTATGATATTTACCTGAAAAAAGCAGTGCCGGGGTCCCATCGCATCAGTTCCTGACACAGTGCTGGGTCCCGTCATGTAAGTTCCTGGCACAGCGCCGGGACCCATCGCGTCACTTCCGGGTCCCCGGCGCGTCCAAAGGGAGCCTTGGTGTTGCCGCAAGAAGACTCAGCGGCGGGGGTGCTCGCCGAGCACAAGGCGAGCACCCCTTAAGGTACACGTACATCACTACTAGAACCATTTTTTACAAGCCTTGATCTTTGAAAAAACATGAATCAGATAGTGTGGCACCAGTTTCTCCTGTCCTACTTTTTGTAAACCTCCTCTTGAATGTGGTGGTGCTAATGGTGATATTAGATAGCCGGAGCCTTTCAATAAAAGGCAATATGGAAATACTTTTAATGAATAAATATTACTTGACTGTATTTTTGAAAGGGGTTAGATTGGACTTCAATGATGCATCTAGCAGCTTTTCTTCATCATCAGTTGCCACAAACACAGTCTCTATATTGAAATAATTTTCATCTCAGTTTTGTTGCTTGTTCTGCTCTGATACTGCTTCCGATTGACTCCAGGAAATCTCACAAACTCTGCTCAATGTAATAGTTTACAAGATAATCATAAGATACAGGGAAATGGGCTTCCATAGATATCCTGGAACACAATCTACAATTTAGCCTCAGTTTTTCCCCCACATGGTAATGAGCTTGCAGCCTGGACTGCAGGTCCTGGGCCCTGTCAAAGTATACCCTTTCCTCCCCACCTGCCCAGTCTTTGGGCCCTGCATGTGTACAGAGAGAGATGAACAGAAATCCTTAATTTTACCATTCTCTTTACAAATATAAAGTCAGTAGTGCAAAGATGCATGTGGGCTGCATAACCAGAGCTCTTAAATTATGCTCCTAGGTAGTAATAAGGCTCTATTTAGTTGTAAACCAATATACTTTCATTGTTATAGCAACCAATTAGTATACACACCTGTTCAGGAAATAATTTTTGATCACTCAAAGAGTCTCAATATGAACTCCCCAAAATTCCAATTTATCCACTGTTTCCCTTTCCTGCTCCTCTGTGCCCATCTCCCCAAGCCAAAAAAGCCTTACCTTGGGGATTGGGGAGGGGATAACATGTGGAGGAGACCACCCTGTGTTGATGGGAGGCTTCTGCCATGTGCCATCTGTTACACACTCCCCCAAGGTAAAGTTTTTTTTTTGTTTTTTTTTTGGCTGGGGAAAGGGGAGCAGTGGATAATTTGGATTTGTTTGTTTGTTTTAATATTCCTATTTAACATTTGAAAAAACCCATCAAGGTTTTTCAAGCGACTGACTAGAAAGCTCAAAAAATCCCAATTTATTTTGAGGGTGAGGAGTGGGGCTGAGCAACATCTCTAGGACCAATCATCAGCACAATCCTATAGGAAATCAGAACTTGGAAAAAATGC
Organism: Shinisaurus crocodilurus; assembly: GCA_021292165.1. NCBI lineage: Eukaryota > Metazoa > Chordata > Lepidosauria > Squamata > Shinisauridae > Shinisaurus > Shinisaurus crocodilurus. The sequence continues at coordinate 265,705,616 of CM037876.1, forward strand.
ACAGTAATTTCCAGCCAGAAATATGGGACACCCATTTCTTCTGCTTCTGCAGTCATATATAACCAGAGTTGCTGTCACTGCACGAGGCTACCCTGCTTCTTTGCTAGATATGAATCCTACAAGCCGTGGGCGTGATATTTAGTGTAATGCTTTGTTTATATAAGTAAAGGAGTTACAGACCAAGCATATAAGTTAAAAAGATGTGTTTTCTCAGCTGAGGAGTGAACCTAAATGCTTTGGTATTATTATCTTTGCTATAAAAAGTTGGTGGGCATATTTGCACAGTGATGCTGTAAAAAGAGAAATGTTTCCTTTAACTTAGAGACCTTTTCTGTTAAAAGGTCAGGCGGAGTCAATACCATCCTGCCTCAATGTGCGTACAGAAAATAATTAGATCATAAAAAGCTGTTAATAATTTTTCGACATAAAAGCTGAGCGCATTATTGAAAAGTACCAACTGGAGGAGATTTTAAAGCAATGGCAACATCTGGCAAGCTGTGCAGAAATGCCGTATTTTATTTAGAGCCTGCTCAATGATTGGGAGTATTGTATCTATTTTCTTCCCCCCCAACCAAAAAACAAAAGAAAGAAAAGAAAAGAAAAGAAAAAGAAAAGAAAGAAAATTGTGCAGAAGCCTGAAAACCTAGATACAAAGATTCCTAACTCCTAGAAAACCTCAAGTCCAGTTTTTTCATATAATGCTTTGGCTGCTTTCACACAAAAATGCTTCAACTGTTGTTGTTTTTAACTTGTTTTTCCCACATTTATGCAAAAGGACATGGTACTGATCAATATTATACATCATATGCCCACTATCTTGTACTCTGGGATAAGCTGTATCCCGAAGAGGAGAGCCTGGCTGCTAGATTTGTCTATGGCAAAACGAAAGGAAGTTAGTTAAAACTAGGGATGCTGGAGACATCCGCAACGGATCCAAATGAGTTTGTATTTCCATGAATCTGACCTACAGATTCTGCAGTGGACTGGCTTTTTCCAGGTCACACGGATCCCATGGATTTGCCGACCGTTTTTTCACTTCTGGAGGGGGTGGGTGGGATTTGTGCTAATAAGCATTTGCAAGTGTGTATTAGTGCTAATGTGAATTAGCACAAGAAGAAAGAAATTCTGGTTAAAAAACAATCCAATTCTGTCAATCAGCAGATGACAGAACAGAAGAAGCCTGGCAATCCTGAAACATAGATGGAACAGATTTAACAAAATCTATGCATCCCTAGCTGAAAAACACCTTGAAGACACACCTATGGTGAAAAGATGGAGTATTGTGTTTGGTTCAACAGATGATATGTGTTGAAAACTTCCTCTATTGGAACAGACCGAATCCACATTTACCAATCATTCATACTGTTTCCCATGGTAGACACCTCAGAAACTATAGGTGCAATTTCAAAAATATTGTATGAGAAACAGGCAGAACAATCCTGTGGTGGTGGTGGTGGTGGTGGTGGTCGTGAGATTTTACCGTGTTTTTGTTTTGTGTTATTGTTGTTGTTGTTGTTTTGATCTTGCATGCCACCTTGACAAGGTTCCACCCTTAAATAATAATAATAATAATAATAATAATAATAAGTAGTAGTAGTATGGACATTTAGTTAAGGCTGGGCGGGCGGCCGCCCCGTTCCCCCCCCTGCCCGCCCCGTTTTTTCGAGCGGCGCACAGCGCCGCTCGAACGACCCCTTACCGCATTCGAGGGCGTTCGGAGGTCCCATCGCATCACTTCCGAGACCAGAAATGACGCGACGGGGCCTCTGCGCAGGCGCAGATCGGTCCCGTTGCATCATCATTTCCAGTCCTGGAAGTGATGCGACGGGACCTCTCGAACACAGCGGGCGGTTCTCCGCCGGATCGGGCAGCTGGGGTGGCTCTCCACGGAGCGCACGAGCCACCCTGAAGAGGAGGTAAGGCCTCGCCGGAGCATGAGCGGGGCCATGCTCGGCCTCATTCTGCCCCAGCGAGGCTCGATTCACATGCCTAAAGTAGTAGTAGTAGTAGTAGTAGTAGTAGTAGTATCCCGCCTTTTTCTCAACACTGGAACCCAAGGCGGCTCACAACCTTTAAAACTCATACAATTAAAACAGAAATAGAAAAAAAAGTTAAAAATAGAATTATATCATCAATAATATTAAAAATCATATATATATATATATATATATATCATTAAAAACAGTACAATATACATAACAATATAAAATATAGAGTAAAAACAGCATTCAATTGTATCACAGGCTAACCCCAAATGCCTGCCGGAACAGGAACACCTTTGCCTGCCTCCGGAAGTTTACCAGGGAGGGCGCCACTTTAGCCTCCCTGGGGAGGGAATTAAAGGTGCCCTAAAACCATTTTAAATCAATCAATCAATCAATAAAATGATGGAGGTATCACCACTTCCTAAGTCCTGCTACTAGATTGTTGTGACCTAGGGCAGGAGGGGGGAGATTTTTAAGAATGTTCTTCCCATTCCCTCCAGTGGGAGAGAAATCACTATGCCAGCCCCAGGGGCCTTTGGGAGGGGCAAGGTAAAATTATCAGGTGGAGAATTTATTATAGGGCGATTATGTAGATTTATTCCCAGATAATATAGGGACCCATGAGTTGTTTTTACCAACATTTATGAATGTGGATTTTGACATGCAACCCTATTTATCTATGATTTCCTGAAGGCTTTTCAGCCATACCTGGGCATGAATGGTCAATCTACTTTTTCCTAGTCACAATGGGTTAGATTCAGACTTAGTCATGCTTAGAGTAGACCCATGGAAACCATATTGAGTTTCAGGGAGGATCTCTTCTGAAATAGATAGAAGACGGTTTGCGAGAATCCTAGCAAATATTTTACCTGCGGTTGCTAAGAGAGAAATGCCCCGATAGTTTCCACAGTCTGTTCTATCACCCTTCTTAAAGAGGGTGATAATTATGGCATCCCTGAAGTCTTCTGGGATCTCTTCTCTTATCCAGATTTTTTCGATGAGTTTATGAAGATGTTGTACAAGTTCGGGGCCCCCTTCTTTAAAGATTTCAGCAGGAATCCCATCTGGTCCACTAGCTTTGTTGTTCTTCATTTGATTAATGGCTTTTTTTACTTCATCCAAAGAGGGGAGTATTGCAAGTTCCTCTTTAATTTGTTTTTCCGGGATTTGCGAAAAAATCTCATTATCCACCTTAGATTTACGATTTAAAAGGTCATAATAATGCTCTTTCCAACGCCCCTCTAGAGGGACAGTAGACATGATTTTTACTGCACGTCAGCTCCAAGAAAAATGCCGGGAGCAAAATCAACCCCTTTATATGGCATTTATCGATTTGGCTAAGGCCTTTGATACTGTAGACCGTACAGCTCTCTGGACTATCCTTATGAAAATTGGATGCCCCAATAAATTTGTGAATATCTTGCGACTTCTCCATGACAACATGACGGCAACGGTTTTGGACAACAACGGCTCTCATGGTGCTCCATTTAAAGTGGGATCAGGTGTTAAACAGGGATGTGTTATCGCCCCAACATTATTTGCCATTTTCATCGCCATGGTTTTACATCTTGTCAAGGGGAAACTTCCCACCGGTGTGGGAATTATATATCGAACAGATGGAAAGCTTTTTAATCTCAGCAGGCTGAAAGCAAAAAGTAAGGTAATTACAACCTCCGTTGTGGAACTTCAGTATGCTGATGATAATGTGGTCTCCGCACATTCAGAGGATGATCTCCAAACTATACTAAATGCTTTTGCAGAAGCATACGAAAAACTTGGTCTCTCACTTAACATCAAAAAAACCAAAGTGCTTCATCAGCAAGTGCAAGCCAATCCTTTGGTGATGCCATCTATCCAGCTTGGCGGGACAATACTGGAAAATGTCGATCATTTTCTCTATCTTGGCAGCTATCTTTCTGTTACAGCTAACATCGACAGTGAAATCCAGCATCGTCTGAGCTCCGCAAGTGCCGCATTTTCTCGAATGAAACATAGAGTGTTCGAGGATCGGGATATTTGTAAGAAGACCAAAACACTGGTTTATGAAGCCATTGTATTACCAACTTTATTGTATGCCTGCGAAACATGGACTATCTATAAACGTCACTTCCACCTCCTTGAAAGGTTTCATCAACGTTGCCTCCGGAAAATCCTGCAAATTACTTGGGAAGATAGGCGAACAAATGTCAGTGTACTGGAAGAAGCAAAGACTAGTAGCATTGAAAAAATGATCCTTCAACGCCAACTTCAGTGGACCGGTCATGTTGTTCGAATGCCTGACTGCCGTCTCCCAAAGCAGTTACTTTACTCCCAACTCAAGGATGGAAAGCGGAATATCGGTGGTCAATATAAGAGGTTTAAAGATTGTTCTTAAGGCTAATCTAAAAAAATGCAATATAAACATCGAAAACTGGGAAGCTCTGGCCCATGAATGATCTAACTGGAGGTCGGCCTTTCACAAAGGTTCCATGGACTTTGAAGAAGCCCGAGTGCAAGGTGAAAGGGAGAAATGTGCTAAGCGAAAAGCACGTCAAATGAATCCTTTACAGGACCATCTTCTATCTGGTAACCTGTGTCCTCACTGTGGGAAGCTGTGTGGATCTAGAATTGACCTCCACAGTCACTTACGGACCCATCGCTAGAGTCTACACAATCTTCTTTAGAATTTCCTCCTTTTATCCCGGAAGACAATCTTACTCGGTCACGAGTGATCGCCTGATGATGATGAGACCCATGGAAATTGTTGGGTCAACTAAGTCATGACTCGGTTAAGTCCCATTGATTTCAATAGGTCTACTCTAAGCATGAATAAGTCTTGATCCAACCCAAGCTTAATAGCTACTATTCCCATTTTAGGGCCACAACTGTGAGTGATCCATCAGTAGAACATAGGAAGCTGCCTTATACTGAGTCAGAGACCTTGGTCCATCTAGCCCAGTATTGTCAACAGTGACTGGTAGCATCTCTCCAGGGTTTCAGGCAGAAGTTCTTCCAGCCCTACTTAGAGATGCCAGGGATTGAACCTGGGACCTTCTGCATGTAGAGCATGTGCTCTACTACTGAGATATGACCCCTCCAAGTGCACCCACATAACTTGAGGAGGTTTCACACATGAAGCTTAAATCTCCATTGAGCTCTTTATGTAAATGTGTGATAGCTATTAAAGCAGAACAGACAACTCAAGAAAGGCATTTGTAATTTGAGGATTCTGACCAATGTAGGATTTGCATTACAACTTACAATACTATTTAAGCAAAACCGACTTCAAGATTCAGGTGTGAAAATGTCCATAGTCCATTAAGTTTTCTGAATGGCCACAGGGCAGCAGAGAAATGGTGGTTTTGAAAAAGATACTGCATCCCATAGTCTGCAACCACTGGATTATTCAAGGAACTGATAGATTCCTCCTATTACTTATTTCAGCAGGGTTTTGTGTCACTGAAGGAGATTTGTGAAATCCAGTTTTTAACTGAAGTCATGGGAAAGCTCTGTAATCTCCATATCACACTATTCTTTTAGTCAATCAACAACAGTTTTCTTGTGACAAAGAACTTATTCATCAGATTATCTGAGTTGTTTTAGAGAGCTCTTCCCCAACCTGGTGCCTTCCAGATGTTTTGGACTACAACTCCCAGCATTCCTGATCATTAGCCATGCTGGCTGGGGCATATGGGAGTTGAAGTCCAAAGCATCTGGAAGACAAAATGTTGGTTGGGGATTCAGAGGATCCCCAGCCAACCTGGTGTTTCAGAGTATACAGTATGGGACAAATACAACTTCTTCATGCACCTAATTTGGAAAACAAAACGAAAAGAAAAATGGAGAATTAACCAAGGAATAGGTGGTCTGTAAATTACCCAGTCCAGTTCCCTGCCCTAAGACTGGATGCCCCACTATTAAGCTACATACACAACCGTCAGTGACATGTGACTGAGGAGGGGCTGCAGCTGAGTGGTAGAGCACGCTTTGCATGCAGAAGGTCCCAGGTTCAATTCCTGGCATCAGCAGGTAGAGCTAGCAAAAACTCCTACCTGAAACCCTGGAGAGCTGCTGCCAGTTCTGGGCTAGATGGACCAATGGTCTGACTCAGCATAAAGTATATTCCTATGTGCTATCCCATATCATCCAAAACTTTAGTTCACACTGCTAGCAAATATAGAACTACACAGGGCTTTTACTACACAATGTGAAAGATGCCTAAAGACAAGCAGTGAAGCATTTCTGGTGGCTAAGGCAAGTGATATGTTTCATAGATTTCATAGATCATAGAGTTGGAAGGAGCCTACAAGGCTATCGAGTCCAACCCCCTGCTCAATGCAGGAAACTAGAGGAGGGGTCTCCCATCCAAGTAATAACCAGGCCTGACCCTGCTTAGCTTTCCACACTCAGACAAGCTGAGCCAGCATAAGCCACAGGCTTGTTCTTTATCTAATCATTAGAATTGCCATTTGCATTTGTTTGTTTGTATTAATTTCCCCTGAAAATGGATATCCAATTGGATGAAATGTTTCAATTTAGCATCTCCCAGTGCCTTTGGCAGTGGTATTGATACTGCTCCATGCCAACATCTAGCACATCAAGAAGTGTGCCTTGCTTGCAGCTACATCATATTGGCGGCTCATGGCCACCTCTGATTGACCAAGATCCCTGGATCTCTTTCCACCTCTCTAATTTCCAGCTGATGAAATCCCATTAGTAGCAAACGTTTATTATTGGCCCTCAAAGGCATGATTGTACACATTGTACAATTTAATTGAAATCTATTTCAATTGCTCCCCTCCAGGGGTTAACCCAAGACATTTTGCTGCCTGAGACAAAGCAGCAAATGGCACACACACAAACTGCCAAGCCCAGAGGCTTGAATTTGGCATGGGAGGTGTCAGTGAAAAAATATAAAGCAGCAGACAAAAAACACGCATTAAAGGAGAATGAAAAAGTCTTAACCTAGCACTCCCCCTAAAGGACAGGGTTTGTAGTTTGGGGGTGCTCCTGGACTCCAAACTGTCGCTGAAGTCACAAGTGGACTCAGTGACAAGGAGTGCCTTTTATCAGCTTAGGCTGATTTACCACCTTTGACCCTATCTAGACAGGCAGAGCCTAGCAACAGTGATTCATGCTCTGGTAACCTCTCGTTTGGACTACTGTAACACGCTCTACGTGGAGCTGCCTTTGAAAATGGTCCGGAGACTTCAATTGGTTCAAAACAGGGCAGCGAGGCTGCTAACGGGGACTGGCCGACAAGAACATATTACACCAGTCCTCTATGATTTACATTGGCTACCAGTTGAAGTCCGGGCCAGATTCAAAGTGCTTATATTAACATTTAAAGCCCTAAACGGTTTGGGGCCAGGTTATCTGAAGGAACGCCTCATCCCATATGAGCCTGCCTGAACCCTGAGATCTTCTTCAGAGGCCCTTCTCAAAGTGCCCCCTCCAAAAAAGGCTAGAAGGGTGGCTACTAGGGGAAGGGCCTTCTCAGTTGTGGCACCCCATCTATGGAATCAGTTTGCTAAGGAGGTGCGCCTGGCACCTACCCTCTATTCTTTCAGTTGCCAGGTGAAGACCTTTTTATTTGCCCAATAGTTTAATGGTTGATTTTATTCCTTTTATTATCGCCACTGTACCTCTGGGTTCAATTAATTTTGTTTTTATCATGTTATATTTTAATATGTTTGTGTTTTTATACTATTTTTGTTGTTTTTGTGTTGCTTTGTTTTGTAAACTGCCCAGGGAGAATAAATATATTAAATAAATAATAAATAACCTCTTGCCAAACCTGTCCGGGCATCATACTTGGGGGGTGGGGTGGGGTCACAACTTGAAAAGGTTTCCTTCCTGTTCACCTCCTACTGGGGGCACCTGGAAGAGAAACTACAAAGGAGATCTTAAATTTCAGACCAGTTCCTATGTGCTGTGGAGTGAGTTATGTTTAGGGCTTCGCTACATGAGGCATTTATTGTGCTCTTGTGATTCCTCACCCAGGGCAGTTTGCGGGTGCTTTAGATGATGCTGTCATCCTCCAGGGCCTCTCCTGAGTGTGAAGATGGGACTTGCTGAAAGCTAAGCTCAGTTTTCCCCTTCCCCCATCTCTGTTCAATTAGATGATTTTGCTTTAGTTCTCTTGCTCTCTCTTGGAATGTGTTGGGAGTCCTGGCAGAGCGAGATAGTTAGTGGCACCTGGGAGATAACGAATGTCTGCAGAACTGGGCAGCAAGGTCAGACGGTAATTGGGATGAAATCATGAGAAAGTACCCGCAGCTGGGAAAGGGCAGGGGGCCCTCCTTCAGAAGGTAGGAAGATGGGATTGGTGGAGGCTGGGTGGGAAAATGGACCCTGGGTTTGGATAAAGGAGCTGGGTGGGAAAGGTACGGGGTTCTTCCTTTGGGCCTGGATGCTGTGGAAGTTCCATCTGGAGCAGGTATGCCGATCTTGCAGGATAGCTGGGGAAGCTAGGCCTGATTTGACTCAAACTGTTCTTTGCAGACTTTGGGGGTTTGTTTTAATATCCTTTTAGAGTCCCTTTTTATTCCCATTCCCTTTTCCTCACCACAACCTACCTCACCCCCTTTTCCCTTACCTTCTTTTTAGCCCTTTCTTATAAGGGATTATTTTTTACATTGTATTGGACTATTGGAGACCCTACACTGACTAATTCTTAATTTTTGTTTTTAATAAAGTCTCCATCTTAAATTGGTGTGTGTTCCTTTTGTCTGTAAGGTTTGGCTGCTACACCAATTTGGTGTAAGGGACCTTTGGGAGGTGGGTGGCAGTCTGGGAAACCTTGGGACTGTGGCCTACCCTGCAGGGCGGGCGTAGTCCCATCCTTCACACTGAGCATTTCCACAGCTTTTTTTAGAATGAGGATAATGAGCTGTTAAAGGGATAGCATGCTATAAAATGCAACAAAATGGTTGTGGATTTTTACAATTCTACTATACCGCATTGCCACCTTGTGGCTGTGTAATGGAATATATAGGAAGCCAGAGAAAGAAAAAACCCAGGAAAAAAAACACATGTATAGGAGCCGATCTTAATCCCACAAAAAATCTGAAAGCAGAAGCCTTGGTAAAGTGGTGGATTAAAATGGGTTAAAAGCCTAATGTAGAGAAGCTCTTAGTTAATTACATTTAGGCTGTAGTACTATGCACACTTACCTGAGAGAAAGTCCCATTGAACTCAGTGGGGCGTAGACATGTATAGGATTGCACTGTTAGTTAAGCTAGGGGGTACACCAGAGAAGATATCTGAGGGCTGGTTGGCACAACCCAGGCTGTGGGCGGGGGAGGCACCATGGGGTGATCCGCGGGGTCCGGCGGGGCGCAGCAGATGACCTGCGCCCCGTGCGTGTGGGCGGACCCCAGTGGAGCCGGCAGTCCCCGCACCGCAGTGTGGGCCTCCCAGCGCTGGGGGCGGGATGCCCAGAGGGGCCGTTTGCCCCTACAAGATGGAGCGGCGGCAGCTCCGGCCGCTCTGGGCTGCTGCTTCTGTGCAGCCTCCACGGGACGGCCGGCTGCTGTTCGCACGGCAGGGTGGCCACGCACGGTAGGGGCTTACCCCTCTACCGCCCATGGTCACTTTACATGCGTCCCGCAGCAGCACCCCCAGTCGGCGTTCGCACGACACGGGAACCGCGGGGGACTTCTGCTCCCCCGTGGTTCCCATGTTGTGCGAACACGCCCTGAGTCAACAATGGTTTGCTAACCTGCATTCAAAGAACCAAAGCCTTAAGAGAAGCAGTGAATCTTTATGTATGGATGAATGTTTTCTACTGGACCAAACTGGATCGGATTGTAATTTTAAAATTGTAAAATGCTCCCACCATAATAAATTATTTCTGGAACATCCAAATGTTTCCAGGCTCATTATGAAGTAAATACCATACAATTTCACAGTATTTTCAGATTTTGTCATTAGATATGGGAATGTCTATAAGGCTCTTGTGAGCTCACATGCCCTATAATTTCTCTTGAGATTGTGAAAAATAAAATTTCAGGCTGGATTCTGTGAAGAAAAACAGTGCAACCAAGCAGTTTGTTAATTAAAATGAACAGGGAAAGCCATGAATTCTGTGTAATGTTAAGGAAGGAGCATTGAGCTACCCAGTCACACACAGATACACAGAAGCAGATGCACACCCTCCTGCCTGGCACAGGGCCTTTTCTACCAAGTGCTCTGTGGGAAGGATTCGAGTTAAGACAGGTCAGCAAGGCTACCTCGGGCCCCTGCTCCAACTGGAGTGTCCTTCCCTCTGTTGTCATCCCCAGGGCCTTCTACCACCAATTGCCCTGTGGAATGGAGTGGTATGTGTCTGTTTGTTTTTTATTATTCATAGTGATTTGATTAATGTACCTTTATCTTACTTGTAAGCTGCCTTGGAAGTATTTCCATCCTGAAATTATAACAATAATTGTAATAAATAAATAATACCAGGCAGCTGGGTAATTGGGGGAGCTGCACAATTCATTTATTCATTGTATTTATATCCCGCTTTTTCTCATGCAAGGAACCCAAGGCGGCTTACATAATCCTCCTCCTCCTCCTCCTCTCCATTTTATACTCACAACAAACCTATGAGGTAGGTGAGGCTGAGAGTCAGTGACTGGCCCAAAGTCACCCAGTGAGCTTCATGGCCGAGCGGGGACTAGGACCCGGTTCTCCCGAGTCCCAATCCAACATTCTAACCACTATGCCACACTGGCTCTCTCACAATGGGATCATTGTGTACCTCTCACCTCCTTGCTGCCCAGCTGAACAGTTGAGGAGAGTGCAGATAGACGTGCTCCTCACTTTTCCCAACACCAGTCAGCTAGGCAGTGTGGGGGGCAGATTGCACATGTCGGGATTGCTGAGGTCCTATTGCGTGCCTCCCTCTATGCTGCCCAGCTGACTGACCCTGGGGACAGTGAGGAGCAGCACATCAATCCCAGTGACAGTCAGCTGAGCGGAAGGAAGGGGGCCTGTGGGTCGCATGAAAGTGGTCTTAGGGGCATGGGTTGCCCATATGTGCTATAACTGAACAAAGCTGTGATAGCGTGAAGGATGCATTTCACTGACATAACTGAAGAGCAACATCCTGCTCTGCCACCATGGAGTATGCTCATCCTGCCGTGCTGCCAGTCAACTGCAAGCTGAGTAGACGGATGGGTGTAGCTGACTTTCCTGTGGCTGAATACGTGCCACAGCTGTGACATTGCCATTCCTGACTCTATACTGCCTCTACACACCCTGTGTCAGATGTGTGACAGCTTTGATACCACCAATATGTTGCATGTGGCGCTGCTGGCTCAAAGTGATTCAGTAGTACAGGCCACTGCTGCTGCACTAGCATGGTCTGCCAGTTACGGTGCAAAGTTATGTCATTGCATCATCACAACTGGGCCATAAGGACGTAACCTCCAACCTGGTATCCTAGCATTAGTGAGTTCAAGGTCACAGCCCTGCAGCAGAGGAGTGTCTCCCAAGAGATAAATGGTTTTGGATTTCAGCATGTATAAACATAAAATGTTTTACTGGCATAAGTGCTTTGTACTGCTTGATATGGTGACAAATAGCATTGGTATGACTAGCATTGTGTTGAAAATGAATACATATTTCAGATTTTGACTAATTCTAAGTGTTTTCAAAATATATATATTTTAGGAGCCCTAGAAAAAGATATATGGTAATCATTACCTAAGAAAAATCCAAGTATTTTAATATTGTTTTAACTTCAGCATCCATTATTTCCCAACATGTAATAGCTGAACTAGCAACAATAAAGATGTCCAGGTTTCAATGAAATATATTTCATAAATTAGCTTATCATTGCACTGATTTAGCATGCCTAGCAGGTGAAAGACAAAAACATGTGTTATCTTCCCTAGGGAGCCTTCAATGAATGTCATTCCAGCTTCATATGTCTTTCTTCTTTCCCCTTCTTGAACTGATATAAAATTCTAATGTGTGCCCTCTGGTTCCATCTTCATTGAAATCTAGCAAAACCGCTGAAGGTAAGATAGTGGCAATGGTGCATGCAAAAAGGAAAAAGGAATACAGTGATTCATAGCATACTTGAAGAAAGTTGCCATTGTTAACAGCACTACTTTTGTGTGTAGACAGGTTAAAATATGTCACATCAGTGTTAAAAAATAAAGTTATTCATCTTGGCTAGTTTCTCAAAGTTCAGAGGCTTGGCAATAAAAACTCTGCAATGTGTACATTTATAAATTATTTTACAACTCTAAAAAAAGACAAATATGTTCAGCATCTTAAACTGAAAGGAATAGGGAAGGTGGCAGATTGTAATGTCTCACCATTAACATTACTATCTCAGCTATTATTACTTAACATTTATTATTGCCAGCAGTGTATGAGGTGCCAAACTTTCCCATGTGCTTTCATTACTTCCCCACCCTCTGAAATTTTATTTCCCCCTTTTTTACATTGTGGGAATCCAACATGAAAAATAGTCCATGACCAGCAATTAAACCCATGGGCATAGGAGAGAAGAGCCATGCCCTCACCCATCCATTTGCCAAAAGAGGCTTGTCAGCCACCAGTCCTCCTGAACTTCATCCATTTTTCTTTCCCTATCCTCTCCCCCTCATCTGGAAGAGGTACAACAGTTAAGATGCAAGGCCCTTGCTTACCCATTCAGTACCCCAGCCATCTCTTGCATTTTTGTTATCTTTTTCTTTGTTGCTCCCTGTGCCTCACTCCCATTCCACACCTGGGTCATCTAAAACCTAATGCAGGGGTGGAGGGGGCAGAAAGAGAGACCTTTGTAGCCTATGGATTGGCAACTGGCCAAGCTGATGGTGGGGGGTGGGGCCACAGCTCCCATCATCCCTCACCATCAGCTATGCTGGTGAGGGCTGATGGGAATTACAGGCCAAAACATCTGGAGGGCCAGAAGTTGACCACACCTACCTTACGATGACAGATGTGATCCAACACCTACCAACTGCCAACTTCTATCCAGTACATCATTATTCTCATAATATTAATTTCCTAATATACTTAGGGTGCAATCTTATGCATGTTTAGACAGAAAAAAATCCCTACAACTCCCAGCATTACCCATCCATGCATACTGGGGAATGTTGGGTGTTGTAGGACTTTTTTCTGTCTAAACGTGCATAGGATTGCACCCTTAGGAACATAGGAAGCTGCCTTATATTGAGTCAGACAATTGGTCCATCTAGCACAGTATTATTGACATTCACTGGACGCAGCTCTCCAGGGTTTCATGCACCTGTTTTTCCTGTCCTACCTGGAGATGCTGTGGATTGGACCTGGCCCTTGAGCATGCGAAGCATGTCTCTACCATTGAGTTATGGCCCCTTAAAGGATGCATCAATCCTCTATTAAACAAATGCAATAAACCACCCCTTTTACAGCTTGATTCAATTAGCTATTCTACCAGCAAACAATGGTTGAAAATCTAGTGCAGAGAAACTGATATTTCCAGTCATAACATTGCACCGGTACCATCAAACTAGGTTACCACCACCAGATAAACCACTGCAGTGATATGTGCCCATGCTACTGTGTTAGATGAATCCCAGTAGTCGTACTCAAAAGTCTCAAGAGGTGGAATGTGATTGGGGAAAAGGCATGGGAGCTAAAATCCATGGTGGCTCACCTGGAGATGGTTTAGACATTGCCTGTTGAGGACATGAAGAAGCCCTAACCAGTGGCATCACTGCACAGGAAAGCAGTCATGTTTAAATGTGACAGTGATACTTTGCATGTGATCGGGTGATCACATGCAAAGTTGCGAGTGCCACTAATGTATGATTTTCTTTTATGAAAATAAAATAAAGGAAATCACATGCATAAATGGGAGCACATGCCTCAATGTTTTTGTTTTGCTGAATCAGTGCCTTCAGAAATCTCTTATTGCCATTGTGTTTTTGAGAATGGTGCTGGCAGAATACATTCTTTTTTGAAGTGAGCATCACATATGATTTTTTCCCTGGTTTGTACTAATAAGCTGTAGTTCTCTATGAATTATTAGCTCATGCAGGAATAACATTTTAGCTAGTTACCAAAATCATTTTATAAATAACCAGTGACAACTCTATGTATAACCTTTACATTTCTCTGCAACCACTTGGTAATTTGTGCATTTTGGGTGAGGGGTGGGGATACCTGGGTTGTCTTTTCTCTTATTTCATCATAACATCCAATTTAACATCATCAGTTGTGATGCCTGTTGGGATTCTAAAGCCACATTTTAAGACAGATCAGATGGATTATGACAGTAATACAAGTTGCATATTGGATCTCTAATGTGAAATGCATATCACCCAAGTAAAAATATATTTGGGCATGCCAAAGATAGTGATATGCATGATATTAATTTATGCAGCATATTTGGGAAAGCACACTCCATGTTTGTTAGGTTAATGTTTCTGAAAGCATATGTGATGAATTCCAAATGTACAGCCAAATAAACCTGCATTAGTCATAAGCATATGTATTCGCATATTCAAATGTACAAAATCCAATTAAGCTCCAGCCCTTCGTACTTCTTCATTCATGAGACGACATCTTTATGACAAAAAGCAAATAAGTAAAAAGTTTCTTTTACCCCAAAATAAAAAAAAATATATAAGTTCGAAGTTAGTCTTCCACAGATAGCCAATTTAATTATGCTAAAAATGACATTTTTAATTAAACACCAAGGTAAGCATAAATGGATTTCAAAATAATTAATCAAACATCAAAAAATTGAAACCTTTTTCTGCTTGAGCAGCAGAAATGAAAGAACCAGTCTTCGGGTCTCATAGAGATTCAATCTAATTTAATTCTCTGTCTTCTCTAAATAAACATTCCTAAAACCTTTTTTTCATCTGGGGGAATAAGGATGAGAGGGGTAATCAATATTTCTAGCATTTTAATTAAAACCGTTAGTGGAATAAATCCATTTAATTATCAGTTAATGAAATACAAGGTCATTTACCTGACAGGAACTTTGAAGGTGGATTACTAGCTGGAATAAAGTAGACGCACCCAATGTCACAGCCATTTAGCTTCTGTCAAATTTAAGGTTAAAATCCTTTTAGACTGTTTAACCTATTCTCTACCATTTTTCTATTATGTATGCAAATTGAGAAGAGGAAATACATGATCAAAACTTATCTTACATTTAATTTGTCTCCAAAGTTTCTATTAAGTTTCTACAATTTTATTGCTGACTTTCTCGGTGGTGTTGGTGATGAGGAGTGCTACCAGTATAGCAGAGGCTAAACATAGATAATGCCATTTATTTTATACAAAAATAAATGGCATTATTAGCACCAGAAACTATGTCATGGTTATATTTCCTTAGTAAAAATCATGCTATATGAAGGGGAGCAATAATAACTCCCATGATGTAAAGCATACCTTACATGAAGAACTTCCCAAGTTCCCTTGCATTTCTAATTGAAAGAATCTCAAGCACCAGAACTGAAAAAGATTTGAGACTTCAGGTAACCTCAGTCAGAGTAGATAGCACTAGGCTATATGTAGCAATGGTAGGCACATAGGAAACTGCCTTATACCGAATAAGAGCATTGGTCCATCTAGCTCTGCATTGTCTACCCTGCCTGTGATCCAGGATCTCAGAAAGGAGTCTTTACCAGTGCTATCTGGAGATACCAAGAATTGAGCTGGGAACTTTTACATGCAAAGCATATACTGTACCACTGAACTATGGCCTTACCCTATGGTTTGTCTCAGTATAAGGCAGCTTCACATGTACAATGTACCCTACAAATGCAAAATAGAAGCTAAAAAGTTATATCCTTTTTGGTTGATAAGTTGTTTTGCGATCCCCATTACTAGGTGTGATCAAAAGGTTGCCGTAGATGCTACAAAAGTATCCAAAATTTATTAAAACAAACATGCCATATTGCTAGAACTTTCTAAGAACCAAGAAACAAATGATAATGTGACAGGACCATATCAGGGAGGGAAGACTGAAACAGCTGGATGTGTTTAATACAAAAATAGAAGATTTTAAGAGAAGAAGCGTTGACAGCTTTCAGGTGTTCCCAACTTGGAGGCACCTCCAATGGCGCTCACGAAGGGGTCCCAATGTGGTGCCCAGGGGCTCCCAAAAACTTAAAACATGTTTTTAATTTCCCCCTATTTTTTAAATATGCATACATGGGTTTGTAGGAAATGTATACAACTTTCTAGAAATTATACATAGCTTCACCAAAGGCAGACCAAATATCCAAATAAGTATCCATTTGAAGGTGGCATCTATATTCCACCCATTCATATTTCAAAAGCGTTGTAAGGTCCTCAATCCATTGCATTATAAGAGGTAAGTGTTTATCCTTCCAGTTTTGTAATATCAGTCTTTTAGCTGTCAAAAGGGTGCAGAGAATCCTTCTCCTTCCATTTGTTGATTTCCCTGAAGCAGGTAAATAATTTAAAAGAGTATGCACAACAGTGAATATTAAGGACTGTTCCAGTACAAAATTTATATGTGTAATAACCTCCTCCCAAAAAGCAGCAACTACTGGACGTTGCCAAAGCATATGTTTAATAGAAGCATTAGCTGTATTGCACTACCATCAATTAACTAAATTAGACAACCCCTTATTAACGAGACGTTGCGGTGTCCAATAGACACGAAACAAACATTGTTGCTGAATAAGACACAGCCTAAGATCCATAGACACAATAGGTAGATGCCAAAGCAACGATCCGCTGATTAGGAATTTTGTGGCAGTGCCCACAGCAGCTTCTCAAATTTCCAAATGTGCCCATGGGTCCAAAAATGTTGGGGATTCCTGCTGTAAACCATAACAGAAAATGACTGCTAAGAACAGGGCAAGATACAGTGACTTTAAGAGTTTATTGTGTAATTCAAAGAAACTTGAGGATTTCAGAAGTACATTGTTTCACATTATGTTTCACTGACATAATGCGCTTGCAGGCCTTACATCAGAGATCACAACTAGAGAACACAGTTCTAGGTGTATTCACACAAGTCTGCCCTTAGTTGATTGCAGTAAGAGAGAGCCCAGACTCCCCCAGACTTGTTTTTCCAGCACTTCCTCTTCCCTTTCTAGATCCTGAATCGTTCCATTACTCATGATACATACACGTCCCTTATGTTTGGTAAGAACAACATAATGCATCTAATGTAGCATCAGAAGTGGGGATTCATAGAGATTTGTGAGCACCAGTCTAGAGATGATCTTAAGCTTTTAAAAATTTGCATCTCCTGAACATCTGAGTTGCCTCTTAAGCTAAACTTCACAATACAAAAGCAATTCAGTAAAGGAACAAGATGCCTTTGGAAGTTTTCCAGAATTTCAAGGAATGGGAGGATAGCCATTTCTCAGGAGGACTGAAAAGAAAACTTTCATCTTGACCCTATGCACACTGTTATGAAGTAAGCAATGACCCTTTTGCCAGATGCACCATTAATTCCAGTAAGAGTTGTTTCCAGTAACAAGGACTTTGGCTATTCTGTACCTCTTCCAGTTTCTGCAGCCAACGTGATCAAAATTTGGTGCTAGGAAATCCAGTTGATGCCATCTGAGTAAACTATTCAGAGCAAGGGGAGATGCCTATATTTTTCCATCCTCCTCCTCAGTTTCCCCCCCTGATTGGAAGATTTGGGTTTTGAAAGAATTTGGACATGGGGGCAAAGACTGAGGGGATGGAAAGAGATGGGTATGGATGGGTACACTAGAAAGTCACTTTTTCTTGAAATGAAGGCTGAGATTTACAAGATATTAGGTTCTACAGCTGTATAACAGTTTCATAGCCCCATGGTATATGCAAAGAGATATGAATAAGCCCATGCTGGCAAATGTACTACACAAATTTAAAGTGTTATGTTTATCTAACTGAAGTGAATAGACATACTTCCATGTGCAGCCAATCCTGAATGTTATATTTGTCTATTTATCCCATTCTGATTCTGCCCCAAGTCGGTAGTTATGGGATTGTGGGAGGCTTTACTTCTTCTATCACAGACTTTATTCTGTTTCCATTGAAGAATGGAAATCATATTTGGCTCTGATTTCTGTAAATAAAGACATACTTAGAGAAATTTCTGCTGAGAACCAGAAAGAAGTTCCAAAAGAAATCTTCTCTCTTTTAAGAATTTGCTTTGGAAAGCGGATCTGGGCCAAATTCCCAGTGCGTAGAGCTTTGTAGATCTCACAGTGATTCACAAAACAGCCTGCAATAATGCACACAATTGCTAACAAAATGCACTTGGGGGGGATTTATATATTTATTTTTTAAGCTACCAATTTTGTAGATTCAGATTTTACATTTGTGCTTATGTATGTTTGTGTGTGTGTGTGTGTGTGTGTGTGTGTGTGTTGTGAATATGAAACATAGCATAAAGCTTGGCTCCAAATAACATGGAACTTAGCCCTACATACTAATTTCACTATGTGCATTGAAGACATTTTGCCCTGAAGACAATCGTTTTGTTAGTAAATCAGGCCTTTCTTCTTTGTTTCTCTTCTGTGGGCCTTTTTTCCTGAAATGTGCGTTTCAGGGGAAAAATTGACTTGGTACCTCTAGAGACTTCAATCAAAGACTAGTCCTCCTCTCAGTGCATGCATATTGTTGTCTCTTCCTTTAGCAGGTGCTGTTCCTTCTATCTCTGTATGAAATCTAGCCTCCAATGTTCCACTTCACTGGGAGCACTAAATGCAGAATAATCTGGGGCCTTTTTCAAGAGACTGACTTACATATTACGCCTTCTCATGCACTTCCTTTTCAAAAGAACATGCAATAGGTGGCTGTAATTTGTGATTAACAGCAGGTTAAATTGCTTCAATCCAAAAGCAGAATTTCATTGGTTCTCCATCTGGATAAGTAATTGCACCATTGCAAACCTGCTGAATGCAGTGTCCTAACTTATAGAAGCATTAATGCCATCAAAACTCACAAAATCATGATGATTAATTATTTTTTTTTTTAAGTTGTTCTTTCAGGGTCTGTGCTAACTCAGACACGTTTTTATTCATTAGACAAATGGCAGTTGTTCAAACTGTCTGCAAAAATGGGGTTATGTCTTCTAGCCTGGTTTAAATGTCATTATACTTTAGAAAATGGGTAAAGAAACTGCAGGTTTTTCTTTACAATTCGGGAGTTATTTGAGGTTAGTGTGGGGTCATTATCATTGTTAATTATTGTTACAGTCAGTAGTTATCAGAATGATTCCTCAGAACGAAAAATATAAAACAGTTCCTGTTGGTAGGGAAGCATACAAGCATTTTAGTGACACAGAATTCTTCACTAGGAAAATTGAAAAATAGCTGATGCGGATTTCTGTATAGCTCAAAAGGTTGCCTATGCTTACGTAAGCATAACTTACAAAAACGTAACACATTGCTTTTTTTGTAGCTCCTCATTATTATATTTCCAGGACAATTCTAAAGATGCTATTTTTTAAAAAAAATCTGAAATATAAATATCTGCAATCTAAAATTCTTAGTTTAAAATATTTACATTTAAAGGATTTCAAGTAACTTATTTATTGAATAAAATACTTCTTAAAACTGTCAATGTGCTATGTGATTTACAGCCTTGGGGGAAAAAATAACATAGAAGTCATAACTTTGCGGGTTTTGTGATGCATGAAGATCAGATTTTTTAATGTTGGTTAATGCTTTACTAATTAAAGTGTGCATGTTAATTAAAGCAGAGGCTAATGTTAATTACCTATATTAATGGAATCTCATGTAGCACCTGCCTGAAGCAATGGGTTCAATTTTCAAAATATCTCAATTAAGGCTGAAACTTTTGATTTGCATCTAGTAGGGTTTCAATTAACTGCATTGCAAACTTAAATAACACACTTAAAGGCATAATATCACAAATCACATGCAGCACTGCAGAATTGGTTGGTTCAATTAGTGAGTAGGGCTGTGAAAGCTTTCACAGTCAGTAGGTGAAGGCCATAATACTGGCATGTGAATATAATCTAGGTCTGTAGCCATCTCAGTGGCTGTTTCAAGAGGATGTTAAATATTTCATTGGCGTTGATGGTGATGAAAGCTCTATCACATATATAGCAATGTGCGAAATTTAATGGGGAGGAATAAAATCAATGGACCTTACTTGCACATAAAAGTATATAGGATTGGGGTGCAAAGTCATTCATCAATCCAAAAACCTGGATTTTTGACAAAGTTCCATGCCCCAGTTTTTCTTTTAGCGAAGCTAAAGGTCGGATTATATTCTAGATCAGACCTGTGTAACATAAGGCCCACAGAGTGACTATTTGTGGCCCTCTGGGAGAATTCCAAATACTGATTTGTTTGTGGGCCTTTCACATCACACATTTTTGTGTGAACATCTAAGGCCCATCAAGACCATCAAATGTGCATGGTAGAGATAGGAGAATATCTTGCATTTGCATGGCTCCTCCTCTCGCTGGCTTCAGAGGCATGTGGTGACATTGACACCAGTTTAGCCAGCCAGACTCATTGCAAATCTGCATCTGAGGGTTCCTTGATACATGAATTGCTGAGAAAATGAAAACAATGGGTTGGATCCATACATGGCCCTCTGTGAACAGAAGGGCTCCTTCCGTTCACAGAGGGATTCAGGATCCAGCAGAGGCTGCCTGCTGGAGGAAGGGGCAGGGTTTAGCCAATTTCTCCTCTTTGCAGCCCCCAGCACCACTTTCCATGGTGTTCCAGAGGGTCCCTCCAATGCTCTGGAGCAGATTTTCAGGGGCATGGGGGCTGCTGGGGAGAATAGAAATTGGTGAAAATTGGCTCCCTCCTACCTATGGGAGCGAGCATCCAGTTTGCGGAATTCCAGTGCATGCCACTCTGGAACCAATGCAGTGTGTCTTGTTGCTACTACACACAAGGAGGAAGCACTGAAAAAAGAGGGAACACTGAAAGAAATTAAAAGGGGGGGGAGGACATGAGAAATGAATATGCAGAAAGACCTGGGGCTGTGGAAAGAGAAAAAAGACAGAGGCCTGTGCTGTAGCAGAGAGAGAAAGGAGAGAGATACTGGGTACAGAGAGGAAAAGAAAGGAATACATGAGCAAAGGGGTGAAGATTTGTCTTACTGCAAAATGTGCATGTGTTACTGGATGCAGCGAGAGAAGAGATGGGGTACTACAAAGTGGGGAGGAAGGAAGCAGTTAAGAGACAGTGCATAGAAAGAAGACACTATGAGGTGCAAAGAGAAAAGGTCTTCATTCGAGAGCTGGGCAAAAGCACTGCAATTTTGTCATAGGAGTGAGAGGCAAGTATAAATATTTAATTAATTAATTAATTAATTAAAATATTTCTTCACCACCTTTCAGGGAAGAAGCCCTCCCAAGGCGGCGTACAATTAACATCTTTAAAAACTAGTAGTGGAGCAGGAGTGACTAGCATAGCAAAGCAAATACCAGATGAGCATAATTCAGAGAGCTGTGTGTTCACTTACGTGATAACCGACCTCTTTCATTCCTCAGTTGCCCCCTTCATTTCAAAAGAGGCAGTAAGTACAAAGTGATGCACAAGAAAGCCCAGGTAGCATCTTTCCTGGTAAACTACTATATTGGTATATGCCTGATCTTTGCCCCATTCATGCATGAACTGCATGAAGGGGCAAGATATGTAGAAAGGAATGGCAGGACCACACCACTGGCCTCATCTCCAAGGTCATGCAGCTCCTTGACCCAGGCCTGACGTCCATGCATTAAGCATGTATGCCTGTAGAGGGAAACCTATGTATAGAGTTCTACATCCATAGGCGTTCTTCTGCAGACATGCACACCTAACACAAAGGTGTCAGGGGTGGGGCTGAGGAGCTGTACCCCACAGCCCCTGTCATGTGATTCATGCATGAAAGTGACTCTTCTGATCTCCTAATCAAGTTGTGCACAATAAGAGCTAAATATTTCAGGGACAATTCAGTATGCCTATTTCATGCGGAAGTGCATTTCTACATTTCTGTATATTGGATGTGTGTGTAGGGGGTGGATGTCAGCAAGAAGGAATCTTATCCACAGAGAAGGCCATGCACATGGTGTTGGGAAGGTTGGAGTGGGGGTGGAGGGGCTGGATTTCATGAAGAACTGGTACCAAAATACAGTAATAAATGGTATAAACGCTTCAATTATGCTCCTATCAGTTTAAATGTCACCTTGACATTCTGAACACTGTAAGTGGCTGTTTCCTAGGATTGCAAGCTCTAAAACCTATAGGAGAAAAAGGTAGTACAGTAATACCTTGGATTGCAAGTAACTTGGTTTGAGAGCGTTTTGCAAGACAAGCAATTTTTAAATATTTATTTATTTATTTTTGACTTGATATAAAAGCGACGTCTTGCAATACAAGTACTGTAGTACGGCTTAAATTAAAAATCTCTGTACAATTTTTTTGGGGGGATTTCATTTTGATATAAGTGTTTTGGATTACAAGCACGACGTTTCCGGAACGAATTATGCTCTCAATCCAAGGCATGACTGTATTTGGTTTTACTAATATGCAGAGCAAAGCACTGCCAGTGGCTCGCCAGGCTTTCAGGCAGGGGTCTTCCCCACCCCTACTGGAAGATGCCAGGGATTGAACCTGGGACATTTCAAATGGTGCAGATGCCTGATTCGTGTGATCTTTCCCTATTCTAAACCAGGGAAGAGAATTGCATGAATCAGCAATCCTCTATAGCCCTATTTGGCATTATGAACCTGAATAGGGCAAACATGTGAGGAGAAGGAGCACTCCAGCTCCACCTCTCTTCTCCGTCATCCAATATCTGTGGAGGCTCTCCACATGAACAAGAATGCAGATTTTCCAGGAGTCCTGATTCAGAGGTCCTTGAATCAAGGGGCCCTGATCTGGCAGGCTCTGGTTCTGGCCAAGACCCAGTCATGGTGATGGGTTCTGGATGGATTTCCAGCACCTATGTCTCCAATGCCATTGGTCTAACAGATCTGACTGGCCCCTCCTCATCTGAGTTGGAGTCAGAGCTTAGACTGCTGCTCAGGTTGGGTATCCTGACATGTGGCATTCCACAGTGCAAACTTTAATTCATGTCTGTTTCTGTAGAATCTGAAACTGTATAAAAAACCCTGAATCTCATACATATACAACAAATCATACACATCTAGCATCTGAGCCCTGCTCAGGCATTATAATTGCATGTAAGCTCCACATATGAGGAGAGGGAGTGGGAATGAGAAGCTAGTTCCACCCCTCCATTGTTATTCTTGTCGACCTCTGTGCGGGGAGGGCGAGTGTGTGCAGCAGATTTAGAACCCATGGTTTACACTTGATTACTGAGCAGGGCTTGAGTTGTTTAACTTTGTTTATCTGAGCATATATCATATGAAGCTACCTGCGAAGCTATGTTACAAGTAGCTTTGAAGATATCATGCACTGTCTAGATAGCTTTGTAGGTAGTGCTGGGGTGGAGTCAGTAGTCATGTTCAATGTTGGCACCAATGATGTGGGGGGAAAGTAGTTGTGAGGTCTTGGAAGCCAAATTTAGGTTACCAGGTAGGAGGTTGAAATCAAGGACCACCAAGGTGGCTTTCTCTGAAATGCTACCTGTTCCATGTGCACGGCCAGCTAGAGAGGCGAAGCTGAAGATTCTCAATGCATGGATGAGACAGTGTCATAGAGAGGACTGTATAAGCGGGATGAGCTCCACCTGAACCAGAATAGAACCAGACTGCTGGTGCTTAACATAAAAAAGGTGGCAGAGCAACTTTCAAACTGAGCCTGGGGGAAAGCCAACAGGAGCTGGGGAGCATCCACTTTGGGTTGAATCATCCCTAAGGAATGAAGATGAAAATGTTTCCTATTTTCCAAATGGAGATAGGGAGGAAATAGACCATGAGCATATGGAGAAACATGATAGCCAGTACGATGGCTATCAAACGCATTTGCGCAAAATCCGACTCCATCAATCAGCGGACGATGGAATGAAAGGCGCCTGAAAATCCGCAAAATGTAGATGGGACGGATTGAACAAAGTACTTATATCCCTAATAAGTGAGGTATTGAAACAAGGAAGGGTTGTAATAATGGGTGACTTCAATTACCCCCTCACTAACTGGATAAACTAACTCAAAACCACAATAATAGAAGCTCAGCTAGATTGTATAGCACAAGTTGGGAAAGGTAGCACCAAGTCCAAGAGGTTGCCAGCATGGTTAATGAACAGTGTCAAGGAAGGTATTAGAGAGAAGAAGGCTTCCTTCAAATAATGGAACTCTTGCCCAAGTGAGGAGAACAAAAGGGAGCACAAACTTGCACAAAGGAGATGCAAGCAGACAATAACAGATGCAAAAAAGCATTTTGAGGAGCATATCACTAACAACATCAAGGCTAGGGATGTAACCGCTCGGCTCAGGGGGGCGTAGCGGGCCGAAATCGGCCCCACTCACACACACCTAAGACTTGCGGGCCTTACCAGGTCCCGGCCCCGCTCGCCTCTCCGCGACGAGCCGCCCGTGCCTGCCACGACAGTTCCGTCGCATCACTTCCGGCTGCGACAGGACCCTGCACTGGCACGATGGGACCCCGCGTTGCGTCTTTTCCGTAGAAACCAGGGCAACAGGGCTTAAAACGGCCATTTTAAGCCCTGTTGCCCTGGTTTCTACGAAAAAGATGCAGCGTGGGGTCCCGTCGCACCGGTGCAGGGTCCCATCATGTCACTTCCGGCCAGCCGGAAGTGATGCGATGGGACCGTTGCGGCGGGCGCGGGCGGCTCGAGCGGTGCAGAGAATCGCTCCGCGCCACTGAGAATCGAGCGGCAGGGGGGCAGCGTGGAGAGGCGAGGCAGGGCCCCCCCAAGGTATGTGAACATCACTAATCAAGGCCAACAGTAAAAACAATTTTTAATATATCAGAAGCAGGAAACCAGCTAAGGAGGCAGTTGGACCATTGGATGACTATGGAGTTAAAGGAGTACTAAAGTGGGACAAGGAGACTGCAGAGAAGCTGAATGAATTCTTTTCATCTGTCTTCTCTACAGAAGATGTAGGACAGACATCTGTGCCTGAACTGATGTTTTCAGAAAGGGAGTCTGAGGAACTGAGGCAAATAGTGGTGACAAAAGATGAAGTTCTCAACCTTATTGACAAATTGAAAGTTAATAAATCACCAGATGGTATCCATCCTAAAATTCTTAAAGAACTCAAATATGAAATTGCTTATCTTCTAACAAAAATATGTAACAAGTCGCTAAGATCACCCTCTGTACTGGAGGACTGGTGAATGGCCAAAGTAACTCCAATTTTTAAAAATTAATCCAGGGGGATTTGGGAAATTACAGGCTGCAGGCCCGGTGCAAGGCAATTTGGCAAGATCAGATATTTAGCGCCCCCCCTTCCCACTTGAGCCCTCCCTCCCTCCAGCCCTATGCCCATTATGAAATAAATTTCCCTCCCTGGGAACTGCCGAGCCCCATAGAAAAACTTTGTGGACTTTGAGACTTTTTCCTTTGTGTTCACGAGGAAAGCAAAGAGGCAACATCAGCCCAGCTATGCCAGGAACTCCCAAGGGCCTTCTCCTACTCCATATATATGTAAAAGCCTGTCTCCTCCTGCAGGCAGCACAAGGGATATGAAAAAAGGATGTGAGAGAGGTGTGGTGGCGCTACCTGTGAGGAATAGAGACAAAAGGGCATCTTGCAGCCTGTCCTACCTCGCAGGGTGGAGGTGCAGAGACACCGGTTTGACTCGTACACCTTCTGGGTTGCGGGGGGGATGCATGTAGTAGAAACATAGCAAAGAGAGAGCCCGTGGATCATCTGGTTCAAATTTAGGAGGGGATTTACGAAACTTGCTGCTTCCCCTCCTCTATCACTTTGTTGCAATATTTCTTTATCAGAATAATGTATATTATCCTGTCTTTCCCTTTACCAGCCTAGTGCTCAAGGCAGACAACAATATTCAAAGTACAGTAGAGAAAACATCAACAGCTCAGGGCACAATCCTAAACACGTTGAGGCAGAAAAAAGCCCCGCAACTCCCAGCATTCACCAGCCAGCATGGCTGGCTGTTGGAACGCTGGGAGTTGTGGGGCTTTTTTCTACCTCAACGTGCATAGGATTGCGCATGGCTGGCTGGGGAATGCTGGGAGTTGTAGGATTCCCCCCCCTCCAAACACGCATAGGATTGCATCCTAAAACCATTTAAAACCAAAACACAGAAACAGCATGGTAAATAATTAAAACATTGGAGCCCCAGCTAGCTTAAAATACCTTTCCCTCTCTCCCTGGTTGCTGGAAATAACTGCTTTCAGGGGACCTTGAGCTGAGGAACCTGAGGCTCACGCGAGGGAGGGAAGGCGAAGGAGGTGTTTGCAGGTGCATCCTTGAGAGGGATGCATCCTTCCAGCCGCCCACCAGCCTCCCATCATTGGCCCCTGCCCGCCTCCCCTCCTCCAGTCTGTAGCCTTCTCTGCCTCTTTTGATGCTGGTTGTGAGGAGGAGCCTGCCTGCTGCTGTTCCTGGTAACGAGCTGGAGGAGAGAGAGGGAGGGGTGCGCTTCTTTCGCCTTCCCTTCCCCGCCACAGGACATGATTGGTAAAACAAACTTGGTAAAATACGTGATGTATTTTTTTCCCCCCAAGGCATTTCTGGCGCCTCCTTTAGCCCGGCGCCCTAGGCAGCCGCCTAGTTGGCCTAATGGTAGCACCGGCCCTGACAGGCTGGTTAGCTTAATGTCTGTTCCACATAAATTGGTTGAAAGCATTATTAAAGATAAAACTGGTAGGCATATAGAAAGACAAGCCCTGCTGAAAAAAGAATCAACATGACTTCTGCAAAGGTACGTCACATCTCACTAAACTTTTAGAGTTATTTGAGAGTGTCAATAAACATGTGAACAAGGTGGATCTGGTAGACATTGTTTACTTGTAATTCCAAAAAACTTTTGACAAAGTCCCTCATCAAAAACTCCTGAGCAAACTTAGCAATCATGGAATAAGAGGAGAGGTCTTATGGATCAGTAACAGGTTAAAGAACAGAAAGCAGAGAGCACGAATAAATGGGCATCAATTGGCAAATGTGATTCAGTGTAAGCAAGTGTAAAGTGATGCATGTTGGGGCAAAAAATCCCAACTTCATTTATACGCTGATAGAATCTGAGCTAGCAGTGACTGACCAAGAAAGAGATCTTGGGGTTGTGGTGGAGACCTAAATGAAAATGTCGGCCCAATGTGCAACTGCTGTGAAAAAAGGTAAATTCCATGTTAGACATAATTAGGAAAGGAATGAAAAATAAAATTGTCAAGACCATACTACCCTTATATAAACCCATGGTGTAATCACACTTGGAATACTGTGTACAGTTCTGGTCACTGTACCTAAAAAGGCTATTGCAGAGTTGGAAAAACTGCAGAAAAGGGCAACTAAAATGATCAATGGGCTGGAGCAACTCCCTTGTAAGGAAAGTTTACAACATCTGGAACTTTTTAGCTTTAATTAAAAAAAGGCACGTAAGGGGATACATGATAGAGGTGCACACAATTATGGAGGATGTGGAGAAAGTGGATAATTTCCCCCCTCATAATTCTAGAACCTGGGGTCATCCCATGAAACATTGGTGGGAGATTCAGGATAGATAAAAGGAAGTATTTCTTCACACAGCGCATAGTTAAGCTGTGGAATTCACTTCCACAAGATGTAGTGATGGCTACCAATTTGGATGGCTTTAAAAAGGGTTTGGACAAATTCATGGAGGAGAAGGCTATCAATGGCAACTAGTCCTGATGGCCATATGCTACCTCCAGTATAAGAGGTATACCTATGTACACCAGTTTCTGGGGGACTTGGGGGGGGAATGCTGTTGCAGTCATATCCTGCTTATGTGTTTCCTGTGGGCAGCTGGTTGACCACTGTGGACTAGATGGGCCTCTTATGTTCTTATGAGGCAGAGTGGCTGAAGGAAGGAAAACAGAATATGAACACCAACAAACAACATAGCAGATGGGAAACAAGGAAATTTGCTTGTTTCTTAAATACAGTTGCTGTCGTTCCACCTCTGTTTACTCTTCAACTCTGTTGTTATAGAGTGAAGACATTTGTTGACTGAATCCCATGCATTATTCCAGTGTTTTGTCACTACTTACTAATTTTTTGTTTACAGAAGCAGATGTTTTGTTGTGTTCCTGCAGTCATACTGATAACAGTTGTGTCTGCATTGGTGCCCAATTATGGTATGCAATGTTTTTAAAAAGCATGTTCCTTCACCCAGGTGGGTTTTGTTTTGTTTTTTAAAAAATGGTACCTCAGTTGAGTGCATGTGTGCACTACCCCCTCAGAAAATGAAAAAAATAAATAGGAGAACCCTTCCCCAAAAGGTTCATTTTACCCATTAAATCTATCAGTGAATGAGTGCATGGGCTGTTCAGTCAGTGCATGGACGTTTAATATGATTAATCATCAAGATTAATCATAGAAAAGCACACACACATAGTGCCCTTGCAGACAACACACAAGATGACTTCAGGTGATCTAGCTTTTCAATAAAGAAAAGCAAAGTCGCACAACAAAAAATAAATTATTTTTCTAAAAAAACAAAACACCCCAGCACGAAAACTGAATGCATTTCAGTCTTTCATAGATAAACACAATTTGGGATTGTGAAATCTGAAAACAATGATGGAACCAAAGGAAAAAAGCAGGGAAGACAAGTCATTCCTTAAAGGATGACAGTGGCCACAACATTTTATCGCTTAGGGGAATACTTAAACCACTCAACATTGCCAGCCACCAATCACTAAATACAGATAACAATTCAACCGCATGAGAAATGTGGGGAAGCCATACCACTTGGTAAAGACCCTAATCTTCACCACACGTAGCAGACAAAAAAAATCACACCATGTATGCATTAATACAGACAACCAATAAACCACATGCTACAAAATCATACTGCATGGTAAACTGGTCAGCAATATTTATCCTATGTTTAATGGGAATCAGGGACCTGAGGCAAGAATGGGGGGGATAATCATGGACCAGAAGAGTCAAGAAGAAAAGAAATGCCAAGGAGAAAGGGTGGCTTTCAGGGTGGGGCAGGGGCGGAATCGCACATGGAATCTAATGACAGTAAGGGAAGAAAGGTAATTGAGAGACAAGGGAGCTTGGGAGGCATGGGGGATGGTGGACCGGGGGGAGGGGCAAGGGGAGGTGGGTGGTTGCAGATTTCTAAATATATATATAGTTTTGTGAGATTGGGTCACAATGGTCAAGTAATAGTCACCACTAGCAGACTCATCTTTGAGTCTTTGATTTTTAAAAAATTTTAAGGCTGAAATCCTCTACCCATTTAGAGAGCAACCCTAACTGGGTCGCTCTCTAAATGGGAGGTGGGCGGGTGGGAGGCCAGGTGGAGGGGTAGCTTTACCAGGCTTTTTAACCTTGTGGTTTTTCAGAATTCCCTCCCCATTGAAACTAATGGGGGGATTAGCTAGGCCAGTTCTGAGCTGGCATAACTGAGGGGTCTGATTTGGGCCCTTCTTTGTGGAATGGAGTTGGCTTTTGATTTAGCAGATCCAAAGCCGCCTCTACCCTGCCCCCAGAATGCCCAAGTTTGGGGTCTTCTTCTGGTGGTGTTCACTTGTGGTGCCAGCAAGCCCCCCTCCCACCACGGTGGGGCTCCTTTCTGTTAGCAGAGGGGCACCCTCCCTGCATGCTAGCCCCCCTCAGCCAGCTGTCCAAGGTGGTTAGGCTTGCTCTCTTACCTGGGAGTAAGCCACATTGAACTCCATCACATTTACTTCTGAGTAGGCATATATAGGACTGTGCTGTAAATTGCTTTGCTGTTATTTCTGAGTTACCTTGAGAGGGCTTTTCTCCACTGAAAGAAAATATATCAATATATACAAAAATTGAAAAAATAAAATTAGGAAAGAGTAATCTGAATAATATTTTAACATTACATTATCAAGTCCAGAAACAGATCAATATTTGGATTCAAACTGACTGAAATTTTAAAAGCAAAATTCATAATGTCTTGCTTTTGTCCCTTAGGCATACAAAAGTAAGGTGTGAATCAAAATTCACTTAAAGTGAAGAGATAAAAGGTTTCCATTAGATTTGGTCTATTTAGATAATGCCATAAAAATGGGATCACATTACCATCACTGCCAGACTAAAGCTGCAATCCTATACCAACTTACTTGGGAGTAAGCTCCATTAAAATCAATGGAACTTACTTCTGAGTAGACATGTATCAGATTGCACTGCAATGTGACTAGCCTATATGAAAGGAGGGGGAAATTGTCAGGGGAAAAAATGTTTAAAGAAATTTCTTACATGTATTAACTAGATTGTGTTTTTAACACCAGCCTTACAATCTCTTTCTCTATGGTGGTGGATCACATCTTAATACAATATGTAGACATAAAGTAAAGATTTAACAATACATTTATATTCCCATCTTTTATTTTACTGCATGTTACAGCCTGTCTCTAGAGGCATAAAGCATTTTTATTTTCAAGTAAATTTATATTAGCTACAGTCTCCAGCTGTTTTAGATATAGCATCATTTCCTGTTGGTTCTGTTTCCAGGACAATTCTTTTCTCCCTCTCTGTCTCCCTACCCCCTCACCCCACCCCCAAATGAAAATGAAAAATGTAATTTAACAAAGACATTCTATAATTGCCTTTGTATTCAGCAATCTAAATATTTTATTTTATTTAAAACATCTGTTTGCATAATATCTCATAACTGTACCAGCAGATATCAACCTTCTGTAAGTCATCTCCTGCCACTTTTATTTAATTTATAAGAAGAAACCAACAAAATTGCTGTTTAATTTAAATTCCTTCTACTGAGTCAGTATAAAATTATTTTGCAAGGCCGAAATTGCTTGCATTTACAGTTCTTGTTAAACCAATCCAATTCTTTTTCAAATGTGGAGGTGCTTTTAAAAAATCAGTGTGGAAACACTGGATCTGGGTAGACTTCAGATATGCATTTTTAAGATCCATGATATTAAATAATACTAATAATAAACCTATATTTCTTATAAAACCAGCAGCCAGCTGAAGTTGTACCTTAATTGCTAAGCTTTTTGGAGCAATGTGTCTTTCCATACTCAATAATGTTGTGAAGTCATAAGGCCTTATTATACCAGTCAGCAAGAATTTGAGTGTCATTTTTCAGAAAGATCCATGGAGAAAGTGCATTTTTAAAGCTCTTTGTTTTCTTAGTGTTCCAGGATTTCCTTGTGTTAACCCAGCTATAAATTCTGTTTCTTGTGAGAGTCAAAAAAACAAAAACAAAAAACCTCAAGCATTTAACTTTTAATGGGTATTATCATTTCAGGCACAGCACCCCCACCTCGACCTCGAAAGGGAAAAAACACACAAGCATTCTGTGGGATGTCTAAATAAGACAAGTTTACTTTTTCTGGGGAAGTAAATCAAGCTACTCCTTTCTGGAGCACTAACAGTATGAAAGGGAAATGATTATGGCTCCCTGCTGGCACCCTGTTATGACTGACAGGAAAAACCAACAACTATGCCACTTGGGATGTCTTGTTCAGGAACTTTCTGGAGGGTAGTAAATTGGTGTTGGCACAAACATAGAAAAATAAAACGACTTGATTCAGCAGTTTTCGTTTCAAAATCCCCAGGCACTAAAGAAAGAAGTAAATATTCATCAAATGATCAAAATATATATTGATTTTTATTCTGCATTAGCAGCTCAAAGTCAAGATTCTTGACAGGGTGGATGTCGGCTTCAATTATTCTCTTTGAAATAAGGATATAGGCATGGGGCTGAGTGCATTCCAGAACCATGGAAAAAAGACTATTAGGACCGTAGGAGGCTAAATTTTTTAAAAGAACTCTATAAAGTCATGCTTGTTCACTACTGTTTTGATAACTAAATTGTTATTCGTATGTAAAATCATTCTTGTTGTTCCTACTTTGTTCCTTCCATTCTGCCATTATTCAAGGATTACTGTTTCACTGAAGTGAAGGAATGCAAGAAAACTAGAATGGACATGGATTTTACCTAGACTACGCATGGTAGACCCAGGAATAGTATGAAATTAGCAGGGAGTTGTAGGACTTTTTTTTCTCTAAATATGATAGGAATGTGCTCTTAGGTGATTTCTAATGTTGTTTATATTACCGTAAGTTGTTTTATATGGAAACTGGGTTGTTGTTGTTTTAATGGATAAGTTACGAGGTGGCACATTGATCTTCTTTCACAAAGAAGAGGCAGGATACAAATGAGATGGATGCATGCATGGTGATCCAAAATAACTCCTATTATGGTTGAAACAGAATCATACTATAAAGAACGCCCTACCTAGTGCCAGCAATAATTATCACCTATCGGATCACCACTTTAATTGTTCACTAATTAAGTCATATATAATGAAATGTGGTCCAGGAAATGTTGAGTCAGTTGCAGACTAGGAGTGGAAGAACTTACAGTAATACCTTGGATTGCAAGTAACTTGGTTTGAGAGCATTTTGCAAGACAAGCAAATTTTTAAATATTTATTTAATATTTTTTTACTTGATATACAAGAGACATCTTGCAATACAAGTACTGTAGTACATCTTAAATTAAAAATCTCTGTACAAATTTTTTTGGGGGGATTTCGTTTTGATATGAGTGTTTTGGATTACAAGCACATTTCCGGAACAAATTATGCTCTCAATCCAAGGCATGACTGTATTTCTATCTAAACATGCATAGGATTGTGCCCTAAAGCTACAATCCAATACACACTTACCTGGCAGTAATCCCCACTGAACTCAATGGAACTTACTTCTGAGCAGACATGTATAGGATTTCACTGTTACAGTACAATCCTATACGTTGGGTAAAATCCAACATAAGTCCTACTTAGAATAGACCCATTGAAATGAATTGGACTTAAGTTAGTCATGACTTTTCAATGAGTCTACCCCAAGAAGGACCTATGCTGGATTTTATCTTTTGCCTTCTCAGAAGTCTCACTGAGTTCAGTGGAACTTATTCCTTGGAAAGCATGTATAGGATTACAGCCTAAATAAACAAAATTGTTTTAGAATGGTATGCTTCCTTATCTTATGTACTAATACATAAAACTGCACCCCAGGCCAAAAATAAGTAAATAAATGCATTAAAGTTATTCTTTATTGAATGCAAAATATTGAAAATAAAATGACATGCTGCCTTCATTACTGCATTGCTGTGATAAAATTTGTTTTTAAACCACCTCTTCTTGCATTAAAATCTCATTCATTGTGGTAAAGTAGAGAGGGATTTTGTTTACTACCTCCAGACTAAAGCACAAATAGTGTAACTATCAGAGAGTTAACAAATTCCCCAGCTGTCATAGATGCTTACAATTCAGCAAACATCTTTAACAGCATTGCTTTAAAATTAAAATTCCCAAACATTATAGCTAATGCTTTAATGGTATGCAAATTGCGAGGAATTCAGCAGCAGCAGGGAAGCTGACCTCTCAACAATACAAATAATGTATGTTTAGCACAGTTAT
Organism: Shinisaurus crocodilurus; assembly: GCA_021292165.1. NCBI lineage: Eukaryota > Metazoa > Chordata > Lepidosauria > Squamata > Shinisauridae > Shinisaurus > Shinisaurus crocodilurus. The sequence goes on from CM037876.1 coordinate 265,739,034, forward strand.
GTTTTCTAAAGTGGCTCTGGACATTACAAGTGGCTCTGGCAGCAGGATGTGCAAGTGACATATCTTTCTAAGTAGGGATGAACAAATTCATCAGTTTCTGTTTTTCTCAGTTTAATTTTTTCAGTTCAGTTCATCCTGAACTTCAAGAATATTTTTTTAGGGGGGGAAAGTTTGCTTGAAGATTCATATGCATTTTTGTGTGCATTTCTCATAATACATATGTTTTATATTCAGTTCTTCCTAATATAATGCTTTCCTATATAATGCCTAATATAATGCATTCCTAATATACCGGTAATGCATTTTTGAATATTATTTTCACTAATACATGCACTTCTTTGTGCACTTTCCCATAAACCGTTTCTATGTGGCCTTTCTATGTGTCCCACCAACATCTGAAGCCTGTTTGGCTGGAACACAAAAGAAAGCCTTCTTGGAAGCTTCTCCTGGGATCTGGAATTCCTCGCCAAGGAAGCTGGGCTAGCCCCATTTCTGATGACCTTCTGCTGGCAGGCAAAGACATTTTTATTTAGACAGGCATCTAGCCCATACGCTGACTTGTAAATATGTTGTAATTGGCTTTAACTGGTTGTTTTTATTAATTTTATTGATGTTTTACCTGCTTGGTTTTTGTGCTTTTTTATTTTGTATTTACAGTAATACCTTGGATTGCAAGTAACTTGGTTTGAGAGCGTTTTGCAAGACAAGCAAATTTTTAAATATTTATTTAATTTTTTTTTACTTGATATACAAGCAACGTCTTGCAATACAAGTACTGTAATAACTTAAATTAAAAATCTCTGTACAAATTTTTTTGGGGGAATTTCGTTTTGATATAAGAGTGTTTTGGATTACAAGCACGTTTCCGGAACGAATTATGCTCTCAATCCAAGGCATGACTGTAGTTGCTATTTTATTGTATTCTGTTCTATTTTAATTGTATTTGCATTATTGCTGATAGCCATCTTGAGCACCATTCAGTAAAAAGATGGAATACATACTAAATCAATGAAGAGACTCCAAACAATTCCCCAAACTGTTATCAGTGTGGTGGGAAAGAACTGTGTCACTCATCATCAGTTTCTAGAGGGATAGCCATGTTAGTCTGTTGCAGCATAAACAACAAGTTTTGTGGCACCTTAAAGACAAACAAATTTATTGTGGCATAAGATGAAGTACATGAAAGCTTATGCCATAACACATTTGTCAGTCTTTAAGGTGCCACAAAGCCTTTATTATTTGATATCCTGGACATGAGCACCTTCAGGTGTTTGTGACACTCATTCAACCACATTCCACGTTGCAAACATGTGCCACCAGTGTCAAAATTTTGTGGTTTGCATCTGGGAAAATGTGATTTAATAAATGTTCCCCTGCAATTCTTCAAATGCAGGACCATGCAAATTCCAAGGATGCTAGCATAGCCTGTGGGTACAATTTTCCAATACAAAACTTGTAGCAAGTACTTGTAACTTCATCGTACTGCACCAAAGTCACTTTCCTTGAAATTCAAGCTTTAAGAGACCCCTTTCTTTTGCCGATTAAATTTATTGGGATTTTGTACCAAGACAGGTGAACACTGTCAACATACATCAGGAATCCTAGACTCAGGTTGGATTTGTGATCTTGATGTTCTTTTTCTCTGCTAAAAACAGGAGCAGACATAAATGTCAAATTTCATTTGTTACTCTGCTGATTTCAAAACATTTTTATGAACCAACCAAAATGCAGAACTGATAAGTGACCTACAACATCTTTGCCACTTAAGAAAAATCTAAAATGTTAATAATCTTAAGTAGAATTACTCTTATATATTTTGTTGTAACACACATTTTCTTGACGTTTGAGAGTTACAGTGGCCTCTGAAGTATATAGGGTTTTTTTTAAAATTAAACTAATCAATACCTACTTGAGGTTTTCAAAGCCTCTCTGGAATTGCAATGATATCAGTAGAACATGAGCTGCTCGAGTGGGGGATGGGCAGCCAGCCTTAAGTACAGCAGGCTTGTGATAGATGACTTCATATAGAAATCAGAAAGATCTGTTTGAAGGTTATATCTGCTCAGATTTGTGCATGCTGAAAATGTTTCCAGTAGCTGAAGACAACAGTTACATACAAAAAGTGGTTGTTGTAGAGAGAGAGAAATTGTCAAATGTTAAGTGGGATGCTTCTCCTGAGGGCAGTTGTCTATAGATTCACTGGAGGTTCATGGAGATGAGCAAAGGAGTAGTTTGTCTTCTGTAGAGGAAACAGGAAAGCAACAAGCCATACAGGGTAGAAGTCTACAAAGTGAAATATATTTGGGGCAGTCATCGGATGCACACACAAAAAGTTAAAGGTTGCCTTATAATGAAGGCATGCAGGAAAAGATGTGCAGCAATCAAATTTAGGGAATATGCAGATATCTAGAATTCTATTGTATGTAGTTACTCCTCACCCCCATATATGTTATTTATTTTAGTTAGGGTGCAATCCTATGGCCACTAGATGCTGTCTAGATGGCCATAGGATGGGTCAAAATCCCAGCTACGACCTCGGAAAAGCATTCCGAGCTGGGACTCCAACCACGGAGCGCCCTCCCTCTACCCTCGCATGTGGCGTGGGTCTTTCCACACCAGCTGCTGCTCCGAAGTTGCAGGTGCAACTCTGGCGTTGGCACTGGGGGGGGCAGGGAGGGGAGGAGTGAGGCCCTGCTGAGATACAACGTATCCAGATGGGGCCTCAGCCCCTCCTCCTTGCGAGCAGGGGCAAAAGACATAGACCACCGAAATTGGCCCTCTATGTCTTTTGCAGGACAAGGGAAGCACGGAGACAATCCTTCCCCCTGTGCTCCTCCCATGCTTGACTGGATGCCTGTAATCCTCCAAGTTTGGAGGGTTACAGGCAGCCACATTGGATGGCTGTTTACTGTTTATTACAAGCTGTATTCTCTGCTGAAAAACAGCACCTGTAACAGTGTACAAAAGGAATCGAAAACCAACCAGTATCCAGGGCCCAAGCATGTGATGGGGGAGGGTAAACTTTACCAAAGCCTAGAGATCCAGCGGGGGGCTGGTCCAGGCTGCAACCCCATTACCACGAGGGATAGAGGAGGTAGCTGTTTGAGGATATTTACAGAAAGTTATTTATGTACCTAAAGTCCAGATCTTGTGAGATTTACTGGAGCTAGCCAGAAGTGGTGTTAGAGCAGAACAAGCAACAATCCGGACAATGTGTTGCTAGTCAAGACTCCAGACCCTTCTCTAGAGCAAAGAGAGTGTGCTTGTGCTGTTAAAGTAGGACCTGTAGTTCAAGAGAGAGATTTGTGTTTCTGTATCATGCTCTCTCAAGTACTACAAATCCCAACATTCCTTGTGCCTAGACCAAAATATATATGGATACCGTATATACTCGAATATAAGCCGAGTTTTTCAGCACATTTTTTGTGCTGAAAAATGCCCCCCATGGCTTATACTCGAGTCAGCGTCTGGAGCGAGTCTTCAGTAGCTGACTCACAAATCACCTCCCCCCTCCCTGCTCGCTGAGTCACGAACAGCAAAATCTTTGCTTGAAGTTGAAGCTCGCTTGAGAGATAGCTGCCAGAAACTCAAGCTTTTGTCTCTTAATTGGTGGTACATCTACATAAACTTTCTTCTTCTAACTCCAACTTGAGGAAAACCAAAACCTCTATGCACTTATGCTAACCCTACTAACAAACACCAGGATTTGTAATGCTAATTTAACAGCCTCTGCCTCTCTGGCTACTAGACTGAAAGGCTAGCTAGATTGAAAATATAGACTTACCGGTACATTCCTACATTTTACTGAAGCTGAAGCTCTGTTTGGACATACAGATGATGATGAGGAGAACTCCAGTTTTGAAGGATTTTAGCTCTTGTGTTTTAGCTTGGTTGCTGATTGAGCTAAGGTTGTTGTACTTTTAAAGTTACGGTATTTTTGATACCATATTGTTTTTGTTGACCCCCTTTTCCACTTACAGAGCTAGTTTACTGTTTTTCTTTGAAATAAATATTCAAAAACATTTAACCTACTGATGCCTCAATTAATGTAATTTTATTGGTATCTATCTTTATTTTTTAAATTTACCAGTAGCTGCTGCATTTCCCACCCTAAGCTTATACTTGAGTCAATAAGTTTTCCCAGTTTTTTGTGGTAAAATTAGGTGCCTCGGCTTATATTCGGGTCGGCTTATACTCGAGTTCATACAAACACACACACACACACACACACACGCCATACTGCAATGACTGGCTAAAAATACAAATCAGGCAGCTAGAAATTTACAAAAGGTTTACAAAAAGTAGGAGGAATACTGCACTATCCAGTTCTTCTCATTTTTTCCAAAGGTCCAGGCTTGTGGCCAAAATTCATAATTTTGCTATGAGAACAGTAAAAAACAGAAAAGGAAAAAAAGGATTGATGTGAATTGGTCTATTTATAAAATGTTTTCAGCTGCATAGGTCCATTAGAATAATTTAAAAAATCAAAACACCAACAGGATAATGTCTTTATTAACACCAATCAAACAGTTATCTACATTTGTTGCTGAGTAGAAACCTCTAAGACTTTTTGCAGGAACTAGAAAATAATGATTTGTTTATCTATGGGTTTGGTGAATAAGAAGAAAAATTTGAGACAATAGATAAAAGAGAATTTTCTTTGTAATTATAGAGTAAGAGAAAATTATTGTTACCTATATTTGCTGTAGAGAAAATCGGAAGTCCATTTTAGTTTTGTTAATTGTTATATGTTTTGTAGTGTCTGTTTATGTTTTAATATAAGTAAAAAAAATAAATTAAACCATCAACCAAAAAGTTGTAGTCAGCAAGCTTTGTAGGACTCTTTTTCAGGCTGGATGCTATCTTGAACTAAAACAGCAAAAAGGGCAGGGGGTTGTTTGGGGGCATGGTAGCAGCACCCCAGTGTAATCTCTGAAACATAGAAAATGTACTTTAATTAAGTTGAAGCAAACTTTTCTTTCATGACTCATGAGATTTATATGTATGGGATGGGATCACGGGATGCGTGTGGCAGGGGGCTCATGGTTACAAGTTTGTACTCAGCCCAGAAAAATTATGCTTGAGCCCTGCCAGTACCTGCAATTCATAAAACATCAGTCATCATTAAACACAGTCAATGAAACAAAAGCATAATAGCAATATAAAAACCCACAAGCAAGTTAGAACAGCCTCAGTTAAAGGACCTCTCTAGTTAGTCAGTGGAGAATGCCTTTGAAGAAGCCAGGAGTTCACTTGGCAGTGCATCAATGTAAGGACCAGATGAGTCCACAAGAGAAGTTGTTCTATAATTTGGATGCCATTACAGAGAAAGCCTGGCTCTGTACCCAGTCTCACCTCTGAGAAGTAGTGAACACAGAGCAAATCATACCCATGAATTTATGGGAATGTGGATACGGGAGGATACATTCCCTAAGGTATGCAGACTTTAGAGTTTTTAGGTCTTTAAAGGTCAGTGTCAGCACTTTGAATTGTGGCCAGAAGTGGCCAGGCAGGCAGCAGATCTGAGCTTGAATGGGAAAATTCTAAGACATTATACAAGAGGCATATAATTTATGATCTCTAGAGCCTAGATTACTTCTCTACTCAGTTTTATGTGAACTCTTTGGAAAACCAAAAAGATTAATTAGTCGACTAATTGGTTGACTCTGAATTTTCCTTGATGAATGCTAGAAACTTCTGTTCTGCCCCAATTGAGCATCATATTATTTATTATGCTGCCCCCTAGGCATTGCATTTGCAATTGCTCTAGTTTACCCTCTATGTCTGTTAGCAACTGATTAGGCCTTGATGCCATGCATTGATTAGTTATCCATAGGCATAGTCTCCAATTGCCCGGAAAATGCTGGGACCTTGGGGGGGGGGGACCCTTATGCCATCACAGCTTCTCACTTTGTCATGCAGAGTCCCAAATTCCCCTGCCTCCCCCAACTGCAAGCTACTTGAAGCTCCTCTTAAAGGGGCCATGGGCAAAATAGCAGCTAAGCTAGCAGTTTTAGCTTAGCTGCAGTTTTGCCCATGGCCCCTTTAGGAGTAGCTCTCTGCTTAGGCTCAAACATGGAAATGGATTAGCTGGGTGAAAAGAAAAGGACGTGGAGGCTGCACCCACTGGCCTGGACCAACAGAGAGGTGAATGAGGAAATTTATCACATGATTCCTATCCTTATATTGCCAAAGATTTTATTTCCTAACAGAGCTGACTCTGTGCCTCTAACAGGTGAGGTTACAGTGTCAGAAGGAAATGCAAGAAACTTCCCCTTCTCTCTGAAGCTCCATGTTTGGGGGTGTGGGGTGGGTGGGTAAGCTTCATCTGTTGAATTTGTGCCAATCCTGACAATTTTAAAACAAAAAGAAAGATATTGCCCTGCAAGCACTGACACACACACACACACACACACCCTGAAAAACACCAGATACCAACAATTAAGGGTTTAAGCAAGGTAAAAAAATATATTACAAAAGCCACTTATAAAATCTTATAAAATAATAATGTAATAATTATAATATATAAGATTTTGTGTGTTTCCTCTAATAACTTTTGTACTTGACCATGCCTTTTGGTTGCCTGGCCATACCCTTGGCCACACCCTTATGCTGCCTGGCTATACCCTCTTGATCACACCTTCATGTTGCTTAACCATACCTCTTAAAAATTCACATGTGTGCCCCTGTTTTCATCTGTGAAATGTTGGAGGGTATGCCTAGGAATAATTTCTATTCAGTTTGCGCCAGCTCTTCCTCAGTTTGAAAGAAATCTCCCTCAGACTTGGTTTTCTGCTGCTGTTCTAGATTGCAGGCTGAAGGCCTGGCCTTGTATTGTTTTTTCACCTTGTCCATCCATCTCATCTCATCAATCATCTCATCCATCCAGCTCATCTATTCCTCATCCTTCTATTACTAAGTCTTGACCCTGTATATATTAGTTGTTTGCTGTTTTTGTTGGGTTTCAATAAAGATGTTTTGAGTTATACAGAAGTGGATTGGATGCAAGTTTAACTGCCTGGACAGACACTTAGCCCAATGTGTGCTGACAGCAGAACAGTGAAAAAACAGCAATCCGGCAGGTCCAGTGACTCAGGCCCACACTGTGTCTACATCCCTACAACTAGGCCTCATTTTTCAGCCACAGTTCAGTCATAGGGCCAGATCCAGAGCACATATTCCAGATTCTTTGCTCCTCCAGTATTATGGCAGAACTCAAACTCATAGATGGAGCTTCTGAGACTACAGCCCAAGCCCCTCAGGCCCTAGAAGTGGACAGACCCAGAAGGCCAATTGTACTGACTCCAAAGGCCCAGGAAGCATATGAAGTTGAGAAAGATCAGTACCATGAGAAGGTAGAGAAGACCTGGAACAAGACAGAACAAGATATATACAGACTCACAAATGCTGCAAATGAAGTTGGGATACAACTGATTAAGGTCCAGTTGAGGTCCAACTACATGCACTACCAACTGTTGTCTAGAAAATCTATTTCCTCCTAACAAAACTCAATACAGATGCAAGTTTGGGAGAACGAGCTATTCAGAAGACCATCAGTGAGGACCAAGATCTGATTGTTGTTTTTTTCACTGTTCTGGCCTCAGCACACATTGGGCTGTGTGTCTATCCAGGCAGTTAAACTTGCAACCAACAATAGCTCATTGTAAAAAGAGCTATTGCATCAGCAGAAACAGTCATTTGCAAGAAACAGGTTCACAATGCTCCTGCTACTTGAGACACTCTACCAGGTCAATGAGATCTATATGTTCAGATTTATCTTCAGTCTACCAAAGCATGGGCTGAAGCAGACGCTGCATGGGCACGTGTCTCTTATGGCAAAAAAGAGACAACCATGAAAGCAGAAGCCACTGCTGCTGCCACTAATGCAGCATGCCGGAAGGCTGAGCTGGAAGTCAACCTAGAAGCCCTGCATCTGTAAAGGGAAGCAGTGGCCGTTGAGGCCCAAGCCAAGGTTCTTGAAGCAGCTGCAGGACAAGATGGCAGGGAGAGTCAGCTCAATGGACTTGATTCAGAAGTTTCTACCCAACATGTAACAGTCTGTATGTTTAACCATAGCACCATGTAAGCCCATAATGCAGACAAGCCCAACATATGCTTTGCTACAAATGCAAATCATTTTTACAGTGATCCAGATGCATATATACATATGGAGAATCACGGCAATTACTTACTGATTAAAGAAAGCCTAGGCCACCGTGATCAAAATTATTCCAAACTTTTTATAACTTTATATTAATCACAACTTATATTCATAACAATAAACAATGAATATTATGATCTAATAAATACAATGTATATATTTTTCACAAGTTCTGGCCACCCAGGATAAAGTCCTTCTTGTATCCACTGTTGTTTTTTCTTTCAGATGGTTAACAGAATGACCAACCAAATTATGTATAGTTATCTTCAACTTAATACTGTTATTTTCACTCATAGTCCAACAGGAAACCGGTTTGTATTCCCGTTTCATTATCTTCCCCAAGGCTACTTTAAACAGAATTCAATTTTCTCTGTACTGCATTCAATTTTCAAATTATATAATTCTTCCAATGTCCTGGACTGCATTCCATTTCAAATTTTATTCTAAACATAAAGAAATTTATCATGACACTAATAAGCATTTTTAAACACACATTTTTAAACAAACAACAAATGTTACCAAACCTTCCAGCAGCCCTTCCCCAAACTTACATTCCTTGTCAGTGTTCTGCTTTACCATCAACATTTTCATCCAGAGTCCTCTGGTGGTCAAACTCTCAATTACTTTTATACTTTTTTCTGGCTGTTAACCCTTTCCTGTCCATTAACCCTTGCCACGACTTTTTCATACACAAGACATTAGCAGACCCCCAGTCCTCATGAACAATTTTGAACAAATACCTAACAGGACTCAGCTATCTAGACACATCTCGTGGAATAAACCCTATTATGGAGAAATTGCCATGCAACATACAAGAGGAATGCATCTCACTAGGCACAAAATACAAAGAAGAGCATCAAAGTGTTTTTCCTCCTTTCTCATTCTTCTCAAGGTTCATCCATGACATGGTCATGTTCAAGAATGACCCAAGCTTTTCCTTGGGAACAACCAGTGTAGCCCATACACTGTACCAGTGTACCTCAAGAATGAAAAGCCAGTCACAAGAGATGACAAGTTTAGAGCACCTGTGTCAGTCCACAACACAGATGTGAGTCTTATCACATCCAAGCCTAAGAAGATAGAGACTCCAGACAACCCATGCCCTCTACACAAGAAACCTCATCGTCTAAATAAATGGCAGGGCTTTAGAGAGAAGCCTCTAGAGCAGGCTCTCCAACCTTGGGTCCCCAGATGTTGCTGGCCTACAGCTCCCAGCATACCCAGCCAGCATGTTTAATGGCAAAGGATTCTGGGAGCTGTAGTCCAGCAACATCTGGGGACCCAAAGTTGGAGAGCCCTGCTCTAGAGGAACACAGAAACCTACTCAAGGACTTTGGGATCTGCTTCAGATGCTGTCCTTCCACAGATCACCCTGCTAGAGCCTGTAAGGCACCCCCTGAATGTGGGGAGTGTAGCAGTGACAAGCACATCATTGCTTTCCATCCATACTCTGGTAAACCTAACCCTCCCAAGCTTTCCACTCCTACCATGAAGCATGGTGGGAAGAAACATCACAATTTGAGATCATATCCTAATGCATCCAGGTTTGTGGGAAAGCCTACAGGGGGGGGGGGGTCCTGCTCAATAATATGCTTAATTAAAGTATTTCCCAGAAGGACAGGCTGCAAAGGCAGTAAAGATGTATGCCATTATAGGTTATCAAAGTAACAGGTCACTGGCTAAATAAGAATTCTTTGACTTATTCAGTCTTCATGGGGACAACTCTCCATACACACTAAAAACGTGTTGTGGTGTGGTAGAGACAGCAGGAAAAAGAGCAAATGACTATATAATAGAGCCTGCAGATGGCAGCATCAAGCTTCAGTTCCCCACACTGGTAGAGTACAACCAGCTACAAAACAACAGGAGTGAAATTCCTACACCAAACACTGCACTCCACCATCCTCACCTGAAGTCTATAGCCAGATACATCCCACCACTGGTGCAAGACACTCAAATCCTACTCCTACTTGGTAGAGACATGTTGAGAGTCCACAAGGTTTGCCAACAGCTTAATGGCTTGCATGATGCCCCATATGCACAAACACTTGGGCCTTGCCCTTGGATGGGTCATAGTGGACAAGGCCTGCATAGACTGAGTGTGCAGACCAGATAATGTGGATATCTTTGCAACAGATGTGTTAAAGATTGGATGAGCTTCACACTTCAAACCATGCCCCAAGCACCTCTTAGTCAAAGAAAATCTCTGCTCAAGAGTGCACTCAGTTGGAACTGCCCAAGTTTGCATGGATATTCCTGCACAGCAGGAGCAAGTAGACACTCTTGGGAACACAGTATTCCAGACAACCAAATATGATAATAAGCCTGTTCCTTCAATAGAAGAAAAGACTCCTGAAAATGATAGATGAGGAATTCTTTAAATACGAACCTAAGGGCTGGGTGGCTGCACTCCCATTCTATACACCTAGACAGCAGCTTCCCAACAATTGGGAACAAGCCCTCTCCTGACTTGCTTCATTATGTCGGACTTTGGAGAGAAAGCCAGAGATGAAGGTTAACTTTATGGCTTTCATGGAAAACATGTTCAAAAATGGTCATGCAGAACCAGCTCCACCACTCAAAGAAAGTGAAGAATGTTGGTCACTGCTGACCTTTGGAATTATATCATCCACAGAAACCTGGACAAATTAGAGTGGTCTTTGACTCAAGCATTCAATTTCAAGGAGTTTCCCTGAATAATGTTCTCCTTGCTGGGCCAGATTTAACTAACAGTCTCCTAGGAGTGCTTATCCGTTTCAGAAAGGAACCCATTGCCATAACTGTAGATGTTCATCCAGCAGATGTTCTACTCCTTTGTTGTCCGTAAAGACCACCAGAACTACTTCAGATTCCTGTGGTACAGTGATGACGAACACAACACAAAAGTAGCTGAGTACCACATGCAGGTTCATGTCTTCAGCAATAGCCAATCACCTGCAGTGGCCACCTGTGGATTTTTGTAAGCATTTGTGCCTAATATACACATTTTTTTGCTAGCAATTTTACTAATGTAATGCTTTTTATTGTTATTTTCCCTAATAAATACATTCCAGTACACATTTTTTTTATTGAAGAACATTGCAAAATTCAGAGAAATGTGAATTTCAAAGGATAACTGAGTTTCAGTTCACATAGTGCTGCAAAAGTGCAAAATTAGGATATTAGCATTAGAAGGCTCCTCCTCCCTCAGCTGTCACCACCAGCAGCCATTCCAGCAGACTGAGGAGATGAGAGGGAGTGCAGGGCCATTCCACCAGCCCTGCTGAAAGGCCTCCCTCATGAAGGCTCCTCCTCCCTCAACTGTCACCACCAGCGGCCATTCCAGCGAGCTGTACAGAGGGAGATGAGAGGGAGTGCAGGGCCATTCCACCAGCCCTGCCAGAAGTATTAATTAATTCCCCCCCCCTTCTTCCCACCCCATTCCTTTTTCCTTGTGTGCCATATCTTTTTAGATTGTAAGCCTGCAGGCAGGGACTGTCTTGTTAATTGATTATATGTAAGCCGCTCTGGGAGCCTTTTTGGCTGAAGAGTGGCATTAAAATGTTTCAAATAAATAAATAAATGCAAACTGAATGAATTTCTCCCCCATCCCTAGACTTACGAAAAATATTATAAACACTGGTGATGTGTGAGAAGCTTCTTTGAGAAGTAAATTTAATTCATACCCCGCACAAGAGAAACTACTTGGCCAGCTAAGGGAGTATCTGCTTTTCCATTTTTGTCATCGTTAATGGACTTTTTCTGGAATCAGTAGATATGCATCTAGTCTAACCACAGAATGTCTTAGGGCACAATCCTATGCATGTTTAGACAGAAGAGGGGGGGAAATGAAAAATCCTATGACTCCCAGCTGGGAGTTGTAGGACTTTTTTTTATAAAGATGCATAGGATTGTGCCCTTACTCACTTAGTTACACCCATGGCTTGATGAAAAATGCAACCGTGCTACAGTAAATTAGAAACACGTTGGAACACTTATTCTTGTGATTATTTCTATACTGATTTTCTTAAAAATTGGTGATACTAATCAGCTATAATTATTCAAATGTGTTTTACAACAAGTATAAGTCTTGTTCTGTGTTCCCCGTTTCTTCCTTTTACTTATTTCTTTATTTATAATAAATTTCTATCCCACTTTTTAGCTCCACAGTGGAACCCCCAAGGCAGCTAACATCAGTGAGGACACTGAAAACCAAGCAAGCCATCTTAAAACAACACACTAAAGACAAAATGCAAGAGCAGCAAACAGCACCAATAACAAATAATTAAAAACGGCGCGCGCAGCCGACAAAGCTACAGATGTAAATCACAGTCACATTATTAAAAAGTGTACCTGAACAAGAAAGTTTTCAAATGACGGCTGAAGAAATATATATGGAGGTGGCTAGCTGAATTTCTCAGAGAAGGACTGTCTTGTCTTACTGACTGCATGTTAGCTGCTCTGGGAGCCTTTTTGGCTGAGGAGCGGGATTAAAAAAAATACTTTATACAAATAGCCTGACTGCCAAGAAGGCCCTGTCCTTCATGTGTGCCAACCACTCTTTAGATGGAAGGAGGACACTCAACAGGTCCCGCTCTGAAGATTGACAGGTGTGGGCAGGTTCAAATGGGTGGAGGCATTCTTTCAGGTATCTGGGTCCCGAACCATGTAGGGCTTTAAAGGCTAAAACCAGCACTTTGAATTGGGCCCAGAAACGAATTGGGAACCAATAATTAGAGCAGGAGCCTTGTAACACAGCACAGACCCCATTCCTAAATGTAATTGCTTTGGCTTGAAATTAACGTTCAGTATCTGTGAATGATTGTAATTAGGATTGGAGCCTTAGGCCAGGCTCCCAACCCATGTGCACAGGTGTTTCCCTATTCCAGAACAAGGAAGAGAATGCCAAGCTCTGTGCACACACTACAACTGATGGCACAAGGCATTATCTTAGGAACAAAGGAAGCTACTTTATACCAAGTCAAATCATCGCTCCACCTGGTTCACTTTGTCCCCAACCTGGTGCCCTCCAGGTGTTTGGGATTACAAGTCCTATCATCCTTGTGTGTTGACCATGAGGGCTGGGGATGATGGGATTTGTAGTTTTAAAACAAAAATATCCAACCCTTCCATCTATAGGTCCACCAGGTTGAGGAAAGTTAATCTATGCTGACTGGCAGAAGCTCTCCAGGTTTTCAGGCAAGAGACTTTCCCAGCTCTACCTGGAGATGCCAGGGATTGAACCTGGGTCCTTCTGCATGCACAGCATGTGCTCTGCCTCTGAGCTATGGCCCTTCTTTCTGTCATCAACACACTTGTCTGTTTATAGATTCCTTTACCTTTATCTCTTTTATCTAATCTTGCATAGAATCTTTTCATAGCACTTTTCTGTACATGAAATGGACTCATCATTTTATTTATTTATATACCACTCCATATTCCAGTATGGAAATTTCGGAGCGATGAACAATAACAGATAAAACAAATAAAAGAATAAAACAATGTGTTAAAAACAAGATCAGTAAAACCGTATCAATAAAAGTGTGGCTGGTTAGGTCAGGAAGCCTTCCTGAAATAAAAGTGTTTTTAGGAGGCGCCTAAGACAATACAATGTTGGCACCTGCCTGACCTACAGAGGCAGAGATTTCCACAGAAATGGACTACCAGAGGTCATGCTGTCCACTCTGAACCAGCCAAATAGCAAGTAAGGCACTCAGTTCTTTCTAAACCTCTGAATCCCCTTTCCACTACATCCAGAATCCTTATGTAATAGCTTGTAGATTGCTACAAATGGGAAAGTAGAATTAAGTTGCCAAGTGCTGCTGCTTTTTGAAGCGCATTGTAATTTTAATTGGTGTGTTTGCATTTTAGTGGAGCATGTTGTAAGAAAACAATACTATATTGGCCCCAAAGTGCTCTTGAACTCAACCTTGCCTCTGTACTCTTCCCAGCTACCCAAGGGCAAGCACGGCAAACAGCCAAATCCAGCCCCGTGTCATCTGGTGCTCTCAGCTCTAGAATCCAACTCATCAACACAGCTGCAATACATAAAATATTTATTAAATAAGTTCTGAAGCCAAATATTATTCAACATTCTTTTTGACCAGGAAATAGTCTAAAAGAAAACATCAGGACTAATGTACATCATCTTGCTTAAAGTTGAGGTTGCTGAGTAATCTTTGAAAAGATAATTTGTGGTGCAATTAAAGCTCTGTGCCCTTGTTTTTATTTACATCATTAGTAAAACAAATACCAGAACAGGAAGAATGGCATATGAAACATTAGGCAACAGCTAAGCAGAACATAATCAGTGGGTGAATGAATAATTCTTAGGGAACCAAGCTCAAATAGACCTGGGATTCATATGGTTGCATGTTGATCACTGTGATAGTAATAGCATGACTATGAACAACACTATATATCATACACTGCATTTATTACTTCAAAATGAATATTGACATTCCTAGTATCTCCACAAAAATCCATTTCCTATACCTCTAAGCAAAGGCCAGTGCCAAAGGTAGGCACGGTTGGGCACCTGCCGAGGTCCCACACCCCACCAGGGGCCCACTGACAAGAGCTCCCTGGAGTGGCTCCTCCTCTTCACCATTGCAACCTGCTTGTTCACTTACCTCTCCCTTTGGTCCAGACAATGGTGGTGCTGAGAAGGAGAAGCAGTAGATGCCAATGCATCATCAGGCGATCACTCGTGACCGAGTAAGATTGTCTTCCAGGATAAAAAAAAATTACAAAAAGGAAATTTTAAAAGGAGGAAATTCTAAAGAAAAATTGTGTAGACTCTAGCGATGGGTCCGTAAGTGACTGTGGAGGCCAATTCTAGATCCACACAGCTTCCCACAGTGAGGACACAGGTTACCAGATGGAAGATGGTCCTGTAAAGGATTCGTTTGACGTGCTTTTCGCTTAGCACGTTTCTCCCTTTCACCTTGCACTTGGGCTTCTTCAAAGTCCATAGAACCCTTGTGAAAGGCCAACCTCCAGTTAGATCGTTCATGGGCCAGAGCTTCCCAGTTTTCGATGTTTATATTGCACTTTTTTAGATTAGCCTTAAGAACATCTTTAAACCTCTTATATTGACCACCGATATTTCGCTTTCCATCTGGCTCTGCCTGTCAAGCAAATAAGTGGTAGCAGTGATGAGAAAGAGGATGAGGAGCAATAGCAGCTGGCGACAATGGCAGTGAAGAGATAGACTTACTGAGGAAGAGGGCCCATTAAGGATGTCTTGCCCAAAGGCCCTCAAAAACCTGGAGCTGGCACTGCCTCTAGGAAGCCATTTGGAATGGCCTCCAGATCCAAATCCTATTGTCCTTGCTGTAAATCTGCTCCTTTGTTGAGCCTCTGATGTGTGGAAAATATATTTGTCTGCAGTGTGACTATACATCCAATTCATCCATTGATAACATTCCTGCAATCAAATGTTTGGATAAAGAGAGATGTGGTTACCTTTGTAGCTAATGGGAGGAGAGAGTACAATGTTGCCCAGCCCATGTCCCCATGTACCTGCAGAACTTTTTCACTGACTTTCCTTATTCACTTCAGTAGAGAGGATGACCTCATACACACATCCTTTGCAAGCACAGAACTTCACAGTTTCTAGGAAGACCACCAGGAAGACGAAGAAGAGGAAGAGGAATAAGAAGAAACAGTTCCAAAGCCATCCAACAACAAATCAGGGCTATATATAGGCTGCCACAGATTAAGTGGGGGGGAGGGTTCGTGGACTATTCCCCCTTCGGGGGAGAAAATTATAAAGCGTATGTTACTAAAAAACCAACACAATAATATTAGGACAATATTTAATACCATTGTGAATGATAAGTGTTGGTTGAGTTGTTCATTGAGTTAGAAAGCAGTAACTTTATAAATGCATTCCTTATGAATTAAAACAAAGGGTTTATTTCTTGTTTTCTTTTTCTAGGCTGAGGTTCAGCTATGCTATCTGGAAGCACAAAGAGATGCTGTTGAACAGATGTCCTTAAAGCTGTACAGTGAGCAGTACAACAGCAGCAGCAAGCGAAAAGAAGAATTTGCGGATATGTCAAAAGTTCACACAGTGGGAAGTAATGGGTAGGGAACTATTCTTTTTGTTGTTTTATTCTCAGTGATCTGTATCATCTTCTTTTTAAAAAACATGATCTTCTCTTCCTCGCTACTATGATAGTCAGAAGGATTTTTCCTAGTAAGCCAAAAGAATCAGTCATTCTTTCTCATATGTGTGTGTGTGTGTTTATTAGATTATTAATATAAAGATCAATGTGTTGTGTGTGACTCATTGCCCTACATCAGTTGATCACTGTAAGGTCAGGCTAACTACAGTTCATTATTTCAAGGAGAATGCACAGAATAACCTCACAATTTCTGTTTATGCATGGTATATACAAAGCCTTGGCCTGTTATATCTTTGGGTTCCCCAGGTTCCCTAGCAACATTTTATCAAAGATGTAAAAAAAACACATACAGATTGCTTTCCTGGATCATACCAAATGTTTATCTTCTCCAGCACTTTTTGTCCAGCAGTGGCCAACCTGATGCCCCTGAGAAACTGACCATCAAGGCATGTTGAAGATTGCCTGGTACCATCTGGTACCAGGCAATCAGTAGCATTATTCCTTCTAAGAGCAATGTTGGTGCTCTTGTGCCAATTAGTTGGGAAGCAAAATTGGGTCACCTACAAACAAAACAGAAGTTGCTATACACTTGGGAAACCCCAAGGTATGCAGAAAAAAAATAACTTTTAAATAAGCAAATTCCACCCCAAAGAGGGCAAATATAATTTTAAAAGGAGAAATGGGAACTGTGTATGTGTATCATGGGCACAGTCTTCTCCTTTACCATTTGCATTCCCTTTCTGCACACAAGTCATCTGTTCCTCTTTAAATCTTCAGGGGGCAGGGTAGTCCACCCTCAAAGTGAGAAAGGAGGTTGTCATGCATTCACCCCCAAATATTGCTTCTTACATAATCCTTTAATTTAACATAATATTGTACTTGATTTTTTGTTGCGTGGTTTTTACACACCATTATTGCAAAAAGTGCCTTAATATCAGCTTCCACTGATCTGTCAGTTGCAGCCTCGCTTAGAGAAGATGAACCTGGTAGTGTTATGGTATTTGCTGCTGTTAGATATTTGAAATGGTAATTCAAATACCATGGTATTTGATGGTAATTGGTTATTTTAACTAGCTATTTTAAAATGGTTTAATTCAAGGTGTTTTTATAATTTGCTGGCTGGCCACTGTGTGAACAAAATGCTGGACTAGACAGGCCTTTGGTCTGATTCAGCATAGCTCTTCTTATGTTGTTATATTCTTACTGCTTTATATTGTACGCACGCTGCCTTGGAAAGACCATGGTCTTGAAAGGCAGCTGAGAAATATGTTTAATAAATAAAATAAATAAATGTGCTGAGCTACTGCAATGCTTTCTACATGGGCTACCTTTAAAAACAGTTCATAAACTTCCATTCATTCAAAATATAGCAGACAGACTTTTGTCTGGCACCTAATTATTGGAGCATATAACTCCAATATTGTTTCATTGGCTACTTGTTTGTTTCAATTTAAAATTCTGGTCTTAGCCTTCAGAGAGTTTAGGGTACTTAAATATAGAGTTTATTGCAAAAGAGATGGAATTACACAAATACCATTCAAATGGGACCAACAGTTATTAGGTTAAATCTATAGAAGAGGTAGGAAGTGGGGTGGGGAGACTTGGCAAGATGGAGCAGTCTGTGAGTAAGATAGGAGGGAGGAGGAGGGGAAATGTGGCACATGATAAGGAGCTAGAAGGGAGATAGGAGTCAGATAGACACATGAGGAACTTAACTGTGGTCCAACTGGGTTGGAGATAGGACCAGAATGTAAATAGCACTTTGAGAGAGAGAGAAATGAGGAAATGAAGCAAAGGGAGAAGAGGACTGTTCAATAGGGGTATGCTGTGATCTAGGAGTTCATCTTTGGACTAGAGCACCAGGGTTGCATGTGTTGTTCCTTATGAATTATGGATGAGCTGGACACCCCAGCTCTTAAACAATAAGATACAGGTTGGGGTGGGTAGGCTGTGATAGGGAACCAATCACAGGCTGAGACTTTGTAGGTCTCCTTAAGTCCCTGTATGGTACAGACGGGGGAGGCTGGTGGCTCCAACATCAGTGGGGCTCCTTATCCATCCCATCTTTTACTTTGAACTTTATAGGAGCTATCCATGGTGCTGAACTCCATCCCCAAAATAGGTTCACCACCATGGAGCACCATGGATAGCTCCTATAGAGCTCAAACAAAAAGATGGAATGGATAAGGGCCCCACTGACATAGGAGTCACCAGCCTCCAGAACATGAAAAAAATGAAAACCAGGGTGCTCCTTGAAACTTTCAAGCCGGTACCAGCTTGTGTGTGTGTGAGTGAAATAGGAAGAGTGCTTTTCAAGCAGACATTTCACAATGGTAGTGGGAGTTGCTCCTTTGCCGATACTGATGTCTTTTATAGAATTGTTCCTGTTTTCACTTTGTTATGATACATTCTAAAAAGGTAGCTATTGCTTTTTTGAACCTTTTTGCCCCCGAGAGCCACATGCCATGATGGGCAGTGGATTAGAAGCAATACAGTGCGCTCCCAGATAGGCATGTACATGCACACGCATACAGACATTCGCATACATATTAACTCACACACTCTCTCCCCCCACCCTGCCATTTCAGCATATGGGGATGGGGAGATTTAAACCTCTCATCCCTTGTGCAAGATCTCATTGCATCGCCACCCCTAGCTGATTGCCATTGGGAGCAGCTTTCTTCCAGCACCAACCAGCTTGGCTTGGGAATGTGAGGAACCTACTGCATGGAGATTATTCTCTCTATGCACCTTCCCATTTAAATTAAACTTCACACAGGCCGCCAAACAGCTCTTTGGCGGGCTGTATGGAGCATGGCTATGATGAAGGGAAAGCATGTGGGGAGAGTCATCCCTGTAAGTGACCCTCCACATGACAATTGCGCTCCACACAATCCACAGCTTAGCTGAGTAGTAGGGATTTGATGGTGGGCAATTTGGTGGTGGCAGCAGCATATGCTTGGGCACCCATGCAGGCTGCATGGACAGCCGTTGTGGGTTGCCCATATGTGATCTAAGCCAAGCAGTTAATGGATTACAGCCTAGACTACCTGGTCTCACAGTCAAATGTACACACTTGAAGAGCAAGATTCAACATTATCAAATTGCAGGAGTACCATTATTAGAAGGGCTTTGGGAAGTAATGTATATATGTATTTACTTTCTGGTAATTGGCTCAGTTCTCTGAAAATTCAGTCCAGGTCAAACCTCGAAACACTACATTATTGAAACAAAGTTTAAGGTGAGATCCACAAAGTGCTTTGTCACATTCATCTCTATTCATTTAAAAGATATAATGCTTTGATAGGAATATAAATTATTTTAATAAATAGAAATAAAATAGCATTCATAACATAGAAGGGTCTATGCACATGTAGCATAGCCACTGGATTCGAGCTTCCGGGCAGTATCCAACCAGACTCTAACACTAATGTAAATTATGTAACCTATGGTAAGGGACCTCTAGCACAATGCCAACAGTGCTGGCTGCCACAACAGGTTTTCTGGGGAATCACACCACATCCGCTAAAGTTATTGGCATTGTGCTAGTGGTCCCTTATGCTAGTGCAATTTAATTTATGTTAATTAATTAATTAATTATATTTATACCCCGCCTTTTTTCCTGCAAGGAACCCAAGGCGGCTTACATAATCCTCCTCCTCCTCTCCATTTTATCCTCACAACAACCCTGTGAGGTAGGTTAGGCTGAGAGTCAGTGACTGGCCCAAAGTCACCCAGTGAGTTTCATGCCCGAATGGGGAATAGAACCCGGATCTCCCAAGTCCCAGTCCAACACTCTCACCACTGCGCCACACTGGCTCTTGGATACTGCCCTCAGTTTTTAAAACTGCCACAATCTGTACACTGAAATTTTATGTTTATCATTTCTGATCTATCTATAATAATAAACTATACTGAAGTTTTTCATACAAATACACATGAATTAAAGGGCTCTAGCAAGATCCTTTGAAGGTTTGCTTTGAATGATCTCCTATTATTGCTGAAGACGGTGGGCAGACTGTGCACAATGGGCAAATAATTCATCTTGAAAAAATCTTCAGGTATCTTAGGAGTAAAGACGTTCACTTCTTCCATTTCAGTTTACTGTATATCAGGTCTACATAGGCTCTCTACAAGGTGGGGTGAGAATGAAATGAAAACAGAATTGAAGAGAAGTGAACAGGAAATGAAGACAGACAGAGAAAAGTTCAAAAGAAGAGCATGATTCGTTCACATACAGTGGTGTAGTGGAGCCAGGGCTTGCAGGGACGTTGACCTAGTATGCCACCCCCCTCAGCATTCCCTTTTCCCTCTGAGCTTAGCTGCAATTCACACAGTACCCAGGGCGAAATGAATTTTCCCAACAACAATATATTGTTCCCTGTTTTAATGCAAAGTATTTGGGGATGGCTTGGGCTTGACTAGGCCAGTAAGACCTGTTAGCTTTACAAAAGATGTGCTCCTGGTGGAGATAAAACTCTAGAACTGACATGGATCAACACAGCTGCCTGAATTTTTGGACTCCCCTTGGGGGCGTGGCTATGGGACTGTCATGATGAGTGCCTGCACTTCCAAATTTGCCATTACACCACTGTTCACATATGCAGATGGGGAAAGGATATATATATACATAGAAGAGAATCATGTGAATATATTAGTGTTAGTACATGTTAATATATCGTGTTAAGTGTAAATCACTATGGATCTATAATTGCTGTGTGCAGTGCAATCCTGTACATATTTACTCAGAAGTAAGTCCCACTGTGTTCAATGGAGCTTACTCCCTAGTAAGTAAGCTAGCAATACTAGAACAAAATACTGTCAGGAATACAGATACCTATTTAGTTTGAGTGTTAGATCAGAAATTTGTTTGGGACACAGATGGACAATATTCAACTAATTAGTGTTCAAATGCCAAATTATCAAATTGCTTTGATAACGACTTATTGAAGAGCTGTAGTTAATAGGAATCATTAGGCAATATTTATAGTAAGATTCTTGCTTTGGCATGGAACAGTTTACTAAATAGTGAAGAAAGATCAAAATATGCAGATTTGAAAGATCTTTGATCATTTTATGAAATTATTCTCATTAGATATATGATGCTTTAATAAGATTTCAAAAGTGATAGTAGGAAAAAAGGGAAAAAAGGGATATAGTAGGTGATGACTTAAAAAAAACTTGGGTTTGGGGTGTGTGTGTTTTTGTTGTTTTGCAAGAATTGATTATTTTGCATGGAATGCAGCCTTTTCCTAGTGCTTTTAAACAGAACATGTGCCCTAGCCCACCCCAAAATAGTTATGCAATCTGAATAACAATATCAGAAATTATACAAAATATTAAACTTGAACAATTGGCTCATGAAAATAATTCCACATGAATTTTTTTGTTTGTTAATGGTACTCACAAGATGGTTTTCTCATGAGAAAGACTCTCATGAATTTTCATTTTATATAATGAATTAATGTCCACACCTTAAGAAATATGTTTGCATTCTGAGGATTAGGTGTGCAACTCTGCATTTATGATTACCTGTCCCCCGTTAAATACATTTCCTTACAACTCAATTCTGTTATCCAGCCATATAAATAAACTTATATCCATTGTTTGGCTTAACCGATTGCCCACGTTGTTGCAGTTATTATTTTAGGGACATATGGAGTTAGTTTTATTTTATGTATTTATTTAAAACATTTTTATAATGCTTACTATTTTAAAAAGTCTCAGAGTGGTTTACAACATTTAAAACATATATTAAAACCATATCCAGAGGCACAAGTATCAGGACAAGCAAAACACATCAAAAGTATATCAAAACACAGGACTGCATAATCTGTGTGAATAGTAAAAGAAAGCCAGTGCAAAGATGTATATTTTTTAATAACCATCGTAAGCACACTATTGTTGGTGCCTCCCGAATCACAGGGGGAGGGCGTTCCAGGGAATATGCGCCATCACAGAGAAGTCCTATTTCTACATGGCTACCAAATAACACTCCATAGGTCACAGCACTTTAGATTTACTTAGCCCAGAGAACATAAAATCTGACAGAATCTTGTGAACTATTCTTGGAACACAAGGGGTGGCTTAAAAATTGTGGAGTCCTAGTACATGAGGACATTTTTTGTGAGAAATTCACTTCTAAAACAATGACTTAATATGTCATGGTATTAAAAAGAAGCATATTTGGGAACAGTAGGGAGAAAGAAAATCGGCAAAGAAAGCACAAAACCACACAGAGAGACTTGAAACTAAATCAATGGGCTATATGCAAAGGTGTCCTTCCACCAGCATGGATCAAATTTCCTCTCCCCTCTGTAGCCCCCAGCATGCCCCCCAATTCTGCTCCAGAGGTATTATTCTAGGTAGCATGGGAGGATAGGTGCTATGCAAGATAGCTAAAGAGGTGGTACAGGAGCATCTAACCAGTTTAAATGGATTCAAGTCTTCAGGGATGAAATTGCATCCTTGAATAGTAAAGAAACCTGGAGACATAATCTCAGAGCTGTCTGTAATTTTTAAAAAATTATTGGGGAACAGCTGAAACTCTACAAGACTGCATGTGGGCAAATGTTGTCCCCATCTTCAAAGTAGGGGCATGCTTAGTTTGTAGAAGAGACGACTAAGAGAAAATATGATAGCCATCTTCAAATATTTGAAGGACTGTCACATAGATGATAGAGCAAATGTGTTTTCTGTTACTACCGGGGGTTGGACCCAAGCCAATGGATTCAAATTACAAGAAAGGGGATTTCAGCTAAACATTAGGAAAAATTTCCTGATGGTACAAGCTGTTCAACAGTGGAACAGACTGCCATGGAAGTTGGTGGACTCTCTTCCATTGCAGATTTTTAAGTAGAGGCTGGATGGCCACCTATCAGGGATCCTGTAGTAGTGGATTTCCTTCATCGGAAGTGGGTTAGACTAGATGACTTTTGAGGTCCCTTCCAATTCTGTGATTTCAAGTGAGTCTACACTTCATCATGGAATATGAAAGAATTGGTTCAGTTTCACTTCCTCAGCCAATTCCTTTCCCTGATGAAATATGGACACACCCAAAGCATGTCAGGAATTGGTTTATACTCTTTTAAACCACATTTTCACTTAGTTAACTTAGAGTGCAATCCTATGCATGTTTAGACAGAAAAAAGTTCTACAACTCCCAGCATTCCCCAGCCAGCCATTATCTATTTGTATGAGGATGGTTTGGAATGTAGTCAATAAGCAGAAAAGTGGTTAAGTAGTAAACATAGCAGAACATGCACACATTCATCTTCTTTAACCTTTGTTGTTCCACAGAGACTCCTGAGATACTTGAGCTTGAATTAATATGTATATCAAAGTAAATAACAAAGCAGTGATAGATGCACAATAAACATTAGATATGGATTTTGAAATGCAAAATTGGAAAGGTATTTATACTGAGTATTCATATTCAATACTTTACAATACAATACCTTGGATTGGAAGCATAATTTGTTCCAGAACTATGCTTGTAATCCAAAACACTCTTATATCAAAGCAAGTCTCTGGCGGGCGAGAGCGGGGCTGATTTCGGCCCACTACGCCCGCTCGAGGCGAGCAGTTACATCCCTACGTTGTCTTGCAAGACCTTGCTCGTTTATCAAGTAAAAAAAAAATTAAAAAATTTGCTTGTCTTGCAAAACGCTCTCAGACCAAGTTACTTGCAATCCAAGGTATTACTGTAGCCATATTGGTTCAAATAATAACATTTGGCTTTCGCTCTGACAAATATTGTAAAAGAGGGTTGCCAGAGGTAACTTTAATTGATCAGCCTACTTGGGATATTTTTGCTCTCACATTTTTATGGTTTAGCTCTAAGGTCTTCTGCCAACTAGACTGCCCTTAGAAAGATGTCCCAAAAGGATCTAAAAGCACTCTATGGCATAGTTTATAAAATGGTAGTTCAATACTAGTGCATTTTCCTGATTCTGAGAAAGAGATCTGTGATCACATTAGGTATGTCAGTGCTATATATAATAATCTTGGAGTGACTGTTCTAAGGACAAATTCTGATTTTTAGCCACAGGATGGCTTTTTGAATGCATTCCACATGAATGCACATGTGAAAACGGTACAATAAAATGTGTCATCCATATAGACCAAGGACAATGCTATGATTGGGGTCATCCTTAAAGTAGTTGTCTGAAACATCCCCAAATAAATTTCCCATGTATATGTAATGCATATCATAGAATCATAGAATCATAGAAAAGTAGAGTTGGAAGGGGCCTATAGGCCATCGAGTCCAACCCCCTGCTCAATGCAGGAATCCAGGTCAAAGCATCTCTGACAGATGTCTGTCCAGCCGCACCTTGAATGCCTCTAGAGTGGGAGAGCCCACCACCTCCCTAGGTAGTTGATTCCATTGTCTTATTGCTCTGACAGTCAGGAAATTTTTCCTGATGCTTAGGTGGAATCTAGGTTCCTGTAACTTGAGCCCATTATTCCGTGTCCTGCAAACTGGGATGAACGAGAAGAGATCTTTGCCCTCCTCTGTGTGACATCCCTTCAAATACTGGAAGAGTGCGATCATATCTCCCCTCAGTCTCCTCTTCTGAAGGCTAAACATGCCCAGTTCTTTCAGTCTCTCCTCATAGGGCCTTGTTTCCAGTCCCTTGATCATCCTTGTTGCCCTCCTCTGAACCCTCTCCAGTTTGTCTATGTCCTTCTTAAAGTGAGGTGCCCAGAACTGGACGCAGTACTCAAGATGAGGCCTAACCAGTGCCGAGTAAAGGGGAATTATCACTTCCCGCGATTTGGAAGCTATACTTCTATTAATACAGCCCAAAATTGCATTTGCCTTCTTTGCAGCCACGTCGCATTGCTGGCTCATATTCAGTTTGTGATCTACCACAATTCCAAGATCCTTCTCACTTGTAGTATTGTTGAGCCAAGTGTCCCCCATTCTGTAACTCTGCATTTGGTTTCCTCTCCCTAGGTGCAGCACTTGGCATTTATCCCTGTTAAATTTCATTCTGTTGTTTTCGGCCCAGCGCTCCAGCCTATCGAGGTCACTTTGAATTTTGTTTCTGTCTTCCAGAGTATTAGCTGTTCCACCCAACTTTGTGTCATCTGCAAATTTGATAAGCATTCCCTGTACCTCCTGATCCAAGTCATTAATAAAAATGTTGAAGAGCACCGGGCCCAGGACCGAGCCCTGTGGTACCCCACTCGTTACCTCTCCCCAGTTTGAGAAGGAACCATTGATAAGCACTCTTTGAGTCCGATTCTTTAGCCAATTGTGGATCCACCTGATAGTTGTTCCATCTAGCCCACTCTTAGCTAGCTTACTAATCAGGATATCATGAGGCACTTTGTCGAAAGCTTTGCTGAAGTCCAGGTATATAATGTCCACAGCATTCCCACAGTCCACAAGGGAGGTTACCCGATCAAAAAATGAGATCAGATTAGTCTGACAGGATTTGTTCTTGACAAATCCATGCTGGCTTCTAGTAATCACTGCATTGTTTTCAAGGTGCTTGCAGACTGACTTCTTTATAATCTGCTCAAAAATCTTCCCGGGGATTGATGTCAGACTGACTGGCCTATAGTTCCCAGGTTCCTCCTTCTTGCCCTTTTTGAAGATGGGAACAACATTTGCCCTCCTCCAGTCGTCTGGCACTTCACCTGTCCTCCATGATTTCTCAAAGATAATAGACAGTGGTTCTGAGAGTTCTTCTGCCAGTTCCTTTATTACTCTAGGATGCAGCTCATCAGGCCCTGGAGATTTAAACTCGTTCAGAGTAATCAGGTGCTCCTTGACCATTTGCCTATCAATCTCAAGCTGCAATTTCTGCCCCTTCAGTCTGCACTTCAGGTTTGCCAGGGGGGTCATAGACCCTCTTTTGGGAGAAGACCGAGCCGAAGTAGGAATTGAACACTTCTGCCTTTTCTTTGTCTTCTGTTATCAATTTGCCATCCTCATTGCGTAGTTGAACCACCAGTTGTTTCTTCTGTCTTTACTGTGCATGTATCTGAAGAAAGCTTTTTTGTTGCTTTTAGCATTCCTCGCTAACCTTAGCTCATTCTCAGCTTTAGCCTTCCTGACACTATTCCTGCAGTTCTGTGCTACCTGCCTGTACTCTTCCCCTGTAGCCTGTCCTTCCTTCCACTTCCTATACGTGTCCTTTTTTGTTTTCAGGTCATCTTTGAGTTTATTGTGAAGCCACATTGGCTTCTTCTGTTGCCCTCTTCTGTTCTTCTATGCATTTAGTGGGATGGGAGAATCCCACACCATTCACACATTACTGTAGAACTAGCCCTAAGTGTAATCATAATGGTAGTGTTACATGAGTACGGACTTGATTTTTAATCTACTTCAGCATTGATAGGTACATGCCAAATATTTATGTCCAGGGTATTCATATTGTACTGCTTGTGGCTTGCACTGATTCCCTTGTGGCCTACAATGAGCATAGTGGATATCACTGATTTAAATTTAAATATACCATGATAATTAGTTTTGGTAAGCAATAATACTGTAAGTGTCACATGCTACCATATGGTCCATAGATTCATAATTATACTTCAAAGCTGAGGTAAGGTTATGGAGAGTTTCAGTTTAGCTAGTCAGGATTTTTGAGTTACCCTTCAGAAAATTTTGCAGTTTTTCCATGTGCACCTTCTTTTTCTTTCTCGTATCACAGTGTTTTACTTATTCACTAGGCTTTCAATAGAGAATAACATTAATCCTTTTAAGCTCCTTATTCTAATGATTTATTTTGTTGGAAACCGTTGTGATCCTTCTTTGAATTTTAATGATTGCTGGCTATTCAAGGATTCATTGTTTTGACTTCCTGTCCTTACCTTTGTTTCTAACATGTCTGTAGGGAACACCTGTCTAATACTGTATCTGGCCTTGGTTCTCACTGGCTTACCATATTCACTCAAGCCTATCTTAAAGCGTTATGTTGAAATGCTAGCTACTCATGCATGAAAATAAATGTAGGATATATATTTGCAGAGATAGGCAGATAGACAGCAGAGGGATGGCTAAATGGATTGAGTCATTTTTCTGTGAAAGTAGTATTTTTGGTGCAAATAATAGCACATAATGCTCAGTGCAGAGAAGTTTGCTAAATATGCTAGCACTTTAAAAACCATTAAGCAGCTCTATATGTAATTCCCATTTCTTAAGTTCCTGAAGCAAGTGAAATATGTCTGCTGTTGTTGACAGAATCTAGCATAATTTGCTGAGATTTAGGTCATGGCTTATACTGGAGTTGAATTTTCCATCCATCCTGTTGAAATAAAGAATCTCTTCCGCAACAGAGCTAGGAGTATCATGCGTTTTCGAGAATACCTTATTCTAATACAAGATTTTTATACTCTATTATGCATAATACATTTTGTTCCTTATCTGCAGCCTTTTGGACTTTGATTCAGAATACCAGGAGCTCTGGGATTGGCTGATTGACATGGAATCCATAGTGATAGACAGCCATGACCTGATGATGTCAGAGGAGCAGCAGCTGCATCTTTACAAGGTTAGAGCTTCCGTTACTGCCTTTACCTAGCTATAGAAGATCTGATTAGTTTGACAAGTCTTTCTCTCACAGGATAGCCCTGCGTTCATTGTATATATCATGGTGTCTATTAGAATTCCCTTCCCTGTCCCCAACCTCATTTCCATCCCCTCTGTGCTGACAGCCTGCACCAACATCATAATTGTGAGAAAGTTCCCTTTATCACATTCTATTTGGTGCAATTCTATAGGAGGACAAAGATTTGTCTTTGGAGTGAATAGAAATAGATGAAACTGCATTCATAAAGAGACTCAAACAAAATGAAGAAAAAATGATAGTAGCATTTAGAAAATGTGTTTTGATTGGAGCTTTCTTCTGGATTTTATCTACCTTTCACACCTCTTTAGTAAAGAAAAAAAAAGCCTTGATTTTAGTTTATTGCTTTCAGGATATAGGATTCTTCCAATTTAATTTTTTATTAATTATATAGAAAGCAGATATTCTTGCATTAAGACAATACACCCCTTATGAATTAAGCACAGTAATTGTAAACTTGTGCATAGATTACAAATCTTTTGTCTAAGAGAGAGAGAGAGAAAAAATAGTTCCTTATTCTTGCTGTTGCTATTAGACAGGATAACTTGCCCTTAACAAAGCATTAAACTGGTAACTTGCCCTTAACAAAGCATTAATATAATATTAATTAATATAACTTCCTCAAAAGCTGTAATTTCATATTTAGTTTCCACTCTAGACTTTTGTATGTGATGTGGAAATCTGGGGGGTGGGGAGGAAATTAGGAAGCGAAGGAGGGGCTTTATACAGAAATATCAGGATGCGGTAAATCTTCCTCATTTAGGCAATTTTTATTGGACTAATTCTGACAGTTGTCATCCTTGAATTGCTTTGAGCATATGGCATATCTCAAAGACCAGATTGTGAATCATAAAAAATAAAATTAATAACTAACCACAGAATCAGCAACAGTATAATGACAAGAAACAGCTACCCTCTAGCTTTTAAAAAATTTCTTATAGAAGGAATTATACACTCAAGGTCAAATAGAAGTTGTTTTCTTTCTTCTCTGTTTATATTTTTGATAAGTCCGTCAAATGTGTTTTTTATAAAAACAAAACATTTAATTCTTTGTAGTTTCTGTAAAAACTTTCTGCACAAAATAGAGGAAATACTGGGTATACGTAGCAAAGTTGGTAAACTAGTTTAGTTATTCCAGTTCCTCTGTGAACTATTCATATACAAACATTAAAAAAACCCATAGGCCATGGACAAACATTTCACCCTTTGCTTTAGAACACTCTTGAGAAAGCTTATTACCGTAGCCTGATCCAAAGAGCCATGGAGACAGCAAATAAATGCACATAATTGTCCACAAAGACCTACTGCTTTGCTGACACATGACGTCACAATAGTACTTCCTTATCTACAATGCAGTAATATCCATCATTGCCTGATGTGATACAGTGATGGTGAGCAAGCCCTTTACAATGAAACAGAAAGCAGGATTACTCAAGTGCCACACCCAAGAAGTTTCAACCATTCTAGAGCAGCTCAGTATACACCTAAGATAAGGTAATAAGCATTTACCTTCAGAGTATGGTATATTAGGATTCCCATCAGGGCCAGTGTCAAAGGTAGGCATGGTCAGGCACCTGCCGAGGGCCCACACGCCATCCAGGGCCCACTGGAGTTGCTTCTTCTCTTCACCATTCCAACCTGCTTGTTCATCTGCCTCTCACTCTGGCCCAGAAAATGACGGCAGCGGCAGCAGTGGTGGTGGTAGCAGTTATGAGAAAGAGGATGGGGAGCAACAGTGGCTGGTGATAATGGCAATGAGAAGGTAGGCTCACTCATGGACAGGGCTCACTACAGGTGTCTTCCCCAGGACCCTCAAAAACTTAGAGTCAGCACTGATTCCCATGTAACGTTTTTGTATGTACAAGTCCACAGTTCTGTCACATATGCGTATTTTGTAGCCTTGAATGGCTGTACCGCTGTATTTCTTGTTCCATTGTACATATCAGGAAGATGATTTGGAGATCATGTGAAACAGGACAAGAATGCAATAGTGGCCACCATTCCTACATCACAGAAGTCAGGAATCCTTGTATATGCTCTTATGCTCCTACAAAGTAACCTGGAAATCTCCCAGACAATCGGAGCCAAGCTCATTCTCATGCAGTTCCCCCACTCACCACCCCATTTTATTGTTTTACGAAATGTACCCGCAAAGGCTGCAATCTACAGTAGAAGACCAGTGTGTGGTGTGAAGCTCTTAATCCTTTCATATACACATGTCCAGTAGGTTTTCTGCTAAAAAAAATACCCCCAGGCTGCCTTTTCCTCAGCGGAGGAGAATGTATGGGTACTTGTATATTTGGAGCAGGAGGACTTTTAGCAGAAATAACACTGGATGGGGAAGGGTTAAGAAACGGTCCCCCTCATACCAGTCTTCCACTGTAAGACAACAAAATAAATTACATTTGGCTGAGTGTCATGCATAATTTGGCCCTCAGCAGAACATGAACAATAACCCTACTGATGGTGGTTTCTATAGAAGTGTGACATAAGAACAGGCCAGTCCTGACCAATCCATCTTGAACCACAGACCATTCTTGATCCATCACAGCTATGCAGATTGTTGTAATAATTATTTAAAAGACTGTGTGCTCCTAAGCCTCTATAATATGATTGTTTAGCGATTGTCTTCTCTTGATGTTAGTCACCCATGGTAGACAATTACAGATACTTGCTCTTATATAAATATGCTACATTTAGAAAAAGATATTTAAAAAAACAACAAACAAATAAAACACAATATGAAGAAGCTGCAGTTGGTATGTCTTTTGCGAACTGTATGGATATTTATTTATTTATTTATTATATTTATACCATGCCTTTTTTCCTTTTTCCTGAAAGGAACCCAAGGCAGCTTACATAATCCTCCTCCTCTTCCTCCTCTCCATTTTATCCTCACAACAACCCTGTGAGGTAGGTTAGGCTGAGAGTCAGTGACTGGTCCAAAGTCACCCAGTGAGTTTCATGGCCAAGCGGGGACTAGAACCCGGATCTCTAGAGTCCCAGTCACTCTAACAGCAATTTTTCTACACGAGGCCACTTATTGTGTTCTCTTCATTCCTTACTCATGGTTATTTATGGGTTCTTTAGACAATGATGTAACCCTCCAGTTTTGCTTCTGTTTTTAAGAGCACTTTCCCGGTTTATTTTAGAGCACAGAAAATGGGGTATTATTTCTGAAAGCAAAAGAAAATGTATTTTCCTACTTGTATAATTGTGTTATTCTGCTATAGTACAGCACCACCTAGAGGTTATGTAGTAGAAAGGAAAAACTCTTTGTGTAGAGCTCAGATCTCAACCCTGTGACAAAAACGAAAGTAGATACAGCAAATCAACAGCCTCATGTAGAAAAGCTGAAAATGGCTGCTGCAGCTGAGTTCAACTATATATGTGAGACAGATAACCAAGAAAACCATCACAGCTTCATAGCACAATATGCCACAGACACTTAAAAGGTATTTCACATGCCAACAAAGTCCTAGAAATAATAAATCAAACATTGAGAGACTAGTAACATACGTTGAAAATAGCAATATAAAATTTGATTTGGGAAATATTATGTTATATTTGGAGAAAGTCTGATACATAAATATTCAGTGAGAGTAAGAAAATGTTGAATGTAGAGATTTAGGCATAAATGTGTTTGGAATCCATTGGAAAAATACTGCAGACAGCGAGTTTTTGCTTTCAGAGAATGAAACAGTCTAAGCTCACTGATTTAGGGCACAATCCTATGCATGTTTGGACAGAAAAAAGTCCTGCAACTTCCAGCATTAGCCAACCAGTCATGCCAGCTGAAGAATGCTATGAGTTGTAGGTCTTTTTTTCTGTCTAAACATGCATAGGATTGTGCTCTTAGTTATCTTAACATGCAGAGGGTTTTGTATCTAAAATTAAACATCCAATGCACAGCCTCAACAAAATTATAAAATAATATGGTGACAAGACAAGTAGTTAAATAGAAGGCTGATGTGTAGCATGATGTGAACAAAGAGTTTTCAAAACAACAAAACATACTTTCCAGATTCTGAATTATGACCTTTTTGAGATCCCATCAGTTCTCGCCCATAAGTGAACAAAATGGCTGAAAGTAATGTGCGAACCAGCCCAAAGGAGGTAATGCTTAATTCTTGGCTCAGAATCCAAGGTCTGGCAGTGCGGAATTGCACACCTTGGGGGGAAAAGATCTTGCACTCAATATTAGCATTCAAAATATATTGGAGCAATATTGCAAAATATATTAACAATTTTTCTAAGACTAGTCTATAAATAGGTTTCATTGGGTTCCCAGGAGCACAGGATATATACCTTTAAAAAATTCTTAGGATCATTTCACACATTACTTTTTGATTTGGTAAAGTATCCACAAGATTGTTGTATTGTGTCAGTTTCATATGGTGAATGCTTCTTGCGCAAGTGTTCCCATGTGGTGGCAACTGGAATTTGTCACAATTGGAAGATTTGTTCTGAAGCCTTTCTAGTGATGTGGTAAATACTAGCTGCTACCACATGAGGGCTCATGTGGCGTGCAGAATTTGAGTTTTAACGTACAGATTGTGCATCTCCTTGGTACAAAATTTACATATATATTTTTGGCCAGTCTAGCCCCTCATAGGCAGCTTTCTGTTTGGGCCGAATGGTGCGCTGTTGAATTGGCCATCCTCATGCAGAACCGCAGAATACAAATCAGGACTAGCATCATCTCTCTCACCTCTCTACTATTTTAATTCATGATGCTCTGCTACAACAACCAGTTCATTGCACTTTCTCCTTTCCTGTGGTTGGTTTCTTAAATCCACAGAATCTTCCTCCCAGTTATTGAATTGATAAGTAATTGCACCTCTGAGCCAGCTCAGCAAACCTTCTCTGCCAGGTTACCTGCTGTGTTATCACTATTGCCAGCAGTAATCTTTGCCTCTAAGGAGTCTATAAATGGGAACGATCTATAATAAAACAAGTACATTGCAAGGCAAGAGCATACATTAAAAGCATAATAACAATATAGAAATACCAGAACTGGATATGAGAAAATTATCTGTATATTCACAGTTCAGCGTATATTCCCAGTGATGTCTTTTTCAGATTCCATACCAATTCAAACCAACCTTTCTGCCCCTGATTTTATACTGATCGATGATAACAACAGTCCTTTTTTAGAATAGACATATAGCTCGGTCATAGTTTTTGTTCTCTGTTGGTTCAGTCTTTTAATTTAGTATTATATCCACAAAGAATTCTCCTTCTTCTGCCTCCAGAGGGCATTAGAATACAGTTTTATTTAAGCAAACAAACTGGTAATTATTTTTGAAGTCTTCGTTTATACATATTAGGCCAACACCTTACGTAATATAAAAAGTGAATCTCCCATTGCTGTCAATACACTATCAACTTTATTTTTATATTAACATCCATCTCTAGCATACTAGTGAATTGAATGCTGGCCTGCCATTCTTGATCCTGCCTGCTTGCTGGGCTACCTTGGTTAATACTGCCACCACTTCCTTCTCTGAGAAACAGATCTCCTGCAGCCTGCAGGTACTTTCTGAGGGTCAAAGTACAATACATGTACTTTAAAGCCATAGGAAACGGCTACATCTCTTTTTTTCTTCCTTTCTCTAGAGTAAGCACAGGGGTTTTTAATTCAGATCAGGAGCCTAACTGGGGGGGGGGGGTTACCTTCCCCCCTCCACACTGTGGCCCCAATCCAGATCAGGGCCCCAACCTCAGTTTGTATGTTTCCCCAACAAATGGCAGACTCAGACTGAGCCTAATAGAACTTAGGCTTCCTAGAGGCTGCTAGATCCTGCCATTCACTGCGTGAGGCCTTCTCCTTAAAGGGTCTGTGCTTGCATTTGGTGCCTTTGGCTTTGATATCATAGTTCATAGGGTCAACTGGTAGCGGCTTCACAACCGGAATCCTCCCAATCTGAGGGTGGCCATGCAACCTCCTCTGGAAGCAGGGGGGGGCTGCTCCCAGGGGCTCTTTTGGGGATTAGGATCCTGACACAAGAGGGGTGTCAATAGGTGTTTCTGTGGCCACATCCTCCTCTGGGCCAGAAAGCTCTATATCAGAAACTTCTCCCCCTAGGGAGGAGAATTGGAACCCTGGGTCATGGCATGTGGTTACTGTAGACCAGTGTTCTCTAACCTTGGGTCCCCAGATGTTTTTGGCCTACAACTCCCAGCATGCCCCAGCCAGCGTAGGCCAAAAACATCTGGGGACCCAAGGTTGGAGAACACTGCTGTAGACTATAAAGTAAAAAAGAAAAGAAAAAGTAACATGTGTTTTGGGTCTGAGAAGGAGAAAGTAGCAGAACCTCCGTCTCGGGCATCTGGCGGCAAGGTGCTTTGTTTTCCAGCATCGGTAGCAACTGGGCAGGCAAGCAAGGAGGGCAGGGCAAGAATGACATTTCTTCATTCAATTTGCTGATAGGCTAGAAACAAGGATTAATGTTATAAGAGAGCTGACAGTGCGTAAACTGTGGTGTGAGCTTACTTTTATGCCTTTCAGCCTCAAATTCTGTTGCCTAGCCCTAGTTATCCGTTGTCATTATCCAAGCTTTTTGGGTATGTCTGGTTCATTTTGGTAGATCAATATAGTGCACAGCTAAATGTAAAAAATTAGTTCATCCACCTTTTACATTATATTATCTAGGCCTGATATCACAAGCATTGTATAAAGATCCAGTGATAATTATCCTGCATAGGATTTATAGGATCTGGCCCAAGCATCTAAACTCCTCTCATTAATCCTTTAATAGAAACCTCTGTATTGATGCAAGATTTCTGCCTGGAGTGTTCAAAAATTAAGCAAATCAGAGTTTATTGGAGCTGTGGAGATTAGAAATGAATGTACTAGACAGAGAAAGTTAATGATAATTCCTTACATTTCCCCCAGAAGATTAATTGTGCGTTAGATTAAAACCCCATTAAATTGAGTAAGATATGATTGTTAAAATTGTTAGCATGTAGGGAGTAAAATTAACCAAACATTTCTTTACAAATATAAAAATGTTGGCATCTCCTTTGACATTTGGAGGGTTGATTATAAAAGCATTTAAGGTGCTTGAAATACATACTGCATAAAATGTGCCCTGATTAAATCTTCAACAAGGATGTGTGTGCCATGGTGGGTACAAGAAATACCGGTACTGGCATAATGATTTATAAGGAAATGTGTTGATTTAGCACAGGAAAGCTTAAATGCAAAGCTGTCCAATAAAAGGCAACTTGTTCACTTGGTTAAATGGCATTAAAATGTTTATCAGAAGTGGATCTAAGGAAAGTTGGATGCAGAAGGTCCCAGGTTCGATTTCTGGCCACCAGGTAGGGCTTGGAAAGGATCCTGCCTGAAACCCTTGAAAGCCATGGCTGCCAGTCAGTGTCAACAATACTGGGCTAGATGGACCAATGGTCTGACTCAGTATAAGGCAGCTTCCTATGTTCCTGTCCATTTATTCCTATTCTCTCTGCCTCCTGTTCTTTTACCCATTACTGATCCATAAGTCTGTCCTCTTATCCCATGACTGATAAGTTTAGTCAGCAGGCTTTGGTGAAGGATTTTGTCAAAAGCTTTTTGTAGTCCCAGTATATAATATCTACAATGCACCATGTAATGCACAGACAGGTTTCTCTCCGCCCCCCCCCCCGCCATACATGCATCAGGTTGAGGTTCATTTTGAATTGTTGATTATATTATAGGACAATTGTGTTCTTCTTTTAGCCTTGCTGAGTGGTTTATGTTGTAAAAGCTGAGAGTTACTGTTGGTCTTTGTGAGTGAGGGGAGAAGTGGCTTCTTCTCCAAATTGTTGCCCCCCAATGATGGTCATTTTCAAAGAGAAATCATGCAAAAATATATCTGCTGCTTTTTGAAAAATGTGGTATCTGTGTAACAAAATGATTTTAGTTTCTATTGGTGTGATGCATGCTCCTTTTCCTTGGTTCCCCTGCCTCATTGGGAGGAACTCAATGAGGTTTACTTCTGAGCAAATATATCTAGGATTGTGTGTGCTCCTTACATTTGTGCTTTGTAAACTATCACAAAACTATCACAATATATCAGCATATAGAAATATTCCAGGCAGCCTAGAAATAATTTTAGATAGATAGATAGAATATAATTGTATTATTTGTCCATTTATTTGCTTATATATTATTTGAAATAAACAGATGTAAAAATGCACTTGAAAACTAGGCCACATTTGCCACCACCAAACCACCCACCCCCTTTAAAAACACTTCCAGGGTCCCTATTTCTAGTATATCCTTAACTAAAAGAACAAACACACACTTTACTCATCACCGCAAGATAGAAGACTATTGTGAAGTTAAATAAATCACTCACACAGAGGAGAGTCTTCTGTGATGTCTCATATGAAAGGTAGGTGGATCTGGGTTAGGGCACCGAACTTGTGGGGGAATAGAATGTCTCTATTTCCATTGGTAAAATATTGGAGGATATGGTACTGTACTTCTGAAGGTGCGATTCATTTTCTCCTCTGGGTGTGCTGCTGCTCCATGTGCTTTTTTTTCTTTCCTCTTTGGCTCTGTGCAATGCTGTGGCCTGGAGTGGATCAAACAAACCATGGTGAAAGTTTCCCTCATTTGCATCACTTCTAGACAGCCCTGCCGTACTCTTTGCTGACAGGAAATCACTGTCTTTGTCACCTTTCTTCAGTGATCTCCTTTTGGCAGAGATGGTCCATGTGACCAGGATTAATCACAACAATAATTCTGGCTCAGAATTCAATGACATGTTTTGCTCTGTGCTCCAATAACAGGGTAAGCTGGAGTCAGTAGGAAAGGACTACATTAATTTTGGAGTGAAAAGATAATTAACACTTAAAGACTAATGTTATAACCTATGAAGCTATAATTCAAATTAATGAATACGTGTTGGGGGGGAAATAATTTTCTGCTTTATTGTTAAAATAAATGTAAAATAATTTGGGAACCTCAAAGGGGGAAAAAAAGCAAAGTATATTTAAAGGGGAGGGAAAACATAAGCTATAATACTTCAGTGTTTGAAACTGCAGACTGAAGTGTGTGTAAAGTGCTTACTTAGATGATATGAATAGGATACTGGCAAACAAAAGCAGCAGTGTGTGCTCCTAGAATGCTGTGCTTAAAGGAGTTTCCTTGGCAACAGAAATGCAGTTCCAAAAGTAGACAGAACTTTCCTCAGAAAACATGCTATTAATAACAACCTTCCGGAACAACCTGGAACAATTTGACTACTCGGCATTGATAATGCCAAGTGTTCTGCAAATTAATGTAACACAACAGTTATATGTTTCTCTTGCCCATAATTCTTCTGAAGTTGAAGTGTGGGTTCTGTTCTGTTTGTGGATATAAATGCAAGAAGCCATTCCAAGTGTTAGCAAAGTGAAAGAAAGCTGAAATAGTGGTAGCTCAACTAATGTCCTCTCCGTATTGTTTTATTTTGTGCAACAGATTAGTCCAATTAGATTATTTTATTCTAATTAAGGAGATAAAAAGGACTGCATGTTTACTGAAGCCAAATTTAAGTGTAGTTTTAGTTTTACCAATTTACAACTATGAGGAAAATGTGTTAAAGGTCAGAATCTTTGAAGACTGAGGAACTCAGTGTACATACATAACACTCTGTTCCTTAGACTTGATTCTTATCCTTAATAGTGTGTGTGCTCACAATGCCTCTGTGTAAACTATATACATTCATATATCCTCCAAAAGCTATTTCACATATGACAATACAAGCAACATTTGTCTTGTTCTTTATTTTCAGTGTTTAGACCATCTTTTCTGATGGGCTGAGGGTGGCTTAAGACAGTTAACACCAGGGGTCCACAAACTTTTTAAACAGGGGGCCAGTTCATTGTTCCTCAGACTGTTGGGGGGCCAGACTATAGTTTGAAAAAAATATGAACAAATGGATCAAGTAAAAAAAAAAGGACCCGGGTCCTTTTTTTTTTTACTTGATAGGGGTGATTTCCCGCCCCCTTAAATAGAAAGTTATGTTATTTATTTAATTAATTGTTATACCGCCCAATAGTCGAAGCTCTCTGGGCGGTTTACAGCAATTAACAAGACAGTCCCTGCCCGCAGACTTACAATCTAAAAAGACACGACACACAAGGAAAAAGGAAAGGGGAGGGAAGAAGAGGGAATATTAATGAATACTCCTGGCAGGGCTGGTGGTATTTACATACATAGTTGCACAATTGTTTCATGCCTAACTACATAATCTAACCTACCTCACAGGGTTGTTGTGAGGATAAAATGGAGAGGAGGAGGATTATATAAACTGCCTTGGGTTCCTTGCAGGAAAAAAGGCGGGGTATAACTATAATAAATAAATAAATAAATAATTGCCCTATTCCCAACAAAGAAGTGCTGGAAGAAGCCCTTAGTGACGTTTCCGTCTTTTTGTAAAGCAAAATCCTTCTCTCCCCTCCCCCCACAGTTTGGGGAGTCTCTCATTTTTCAAAGTAGCTTGGAAACAACGGTGGGAATAAGCAATCTGTGGCTGGGAAAAGAGAAAATACGAAGAACGAGCGGAAACCCTTTGGAAAGGCACAGATGACGACAGGCAACTTTGGACTCTCAACTCCACCTACCTACCTATACCTGCCTTCCCACCCTCTCGTTCTAACAGGCCCGGGCTGGCTCCTCAGCCCCACCTTTTGCTTCAGCTCT
Source organism: Shinisaurus crocodilurus (assembly GCA_021292165.1). Taxonomy (NCBI): domain Eukaryota; kingdom Metazoa; phylum Chordata; class Lepidosauria; order Squamata; family Shinisauridae; genus Shinisaurus; species Shinisaurus crocodilurus. Next base: position 265,777,569 of record CM037876.1, read on the forward strand.
GCTGCGTCCCTCTCAATTGGAGAGCAGAAAAGCAGAATGGAAGAAACCGGCTCAACTACCTAGGGAGGTGGTGGGCTCTTCCACTCTGGAGGCATTCAAGGTGCGGCTGGACAGCCATCTGTCGGGGATGCCTTGACTTGGATTCCTGCATTGAGCAAGGGGTTGGACTCGATGGCCTTGTAGGCCCCTTTTAACTCTACTTTTCTATGATTCTATGATTCTACTTCGTGCTCTGTCAGTCAGCAGATGGACTTCCAGGCCCCAGAACCCAACGGCCACATTCACAACTCAGCTGAGAGAGAACGGCGGCGGCAGCAGCCACGAGAGGCTCGGCAGCGTCCCCTCCCAGCATTCCCCCACACCGGCTCACCTCTCCCTTCCTCCTATTCCTCCCCCCACCCGCCGCTGCGGCCGGGCCCCGTTTCTAGGTCGGACCCAGCCTCTTCCCCCCCCCCATGAGCGCCGACACCTGCAGCATAGCCCAAGGTGCCGTCGATGACTTTGATGGCATTGAGTGCTGGGTGGTAACAGAGGCTGCAGAGTCCGTCGGCATCGCAACGCAGGCAGCCGCCCCGCAGCAGCAGCCACTTGCACCGGCGCCGAGGAACAAGACGTTCCCCCGGCCTCCGCCGCCGCCATCGCGCAGGACAAGAGGCCCGGTGGAGCTGCTCAGTGACAGACCTGAGAGGAGCCGCCGCCGCCACAAGTCAGCATCCGGGTCCGGAGAAAGGGAGAGGGGAGAGGGGGAACGAGAGAGAGAGAAAGGGAGAGAGCCAAGTGTCGGCAGGAAATTATGTAATTATGCCTGATGTGGAACGCCGACAAAAGAATCTGTGCTTGAAGCGAAAGAGTTTTTAAAAAATCTGCTTCTGCCAATCGGCCGCCGGGCCGGATAAAAAGGCAAGGCGGGCCGGATGTGGCCCGCGGGCCTTAGTTTGAAGACCCCTGGTTAACACTAACAGAAGTTACTCAGATGGCCTCTGTGTGCTCTCAACAGCTCTGCAGAAAGTACAAAATATGCTATCCATGCAGACTTTTGAAAATATGTCATAATTTCTGTCTGCCAAGAGAATAAACTAATTTCAGATCTGCCTTGCCAACTAGAATCATTAGAAATCTGTTAAAGGCCATAAGCTTACTAGACAGGAAAGGTAGACTGCTCTACTGCCTTGACCTTTCTTGAATCCTCAGATCTAAAGGTTAAAAGTAATCAATATCTCATTGTGCATCCTGGTAATAAGTAATAACCATCATGTTAAAATCTAAATGATTGCAGATCGCACTTAAGCATGTTGACCCATTTGGGAGCCTTTTTAATTGCAATCAGGATAGTGATTATGGTTTGCTAATAAACTTTTAGCCTAAATGGCAAAAATTGCAGCCTTCAGCTTTTTGTAAAATATGACTTCAGCTTCTAATGCTGACTGAAAAGGATGTGTTGCAAGTTAAAAGCACATTTCTGTGATACAGATCTAGATATGTTTCATGTCATTTTTACAAAAATGATGGAAAGGTTTATCCAATACTCAAGAAGATATCGCTGACTTGTGTTTGTTTTTCTAATGCCCTCATTATACACATCAGTCACATCCATGATACATGCTTATATTGAACAGCATTTCATACCACATGGACATTGGTAATTGTTTGTCATAAAGGGGGTACACACAACCCCCTCCATGCCTTGAATTAATGTGCAGAGGGTGCTAGGGCATGTGCATGCTAGCCTCATTGAGCCCCATTGCCACCCACTGCCACCATGCTCCCCTGATGAACATTTATCAGAAAGAGTTCTCCAAGTGTAAAGATGTATGTACAGAGCGCTCCTACACATGAGGAGGTACCCTGGCCAATCAGAGTCCCTCTTCACATGAAGAAGCTCTCCATGCATACATCTGTACATGTGGAGAACTCCTTCCAGCAAATGTGAAATTGACATTTGTCAGGGGAGTGTGGCAGTATTGTGTGGCAAAAGGCCATACAAAGCATGGAGGTTGTCATGTGTACCACCCCCCTCTAGAAATGCTTACCTAAGGCCTCTCCTCACACGTAGGGTAGATGTGGAGATTCTGTGCACAGCCACAGAAGCACAGAGTATAGTAAGTCCATGAATAGGGGTGGTTGATGAGGAAGGGGGAAGAAGGGATCTGGCTAGTCCAGTTAATTCCCCCTCTCTTCTCCAGTGAGCAACAATAATAATGCCTGATGTTATGGTCCTCCCTTGGGTGCATTTAGAAATCCTGTCCCATGCAGGCATATTCTTCTGGAGGACATACTCCCAGACACCATGACTGATGCACAAAAAAATAAGTGAGAGCAAGCTGGAAAGAGAGGGAAGAAGCTGGGCCAGCCTGGCCTCTTCTTCTCCCCGCCCCCAACCCTTATTAGCAGGGATGGGGACTCGGACTCGAGGACTCGACTCGTGAATCGGACTGAGTCCCCCCTCTGACCCGACTCGGACTCGAGTCCCAATATTTTTAATGGGACTCGAGACTCGACTCAGGACTCGAGACCAAGGACTCTTCAACATCCCTGGGCTGTGCCAGAAGGAGTGGAGAGGAGCGTGATTGCTGGCGAAGAGCGCATGGAAGCGAGGTGTGCCGCTGCTTGGCCACTATGGACGGCTACCAGGAGTGCAGCCCCAACAGATTTATTTTGATTGATGTGTTGCGTATTTGGGAGAGGCAGAAGAAGGACCTGAGATTACTCTGTGTGGCTGCTCTGAGTGTGACTCGAGTCCCAATATTTTTAATGGGACTCGAGATGATTTCCATTTCTATACCACCCAATAGCCAAAGCTCTCTGGGCAGTTTACAACTACATACAATCAGTTAACAAGACAGTCCCTGCCTGCAGGCTTACAGTCAAAAAAGACACGACACACAAGGAAAAAGGAATGGGGAGGCGAGAAGGGGGGAAATTAATTAATATTTCTGGCAGGGCTGGTGGAATGGCACTTCACTCCCTCTCATCTCCCTCTGTACATCCCGCTGGAATGGCTGCTGGTGGTGACAGTTGAGGAGGAGATTAGATAGTTTTATAAGGTGACTAGCTGTTGCCCGCGGCTTCGCTCCCGTGGATTTTAGGATTTGGTACAATTGTTTTTAAAAGAAACATGAGTTTTTTGCCCAAACTGTACAAAATATAATTTACAGGTTGATGTCTTAACGTAATAAGCAATGTTTATTACAGATGTTAGTCGGGGTGTATTAGCAACACAACAAAGATAGTTGTTCCATTCATATGCAACCATGAATTTTTTCGTGTTGGAATTACAAACAGACAATGAGACAGACCAAAAATTAAAAATTATTTATTTGGCATCTGCAACCTCCAAAAAAAAAACCCTATTTCAGTACTTCTTTGTAAACTACATTAGTGGTTCTCCCTTCAGGTGCTAGGATGACCAGAGAGTTAGGTGAGCTCACTCTGCAACAGGCCACGTAAAACTGCCCACGTGAGAAGCACTCTTCCTTTAGGTCAATCCCCGCTACCTTCAAAGTCTGCCCCTGCTACTTGTTTTTACATTTAAATTTTCAATTTGCATTTTGAATGTTTTTTTTTTTATGGAGAAGAAGAAAAAAAAAACAGGTTTAAAAATGAAAAGGGTTTCGCCCCCCCCCCCTCCTTGAAGGCCTGCAATAGCTGTATGGAAAAGATACAGTGTCTCTGACTGAAAGTGTAACATTTAGGCTGGGTGCTGGCAGCAGAAATCCTTTCTGACAGAAATATCTGATCTTAAAGAAAAATCCTGAGAGTCTACAGGTGATGAAGAGTGACTGTGCCAAGTTTGAGTTAGATCCGTCAAAACGTGATGGAGCCTATGCAACGACGCCCCACACACAACAGTCATGCAGTCAGTCATTTAAAAAGTTTCCCTCCCATTTCACCCCCTTAGAGAACATTCTAAATGGCCATGGGGAGATTTTCATACCCACTCCTATTGGCCCCTGCAGGAATTCATACGAACATTCTAAGTGTCCTATGGGCTATTTGCATAACTGCTCCTATTGGCTCCTGCAGCAATTCTGAGGTGAAGCCAATTTGCATAACTGCTCCCCTGTTGTTTTGCCCATAGGAGATATGAGAGTGGGGCAATTCCCCCCCCCTTTTCACCCCCTTAGGGACGGAATTTCCAAAAATCCTTCCTTAGTGGGTGTCTACGTCATAAAAACAATGTTCCTTCAAAAATTCATGTTCCTAGATTACACGGTTTGAGCTGGGCATTGATGAGTCAATCAGTCAGTCAGTGTGGACTTATTCTTTTATATATATAGATGAGTCAGATTCATGGAGGATAGTCTATCAATAGGATGATAGGTCTATGAAATGTTCTCTCAGCAGCTAACAGGGAAATAGAGCCGTCCTTGTCCATAGGCATTATGGCCCTGAGTATCGGCTGGTGGGAAGCTTTCATGCCCTATCTACTTGTTGGGCTTCCTGGAAGCATGTGGCTTGCCACTGCTGGAAATTCTTTACTGAATTCACTGTTTTTATTCTTCTCCTAGTGATTGTACTGTTCTCAGTATATTTTAAGTGTATAAATTAATTGTGTTCTTATATTTGGTAAGCCACCCTAGGAATGTAATTAAAGAATGGGGTATAAATTGCTAAAATAAACAAATGGACAAATAGGATGCTGGACCAGAACTTTCCTTTATTTCCCCCCACCTCTGGGTTGTTTAAGGTAGACTTCCATATCTAGTGAGGAAGAAAAGGGGCTAACTGCTATCAGAACTTCTTGTTGAAAATCTCCAAAATACCTTTTCTGAGTAATGGGATGAATTTGTTTGACCCTCTCCACAATGTGTCATTTTCAGCAATGAAGAAGAAAAACCACTGGAAAGTAATTTATCACACCAGTTTTCAAAGATATTTCATTTTCCCAGAGAAACAAACTAGAAAGTGATACCTTTTATTGAACCAACATTTGTTGGTGATAGGGCTTCACAGAGACTCTCTCCAATTCATTGTTTATCTATATCCCCAATTAATGGTCAACACCTGCAGATACCAAATGCAGGAAGAGGCTCTCTAGCCCCACCGCCTGGACACCAATGCACCAACCATGCCCCCACCCAGCTGAAATGTGATGATGAAGTCTTATTTTGTGTGGATTCCCCCCCTCCTCCACCTTTTTGGATCCTGAGCTTAAAGTTATTGATTCTCTGTGCAGTGGGAGTTGTTGCTGGAACAGGAGAACGTGGCCTCAGAGGAGTGCTTCTGTCTGGCTGTGTGTGTATGAGACAGAGAGAATGGGGTTTGTGTGTGTGTCTCTGTGTGAATGGATGTGCATGTGAGGCCAGATTTGCAGAAATGCTCTGTGTGTCACGGTTTGCAATAGGTAACTTCTGGGTTCCAAAGACTGCTCTTCTGGAATGTGGCTCTAAGGATATCATTATTATCATAACATGGAAAGGGTGGTTTTGCCTGGATGCTCTCAGAACTTTGCCTATGCTTGTGCCCGACTAATCCAACCCTTTGTACTTCTGAGTCGAGATGCATACACTGGATTTTTAAACTGTGCTACTTCTGTTACTTTTAAGTATAGATGTGTTGTTGCTGCTATCATCATCATCATCATCATCATCATCATCATCATCATCATCATCATCATCTTCCTTATTTTTTGTGACACTCAATATCTTTTTGCATGTCTACCAGTTAATCAGATAGTTGCTTCAGAAGCATGTGCACCTAGCTTAGTTTCTTCAGGGGGCTGTTGAGGAGTTGGTGGGTAGTGGCACCTTCAGGCTTGTGGTAGTATGTTTTTTTGTTCAGCTGCAGCTCAGACTGTTCTGGTGAATGTGTATGTTGAGAGACTGCAGTCTAAATCTCCTCTGATGCTTTTATTGCAGGAGGAGGAGAGGAGGGACAATTTAGGAGGGTTGGGGAGAAAGTATTGAAAAAGCCAAGTCAGGATGGGGATCGGTATAGGGAAAATTAAAAAGAACACACTGCAAAGCTTAGCCCAACCTTGTTGCTTTTTAACACTGGGAGGAGAAACATACTGTGGTAGCATTTGATGGATTACAAATACAGTTGCTCTTTATCAGTAATGACAACTTATCACATGCTTTAAACTTGTGAACAGCACTTTGAGAATTCCATTCCTTTCCTCCTCTTTTCATGGATAATGGAAATTCAAATTGGATCCTTCCAGTATGTTTTGCGGTGCTTTCTTCATATGCCTCACTAAGGAAAGTAAGGGTTTTTCAGAAATCTGAAAAGTTTGAATTTTGGGCAAAAGATCATGCTCAAAATAAATTAGTAACTGCAACTGAGCCGGTGTTGTTCATTCACTCTTCATTTCAAGTATAATTGTCTCTTGACCTCAACTGCGATCTATAAAATGGGCTCAACATAGATAAATATTGAGACTTGTTCCTCACAATACCTCAAGGTAAGGCTAGAAAAATTCCTGACTGAAACTCTGGAGAACCACTATCAGTCATGCTCTGTGTGTCCCCTTTTGCAGTGTGTTGCTTCTGGATTCCAAAGCCTGCTTTTCTGTGTTGTGGCTCTGAAGGTATCATTATCATCAGCATCAATAAAAATAATATATTTTGTGTGGCTGTGTGGATTCCCCCCACTGTTTTGTAATCATGAGTTTAAAGTCACTTGATTCTCTGAACAAAATAATGTGGGTCAAAAGGAATGCTTGTGTGGTTGTGTGAATCCCCCCTTTCCACCCCCTGCCTTTGCACTTAAAGTTCACGCATCTCAGTTTCTCCTTTCTGTAGTATGAGCTGTTGGCTATTGGGGATTCCAAAGACTGCTCTGCCTCTGGGGACTCCATGGGTCCGCCTCCAGTGACCAGCTTTCCACCCCACCAGTCAGATATAAGTGTCAATATAGAATACAGTGAGGATGCAGGTTTTATAATAGAACTCCCAACAGACATTTTTCCTTAACTGAAAATACTTGATTCGATTGTAGGTGTTTTTTTAAAAAGCCTTTCCTAAACTAACAACAAAGAACAACAAATTTATTGTGAATAACAATAAGTACTTCTTTCAGAATATAGTCCTTTCTTGGGTAAGAAGAGCTTCAAAACACAAATCATAAATATGAATGCAAATATAAATACAAAGTACTAAACAACTAGCACACATCATAAAACTTAATACAGAACAACGGAACAGACAGCTTCAAGGTTTAAAATAAAAAACATAAACCTTAAAAGAAACTATGCATACACTGTAGCAGTTAAATACGTCTCATCCAGAAACTCTCAAGGCTTGTTTTGTTTTTAATTACATGTTGTATCTGATATCACAGATGCTATCATGGAAACATGCTGACATTCATACTAATATAGGAAGGCCTGTGATCTATTCTACCATATACCAACGTGCTGACAACCATGCAAATATTCCAAGCGATTAATATACAGTAGGAACATTTTGGAGAGGATGCAGGGAGTGATGCATTGGGGAAGATAGTGGCCCTGATCCATTTGTGCATATTAGTCAAGTGCGAATCCTATACCCCTGGAGAAGATACATCTCCATTTGCATAAAAAGATGGATTGAACTGTTTCAATAGGGCCCAGAAGAACATCACAATGAAGAGATGGATACACAAGCAAATGTGCCTCTGTGTCTTTTCAGCAATGCATGCAGAAACCTGTTTCCACATAACAGATCTTCCTTCCTGGACTGGGATGACTGAGTGTAATGAAAAGCAGACATGGTGGAACTTAATTTAAAAAAAACTTAGTAAGAGAGTAAAAGGAGTATCAAACGCATTAGAAAAAAATATATAGAACTGAACAATCATAGAATCATAGAATCATAGAAAAGTAGAGTTGGAAGGGGCCTACAAGGCCATCGAGTCCAACCCCCTGCTCAATGCAGGAATCCAGGTCAAAGCATCTCTGACAGATGTCTGTCCAGCAGCACCTTGAATGCCTCCAGAGTGGGAGAGCCCACGACCTCCCTAGGTAGTTGATTCCATTGTCTTATTGCTCTGACAGTCAGGAAATTTTTCCTGATATTTAGGTGGAATCTAGGTTCCTGTAACTTGAGCCCATTATTCCGTGTCCTGCAAACTGGGATGATCGAGAAGAAATCTTTGCCCTCCTCTGTGTGACATCCCTTCAAATACTGGAAGAGTGCGATCATATCTCCCCTCAGTCTCCTCTTCTGAAGGCTAAACATGCCCAGTTCTTTCAGTCTCTCCTCATAGGGCCTTGTTTCCAGTCCCTTTATCATCCTTGTTGCCCTCCTCTGAACCCTCACCAGTTTGTCTATGTCCTTCTTAAAGTGAGGTGCCCAGAACTGGACGCAGTACTCAAGATGAGGCCTAACCAGTGCCGAGTAAAGGGGAATTATCACTTCCTGCGATTTGGAAGCTATACTTCTATTAATACAGCCCAAAATTGCATTTGCCTTCTTTGCAGCCACATCGCATTGCTGGCTCATATTCAGTTTGTGATCTACCACAATTCCAAGATCCTTCTCACTTGTAGTATTGTTGAGCCAAGTGTCCCCCATTCTGTAACTCTGCATTTGGTTTCCTCTCCCTAGGTGCAGCACTTGGCATTTATCCCTGTTAAATTTCATTCTGTTGTTTTCGGCCCAGCGCTCCAGCCTATCGAGGTCACTTTGAATTTTGTTTCTGTCTTCCAGAGTATTAGCTGTTCCACCCAACTTTGTGTCATCTGCAAATTTGATAAGCATTCCCTGTACCTCCTGATCCAAGTCATTAATAAAAATGTTGAAGAGCACCGGGCCCAGGACCGAGCCCTGTGGTACCCCGCTCGTTACCTCTCCCCAGTTTGAGAAGGAACCATTGATAAGCACTCTTTGAGTCCGATTCTGTAGCCAATTGTGGATCCACCTGATAGTTGTTCCATCTAGCCCACTCTTAGCTAGCTTACTAATCAGGATATCATGAGGCACTTTGTCGAAAGCTTTGCTGAAGTCCAGATATATAATGTCCACAGCATTCCCACAGTCCACAAGGGAGGTTACCCGATCAAAAAATGAGATCAGATTAGTCTGACAGGATTTGTTCTTGACAAATCCATGCTGGCTTCTAGTAATCACTGCATTGTTTTCAAGGTGCTTGCAGACTGACTTCTTTATAATCTGCTCAAAAATCTTCCCGGGGATTGATGTCAGACTGACTGGCCTATAGTTCCCAGGTTCCTCCTTCTTGCCCTTTTTGAAGATGGGAACAACATTTGCCCTCCTCCAGTCATGTGGCACTTCACCTGTCCTCCATGATTTCTCAAAGATAATAGACAGTGGTTCTGAGAGTTCTTCTGCCAGTTCCTTTATTACTCTAGGATGCAGCTCATCAGGCCCTGGAGATTTAAACTCGTTCAGAGTAATCAGGTGCTCCTTGACCATTTGCCTATCAATCTCAAGCTGCAATCCTGCCCCTTCAGTCTGCACTTCAGGTTTGCCAGGGGGGTCATATATTTCAAACTAATACTTGCAGAGAGGGAAAAAACATAACCACTATTGTATAGCCCCATTGTAGATGTGATTGTGCATGACGTGCAGAAAAGGGCGATTAAAAGGATCAAGGGGCTGGAGAAACTCCCCTATGAGGAAAAGTTACATCTGGAACTGTTTAGCTTAGAGATAAGGCAAGTGAGGGGAAACATTATAGAGGTGTACATGGTGTGGAGACAGTGGATAGGGAGAGATTACTAGAACCTGTGGCCATCTCATGAATCTCATGGGAGATTCAGGACAGAAAGGAGGTACTTCTTCACATAGTTAAACAATGGTATTCACTTCCACAAGATGTAGTGATGACCACCAATTTGGATGTCTTTAAAAGGGTATTGCACAAATTCATGGAGGAGAAAGCTATCAATCGCTACCAGTTCTAATGGCTAGATGCTACCTCCAGTCAAAGGCAGTATGCCTATGTACACCAGTTGCTGGGGAACATGGGCGGGAGGGTTACTGTTGCACTCACGTCCTGCTTGTGGGCTTCCCGTGGCCAGTTGTTTGGCCACTGTTTGAACAGAGTGCTGGACTAGATAGACCTTGGTCTGATCCAGCACTGCTTTTCTTATATTCCGATGTTCTTATGTAAGCAAAAACTCTTTGTTTTCTAATACCTCATAGATTTCATAGATCATAGAGTTGCAAGGGGCCTGCAAGGCTATCGAGTCCAACCCCCTGCTCAATGCAGGAAACTAGAGGAGGGGTCTCCCATCCAAGTAATAACCAGGCCTGACCCTGTTTAGCTTTCCACACTCAGACAAGCTGAGCCAGCATAAGCTACAGGCCTGTTCAATAACATGACTCATCTGGACCTGAATGGTGGTTACTAGGAGTGTGGTGTAAAGGAGAACAGGCTACTTTACTTTTAATACTTTTTCAGAAGAGGGAATTTTTGCAGGTGCAGCTTGTTATGTGGGAGTAAAAAATGCTGCACCCGCAGAAATTCCCTCTTTTATACCAGTATTGCACACGATCAGACTTGCTCTCCCAAGGTCTGTTTCCAAAACCAGGCAAATGTTACTAATATAGATGTCTTATCTTGCTTTGCACCTTTTGGATGTTTGTGGTCTAAAAACCCTGCAGTACCTCTAAAAGTGCGCAATTTTTTTTCATCTGCTGACACATCACCTACATCACTGCACAGCCTAAGAAAATCAAGTACTGGTAATTAGAGAATTGATTAGCACATTGCATTGTTTGTATACTGTCTGATTTCCTGCTTCAGTCATTGAACAGGACCTGTTGCCCTAACGAGAACTTGTTTCTTATATTTCCACTTCACTTATGTATTCTAAGTATAGTTGTATTTTTATATTTTTAATTCAGTGTTGAACAATATTTTGCTCCTCTGTCTTTCAAATTTAATTGATTCATTTGACCACCAGGTGGCCTCCCACACTTTATTGTGTATTATATAGTTCTGCTCAAGTCTTAAAACTTTCATAATGCAACAATATTTATTAAAATGTCTGTTGCTTGCTGGAATTTCTTTGTGGGTGAGACATTATGGAATTTTTAATGTTAACTCCAGGCTCTATGGTCCTTTTTGAGCCTGAGTGTTTGTACTAATAGAAGTTATCTGCCTTTTCCTTTTGAGTGAAGGGCTGAAAAACTGAATATCCTTAAAGATTATTGCATAGTTTAAATATTCTAGCTTTTTTCTTAAGTGCTTAATTGCTTTACCAAATGACAGCTAACTTCTGCCAGTGTCACTTTGTCTTGCCGATTATTTAAAATGCAAAGAACAAAATCAATATAATGGCAATTCTTCAAATGTCAGTATCTAATGCCAATCACCATTGGCCTGAAAAATTACTTTTAATAGGGTCAGTGTATTACCAGTGTGGCCTATTAATGTATAAAGTACTGTGGATTCTCCTGAAATATTTATATCTTGCTCTCATTTTTAAATGTATGCCATATTAATACTTCATACTATAACCCTATACTCCTGTTCTGTAGGATTGCAGTCTAAACTAGTTAAGATTTAGACTGCAATCCTAAGCACACTTACTTGGATAGTGAGCCCCCTTGAAAGTGAAAATTCCTTTGAGCAAACATATGTAGGACTTCAGTTAGATTGTTACTTGGAATAAAATATTTCTTTAAATTCAGACTTGGAATAATACAGTGCAGAGTGATGTTTTATTTTTTTAGTATAATTACTGAAAGAATTGTAGTTGTCAAGTTGGAGTAAATAGTGAAAAATAACTAGACTGCATTTATTTATTTTACAAATTTCATTTTCTGTCACATTTTTTTAAATTAAGGGCACTCAGAATTAGGCATGTTGAAGTCCCATTGATTTAAATGGGAATGCTATTCATGTTCTTACATTTCTATCAATTTGAAACAGAGGAACTTCAAAGTGCTTAACTTTAGTTGGATCATGTGCTGTGTTTGTTTTGTGAACTATAAATATTACATGAGTAACTGACGGAAGTTCAGATTTTCATATTTGCCGCTATAGAGGTATTTGTTTTCTCTTATATTTCAAAACTTTCAGAAACACACACACAAAGCGCTGAACTAGATGTGTCATTAAATGTGTGACTACATTTAATATGTCTAGTTTTTTTTCTTCTTTTAAATAGCCCTGCAGGGCTAATGGAAGCTTCCCTTCCAGAGCTAGTAGCAGCTTTGGAGAAGGGATATTCATCAGGATTGCAGTGAGGGTTACGGGGTGAACTTCCACTCCTCATGTTCCACAGTCCTAGTTCTGGTGCCCCACCCTATGGCCATTATTTAGAAGAAAACAACTAGACACATTAAATGCAATCAAACATTCCATGTCACTTCTAGTTTGGCCCAAACACACATCACATATTTAAAACAAAGGAACAGGTGTGCCTCCACTAGACAGATATTCAAATGACAATGTGTGGTACCCAATGGTGTCCCAGCACTAATGCTAATGATGTTACACTAGCATAAACCAACATAACTAGCACAAGGGGGGATTTGGTGATGTGCTAGTTACATTGTGCAAGTGTTGGTTTACACTAGTGCAACATCATTAAGTCTAGTGCTGGGATACCACTGGATACTACCCATTGGTATAGCCTAAAGACACAAATCTACCTGATTTGTTGCACTGAAGTGGAATTTCTTATACAGGCCTAGACATATTTTGCGTATTGGAATATCAAAAAGATCTATTTTGTTCTGAGATGCAGACACCAGTGCCATGGGTGGAAGCCCTAATTTAATTGAAATGAATACTGTTGCTTGCTTGGACCACAACTGCTGGAATCTGGGGTGGTCACACCTATATTCCTACTGGATGGTGTTGCTTGATTGACTGGATCATAAAGAAATCTGCTGATACACACGAAGTTGGCTTCTCATAATTTCTGCACACTTCTGTTTCCCTTCCTGTTATTATTTCATTCTTGGCTTGCTCCCTGTTCATTCCCTTCCTGTTATTTCATTCTTGGCTTGCTCCCTGTTCATTCTGTAGGATTGCAGTCTAAACTAGTTAAGATTTAGACTGCAATCCTAAGCACACTTACTTGGATAGTGAGCCCCCTTGAAAGTGAAAATTCCTTTGAGCAAACATATGTAGGACTTCAGTTAGATTGTTACTTGGAATAAAATATTTCTTTAAATTCAGACTTGGAATAATACAGTGCAGAGTGATGTTTTATTTTTTTAGTATAATTACTGAAAGAATCGTAGTTGTCAAGTTGGAGTTCATCATTTGATGTATGCCTTCATGCATAACCTGCCCTGTCCTGAATCTTTCTTACTATTGCCTGTCATCAGCTTCTAATCTTTATCTTATCGTGAAACTGATCTGGATGTGACCCTGTGTATATTTTTGAGTCTTAAGTCCTGATCCTGTGTGTCTGTTCCAAGTCCAGCTTCAGCTTGTGATACTGAATCCATATCAAGTTTCCAAACTGGCATGTAGATCCCAGGCCTGGCCATTCTTAACTCTACATATACTTAAAATTTTATTGCTTATCCTTGCCTATGGCTCTGATACTAGTCCATTGATAGTCATTGCAGTGGAATACCATCAGGGAAGGAGCATGGCGTATGTTTCTGGAGAACCAAAGTCTGGGTGTGGCCACTGGAAAATCCCTCTCTTTGGTCCCAAACAACCATGGTTTTGGTACACATCCATTCATTTTATTCATTCATTTATTGCATTTCTATACTGCCCAATAGCCAAAGCTTTCTGGGTGGTTTATAAAGATTCTCTGGATGGTTTACAACATAAGAGGGCCTCTGTGGATGTTCCACAGACAGATGGAAGATGGACATGAAGTACATTCCGTCTTGCTGCATTGGTTCTGTAGCAGATTGCACAACCAATCCTGCTCCACGTGTGGACAGGTATGTCATGACTGTGTGCTCTGCTGAAACACCAGCACTTGGCTAATAATCTGCTGTGTCTGAACTTGGGCTGTGGTTGGTTCTCAGTGCCAGTGCAAGGCATGCTAGGACCCTTGTACTCAGTCATGATGCAGGAGCTCTTGGGGTCTGGTCCAGCAGGACAGGAAACCAGGTTTTTGGTGCTGAATACTGCACCAGATGTTGGTGATCTGTATCATATTGTATCTCACTTTGACTTAAAACATTTTCTGCATTGGGAAAACATATCAAAAAATTTAATTTAGTAGTAAAAAGTCACTAATGCAATACGTATGGATACATTTTACTTCTCATACGTTTCATATTTCTGCAAATGTGAATGTGACTGAAAGCATCTGGATTATGTTTGAAAGTCTTGGTCTATGGTTATCCAAGGGATTCCATTTATTTTGACACTTTTAGCCTCAGTACTTACAGCATGATGTCAATTGTAAGAAAAAGTTCTGGTGTTTTTTAAAAAAACAAGATCCTCAAATCCTTACAGTTCTAATGTTTTAAATAGCTACTAGTGTACCAGCCATAATTCATTCCATAGTATTGAGTTAGAATATGCTGTTTGGACATGTTGTTACAGACCATTCAGGTGAATTGTCAATAAAGTGACTTCCATAGTTCAGAAATGATTTCCAAATGCTCCTTGCACCTGACATAATAGTGCTTCGAGAAGCAGTAAATGTTTCCTGCTTAATTGGGTCAGGGTTATAGGTCAGGGTGGCTATATGTACACATTATTGATTCCTCATTTAAAGATATTCCTTTTTACTTTGCCAGCAACTATGTTAAGAAATACATACATTTGCATAAGCCATGCAAATGTATGCAGGAAATTTGAATAAGGTATAGGGAATTTTGTGTATGTGCTTGGAACATGCCAAATGAGCCTGTGTAATGGCTGAAAAATAGAGGTAATATTGTTTAGGTGTAATATTTCCAGCAAATTAATACAAAATGCAAAGATTTGTGGAATCCAACAGTTTGATCCTCTGAGAGCATTTTCATATGTGAGGCTTAAACTGCCTTTGTGCCCCTCCCACCCTGTGTATACATTCACATACATTATGTGAATGTATGATCATCAGTAACATGAAGAAGAAAACAGAAGACAGATTTGTAATATGAATGAGCAGTCTGGCCAGCGTGGATTGTTCATTCACATTACAGTGCAATCTAAATAAATAACAATATCCTTTAATCCTCATGTGAACGTGCCAAAAGTCTATGCCAGTTGTAGTGACACAATCTGTGGTTTATACCAATGTAGCTAAAGAATCACTGACATAATGAATTCATCTCTGCTAATAAAAGTATTATTACACTGAGTCTATGATTTTTATTGTAATAGATCAACACAGCTAGTTGTGCTGTCTCATGTCTCTGGGCTTGTGCAAATGCTTGAAATTGCTCTATGCAAGTAGCACTGTGGGGTAAGTGCATAGAGAGGAAGTAACCTTTAACTGAGCACATCCATGGTTACAGGTGCTGCTTCCTTGCAGCAATTCACATGAACATGGAGGCACATTCTTTCTGCGACCACACTCGTATATGTCGCTGGCTGCCAAGAACAGTGGACACAATGGGTAAGTCATTACTTCCTCCATACCAGTACACCCACAGGCTTGCTTGGTATGGAGGTATTTCAAGGGTCTGAACCAGCCCATTAAGCCCCTTGATCGTAATCTAGGAAGTAAAACCCTGTTATTTTGGCTATATATTCTTATAAAGGTATTACGTAGTTATTAACACCGTGGATAACGTGCCACAATGGCATTCTGAAGGTAGTGACGCTGAATTACAGAATAAGTTGGCAATCAGTTAAAATTTCCACGCATCTATCCAATTAGCCAATTTTTGCCTATTCTCCTGCGATTGATTTGTTCTTGCTGCATTGAACAAAGAAAACAATTAAGGAAAAAAGTATATCAAAACTAAATCTAGACAATATCTCAGCTTACAGTTGCTTTATAAGCTTCAAGTGGGCAGCCTCTGGAATAAAGCAGCAGCACAGATTTGTAAGAGAGATTTTGTAAAAATCTGTATGTATAATAATAGAGCTGGATGAAAACACTGAAAACCATGTTGCTGAATAACTACCATCAGCCGGGAGATCCATGGGGCTTGTTCGGCTAAAAGCCACAACAGAGAACAGACTTTGTAATGCAATGATGTAATCTTGGCTTTGTGTCATTTATATTCAACCTAAAAAAAACAATTTTCCTGAATAGACAGGCTGACAACAATATTGTTCAGTGTTGGTTTTTATTTGGATTGCTTCCAAATTGCTCACATGCCTCCACAGTAACACATGATGCCTGCTTAAGTTTTTATTCTGAATTCCTGTTTCTTCCTTGCCTCATATTTTATTTTTCTTTTAAAGTCTCCGTTATGTTTGTGAAACTAACCAGCCTGGCCACAAAATTAGGATGTATCTTGCAGAGTGCATTCATTTTACTTTTTGCATATTTTTCCTGAGGTCATGTCAAGGTTAGTTTGAATTCCATCCTACATTAAGACTTCTTTCACAGCTATTTAGCTCTGCAGCCTACTCCCGGCTGGGGTCTGCCCCTTGGGCACGTCAAAGCTTCAGACCTGACAAATCACACACAGATGAGCTGTACAGTTTTTTAAACAGTTTCATCAGTAACATTTTTCTATACAATATACTTTTTTTAATATACAGATGTATATTCTCTTGACTGCAGTATCTTGTAAATGGATTTCTCTATGCAAAACACTGTTTCATACAGAAGTTGTTAAATTTGAGTCACTGCGTAATATGGCTTGAATTAAATTGCATTTACTCAGTGTCATAGAAATGTGTGGGGTTTACTCATTAGTAAACATATTCTCAATTTAGTCCTACTGTATTATGCCACCCAGATTCTAAAAGAGAGCTGGTATAAGAGTGTGGCATGGGATGTTCCTAGTTCAAATCCTTCTAAAGAAATGATCTCATGAGCTGACCTTCTTACACAAGCCTCTTGTCTCCCAGCCTCAGCCCAAGGACGCCCAACAGCAATGTGGAGATAATAGTACTACAGACCTCTCTGCAGGGTTGTTGTAAGGATTACTGACATAATGCTTGTGAAGTGTTTTGAACACACAAATCACTATAAAATTGCTCAATGTTAAAAGTAATACACATATTTTTTTTTATTAGTGACTGGTTATGGCTCTAATGGCCATCCTGACAACCTTCTTAAAGGTCAGGCTATAAATATTCAAAATAAATAAGAAAAAAAAGTATTATTAAAACTTTGTGAACAGAAGAGGTTAAGCTAACAAAGACAGGGGGAATATTGGCTGGCTTGTGCCACAGTGGTCCACAAAGGCAATTTCTATTGACCTCATTTTAACTACTTTCATGAGTAATTAATTGCTTGTATGTATTAAGAAATGCATATGCCTCAGTCTAACTTCAGTATTGCTTTGCATGAATGAGTTTCATATGACACATTTTAAAACATCTGAAATTAACAAACATCTTGAAATTTTGGAGGGGGTTGCGTGATTGAGATGTAACTACTGGAGGATACGGGTGGAAAAAGCACACAACTTAAAATAGGTTTACAGGGAATTTTATGATATACTGCATGAACCTTAGGGTATTGGATATCTAATACTGTAACAGCATTTCCTGTTTGAATAGGTGAAGGTGGAATTCTTGGCTTCTAATGAGTGTATTAGTGAACAACAATATACCAAAAACAGGTTTAAGCTGTTAAGGATTTTTTTTTATTTTTTTTAAAGCAGCTTACTGTCTTTCTCATTTTTTATGGGACAAAATATATTGCCTTCTACAAATTACTTGATTGACTGATGAAGTGCCATAATTATAGCTGCACTGCCATTTTGACAAAGCCACAATAACAGATTGTAGTTTAGTTCCCACTCCAGGCATACCACCCTTTGCATAACAAAACCCAGTTTTACTGGTCTAATTCTTATTCAGAATAAAAGACACCTGGAGATGTTAACTGTATACTAACAAGGAAATTTAGAACCTAGGGGAAAATAATAACATTGGAGTACAACTGGGCAGGGGAGGGGGGGTTATACAGTTATTTCAGAAGGAATGGTATCTAATGAAGAGTCGTCTAAAGGGCTGCTTGTTTGGAACTAATTAAAGACCGATCTCCTAAATAGCAAAAGGATCATGGGAATTACATTAGGTGTCTGGAGACTTGTTATTCTTTTGGCACTCTGAGTGGATTGTTGAAGTTGTTAGTCTAGAAATAAAGCATCCTCATAACAACTCCACACACACCCTGTTGTATTTGTGTTGCTGCTGTTTTTGCAATAAGATTCATATCAGTGGTCCAGAGTCTCGAAGAAAACATTTCTTGCATCAACACACAGTGGTGAGAAGAGTCTTGCGCTTTCACTCCATGCATTTTCAGCCTTCAATTAACGTGAAAGCAGTACAATGCCTATGCAACTTCTCTTGCCTAGTGGTGCACCATTTATCATTGCAGTTTTACATTGACCTTGACACCCACTTCATTAGAATAAAGATTGTCTACCATTTAGGTTACATTGTTCCTCTGCACAGAGACCCCATGCAAATTTCTGTTCAGATAGAAGAGCTGTGAGCCTGTCAGAGGTCATCTGCATTAAATGATTGCAGCTATTTTCCAACTGCTTCTTTTCATTCTACTCAATTCAGGCTAGGAGGATCAATCAAGCCTTCTGCCTGAAACAGTTGGGACTGCTGGGAATATAACTGTTTTTGGTGGTACTGGATATGCCCTAAACAGTATTAAATATTTAATATAAACTCATTAAAGGGCACAAAAGATATTACAGTCACAGTAAAAATTTAAATGGTTTGGATCACCTTCTTTCACAAAAGCAGAGCCATTGCTATATATACTATAGATTATGGACAAAAATGAGTCCACAAAGTTATTAAAGCTTTTCTTCCATAGAATTATGTCAGTGACATAACTTGGAGTGGGGGAAAGCTAAGATGAAAAACAGGAATGATTGGCTAATTGATATATATGTAGTATATTCTCTATCTGGAACCCTTGAAACAAAATCAATTTTTGTTTTGCAATTGTGGAATCACTAAGTTTTGTTTTTATGTATAAATAAAGCTGTGTGATTTTTTTTTTAATTTGTTCTCAAAAGAGACCTAACCGGAATAAGTTACTGGTCTCCTCCTTGAGTTTTCAGAGTGATATAATTGGAATTAAATTATTAATGAGAGATACTTTTAAAAAGATTGTTTTATGATCTTCTATTAGGGGATTTGCAATTCATATTAATATTTGTAGTTTGATTTATATTAAAAATAATGCAATCTATGTCCAATTAACAATACATGGCCAAAATAATGTGATTTCTAGATCATGCAAATGGAATAAACTAAAAGAAGAAAATGAATTCTTAGCCTCAGATGTAATTTGCTGTATGAGTTTTGGCAATTTTAAATGACATTGCACTTTTTAATTTTTTCCAGAGCTCAGCAGCAAATTTATCCCAATCAAGAAAACTTATTATTAATTTACAAGGACAACTGTAGGAGTCTTTATAATTTTCCTGTGCAATTATTTGACATAAATTTATAGTAGGAGAATGCAAGAAGTTTGCAAGAAGTAATGGCTGCTATTTGTCTAGACAAAACACTAATCCAAGGACCTGAACACCGTCCAGGCAATCTTGTTGTATTGACTGTGTATGAAATATAACCAAGCTTCTGGACTGTTTGTAAAATGTCTCGCTTTGGTATTACGAAAAAGGTGGATGTCTAAGAGCTGTTGTGAAGGGTAGTCTGGCCTCTAGCAGATTCCTTCACTCTGCATGTATACAGCTGAGCTTTGGACCCTGGACTTTGGAATAAAAAGAGTCTTTGTTCATCAATGAATGGCATTAGGCATGGGCTTCCTAAGGGGCCACCATGAAGCCTAGGCATGAAGAGTACAAACACTAGCCAGAAAGTGTTAGTATGAGTATATATGAAGACAGATGACAGACAGATATGGAGTTATGCATATGTGTATGTTTTTAATGCAATGTACATTTATTAATTTAATTGGAGTGTATCTACAAGGCAGTGTTATGAATAGTAGGCATTTTACTGCCAGTAGAGGAGGAGATATTTGCAAATGAAGTGTGTGTGCGCGCGTGTGCATATGTGTAGTGCGCATGTGTGTGTATGCATGCACATGTATCTGGGATGTATGTGTATTTACGTTTGGCAATTACTTTCCTGCAGGAGAAAATCTTTTAAAACTTGCAGTGTATGATTTAGGTAAACCATAAGCGTGTCACTTCATTCCTGAAATCAGTGAGTACTACGGTGTCATTAAAATGAGTATAAAATGCATTGGGTAGAATGTCGAAAAGAGGAGGAACACTGCAAATAGTATAACCTACTTCCAGTCACAGAGAAATGTTCATTGCCTTAATTCTTCTATTCCTTATAGCCATAGCTCCACTGTGTGTTCAGTATGTCTAGTCTCTTTTCACTATAACCAACAGAAGCACCATACAAAAGTCTTACAATGGATGTCTTAATCTCTCTGTGTGCTTTTAGAGCATTATTTTGAATTCCATCATGCAGCCTTTCCCCCACCCTTTCCTCTTCTGAAGTTTTATTACAACAACAGAATTCCCAGGGAGCTTTAGGAGCAAGGGCCGCATAATATTGCCCTAACGTTTCGCTCCAGGGAGGGAATATGTATCTTAGCCCTGATCATTTTTTGTGATGTTTCTCTTGCTGAAAGAGTATGCAATGAAGTCTTATGTGTAAAGATTTATTTTATTATTATTATTACTACTATTATTATTATTATTATTATTATTATTAACCACAGGGTTTACATCTAGAAACCTTTCATGATGATTTCTTTCTTTGACCTCTCAGTGACTAGGCATCTTGTTCCTTAACACTGAAGGAGACAAGAAAAAAATGCTTTAGTTGCTCAATGAGCGCCTTCTAGGCCAGTTTCAAAATGGCTTATTCTTCTGGTTTCCATGGTGACAATTAATGCTGTTTCAAGGCATTGTTCCAGTCTCTATTTGGACAGAATTTGAGGGTGTGATTTTACACACACACACACTTATTTTTAAAGAAGAAACAGAAAACTTCAGGAAACATGCATCACAAGTTTCTCGAGATAATCTTTTCTAAATTTCTTGGTTGTGTTCCAACAAATGGGCTTTCTTGAAAACTTTTTTAAAAGATGGCCAATATGAATGAGCTACGCATCTCTAACTAAATTAAAGTGGTGTGTGTGTGTGTGTGTTTTAATTGGGAAAGCAATGGGGGAGGGGGGAGGGAGGAAGAGTTGGGAAAGAGTCAAAATTCCTCAACTTAAATAGCATTGTTGCCTTTATTCTCTTGTGTAGATTCAAAATAAAGCAGCACCTATTTGTTCATAGGCACACCCAGCTGACTGTACTGTAAAAAAATATTAAAATGATTTTTTCCCAGGCAGGTATAGTAGAAAATTAAATATTAATCATTTTATTTATTGCAGCCATTGTTGGGTGGAGGGAAAGGGGAGAAAGGAAGGGGAAATCCTGTGACTTTTTAAATTCTTAATCTCATTTTTGGCTATTGAACAGTAATCTATATCATAACATTCACAGCCTGTCACAATGGAACAGTCTTTGCTCACTTAATGCGGAGGGTAGAATGAATATGAAGATTAAATTATCTTCTCACCACAGGATAAAGAAGCCCTACCAGACTATGGTTGTGCTGCACTGATAGAGCTGGGTAGCTAATTTTGCCTGAGAGTGTAGGTGTTTGATGGGTAAAAAAAAAAAAAAAAAGCATTAGCAATACTATGTAGTGCTATCAAAACCTCAACTCAGCAGTGCAATAAGCACTTTTCTTATACTGAACTAAATAACTTCACTTTAATTTCTATACCTTGAAACAATATTGGCTGTTCTTTTCATAACCTCTATATCTTGCAATTAAATGGATTTTGGGGTATAGTTTTTTTCTGCCACTGTATAATGCATTGTCTATCAATCAGCATCTTTCAGCATGCTGTTCATAGAGTAGGTTACACAGTGAGGAAGACAGAAAGCATATAGAAACCCTAACTTATTAATTTTTTTAATGTAATCATCTTTTATAGTATCTGTCACAGGGACTCTACATGCTATGCTGTATAGCAAAACCAGTTTATTTAGCACAAAAATTAAATGATACGTATTAAGTCTTTATGATAACTAGAACATTATTGTTAGGAAGCATCTGCTACCCATTTTGTTTAGTTATTGATCTTCTCCAACTCGAGAGCATTGCCAAAATCCTTGTTAGCCAACAGCAGCTTAACCCAGCCTATCACAGGTGAAAAATATTAACTAGCCAAGTCCACAACAGTGTCAGGCAGCTAGAGGACTCCCTTAGTCTATTAATCCACTTGGCAAAAAATGAAAGAAGTAAAACTAACTGGATTTCAGTGCCTAGCTGAAATGGACTTGGATCTCTCCTGATATTATGCGTACTTACGGAAATAATTATGTAAATCCTTTTCAGCTATATCATCTTTAAATAGAAATCAGATTACATAAAACAGATTGTAATCTCCTCTAGTCACCCTTTCCAGCTGAAAAGGCAATCATATAGAGCCAACAAGTGTACTTGTTGGCAATTTTAGCCAAGGAAAATGGCTATCTGCTGTGTGATCCAGTCCCGTAATTCCAAACCTGATTGCCTCTTGTTAATGCACAGCTTTAGAACCTACAGTTCCTGGTTTCTTTTCATACAGCAAAAAGACAAGTTTCTGTTATAAATCTAGACAATCCCTTGGTTGCCTGTTATGCATATTCATGCTTATTTTGGATACACCAACACCTGATCAGTGCTCATTAATAATGAGAAATGCTTTAAATCACCTCATTTAAAACATTTTGCTCTGTGATCCACAAATGACTAATATTTGAAGTTGGCAAAATATAAATGATGTTCATGTGCAGTGCAAATGAAAGATTAAAATATGAGACTAACAATATGCAAAGATATTCATGCAAATGCTGAGGCTCTATTAGCTGAAACAGCGATTTCACACCTTTCTTGTTTTCTGTTAAGTACTCTCCAGTTGTATTTTTGTTTTGTTTTGTCAGAGTACGTGTTCATGGATCTGGCAAAAACACCCATGTTTTAAACATTTGTCTTTAGTTTAGTTTGACTTTGCTATAGTTAGCCCCTGATTTTAAATTGTTTTCCTCTGCAACAGCAACAGGAGTAGCTTTCTTCTCTGAGTTTCAAGGAAAGGAAGCATAATGTTTTGCATGCAATTTACTAATAGCTACGCATGATTTATGCAGGCCTTTTAAATTCTTTTTGGATACCGGTAATTGTGCTTCATACTGGTATTCAAATAAAAGGTACATATTGGCACTGTTTCTTCAAACCCCTTTTAAACTCTGAACAGGAAGAAGAAATTGTCTGTCTCCCCCCCTCCCCGTGTGTGTGTGTGTGTGTGTGTGTGTGTGTGCTGTGAGAGAGAGAGAGAGAGAGAGAGAGAGAGAGAGAGAGAGAGAGAGAGAGCTAGCAAGAGTTCTGTGGGGCTATTCTGTGAGGCTAAACTGGCTATTATTAGCAAGACAATTGGCAATTATTTTATTTTATTTATTTATTTGTTATATTTATACCCCACCTTTTTTCCTGCAAGGAACCCAAGGCAGCTTACATAATCCTCCTCCTCCTCTCCATTTTATCCTCACAACAACCCTGTGAGGTAGGTTAGGCTGAGAGTCAGTGACTGGCCCAAAGTCACCCAGTGAGTTTCATGGCTGAGCGGGGACTAGAACCCAGATCTTCCTGAGTCCCAGTCCGACACTCTCACCACTACGTCACACTGGTGTTAACAAAACCTGCAATACTGCTTCCCCATAGAACAGCCTTCCCCAACCTGGTGCCCTCCAGCATAGCCATATGGGTGATGGGAATTGTAGTCCAACATATCTGGACAGCACTGGGTTGGTGAATGCTGCCACAGAATAACTATGCCCCAAATGCAACAGTGTCCCTGAATACATATGTTTACTCTCTCCCATATAAAGAATAGCTTCCACTTGCTTCTATGGGAAAGGATAATGTTCTATACATAGGGACAGCATTGCAGAAGGGACAAAACCTGCTTTCATCCCACAACCTGAGTGCCCAGGCCCTCCCACAGAACCTGGGGACCTCAGGGATGGGTGCAATGAAACTCTGTGCTGAGGTGTATGTGTCAAAGGTCCCCTGCATTATACAACCCCTCTTTCTTCCCACATACCTACCATAATGGGAAACATGATTGTTTGTGCATGTTCGCACGCACACACGCATCCAATATTACAGGTATGGACCTGCCCGCTTACTGTGGTCGAGTCTCCTATTTGTTCCATCTATTCCATCTGTCTGTCTGTCTGGGGACAGGGAGAGAGCTCTCTTTGTAGTCATGACTAGCTTGTGGAACTCCCTCCCATGGGAGGCTCCTCTTGCCCTCTTTTTATTGGTTTTCTTCCAAATGGTGAAGATGTTCCTCTTTTTTTTAGTGAACCCTTTGGCTCTTTATTACTTGTTCATTTGTCTTATGCTGTGACTGCTTTAATTGTATTGTTTTATTCTGTGACTGGTTTTACTGTGAATACTTTCAGCTGCTGGATTTTAATGATGACATCTTCTTTACTTCTTTTTTTTTTTAATTGTTTCTATGATATTTTCTGAGTTTGATTTTATTTTATTTTTAATTTCCTTTCATTGTTAGCCATCTTGAACAATTAGGAAAGGTGGGGTAACTTGTGTTAAACAATTAAACAGCCAGTTACTGGATTCTCTCTCTTTTTCACACTCTAGTGTGATCAAGCAATAGAACCCATAGCCAGCCTATGGAGATTAAAAGGTGTGTGTCTGTTCCAACAGTGACTGGCTTCGGTCTGAGTTGCTCCCATTGGATTCACTGGGGCAAAGGGTGGGCTCCAAACACCTGCAGAACTATCTCTAAATGGATGAGGGACAGTGAGTTTGAGTTCCTCTGGTAGCAGCCCACCCCACCCCCCAGGTCACATAGAAAACCACTTTTGAAACTGAGGGCACTTTCCATGGCAGATTGTGCTTTGGACTGAGTTCTGCTGGCCAAAGTAAAAGGATTTTAAAATGCCACAAGGCATGCCTAAGTCCTTGGGTCATCTCTCTTTTTGCATTCCAGCCAAATAAACAGGTTTCA
Source organism: Shinisaurus crocodilurus (assembly GCA_021292165.1). NCBI lineage: Eukaryota > Metazoa > Chordata > Lepidosauria > Squamata > Shinisauridae > Shinisaurus > Shinisaurus crocodilurus. Next base: position 265,802,596 of record CM037876.1, read on the forward strand.
GTTGGGAAGCCTGTTGGGGGAATGGCAAATTCTGCCATGAAATCAGGGTTACAAGGGGCAACAGAACATTTAGACCACACCCCATTCATCCATTTTCTCTCTACGAGTATGTGAATGTTATCATTCTCTCTCCAGTGTCATTCCAATGGGAAAAGGTAAAATAATGCATTTGGGGACATTGTGGAAGCGGGTGGGAGGCCTTCCCCAGCACATGTCTATCATAATGATTGACATTTTGTTAGTCTAATGTTAAAAATCACTTAGGAGCTACATGAATATATAATATTAACAGAAGAGATTGCCATCAAGTTTAAGCATCTTGCTTTCTAAGATTAAATTTTAATTGAGGATTTTTTTCCCTATGGCTAACTCATCTTTTCCCCCCCTTTCATTTTAGAGGTACAGTGTAGAAATGTCAATCAGACACCCCAAAAAGATGGAATTGCTGAGTAAAGTTGAAGCTTTGAAGAGAAATGGTGTTTTACTACCCAGCGATCTCCTTGAAAAAGTGGATTCAATTAATGAAAAATGGGAACTGCTTGGGGTATTTGCATTTTTATTACTGTTTGTGGGTTGTGTGTACTTTTTTGTGTCTTGAAGTATGCTGTCTGTCTGATTTCTAATTTGAAGCACAAATATCTCTTTCATTCAATTCACTACATACATTTCAAACAAGCCACTCATGCTATTATAGAAAACAAAACAAAAAAACACATAGTATTTTCCTTGCCTGTTTTTTTATTCCCTGCTTGTCTCTTGTCTGCTTTTAATAATTTTAGTTCTTTAATACAGAAAAAATGTAAGTAAAATATGCCATGTATTATGGGAATGCACCAAGTCAACTATAATACGGTATATCTGATATACACTGACTGTCATGCTTGAGTGAATGTTAATAGAATTTATTCTGAAGGTACATGTTAGAGACATCTACTCTTTAACTATTTACTATACCCTTAAGATGAAAAGTGGGGATGTCACTACATATTTCAGGTCACACTGATGGCTCAAAAAACAAATATGCAAATTTTGTACAAATCTGAAGTCTTGAGTCTGAGGATGCAGTCAGGATATGTTTCATGCTGCTATATTCAGCTCATATTTGACAAAAGCAAAAAAGAAAAGAAAAGGTTTCATATAATTCATTTCATGCTATGATGAGTTCCGTCTCAGCCAAACATGAGATACAAGATTCTGGCAAAAGATGCAGTATAGCGATTCTCTTACCCAGACACCAATAATGCATGATGCAGGAAGCATTATTGCCGATTGCTTTAAGACACGTGACAGTATTTTTACTGTTGATTCCATTCTTTAATTGGTTTCTCTCAAAATCAAAAGCAGGATAACTTAATTAAAACTGCTTAAATGATAATTTAGAGATAAGGAGTATTTGTAATAGAGATTATGTGATTATACATTTGCACACTATGAACATGTAGTCTAAAAACAATGAGGATGATCCAGTTACCCCACTGCATCCTTCTCTCCCCTTCACTCATGGGGGGACTGCAAGTTCCTAACGACAAATATCGTAGTGGGACTGGATTGGCCCCATGGTTTCTTAAAAATTGCGAAGTGGGAATTTATTAAGAACAACATAAATAGGGTTCTTCTTATGTTTTTAACCTATGTCTTGTCCAAGAGGTTTACTCCAAGATAGTTTACTAAATAAAAAAGCAAGGTGATTTTTTAACAATCTCAACCATTTCTGTTTCTGTAGACACATGCAATATATTGGAGAGATTTTAAATACATGGACTGTTAAAGCATTGTTTCAGTATTGTACATCTCTATTCCCATATTATAGATTAAAATTGATAAATTCAATCATTTATATGTAAAAAAAATTAAGCTGCTTTACTGAAAAGGTCACACAAAATGGCTTACAAAAAACAATACATGCAACAAAATATAACAAAATACAATAAATGCAGCAAAATATAACAAACAAAACAGTAAATAAATAGTAATAATAAAACACCAGAACAATATAACAAACAGGAGCAAAATCAGCAGCCAAAGCCAGCAGTCTCAGCAAAATCACCAATCAAGGGAACAGCTAACCAATATTGAAGGCCCTTCAAAATAAGATGTTCTTCACTAAGTATCTGAAGGTCAGTAAGGAAGGGACTAGAAGAGACTTCCAACAGAGTTCCACTATCTGGGTAGTGCAACTGAGAAGGTTCTGTCCCACTTGCAGACTAACTATCGTTCTGATAGTGGTGGGACACAGATCAGGTCTTCTCCCAAACACCTCAAAAGGCAGGCAGGTTCATGTGGGAGAAGGTTGTCCTTTAAATAACCCAAACCCAAATGATTTAGGGCATGGTTGGGGAACATGTGGCCCTCCAGATGTTGTTGGACTGCAATTCCCATCAGTGCTAGCCAGCATAGCCAATAAAACATTCCCCAACCTTGCTTTAGGGCTTTAAAAGTGATAACCAGCACTCTGAACTGGGAAACAAACTGGGAACCAATTAAGATTGAATGATAATGGAGTAACATGCTCTGAAAAATAGGCCTCCATTAGCATTCTGCATCAGCTACAGTCTCTGAACGCTTTTTAAAGGCATCCCCATGGAGAGTGTGTTACAGTAGTTAACTAATATGTGACCAAGCTACATGTGACAGTGGTCAGATCTGCCTTCTCCAGGGAAGGGCTGGTAGACTAACTGAAACTGCAAAAGCACTGCTGGACACAACCATTACCTGACTATCCAAGGCCATGTCCAAAAGTACTTCCAAGCTGTGGACCTGATCCCTCAAGGGCAGTGCAATCCCATCCAAAACAGCCTGTACACTTAAATCCACATTAGCTTTTTTTACTGACCAAGAGTACCTCTGTCTTGTAAAAATTAATTTTATGTTTGTTAGTTCATATCCAGTCCATCACTGTTTCCAGACTCCAGTTCAAATATCCCCACCACCGCCTCCCTGGAATGTGATGAGAAAGACTTGGGTGTCAACAGTTTTTTAGTGTGATTCTACAGCTTTTTAAAAAGGAGATGTTTTGCTTCAGCTACTGACAAGTATGTTAAGTAATATTTGCATTCAGGGGTGGCATCAAGGTTAGGTATGGCTGGGCACCTGCCAAGGGCCTACATCCCAGCAGGGGCCCACTGACAAGACCCCCTGGACTTGCTCCTCCTCTTGTTCACCTGCCTCTCACTCTGGCCCAGACAACCGTGATGAGGAGGAACTGTAGATGCCACTGCCTTCTTGCTCACTGGCTCTCTGCCTGTCAAGCAAGCAACTGGTAGCAATGATAAGAAAGAGGATGAGGAGCAATAGCAGCTGGTGACAATGGCAGTGAGAAGGTAGACTCACTGAGCAAGGGGCCCATTGAGGGTGTCTTGCCCAAAGTCCCTCAAAAAACTGGAGCCAGCACTGTTTGTATTGCATGGTTTTTAATGTCGCCTTAGTCTAAAGATGTGATTTTTTATAAAGGACCCTTAATTCAGCAAGGACAAATCTGTGCATGTTCAGAAGCAGGCTTCCAGCATGCACAGCATTGGTAGAAACTGTGACCCGAAAGGAATTGTGTGTATGCAGTCCTGAGAGCTGGATGTCGGCATGGAGCTGTGTGAAGAGTTCCCCAAACTGGATCAAGGACTGCCCATCCCATGCAGGGCTGAACAGAAAGTTGCTGCTATTAGCTTTGACGGCATGTATCACCTGCTGCTGCTGGGGCATGGGACAGAGGCCAAGATCCAAAGAACTACTCTAGGTACACCCAAGGAGGTAGGCATGCCCAGTGGCATTTTTGCCTCTCTCTTTTCTTTGAAGAGCAGCAGACTCCCATGCCATGGCACAATTTGCCTTTGAAAATCCCCTCCCATTTCAAAAGTGGGCACATTGTGACATGGGAAGGGTGCCTGCTTCCTTCAAAGCTCAATCTCAGATCTCCCTGGGGCATACAGAATGAATTGTGCATCTGAGTTTGATCAACTTTTTTCAAACACAATTCTAGATTTCTGGTTACCCTTGGTAGAGTGTACAATCAGTCAGATGAGGAACTAATCAACTTTTCTTCATTAAAATAATCAGATTTTAAAATATAAATAAAATGCTACCCTGCCACTTATCCTTTCTTTCTGCATGCTAAGATCAAGATGCAATTTTATATTACTTTTTCAAATTAATTTCTGCATTTACGAAAAAGTTGCTTTTTCTTCTTAAATGAAATTTCATGTATAATAAGCAGTTTTTGATTGAGTTTTCTTTAATTTAATAAGAAAAACTGTGGAAACTAACAACACTAGGCATACTGTTTTAATTGGCATGATTACATTTTAATTGGCATGGAAAAAAATTAAAGACAAGGATTTTAACTTCTAACAATGGTAAAATAGAGAGATATGGTTTTTAATATTACTTTCATCTAAGGTGAACAGTGTGGAATGGAAATACATTAGAATGAAATGTCAGTGGTGCGTACAGTTTAATCTGTGAAATTTTGTCCCCTGTGCTGAATATTACTCAGTCTCAATTGCATATTAAACAACCCTATCAAGGCAGGCATTGGCATCTGCTGTGCTGACACAAATTGTGAATTAAATGAAATTGATGTCCTCTGTCGTATATTTATGAAGACGGACCATTCTCTGAAGTATTCTGTTTATGAAGAATTTATGATTGCAAACTGTTCCAGAACAAAAAAGTGGCAATAAATTCCTTTTTGTGACCCTACCCTCCAAGGGCATTGATTTCACCTCCTGCTGCTACTTTTGTTACAGCATAAAAACAATAGCTAAAGCTGGATTCCACCGAGAGCCTTCAAATTATCAATATTTGAGCCATCAAAATAGAAGGGTGTTGCCAAGAATATGTGTTGTTTTTCCCCGATATGATCTCCCAAACACATTATTTGCACAATGCTTTAGAATAGATGAGTATCTGTTGATTTAATTCAGTGTGTGTTTCAAAGCTTATTCTTAGACTGTAAATTCTCAAAACACTTCGTCCATAGTCATTCCACTGACTTGAATGGAGCAAATCCTAACCCTGCCCTCCTTTAAAGATTAATTGATTATTGCTGCCAGTAGAGGACTAGCTTCTGGAACATAGCTTTCATTACCCTTGACAGACATAGGTCCAGTTCCCAAATAATTGCTCACACAGCTCCAATTATATTCTCTGCCTCTGTAGGTTAAAAAACAACAACCAGAACCTTGAGCCTTTAATACCTCATATTTTAGCTGTTATCTAAACTAGCCCCAAGTCAAGCTGAATACACCTATCTGCAAAATAGGTGGCAAATTCATCAGAGTGAGCAGATGATAACCAAACAAGTAGACACTGCCAGGCCACTAACAGTTCATAAAATTTGCACCAGACTCCACTTGGCACATGCAATGGCAGCAAGGACAAAAGATGTCTTCTGTGACATCATTGCCACATAATAGTTGTTTTAAAATGCTCTGTGTCACAATTGGTTGGCTCTGGTGAAGAAGAATGCTAGCAGCACTCTAGTTGGCTACAACCCAGCTTCCTCTATCTCAGCTCCCTCATAAACTAGGGGATATGTGGCTGCACAGCAGCGGGAGATGCCTGATCACCACCACTACAATTTGAAGATTATAGCCTTTCACCTTGATCCTCAATTGGCAATAACTAACAACTAACGATTCTGAGGAAATTTACTTCTAAGTGTGCAGCATAAGGCTAAGCTACACATTACACTGCAGCTACATGTAATGGTAACCCAATGGTAACAGCTCAGTTGCAAAATGCCCTGGAGCTCAACTGCTTTTTTCTCAACAGTGTTCCAGGTCTGAGTTTACCTTTCAAACATGGATGTGCAACCATCAAATAAAGGGAAATCAAAGCAACTGGGAACACAATGTTTCAGCGATTTAAGCAGCTGGTTGGAAAAGGGTTAAGCACACGCTTCCCCTTCTCTGCTGAGAAGGGTACTTCGCAATGGCTGTTGGGCTAACATTACATATGGCTGCAGTGTAATAATGTGTAGGCTGGTCCTTGGCTTATTTTGAAACCAAGAATAACCAGTCACTGTAATGTCGGTATCAAACTATCAAAATACACATGCAGAGCTTATCTACATGATGCCAACAAGGCTATCAAGAACCATGTGACATCAAATAATACTTTCTCACAAATTTTCACAGATTAAGAAGTTTGTGGAATGATTATGGACTAAGTGTTTTGAGAATTTACAGTCTAAGAATACACTTTGAAACAAGGCTCCAGTGACACCGTTCAGTTGCTTGAGATATCTGAGGTCAATTTCATATGCTGCTCCAATATTATTATCTAAGTGTTACAGCAAGTGAGCATACATACTAGAAATATAGACTGGAATTATGTCCACTGGATCATCCTGCTGTCCTGAAAATAATTGCTTTCCCAGGTATACATGTGCTCATAGTAATTTTCAAAACTGGGCTACTGATTACATTACTTCACTGCTAAACATATAAACATGCACAAATACACAGTAGTCACCTTTCAAAATGTATGGATATTTTAACTATTTATTTTAAACATTTATATTACTGTTTTATATTTCTGAAATAAAACTAGATGTTAAATATGATTACAATGGGTTGGATCCAGACGTAGGTATACTTGGAGTAGACCCATTGAAATCGACGGGTCATGACTAACTTGAGTCCCACTTATTTCAGTGGCTCAACTCGAAGTATGACTTTGTCTGGATCCAATCCAATAAATATATTACATTTATTTTTAAATTCAATTACCATCAATATATTAATGTATAGATTTTAATGCCATCCTATATATTCATGTGTTTTTTTTAATCATTCTGGAATTCTAGTTAGAATTCTCCTGTTACTGGAACTCTAGTAAACCAAGATTATTATCCAGTTAGTCAACTGACAGTTCTCTTCATTATACAATTTCATATACCTTGTTTACATGTGATGTTAAGAAAACAATGACTAAGATTTAAAAAATGCTTTTGCACAAGCAGAAGGAACTTCTACTCATGTAATACAGAACGCACAAGTTTCTGCCAATTCTCCCCATGTGCCACAGCCACCTCTGCCATATCTCACACCATTTCAGAGGTTCTCCCAACCACAGGACTGGCTTTTTGGGTGAGGCGAAGGGCTGCAGTGGGGATGAGAGGGCAAGAAGATCCGGTTCCCCAAACATAGTTCCACTCACTCTATTTGGGTCCAAGCCAAAGATTTTATTAAAATCCTTCTCCAGATATAGCCAATGGCAGTCTTTGTCACTGATTGTTAGGACAACGGAGAGTGGGTTGAGATGACCATTTCATCACATGTTCTATAACACATTTGACCACAAGTCTGCTACAAGTATATTATAAAATTTATGTTAAAACCTGATAGGCTAGTACAGATGACCAAACTACCCTGGGGTAAGAGCCTCAGATAACTAGGCTTCCAGTGTTTATATATGTACAGTCATGCCTTGGATTGAGAGCATAATTCGTTCCGGAAACATGCTTGTAATCCAAAACACATGTATATCAAAACGAAATTCCCCCAAAAAAATTTGTACAGATATTTTTAATTTAAGCCATACTACAGTACTTGTATTGTAGATCAAGTAAAAAAATAAATAAATAAATATTTAAAAATTTGCTTGTCTTGCAAAACACTCTCAAACCAAGTCACTTGCAATCCAAGGTATTACTGTATGTGCCAGTTTGGTAAGTGTCACAAAAAAACAAAAGTAACTGTGTTAACCATAAGAAAAATGTCAAAATCTCAGTATTTATACAGCACCTTATGCTGCTTTGATATAAGAGTGTTTTGGATTACAAACACGGTTCCAGAACGAATTATGCTTGCAATCCAAGGTATTACTGTATTGTAAAGTATAAATTCCAGCTTCTGGTGGCTTCCCAGCTTTGGTACAGTTTTTTCCTCATTCTTAAAGGTTGAAATGCCTCTCCTAAGGCTTAGTTCCTGGAACTGAGGTTCTGCATCCCAGATTCAGAGAAAGCCCAGGCAGCACACTGGTTAGCTAGTACCAATGGCTCAATAAGGTTAGGAATCACATCATGGTAGCACCTTTGCTCTAGTATTGTGATCCAGTCCTAACCTTATTGAGCCATTGGTTCTCTGAATCTGGGATGCAGAACCTCAGTTCCAGGAACTAAGCCTTAGGAGAGGCATTTCAACCTTTAAGAATGAGGAAAAAACTGTACCAAAGCTGGGAAGCCACCAGAAGCTGGAATTTATACTTTACAATACAGTAATACCTTGGATTGCAAGCATAATTCGTTCCGGAACCGTGCTTGTAATCCAAAACACTCTTATATCAAAGCGAGTCTCTGGCGGGCATCAGCGGGGCCAATTTCGGCCCGCTACGCCCGCTCAAGGCGAGCGGTTACATCCCTACGCTTGTCTTGCAAGACTTTGCTTGTTTATCAAGTAAAAAAAAATTAAAATTTTTTGCTTGTCTTGCAAAACGCTCTCAGACCAGGTTACTTGCAATCCAAGGTATTACTGTATCTTCATTAGGCCAAGCAAAAGATCACCAAAAAAAGTTTACACAGTTTTTCAGGGTGATCTTTTGGTTGGCCTAATAAAGGTATTACAGCAACATGGTTTTTGAAACTTTAGTAAGTAGTAGCCTGAATCCATCCAGGGTACGATATTAAGGCTGCAATCCTATACCGACCTACCTGGGGTTAAGTCCCAGTTGAACTCAGTAGGACTTACATTTTAGGAGACATGCATAGGATTGTGCTATATATAAAATAAATAAGGAATTAAAGTAACAAATATAGGTACTATTTAGATAAAGATATTGCTGGTCAGCTATCAGATACACATGCTTTAGAACATAAGATTAATCTTTGGTTTCTTTCTCTGTTGCATTAGAAAACCCTAGGAGAGAAGATCCAAGACACAATGGTAGGACACAGTGGGTTAGGTCCACGTGACCTGCTTTCGCCTGAAAGCGGCAGCCTGGTAAGGCAGCTGGAGGTCAGGATCAAAGAGCTGAAAGGGTGGCTGAGAGATACTGAGCTTTTTATCTTCAATTCCTGTCTGAGGCGAGAAAGTGAAGGAACAATGAATGCTGAGAAACAACTGCAATACTTTAAGGTAATAAAAACACACACACAGCACCAATGCAAGTTGGGTTGCTGTTTGGAGTAAAATAAAATATGAAGTGTGTACGTGTGTTATTCCCATGTACCTGCATATTCAATCATGCACGCATAATTTCCTGCACATTTGTATGGGGATATTGCTTTTTCTTTTCAATAGCAGAACTTAATTTTGGGGATACATCTTTCTGTACATAAGCATTTACAGGGATCAAAATAATTTCAGCCTTACATTCTGACTCCTTATAACTGTCTCATTGTATTCAGTGCTGAATTCAGCATACTGCATCCAGCTTGATGAAGAATCATTGTGTGATTTTAGTGCCTAAGTCATAAATTCCTCTTGAATAAACCTAACATAAATAAGAGGAAAGGGAAAACTCATACAGCTGCTTCCTATGCATTGTGTCATGGCAGCACCTTTGCTCTAGTATTGTGATCCAGTCCTAACCTTATTGAGCCATTGGTACTAGCTAACCAGTGTGCTGCCTGGGCTTTCTCTGAATCTGGGATGCAGAACCTCAGTTCCAGGAACTAAGCCTTAGGAGAGGCATTTCAACCTTTAAGAATGAGGAAAAAACTGTACCAAAGCTGGGAAGCCACCAGAAGCTGGAAGCCACCAAACGCCACCAAAAGTCGGGGGGGAAGGTGGGGCCAGGCAGGGGAAGGGGAAGAGGATGTGGCAATCGGGGGAACCACCGAGTGCCAATGGAACCCTAGGGGGGCCAGATTTGGCCCCCAGACCTGAGATTCTGTACCCCTTTTCTAAGAGTTGTGCAGGAGCGACATTTGTGGCCTGGCAGCAGGCTACTGACTAAGGATTAAGGCCTTGGCCTGCTAGCTCCAATTCCCTTGTCAAAAGAGCCAAGTGAAGTGGCAAAACTCACACTTGACCAGTGCCCTAAATAAGTCCCTTAATTATACATTGATATTAATAATTAAGGCACACTTCATATATTACTTATTTCAAAAATCAGAGCTATCAGAAAACAATTACTCTCCAGCGGTGGTAAGAACACATCACTTGCTTTTCTTTCTTTTTTTTGCAGGGATATAGATAAAATCTTCACACCATCCTTATCTCATTAAATTTAAAATCCACAATAAGTAAGTTTTCAAATCCTGCAATAGCCTCTTGGGAAGTGTACATAAGAGAAAATTGATATAATTAGGAATATGAAGTGTATAATATGCATTTTTCAGAGAAAATGTTTAGAACATTTTCAGGAACTTTAGTAAATAAACCTGCTGTGGTTCATTCAACTTTCTACTTTGCTAAAAATATAATCATTAGTGTTCATTATAATATGCAAATCATGGTTTCACAATAGAACATTTCATATTATATTCATACAGATGGTGTACATGATAACCATATACTGAAAACATTTATTTCAGTAAACAATACAGTTGTGTACTCTTTACTTTTCGATGGCAATGTTAAATTTTAAATTGTATTGATTCTATACAAAGAGAAATGTTAATTTTTTTTAGTTTTTCTCTGGTTGGAAAAAAGAGGCTGATTTAGACTTTCAATAGAAGTAGAAGTGGCACACCAATTTAACATGCAAAACGGAGACTGTTTGGATCTTTTAAATGTCTGAATTGCTCCTTAAACTGTGTATACCTTGAATATATTGGAGCTTTCCACAAAACCAAGTTCCATTCTGTCAGGTTCACCATACAGTGATTTTAGAGTGGTTGTGTGCATCAGCTGTTATTCCTTCTGTACTACTGTCCATACCCCAATCAAGGCATGAAGGTGAGAATTGGGGAAACTATTCTTTTAGGGTTTGTTTGGTTTTTTTGGAAACATATTATAATCCTTCAGCCAGCTAGAAAAACTTTGGTTTTTTAAAAATGTACTTCTTCAAAAATGGTCCAGGCTATTGTTCTAAGTAGTATTTCATAATGCGAGCTCCAAATATCTGCTGAAAGTTAAAATAAGACAATACTGTAGGTATTATATTACTTTCTCTATTTTATTTCTGCATTTGTTGAAAAGTCAGCACACACAAGAATAAAATCAACAATAATAACAGTAAAAAGGCAAGAGAATAATAATTAAGATGTTCTAAGATTTCAAAAACAGAACAAGCGGTGCTTAAACACTACCACTACAATTCAAAAGTGAAATAGCACTAGTAACAAAATTCTGAAACCCTAAGACAGTGGTTCTCAACCTTTTTTGTCCCATGCACCCTTTTTACCATATGTCAGAATGTCATTCCCCCCTTTCCAAGATTGTCTGACTTAATCTGTGCCATACAATATGGTGTGATGTCCTGTAGATTATGTACAATCTGTAGAATGAGTCTGTGGTCCCAATTCCCCCCCTGAAACCCCAAAATTCCCCTATGGTTGAGAACACCTGCCCTAAATCTCTTAAATGTCTTTATGAGCAATTAGGTTTTGACTTGCAATTCTGATGGGAAGTAATAGTTCCATTCTATTCTGCGTTAGTCAGGCCGCATTTGGAGTACCATGTCCAGTTCTGGGTGCCCCATTTTAAGAAGGACATTGACAAGTTGGAGCATGTCCAGAGAAGAGCAACCAGAATGATGAGGGGTCTGGAAACCAAGTTCTATGAGGAACAGTTGAAAGAGCTGGGTATGCTTAGCCTGGAGAAGAGAAGATTGCGCTGAGACATGAGAGTGGCATTCAAGTATCCAAAAGGCTGAACCAACAGGTAGAAATTGCAGGGAACCAGATTTCAGCTTAACAGCAGGAGAAATTTCCTAAATGAGAGCTGTTCAGAAGCGGAACAAATTGTCTCAGGAGGTGGTGTGTTTTCCTTCACTAGAGGTATTTAAGCAGTGGCTGGATGGCCATCTGGTAGGGATGCTGTCATGCACACAGCATGTGCAACAGCCTGCATTGAGCAGGGCAGGGGGTTGGAGTAGATTATCTCGGAGGTCTCTTCCAACTCTATTTGTCTCCTGAGTGATAAAAGAGTTGGAGCCTCCCTTACTTGTCAGGGAAAACACAAACAGGGTGCCAGCTAGGGTGGTCATGTGTCCTCTTTTACAGATGACAGCCTATTTGCCGGGCTGCCAGAGGACTGTGCTCTATTTGAAGGCATCCTCTATTTGAAAGACAGTCCTATTCAATTCCAGTTTAAAGATAAAGAACTGTAAGAATTGTTGCCCATCAACAGTTAGCACTTGGACAGCAGACTGAACAGGCAGGCACACTGGTCACCTGGTCACAATCTTCTGCACTATGCTGATATGTACTATATTTCTATTTAAATTACAGTAATAATTCTAAATTTGCATCTATTCATATAAATTAAGCTATTCAAATAAGTGTCCTCTTTTGTCCTCTTTTTTGGTGATGTATTTCCTTCTATTTTGGTGCTTCTTAAGGGGCCACCCTACTGTCACCCTAGCGCCAGCACTAAAAAGGCCCTCCTTGGTTGTCAGTAACTTGAATTCACCTGGTGAGGAAATCTATAGAAGGGCCTCCAATGCAAATCTTAGACTTCAGGTTCATACAGGAGGAAATGGGCTTTCAAGTACCCTGGTGCTATTTAGGTTAAAACTAGCCCCTTGAGCTGAGCCCAGAAAAGCACTGGAAGCCAGTGCAGATCTTTCAGTATTAATCTTACCCGAACAATGGTTCCATGTCAGAAGTCTAGCTACCCTGTCCTGAACTAATTGAAGTTTCCAAATTGTCTTCAAGGGCAGGCCCACATATAATGCATTACAGTAGTCTAAGCAGGATATTACAGGAATATGGATAATTGTTACAAGGGTATCTCTCTGTAGAAGTGGCCGGAGCTGTTATACTAGGTTGGTGAAATGTGCTTCACGATAGAGATGTCACTTGAGCATCCAAACTAAGGGTCAGGTCTAAAAACACTCCCAAGCTGCAAACCTTGTCCTAAAAGGGGAGTACAACCCCCATCCTAGAGTTAGCAAAACACCACTTTTTGAAGCATTAGAGCCACCAATTAACACTAACTACCATAGGGAGCGATCTTCTATAGACATTGGTCTATCTAGTTCGTTATTGTTTACACTGCCTGGGAGCCGCTCTCCAGGATTTCAGACAGAAGATAGAAGTCTTTCCCAGCCCTACCTGGAGATGTTAGGGATTGAACCTGGGACCTTTTGCATGCACAGCCAGTACTCTACCACTCTAGCTTCAATTTATTAGCCCTTACTTAGCCCGTTACTGACTCCAGGCACTGATTCAGCACTGCCGCTATCTCATCTGAGGGCCAAACTATGCATGATTGTATTACTTACTTTAGTGTCAGTGCACACAGCTCCGATTTGAATTGGGAGCATGGCACTTGGGGAGGGGGGATTTAAGCTTTCCCCCCTCCTATTTTTGTCCTGAAATTCACCACCACCACTGTGGGTAGTGGTTAAAAACAGGGGGGGGGGATCTTCATTGGAATCAATGGAGATGTTTTCTCTCTCTTTTTTTTAACTTCTCTGCAGGTGTGGATTCAGGATGAAAACAGGAGGGGGAAAGCTTAAATCCCCCCCCCCCGAGTGCTATGGTCCCAATCTGAATTGGGGCCCTGCACGCTTATACTAAAGTAAATAATCCAAAGCTATGCATGGTTTGACAGATGTTTACTTTGTCCCTAATTCAGATGTAAAAGAGAAATAGCAGTGAGTATCATCAGCATGCTGATGTTACTTCACTCCTAATCTCGCCTGCCAGTTTCACACTGCATAGGGACGAAAATAGAAGCTTGAGGAACACCAAAATCAACTGCCATGGCACTGAATTAGAATCCTCCAGAACTACTTCCTTGAATTTAGCTGCCAGATGGGAGTGGAACCATTGCAAAGAAGTACCTCCTATCCTGTATCCTGGAGAACCACACAGAGATTTTTATGGAAGGGCATATGGTAGGGTTTGCATGCCCTCAAATGTGCAAGCTGAACATCTGTGTGAGACTAGACATGGGATTATATTATATACCCTGTCATTTCCTCTCCTTTTGTTGATGTAGCATCAGAATTCAGTAAGGACAGCCTCCTTGTGGTCAGATAGCTGCTACATCTTTTAGCATTTGGAGGACTAACATCTACAGGCCTAGTCAGTTTTATGCATCTATAGTTACAGAATTATATGACTAATTTTCAGAGTAGCTGAATTCTTGAAATTTTTAAATTTCTGGATCTGAGAGCTTGTTGGTAAAATGCTTCAGATGTTATATGTTTACTACATGGAGAAACTGCTCCATCTAGGGAAAAACAACCATGAAATGATGTGTAAATTAGCATAGAGCAGCCTTCTTCAATCTGGTGCCCTCCAGATGTTTTGGATTACAACTCCCAGCATTTCCAACCATTGGCCATGCTGGCTGGGCTGATGGGAGCTGAAGTTCAAAACATCTGGAGTGCACCAAGTTGGGGGAGGCTGGTGTAGAGTCTGTGTGATGTGGTGTAATGGAAGGAGTATCATATTTGGATGCAGGAGCCTTGGGTTCAATTTCCTCCAAAGCTGTTAACTTCGCTATGTTACCTGGGAACTACAGACCAGTCAGTTTGACATCAATCCCTGGGAAAATTCTGGAGCAGATTATAAAGAAGTCAGTCTGCAAGCACCTTGAAAACAATGCAGTGATTACTAGGAGCCAACATGGATTTGTCAAGAACAATTCCTACCAGACTAACCTGATCTCATTTTTTGATTGGGTAACCTCCCTTGTGAACTGTGGGAATGCTGTGGACATAATATATCTTGACTACAGCAAAGCTGCTTTCGCCAAAGTGCCCTAAGATATCCTGATTAGCAAACTAGTTAAAAGTGGGCTAGTGGGCTAGATGGAACAACTATCAGGTGGATCCACAGTTGACTTCAGAATCAGACTCAAAGAGTGCTTATCAATGGTACCTTCTCAAACTGGGGAGAGGTAATGAGCAGGGTACCACAGGGCTCAGTCCTGGGCCCAGTGCTCTTCAACATTTTTATTAATGACTTGGATGAGGAGGTGCAAGGAATTTGCAGATGACACAAAATTGGGTGGAACAGCCAATACCCTGAAAGACAGAAACAAAATTCAAAGTGATCTCGATAAGCTGGAGCGCTGGGCTGAAAACAACAAAATGAAATGTAATAGGGATACATGCCAAGTGCTGCACCTAGGAAAAAGAAACCAAATGTACAGTTACAGGATGGGAGATACTTGGCTCAATAATACTACTAGCAAGAAGGATTTTGGAATTGTTGTAGATCACAAGCTGAATATGAGCTAGCAATGTGATGTGGCTGCCAAAAAAGGCAAATGCTATTTTGGGCTGCATTAATAGAAGTATAGCTTCCAAATCGCATGAAGTACTAGTTCCCCTCTACTCAGCACTGGTTAGGCCTCATCTTGAGTACTGCATCCAGTTCTGGACACCACACTATAAGAAGGATGCAGACAAACTGGAAAAGGTTCAGAGGAGGGCAGGGGACTGGAAACAAAGCCCTATGAGGCAAGACTGAAGGAACTGGGCATGTTTAGCCTTCAGAAGAGAAGACTGAGGGGAGATATGATAGTGGTCTTCAAGTACTTGAAAGGTTGTCACACAGAGGAGGACCAGGATCTCTTCTCGACCATTTTATTTATTTATTTATTTATTTATTACATTTATACCCTGCCTTTTTTCCTGCAAGGAACTCAAGGCAGCTTACATAATCCTCCTTCTCCTCTCCATTTTATCCTCACAACAACCCTGTGAGGTAGGTTAGGCTGAGAGGCAGTGACTGGCCCAAAGTCACCCAGTGAGTTTCATGGCCGAGTGGGGACTAGAACCTGGATCTCCTGAGTCCCAGTCCAACACTCTCACCACTACACCACACTGGCACCACTACACCATCCCAGAGTTCAGGACACAGAATAATGGGCTCAAGTTACAGGAAACCAGATTCCAGCTGAACATCAAGAAAAACTTCCTGACTGTTAGAGCAATATGACAATGGAACCAATTACCTAGGAAGGTAGTGGGCTCTCCCACACTGGAGGCATTCAAGATGCAGCTGGACAACCATCTGTCAGGGATGCTTTAACTTGGATTCCTACATTGCGCAGGGGGTGTTGGACTCGATGGCCTTAAAGGCCCCTTCCAACTCTACTTATTCTATGATTCTGTGATTCTAACCTAGTCACTACTACCTCTCAGCTGAGAGACTCCCTCACATAGTTCTTGTTAGGATAAAATGCAATCACCTTCGTGTACGTATTTCACCCTGAGCTCATTGAAGGAAGAGTAAGGCACAAACAGCACAAACAGATTATCATGTCTGGTACACACTCACCTATTTCACAGTTGTGTATACAAGGTGTGCACATTCTCAGAATTTTTTGAAAAATTGTCTTTAGTAAATTTATGTCCCAGTTTTCATCTGCAGTCCTCAAAGTGGTTCACACTCTTTATAAACATCTGAAAAGAGAACAAAACAAAACCAGCCCAGCTGGAGTAGGAGTAAATGGTGTTGTATTCACTCCCTCCCTTTCTGCCCTGGATTCCCATGGGGCAAATTGCATTAGATGGCCCTGTCATGGGGGATGTGAGGAGAAAGCCAAGCTCAAGCAGGAGCAAGTACCCCCTGATCCTGTCTTCGCCTGCCTCCCTCTCTCTCCTGTTCTTTGAGCAGAGTATTAGATGACACTGTTGGGAAGGGGACAGCCCACCAGGTGTTGTCTGGCCTGCCTGCCTCTCTCACACAGGTCAATTGGTCTTACACAAGAATATGTATATGCCATGATATAGGTGCATGTATGACATACCCTCCAACATTTCACAGATGAAAATAGGGACACACATGTGAATTTGTAAGAGGTATGGTTAAGCAACATGAAGGTGTGATCAAGAGGGTGTGGCCAGGCAACATGAGGGCATGGCCAAGGGTATGGCCTGGCAACCAAAGGGCATGGTCAAGTACAAAAGTTATTAGAGGAAACACAAAATCGTATATATTATAATTATTACACTATTATATAGTATTTTATAGTATTTTATAAGTGGCTTTTGTAAAAAATTTTTTTACTGTACTTAAACCCTTAATTGTTGATATCTGGTGTTTTTCGGGGGGGGGGTCAGTGCTTGCAGGGCAATCTCTTTCTTTTTGTTTTAAAATTGTCAGGATTGGTACAAATTCAACAGGTGAAGCTTACCCACCCACCCCACACCCCCAAACATGGAGCTTCAGAGAGAAAGGAAACTTTCTTGCATTTCCTTCTGACACTGTAAACTCACCTGTTAGAGGCAAAGAGTCAGCTCTGTTAGGAAATAAAATCTTTGGCAATAAAAAGATAGGAATCATGTGATTAATTCCCTCATTCACCTCTCTGTAGCCCAGGCTTTCACCCAGCTAATCCCTTTCCCACAGCAATGTGCAGCAGAGGCAGCAGGTAGAGCATGCGCACACGTGCGCACACATCCTAACCTGGCCCTCCCCGCTTAGCAGCGTCTGTTCCCTCCCTGCTTATTGCAGCTGTTCGAGCCTAAGCAGAGCTATCTTAAAGGGGCCATGAGCAAAATTGCAGCTAAGCTAAAGCTGCAATTTTGTCCATGGCCCCTTTAAGTAGCTTGCAGCCGTGTTGGCTTAAGGGTTTTCCTGAGGATCCTGGAATTTTCGGGGCAATTGGAGACTATGGTACGACTGTCACACTTGAAGATTTGTGCATGATTTCCCATACTTTTTTCTACATTGAAATGTAACATTTGACATGGCCCTGAGAAACTTTAAGTGATTCACCCAATTTTAGAAGCATCGCTGCATATTCATTTTTGAGGCCTAATTGTCCATACAGTCTAACAATATAAACAGATCAAGAGTAAGCAACAGGCTAATAAAATGGGATGCAACAATAATAAACTATATGCTATAAATTTTTATAACCCGAGAAGCACTAACGCTTTACAAAATCAGCATACATCACAAATGGTTTAT
The DNA here is from genome assembly GCA_021292165.1 of Shinisaurus crocodilurus. NCBI lineage: Eukaryota > Metazoa > Chordata > Lepidosauria > Squamata > Shinisauridae > Shinisaurus > Shinisaurus crocodilurus. Next base: position 265,820,579 of record CM037876.1, read on the forward strand.
ATCTGTGTGCAGTACACACAAAAAGTTCTTATGGTTTTCTGACATTCTCAAGGTTAATTATGGCAGGACAGAACAATTTACAAACAGCATAACAAGCCTTAGAATTTTGTAATATTGCTGCTTTCCATCCACAGATTTATGTAATTACAGGGGCGTAGTTCTGCCCACAGAAGGGGGTGGGTGGAAGCAGCTTTTCCCACCCCCTTTTCTCCTGTCCAGTTCTCAGAGCCACCCGAAAATGGATCTCCAGGGTCTGGGCCCCTGCTGAGTGAAGTAGACTGTGGCACAGGGGGAGATCACAGAAAACAGGGCAGAGACACCTCCTGTGAGTGGAGCAGAAGGTGCCTCCACCTGATTTTCTACAATGCCTCCCTTCCCCCTAAGCAGGGCCCCTGACCCTTGAGGGACCATTTTCAGGCGGCTCCAGGCCACAGGGAGGGGGGCAGGAAATTGAACTTCTGCCCACCCCCTTCCTTGTATAGATACCTCGATACAATCCTGAGTGACTTCAGATACCCAGAAAGGGGGAAGGGGAAAATCACAACTGCTTCAAATTTCTTGTTCTCAACACCTCTTTAGCCCTATTCTGGCATTATTGGAGCAAGGAGGCAACATGGATAGAGTGAGGCTGTGAGGGCATATATTTAAGCCCTGCCCTTGATATTGTGTAGTTCTTGCCAGCCCCTCACATTCATTCATTTAATTCATTCATTCATTTCTATTTCTATACTGCCCATTTCTATATCTTTAACAGCTATATAACAGACAGGTACATCGTGGTCCTCTCCATGCTGGGATTAGCTGTATCTATTGCATTTGGCTGGTGCAGATGGGTGAGAATGCCAGTTCATTTTTTATAAGAATTTGCCAATATTTGTAAAGTTCATATTTGGGAGAGAAAGAACTTGAGATTTTAAAAAACCTGAATGCTGAGAAAATGATACTATTAATTAAACAAAGCCAAAGTCACCGTGATCTGAATTACTCACAACAAATCTTATTTCTTTGCATTAATTACAACTTTTTAGTATCTTATATCCACATCCAAATTGTCAACTCCTTCAAGTATTTATAACAATTTCAAACATACACCAATAAACAATATAATCAAATTAATACAATATACATAGCTTGTATCTTCCAAAAGTGCTGGCCAAGCAGGAAAATGATACTGACAGATTTGCTCAATCTGCCTCTGTCTGGCTATCTCACATAGTTCTTAGTTCTGGTTGATTCCCAGAATCAGGTGGTCCTGGTAGTGTGATGTGACAAGTTTGGCTTTCTCAGAATTCCTTGAAAAAAAGTGAAACTTTGAATGCAGAAGAGTCAAGAGTTTCATATTCTGAAATCATTTATCATAGCAATTGTTTTTGCCAGCATGAGTTTCCTTACTGAGTACAATGGGATTTACAGATGATTATTTACCAAGTGGTAAATTAACCATGGTGTGCATGTAATCACATAGTAAGCCAGTTGTCTATATTGTCCTGTCAAGTGGTAAGTGGGTTTTATAAAAAAATCTGGGGAAACAGAGGAGTGGTAGCATTCTCTTCAACAGTTGGTAGGACAGTATAGACTATTAGTTTGTCAGGTGGTTATGTTCACACCATGATACTACTTGGTATTGGTAAACGGTTCTCTGTACAAAGTTATAAGAAGGATCCAAATAGTCTCTCCCCCCCCGCCCCAGTTCTTTACCTGCCAATATTCCTAAAATGTCTCCTCCTATAACTGCAAGCTAGTTTAGACTTCAGATAGCAGAATCTTTAAAATAACAGGTTATTGACAAAACTGTATTTTTTATTCCAGGGAGACATTGTGATAGATGCCAGCATTTCAGTAATGATATAAGCAATCTGTAACCTATTATAATTTCCGTTCAGAATAACTTAATTTTCATATTATTTTATATGACTGGAATTTTAATAGTGTTTTTAATTTAGAAAGAGAAGAATACTACGCATTACTAATTACATAGGAACATGGACTAAATAGCAGCACATCAAACTATATTCTGTAAATAACAAAGATTTTAAAAAGTACTTAACCCAGCATAAGGAGTGGCACCAAGAAATTAAAGAATGTCATGTGTGGATAATCATAGCTTTCACAGAGAAAAAAAATTCAGAGAGGCATCAGTTCTGGACTTATTATTGAACTCTATCCATATATTGTACTGCTGAAGTCAAGCTGAGATAAATACAGGTGCTACTTATTGGCTAGCAGTGCAAGAAGTTTAATTGTTTTCAAGTAATTTAAAGATAATTTATTTGTACATATATTTCAAAGCCCATAATTTGACAGACATAGTTATGCCTAAATCACTCAAAGTGCATATCAATGAGTCAAGCAGAATTCTTAAACAATCAAAACTTACTTAAAAGAAATTTGAATTAAAGCTGTTTGATGGCACTTGCATTTTTCACATGTAAGTAGAGCGAAAAGGAAAATAAATTCTTTATTAGAAATGTGGATATTTTTAATAATAAATGTCACATGCCATTTCTAAACTTGTCAGTGAGATTCTGCACTCTTGGCAAGGGAGATGCTCATTGCAGCAATTTGGTGGATAATAGTATAAAAGGTATGTTTTTTAAATGAAGAAAACCAGTTCACTATTTTGAAAGAACTCATAATCTATTTTAAACTGTCATTCGATGTTTCTGACTTTCAGTTAGATGGTATTTCCAAAATGTCAGTCTGAGATTTTCCTTCAACCATCACCCTAATAAAATCTGACGGCAAGGATATTACATCCAAACTTTCCCCCCATAATTAGCATGAAGGATCTCAAACAGATTAATCAGGAAAGTTGTACAAAGGGTTTCCGATGAATGGCCATGAAAACAGCAGTATGCCTTTTTTTAAAAAAACTTGTAATATAGGCAAGATGGATGACAATCAGGAGACAAATGTATGGGCAAAGCTGTTTGGAGAGAATAGTTTTGTAGTGTATGATGTATGTTACGCAAATGAGCTTATTAGGACTCTCATCTATTTTATTATTGGTGCCCAATTTAATAGAGGCATTTAAAAAACAATATTTCTGCCTGACTCCTCGGAAGGAAGAAGATACATTGATATAATTGAAAGCAAATGATTGCATGTTGTGCCATTTAATCATGTCATTTTTCAGTGGCTGTTTCTTGCACTTCACTGCATGCTTATAGAATATTTAGCTTCAGTATAGATTAGGTCCCACCACCGGCAACTGAGCATAGTCCTTATTTTAGGTGGCATTTTCTTTTAACCTTGAAATCAGTTAAAACACCCAGATTTGCCAGGGTTTCTTTAGAAAAAGACAAGTAATCATTTACTTCCAGTATGTGACATTTAGGGTTTTTTTATTATTATTTTTGAGAGATTACCGGTACTTACTACTGGTTGTCCTTTTCAAGTCTCTAATGGAAAACCTTATTTTTCATCATTTATGAAGTGCACCTAGCTAATTTTTAGGACACAAGGCTTACCATAGCAAGCAGGAAGAATTAGAAACATGGCTGAAATCTCATGGAAAACTTTGAAAACTATTCTGTTGACAGGGAATTTAGTCGATATCTGATCAAGATACCTGGTAAACACAAACATGCATACACCCTGTTCTTATTTAACACCGCCTAGCTTTCTAACTGCACCATCCAGTCTCCTAACAAACAGTTCCTCTAGCGTAGGGACCAAACTAGCAACAAACTGTGAAACTGTCTTAGGCTGCTGGCTATACACACTTAACTGGGAGCAAACTCGGTGAGACTTGCTTCTCAGTAGACATATATAGGATTGTGCTGTTACTCTGTTTATCAGTTTCGTATGTCACTTGATCAAAGAGCAGCCATGCTGTCTGTTTGCATAGTTACATGTTTGCATGACAACTTTAAGCGTCCCAAACCAGCTTCTATATTTGCATAGATTTCATACAGATTCCTTCTATTTTTAGGTGAAACATCCCTTGCATATAATTTTTGATAAGTACATCGCACTTATCTGCCTGTGATTCTGCTTTGAGCCCTTTGTCTATTGCCCCAGGACTATCTGGCCTATGCAGTCACTAGCTTTGCTTAAATGATTTCTGGAGCTGGACTCCCCCCCCCCTCCAGGGCTAACTGACATCAACAGCCCTGTGGGAAGGAGCGAAGGAGTCAGGAGCAGGCAAAGGGATCATCAGGGCCTGCTCCAGCTGGACTCCCCCCCCCCCCCGACCCTAGGAGATGAGAGGGGATGCAGGGCCGCAGAGAAGCCAGTGTTTTTGTGAATGGTTGTGAACTGCCCAGAGAGCTTCGGCTATTGGGCAGTATAGAAATGAAATAAATAAATAAATAATGTTTGAGTAAGAGTGCAGTTTCCATCATGCTAACATCAGGATTAGTCTGGTTGTTCATATGTATATTTTGCATGTTACCCCATTCAAAAGTATATATGCAAGCTAGCTTAGGACAACGGAAAGTAGATAACAAGCCTGATGACTGGATGACTGGCAAACAGCGGCCAATCAGAAACTCAAGCCACAGCACAAACACAGAGACAAGCCAGCTGCTGATTGTTGAGCAGCCGGGCCTACAAGAGGTGTAGAAACAGATATGCTTCTGTGGGGTGTAAGTAGGAATGGGAGAGAATTTCATTTGATCCATATTTTTAACTGAAATGACCTAATTCACACTTCCAGGACTAATGTGCGAATCAGAATCATTGTATTGCACACCTGTCTGAATTTTTTAATGCAGTTCTCAGCTCCAAAGATGCATACAGAAATGCATATTTTAGGGGAAATTGCATACAAAATAGATATTTTATGAGAAAATTCATATTTTATGGAAATAATTGTACAATTTCAATGTGAATTTTCGTACATTTTTTAAAAAATGCATAAAATGGGACAGAATGGACTTATGACTGAACACATACAAAATTGACACAGAAATAGATGGATCTATCCATCCTTAGGTGGAAGACACAGGGAGAGTGGAGAAAGGGGAAGAGCTAGAAGTCAGGAGGTGGAACTAAGCCTCGTCTTGCTCTGTGCCTTCCTTCCATGTGATGTGAGAAAAAGAAAGCAAAGTATAGCAGCCAGTCACACAATAAGCAGGAACAAACCAGATATGGCTTCAGCAACAGGCCCCAGCAAGAAGCCAGCCATGCCAACTGCTGACGCTGTGCCTGTGGTGAGGGTATTAAAAGTTCTCTCTTAGGATCATTGGAGACATAACCATTTATAGAGCTGCGAGGCCACTTTGGAAGTGCACTCACTACATTTAATTTATATGTTCTCCTCCTCCTCCTCCTCCATTGTCTAGCTCTGAAGAGACTGACAGTAGAAGTTGATTATGGACCACATTCATTGGATGGAGTCAGTCATGAACTCTTTACCTCCCCCCAATTCCCTGAACAGTTTTGTCGATGATGGGGCCACAGTCTCGGTGAAGCTTTAGTGACATGTGATGTGCACTTCTGAAGTGAACATGGTCATGTGCAAGGGAGAAATGTTAAGAAGTACAGCATGGACATATTCAGTTAGGAACTGGAAGTGTCACCAGAGCTTCATTGGCAGAAGCGACATTTGATATGCTGGTCTGTAAATTAATTTTGTAAGTTGAAGAACTGGCAGATGTGTGTGAGGAAACCACCTCAACTTCTGCTTTAATATTACATCTGTCTTCACAGAGAATTCTAAGTGACAGTAAGAAACCCCATGAAAGTAAATATGGACAAGTTCAGGGAACATGTGAAAATGCATCACTGCTATAAACTGAATAATAGCATTAATGGTTATATTTTTCCATAATTAGTGGTATTGAAATTTGTCATTCAACTTATTTAAAAATTCAGAAATGTTAACAGGAGAGAGTTCCCTCATAACATAAATAATGGAATTCTGGCTATTATAAGAGTTAGGCAATTGAAGCAGTTATAGAATGCATTTTATTAATAAAGAGAACATCTGTATGAAATGTCCACCTGCTGATAAACTACGCAGTGTTACTTTACATTGGGATACACTTAATCATTTTAAGACATCTTCTAATGAAGCCTTATTGGGATTAACATTTTGAACACAAATACTTTTAGGCATTAAAACACCCATTCTAAATGAGATTGCATTGTCTTGTTTACCCTTGTTCATTAATAAGCAATCTGTTAGCTGTTAGAACAGTCCAATTGTGCAAAAGGAAGCTGATTAGTAAGTAATTCAGCTATATTGTGGATATAATCATAATTTTTGTTGAAGACTTTCAATTTAACAATCACTTTCTCATTATCCAGACACATAAAAAAAGAATATACGTATAGATATTAGATATTCACACCACAGAATTGCTTTTAGGAAATCAGCTTAACACTTTCTGAAGGAAAAAATACTTCCTTATGTACAAAATATCCCAAATGCAGTTTTCTTCTTATTTTTTAAAAGTTGTAGTATTTAGTTTTCCCTTTTGGAAATAGCAGTTTCCATTAGGGGGTTGCAAGATTCAATGTTTTGAGGCTCTGGCATCAATAAGCAGCTCTGATACTTTTCCCAACTCTTTTCTTACTAAGTGTAATTTCTTTCCACCATCCTGCTGACACCAAATTCTCCCTAGAAGGAAACTGAAAATGCTTGGGTGATAGCTTAGATTTTTCTCATGGGTTTATGTACTTTCATCTGTAGCATCCTGCAGAGAGAAACAGGTCACGTTACACACTTTAAATTGCCTAGTAAGCTCCTGAATGTGAAAAAGGACTTCCGTGCTATAATATGGTAGAAGATGATAAATCTACAGCAACTCAAAGCACAATTTGTGGGGGGGGGGGGCATGGCTGAGGGATTCATTTTCCTAAGACACTTGTGGCATTCCCCCCTTGGTGTCTCTCTTCAAAAAGTGCTTAATGCACTGTAATATGGACTGCAGATGTACACTGGAACAAAGAGGGATGTAGGATGGACAAACCAAAATAACATAATGTATACAACAGTGCTACAGCATATACAATAGTTCAAAAGTTTTCTTTGTCCATTATAAAAGTATTGCAAAAGTCACAGAGGTGGTGAAATCATACCTTTATTAGGACTTACAAATGTTCAGAATGCAGTATGACTATTTCCTTTCTGTTTTCCTTGATCATCCAGCCCAAGGAAAGCTATGTGTAACTCAAAAGTTGGTATCCTGCATTGTGAACCTTGGTTGTTCCTCATAAGACTGACCCTGTGATTTTTATTTATAATAGTTGCTGACCCTGTGACCGTAGTGCATATTCATATTTCATATGCAGTTCAGTCCAGAGACAGTTAAATAATCTTTTACAGTGCAATCCTATGCATGTTTACTCAGACGTAAGTCCCACTGTGTTCATGTACTCACTAGTAAGAGAGCAATCCTAAGGAGGGGAAGTGACAGTGGGTGTTGGGGCTTTGTCCCCCTCCCTTCCACTTAGGGCTGTTGCATGTCCAAAATTACTGTTCTCAGTGAAGGAAGTATTGTAGCACTTCAACTCATCCACACAGAGTTCTGGAATAGGCTTCCTGTTAGACTCTATAAGCCACTGCCCTGAGGGTCAAAGGTGAAAAATTGAATGAGTGCTACCTTATTTGTCTCCTAAACTTAGGCAATATGAACAATTATGTTGGGAGCCCACAACCTGGTGGGAAGCAATTTCTGAGAGAGCAGGACAGCGTCATCTGCATAAAGTAATATAAAAATCTTCAATAAGACTGGGTGGATATGAATCAATTGAGGCTCAAGTACTAGGAATGTCACTTTTTAAATGGTTAAACAAAAAAGGAGCCTTTATGTACTCCTCTCATAGTTAAAATAGAGTCAGACAGGTATCCAGTTTAACCACAATGCACCTGTATTCCAGTTTGACTATTGTTCATTAAAGAACCACTTCACTCTGCAAATGACCACTGAGTTTTTATACTTAGTAGAATATAGTGCATTGACATTGATCATTCTTCTGTCCACAGTCCCTCTGCTGTGAAATTAAACAGAGACGACGAGGTGTAGGCTCAGTGTTACGTTTGTGCCAGCACCTCCTTGATGATCAAGATACCTGTAATTTGAACGCAGATCACCAGTCAATGCAGCTGATAATTGTAAATCTTGAAAGAAGGTGGGAAGCCATCGTCATGCAAGCTGTCCAGTGGCAAACTAGGTTGCAGAAGAAGTTGGCAAAACATACAGTAAGTGACATCTGCCTGATGTTCTTTCCCTCCTACCCATCCACATAGGGTGTATTTTTCCAATGTCTTTCAGCTTATTTTGATATATTCATTAAAAGTGCAACAGCAGCCAAAAAATTAGATTCTGGAAAGCTTCTCTCAAAACATACAATGTCAAGGGGATCAACTGATTAATGGAGTATGCAGAAATAACAACAACACACCAAAAAAACCACCTTGATTTCTGTGTTTTTGACCACATAAATTCTGATCCTTTTAAGGCACTAGATGGATTTTGCAGTGGTAGATAAACATAGTCAACTCTTTTTGGAATTAGACCAAAACATTTCTCGTATATCATAATATGATATAGTACAGTTACTTATCTGGATCTCTGTAAAGTAGATCCTGTCCCTATTCTGAATATTCTGTTAGTCCACCACTAGTATATATCTGTAGGCTTTATGCTCCCGCACTCAACCACCCCATCACCAACCACAACCTGCACCACCACCCAGCCACCACCCAACCACAACTTCTACCATCCCTAGTAGATAACCTTTGGCAGTAAATGTTTTCTTCAGGTTTAAAATATTAAAACTATAATTGTTCTACATCTAATCTACTTTAGTCTGTCCTGAGACAGGCTACCCAATATTTAAAAGCATCCTTGACATATTCTAGCCCAATCTCTTCTTGAAAACCTAGGAAATTCTGCCATTGGCTTCAATGGCCAGTTACGGATTGGTTGTTTCATTTGATCCATGTCTTGCTTTTTGACCAGAGTTCCTAAAGCAACTATAAAATATTATAGGAGCAGTGCTCAATTTTGAAGTCCAGGAGCTCATCATGACAGCCCCCATAGCCACGACTTCAAGGAGAGCCCATAGCCATACCACCAAGGAGTGTCAAAAACTCTGTTGATCCATTATATATAAAACCCCAAAGAGCAGCACTACATAGCATAATACATAGCAGCACTACATATAGTAATAGAATAGTGAGCTCTGGCACATGGTGGTATAGTGTTTAGCATGTTGGACTTTGGCTGAGAAGAACTGGTTCACATCCCTGATCAGCCATGGAGTTCACTGGATGACCTTGGGCTAATAACTGTCCAAGCCGAGCCTACCTCCCAGAGTTATTATGAGGATAAGGTGGGGCATGGGAAGTCCATACCCATGAATACTGGCACCACTCTCAGCTCATTGGAGGAAGGGTGGGATACAAATGAGATTAAATGGATTAAAGGATTGTATATTTTGCACGGCCTGCCATTTCAGATGCTGGTGAGGCTCATTTTGAACTTTTTATAAAAGAGTGTACGATAGTTGTGTTACTTTCTAACATACAAGGACAGACACCTCTGTGTCTTTTAAAATAGTGCAGGAAAGGCTCTTGCCAGGTAATGAATGCATACAGGATGTCCTGTATTCCAACCCCCAAACCTACGACACTGGCAATTACTAGGAATAGGCATATGATGTTGTCTTTGCCTGTCTCCATCCTATTCCCAATTCTCTCTTACACAAGCAGTTGGTCTTACATGGCAGTGGTGAAGGAGGAGACAGTCAATCCAGCTGATCCAGAAGCAGACATGTGCTGATAAGAGTTTCTGTTTTATTGCACTTACAATATCAGCAGCTGCACTGTTTTTGTTTTGTTGTGTTGTGTTCCCACTCTAATTTCTTCTTCTAGAACTTACTGTTCTCTTTTGCCTGATGCAGAGGCAAGAGACAGTTGTGGGAAAACCCTGCAGGCTGCTTAACACACAAGTGTAAGCTGTCACTGCAACCAGAGTTACTCTGCTCTTTCCCAGGTGAGCTGCTGCTGTGTGTAGCTGCAGTTCCTCTAAATAAGCTGCTATGCCCTAATTAAAGGCTAGTGTTGCTCTTGAACAGGAGTGAAGTGGCTCTATTTGGATAGGAATCGATTGGAAGATGAGGTAGGGGGAGTATACACACACTGTGTGTTTTCTTGATGTCAGGATGCTGGAGAACTTCACAAGCTCCACACTGCTTTGTTCTCGCTTTGCCTGGGGTAACCTAGATGTATTTGCTGGACTGAAATACCTTTTACCTGGTAGGGAATACAACCTTCCATCTGCCAAGAAATGGCAGCCATTAACAACTCTTGGTATAGTTATTTTATTTTACCTGTAGGCTTTATGTTTGTTTTGGGGAGCCCCTCACTACAAATGTATACATAGTATGAAAATGTAGGTATCTGTATCGACAGCATTCTCAAGTGATAAAAGAGTTCTTAGAATCAGAATGCGCTAGCTGGAACTGAATTTAGTTAGTCTGTCTTGCATTCTCTCTCTCTCTCTCTCTCTCTCTCTCTCTCTCTCTCTCTCTCTCCCTCTCCCTCTCCCAATTCCAAGCTGGCATGCTACAGCATTTCCTTTCATTCAGTTCCTGTGTAGTCATTTCTTGGGCTGAACCCAAGACTGCTTTCTCTGCTTTGCCTATCTTTCTGCACTTGATGGTGTGCCAGTCTTGGCACATGAATAGTATCCCTGGGAAACAAGTTTGTGTTTTTTTTTTAATTTGAGGTTGCCCACAGTATACTGTAATATATGAAAACAAATGGGATGTGTTTACATCTCTGATGGCATCTGACTCAGTATTGGCAAGAGTCATTGACAGTGAAAACGCTGGCCTGGCTGATTAGATCATGTCTTACGGAAGTTCAGGAGTTGCTTCCATCTATTTTTTCTTTTAATACATCTACCAACATTTTCCTTTGTCTGTTTTTCTTTTTATCCTATTATTATTGTTCAAGGATTATGTTGAAATTACTTGTAAAGAGCATGGAGATTTATTTCTTTTTAGTAGCTTTTAAAAAGATATTTTAAAATGGTTTACTATGTACTACTTTCACAGTGCAGTCCTGTACATGTCTACTCAGAAGTTGTGTTCAGTGGGGTTACTGCCAACTAAATGTGTATTGGATTGCACCTTTATAGAATCATAGAATAGTAGAGTTGGAAGGGGCCTATAAGGCCATTGAGTCCAACCCCCTGCTCAATGCAGGAGAACAGATGTGGGCAGCCCAGGCAGTCACCCACCCATCCAAGCACTGACCCAGCTCATACCTGCTTAGCTTCAGCATGTGGCCTGAATATTCTGCAAACCTGAATATCTAATAAAATATTCCTTCTCAGAATACAGAAGTTAAGGTTGCTGGTCCAATATAAGGTTGCTGTAGGACTGAATAAGTGGATGTTCTGCAAGAAAAAGTGTTGGTATATTGTTTCTCATTTTGTCAGCATATGTCAAAATGGCAGTTGGCATAAGATTACCAGTTGGAGCAATCCTGAACACCCTTTCACCATCCAGTCATGTGTTTCATTAAGTCTTCTTGTATAATGTTTATTTCATTTAATTAAGTGAGGATATGTGAATTATTCAAATTGGCAGTCTGTAAAGTGAGTTGTCACATTGTCTCAGGTGTCAGAGGTACACAAAGCTAAGAGGATTAGGATGTCACTTCCTGGTCAAAGTTGTAAATAATGAACAGATGAGTCCAAAGCAAATATCATTCACATCCGCACTCAAATAGATGCCACTTTATTTGCAGTACAAATATATATTTTCCAAGGATTGGTCTAGTTCTTGCTTGGATGAATTTCAGTTGTTGCAGCCTGAGGATGCTGGCAAAGTGCTTGAAGGGGTGCAACCTATCTCCTGTATCTTTAGCCCTCGTCCATCTGGCTAATTACATCTAGTCTTGGGGGAGTGACTTGTTGGATCCAGGAAGTAGTGAAAGATCCCAACCACCTGAAAGAGGTAGCTATAAGACCATTCTTGAATAAACTCACTGTGGAACTAAGTGATTTTGGGAACTATTGGCTGGTCATGAATCTTCTTCCCCTTTGGGACAAGAGGCTCTAGTGGGTGATGACTGCTAAAGTCCAGACATGGATGAAATGGATGATCTAGGTGCCCTCCTAGCCAACTACTGCGCTTCAGACAGAGCAGACATGCAAAGCTGGGCCTTTGACAAAGTTTTTCATATGGGATTAGGTTTATATGGGAGAAGGCATTCCTTCAAGTATTGGGTATTCAGATTATTTAGGACTTTAAAGATCAACACCACTACTTTGCATTGAGTCTGGAAGCCAATTTTGAACCAATATAGCTGTTATAGAATTGATGTAATGTTCTCTCAGCCAGCTAATAGCAGCCATATTCTGTACTATTTGAAGTTTCCAAATGGTTTTCAAAGGCAGACCCATGAAGTAGTCCAGTCTGGATGCATACAGTAGTCCAGTCTGGATGTAAACAAGGCATGAATTAGCATGGCCAGCTCATTCTTCTTCAGGAATGGAAGCCTTGGTAAACTAGCCTGAGCTGATAACATGTACACTTGACCACAGCTACAGCCCAATTTTTTTAAATATCTTTCCCCCTCAATAACTCAATCTGGTTCTCAACATACCAATTTGTAATCTTCTTTTCTCCATTTGCCAAAACTTTTTTCTGCCTTGTCACTCTTCAGATCATTCCTAAAGGTCTTGCTCACTAGTCTTACATAGGGCACTAAGGATTTACTCCTATGCACACTTTCCAGGGAGTAAACCCCATTGAATTCATTGGGACTTACTTCTGAGCAAATGTGCGTATAATTGTTGTGTAAACAGATGTTACTATAAAAGGATGAGCAATAGACTCTGAGGGAAAGATGAGAAGGACCTAGGCCCATATCTCTATTCTTAAGCTATTCTTCTTATCAAGGTTCCTGAATTCTTGCTGCCTTCCTTTTATGAAGGGTTGTAAAAGCTGCTCATATCAGCAGAATTACCACTGCTACAAGAGCTCAGGCAAAACAACTCTTCCAAAAGAGGGAATATATTCTTTTCAATTCATTACCTATGATTTCACTGTTCTAGCTTTGAAATCTGTCATGTGTGGAAAGCTACTATTCTTTTCTTTTCTTTTTCTTACACAGCTTAGAAGTTGTTAATTCCCACTAGAAGAGGGATAGAATTTTGAGCTATCATTCAGTTTTGGGGTGCCCCAAATGGAATACGTTACTTGTTCTCTGCAGTATTTTTTCTCTGCAGATTTTTTAAAATGTGGTTTTGAAAGGTGCTTCCTTTCCATCATGCAAATTTTTCTTTGCTGCTGAACGTGTCTGTAAGTACAGTGTACTATGTGTCCAGCACAATTCCCATGTGCTTTGGCTTTGAAAGTATGCTGTACATCCAGCCACATAATTGAAAATAATAAGGCCACAATAAATGGGATGGCCTTAGGGTATAACACCCAAGGGATTCAATTGGTGTCGCTCTGCATCAATGTCCATGCATCATGGTAATTGAGGTAACATAACCAATTACCACATTTTAATTAGAGTTGTAAGAACTTGGAAAAATCTGCAGTGGTGAGACAGCTTACTTTAAAAAAAAAAAAAAACCCCACCACCAAGCATTCTCTTTCCAGAATGCTTTTTTCTTGGATGCTTATTCTTAGGAGTCAAAGAAGCTGCTGAAAGTACCATTTGAGAGGAGGTTGGGAAAAAATCCCAGATTCTTTATAATGAATGAAAGCAAACCTGGAAAACAAAAATGTGCTAAAATGCTGCATTGCTGTTAAGCTGATATCTTCATCCACTTCTTCTTTTGTGCTTCTCTGACACTTTAGGGAAAAGAAAACAGTCCTTCATAAAGTTGGTTCTAAATTAAGTGTCCCTGTTTTTGCTTTTCCCATTGGTGCACTGCTTTAAAAAAAAATCAATGGAATGATGCTCATTACACATTTTGAAAAATCACCTATTGAAGGGACAAATGCACTAGTTATCACTTTGTCGTTTCGGTACACGTCGCCTCTCAGTACTAACAGCACTTGGCATCTGAAATTGCCTAATTGCAAACTAAATAATTATTTTGAACAACGAGAACTAATGGGGAAAGAAGCAGTATAAGAATTCACCACATAAAGACCTCTTTCTGTAAATTGGCGTGAAAACTAGGAAAGAAAGACAGTCAGCATCAGGGCCAGCTCCAGGCTTCTGAGGACCCTTGGGCGTGAGTCATGACACTCTCAATGAGCCCCCTTCTTCAGTGAGTCTACCTTCCCACCGCCATTGTCACCAGCTGCTATTGCTCCTCATCCTCTTGCTCATCAGTGCTACCAGCTACTTCCTTAACAGACAGGGAGACAGTGAGCAAGTAGGCAATGGCATCGCCTGCTCTTCCTCCTTACCACCACAGCTATCTGGGCCAGAGTGAGAGGCAGGTGAACAAGCAAGTTGCGATGGTGAAGAGGAGGAACAAGTCCAGGAGGCCCCTGCCCTCGGGAGGTGCCAACAATGCCTGCCCTTGATGCTGGCCCTAGTCAGCATCCTGTACAAATTATTTGCCCCCTTATGTTCCAGTAATACCAAAGACTTGATCGAAGTCTTCCACAGGTTCCTTTGTTTACGTAAGAAAGTTGTGTAAACAGTTGCATGTTATAAGTAATTGCTGTGACTTCAGTGAATCGACTTAGTAAGACGTGTTTTGGAACTATTGTGGCATTTGTATTTATATTCTGAAAGTTATTTATTCATGGGGCGTTCGCCTCAATCTAGAAAACAGGAAGCGCAAGAGAAGGTTGCACACTGACTGTTGTACCTGCAGAAGGCTATTTGGTTATTAGGAGGATTGAAACAGGGTGCATGGGGGGTGGAACTCACTCCCTCTTCTCCCTGCCTGGCAGGTGCTTGGCTCTGTCAAAGGTAATCTCTAGTGTTGTATGTACTAGGAGGACCATGCATGTACTCCCTGACCCCCTTGGTGCTGGATACATAAGAACATAAGAATACCTGTGCTGGATCAAGCCAAAGACCTATCCACTCCCAAAGGGACCCACAGTTATGTAGTAGCTGGAGTGTTGGACTGGGACTTGGGAGATCTGGGTTCTAGTCCCTACTTGGCCATGGGACTCACCGGGTGACTTTGGACCAGTTACTGACTCTCATCCTAACCTACCTCACTGGATTGTTGTGTGAGGATGAAACGGAGAGGAGGAGGATCATGTGTGCCGCCTTGGGTTCCTTGGTGTGGGGGGGGGGGAAGGCGGGATATAAATGTAATAATAAAAAAAGAAAGCTGAGTGTGGAAAGCTAAGCAGGGTCAGGCCTGGTTATTACTTGGATGGGAGACCCCTCCTCTAGTTTCCTGCATTGAGCAGGGAGTTGGACTCGATGGCCTTGTAGGCCCCTTACAACTCTATGATCTATGAAATCTATTAAATAAATTAAAATACTCCAGCATCCTGTTCCACATAGTGGCTGAATAGATGCCTCTGGGAAGCCCACAGACAGGACGTAAGTGCAAGAGCCACTGTTGTTCCCCAGCAACTGGCATTCAGGGGCATACTAACTCTGATCCTGGAAGTAACATACGGCCATCATGACAAGTAGCCATGCAGAGGCTTTCTACCCTTGGATGGATGGATAGATAGATGGATGGATGGATGGATAGATAGATAGATAGACATACATCTGCAGTGTGATATATTTCTCATATACATTTTAATATATTTGTCAATACACATATGTATTTCTATATATATTTCACATTAAAATGTCACTCATGAGAAAGGTAAATTGAGGGGTATGCAGAATTTTCATTTTCTTTATCTATACAGCATTTGTGTCATCACAGGAGCTCTAATCCATATTCAGGTCTCCATGTTTGGTGTGCAGTAATATGTAAATTGCCTCGCCAGCTGCATTAAGCAGTGTTTGTTTATTCTATTTCTTTTGGCACTGCATGCACCTGAACCTTTGCCAAAAAAAAAAAATTGTGGCTGCTTCAGGGAGCACTGTTCTGGAGAAGGAAGTTTTGAAAGGAAATGTTCATATCACAAATGAAACTGTGCTGTATGAAAACAACCAAATCAAACCAAACTTTCTGTTCCTGGAAATATTTATTTAAATATTTATTTACAATATAAAAATGATGTGTTTGTTATAATATAATGAGGACACTGAATTTCTTCTGTTTGCACTGACTCTGTAAACAAAGATGCTGCACCGAAAGCTTGCTACATTTGGCAGTTGGCTATTGGCTACAGCGAGTAAAAGATGAACATGGGAAATTTAAGGGAAATCATTTCAACGCAGCATAATTCATTTCTCTTAATGCGTGGCATTTGAATGCATTTGGAGTTGGACAGCTGTGGAGCTTAAGTGTTAAAAAAATGGCATTAATGATGCATGGAGCTCTCTGCTTATGCTGGCAGTCCTCCTTTCAGTCTTCCAGTCTGACACTTCCTCTTTTATCCATCCAGCTAATTTCCCCTCTTTTGTGAGGAGTAACTGTTTTCACACTACTGCTTACCCAGCAAGCCTCCTCATTGTTTCATGCTTAATTATCTTCTTGAGCTTCACCTTCTCAAGTGAAGAGAAAAAGACTTGGGCCTCCCCACGGCTCTAATGAAAGCTCAGTTTTATAGATGCACTGTGTGAATAAATGCAGTGTCTGATCTAGCAACATAATAAATGAGTTCCTAAAGTTTATGGAGTCATCGTCTATGCGGTTGGTTTACTCAGCAGTAGATGCTGGAGTTTTGTGATTAAAAAAAAAATCATTTTTGGCAAAGAGGGGCAAACTTTAATTCATCATGGAACTGGAATCCATGAACGTCTCCCTGGATTGGACAAAAGCGCTTCCCATTTTGCATACTTCCCCTGTTCAATTAGACAATGGAAAATTAGATCAGTGCCATTAATATCAATATCTGTTTCCCAGTTGCTAGTGGTTTCCAGTGCCTGAGTTGCTGTACACCAGTCTTCCCCAACTTGGTGCCCTCCAGATGCGTTGGACTACAACTCCCACAATCTCCAGCTAGCACCTGAAGATAATGGGACTTGTAGTCCAACATGTCTGGAGTGTGCCAGGCTCAGGAAGGCTGCTGTAGACCTATTGCAACCCATTGCCCTCTAATCTAAAACTATGTTTTTACTGTAATTATAGCATTTGGGGCACATCACCACTGCTATTATTAGAACTACTATGCAGTTTTGGAGACCATTTCTATGACCAAAATCACTTGTATGCAAGCAGTGGTATGTACTCAAGCACAAGCTCACAATGCTCATTGATTTTCTACCAACAAACCCCAAAGTTTTGCAATTCCACACTTAGAACATCTGTATACTTAGAGCAATTGCAAAATGTAAGGCATTTTTTAAATCTGCAAGCAGTTAGGTACACAACTGGCTGAAACAAACAAGGAGATGTACAGAGAGATACAAACAACATTGCTCTGCCTTTGGGCTTGCAATCTAATTAAGATAACATGGAAAATGAAAGAAGAGAAGAACTGTGATAGTGGCTTAAGTGGTGCATACTGGCCCTCTTTAGGTAAGCAGGCTGCTTTGTATATATATTACTTGCTGGATCTGGAACCGCAGGCATAAATCGGATGTGCATTCAAATGCACATCAGAATGCACATACAGGTGCACAACCAGCTTGTGAAGGCAGTATGCCTTGAAAGGCAGGGCATAAATCTGAATAAATAACAGGGATGGGGACTCGGACTCGAAGACTCGACTCGTGAGTCGGACTAAGTCCCCCCTCTGACTCGACTCGGACTCGAGTCCCAATATTTTTAATGGGACTCGAGACTCGAGATCAAGGACTCTTCAACATCCCTGGGCTGTGCCAGAAGGAGTGGAGAGGAGCGTGATTGCCGGCGAAGAGCACATGGAAGCGAGGTGTGCTGCTGCTCGGCCACTATGGATGGCTACCAGGAGTGCAGCCCCAACAGTGTGTCAAGATTTATTTTGATTGATGTGTTGCGTACTTGGGAGAGGCAGAAGAAGGACCTGAGATTACTCTGTGTGGCTGCTCTGAGTGTGTTTTTTGTTCCAGCAAGTTCATCACCAGTGCAGCGGGTGTTCAGTGAGGGTGGAATTGTGATGAGATCTCACCGTTCCAGAATGGGGGCCAAACATTTAGAAAAAATCATGTTCCTCAAATGCAACATGGATAAGTTTTAGGAAGTACAGCAAGTTTATTTTTTTAAATCATTTTTCTAAAATGCAACCTTTCAGACATTTTGGGTTTGGCTGCCTCTGCCTGCCTGTCTGGGGTTCCCAGCCTCCTCTGCCTGCCTGGTCTCTTCTTGACCAGTTCAACAGTTGAATGTCCAAGACAAACGCCTCTGCCTGCCTGCTTTGGGGTTCCCTGCCTCCTCTGCCTGCCTGGTTATTTTGGGTTTTTCTGCCTGGTCTGTTCTTGCCAAAATCAGTTGCAGAGTTTTGAAATAAAAAGGCACACTTGTGCCTAGAATTTATTTAAACCACACATCTGAAGTAGCCTTATTTTGTTGGGAAAAAAACCCATTGATTTTAATAAGGACTCGTGGAGTCTGCTTTGGGAGTGACTTGTGACTCGTGACTCGTGAGTCACCATTTTGGATCAAGGACTCGGACTCGGACTCGAGACTCGGGCCCAAAGACTCGTGACTCGACTCATGACTCGAGACCAAGGACTCTTCAACATCCCTGATAAATAAATAAAGTAAGGATACAGACTGCATTGGTTTGAATAAGATGAACATTCAAATGTATATCCCCTTTTACATTCTGGCACAACTAGTCATGCATACATTTATTTTTAAGAGCTGGATTGGGTGCTGGTGTTGATTTTTATCATGTAGGCCAGATAGCTAGAGTAGCAAAGATCTTGATTTCTGAACCGAGACTAAAATATTTCACACATTCTTAACTTCACAAACGTTTCACTATACCAAGTTTACAATTTGCCTCATAGCACCTCTGTAGTATAAATATTTATTTATTTATTTATTACATTTATACCCCGCCTTTTTTCCTGCAAGGAACCCAAGGCGGCTTACATAGTCCTCCTCCTCTCCATGTTATCCTCACAACAACCCTGTGAGGTAGGTTAGGCTGAGAGTCAGTGACTGGCCCAAAGTCACCCAGTGAGTTTCATGGGCATTAAAAGGTTTTGAAGTGATTTTTTTCTAACAACACAAGAGTGTTTGTTAAAACTAGAAGAAAATAACAGGCCATGATAAATGGCATGCATTTGTTTAACAATGTAATCCTCTACTTGTCTATGTAAAGGTAAGTCTCATTAAGTTCAATGGGGCTTACTCCCAGATAAATGGGTATAGCAGTGGTATAGGATTGCTGTGTTAGATATATTAGATATATGTGTTTTATATGCATAATGAAGGAAGTGATCCTGTGGACCCTAGACTCTGACCTTGGAGCTGGGAATCAGAGCTCTGACCCCCCCCCCCCGCTCCGCCCCTTTGCAGCCAGCACGGAAAGACCTGCACCGGCTGCTCTCCAAGGTTGGGGAAATGACCTCGGACATAGGTAAAAGGCAGTGGAGTGGGGAGGGGAGGGGAGGAGACTGGCCAGGATACGAGGTATCTTGAAGCTGCTCCAGCCTCCTTCCCTCCCCCTTTGAGATGCTCCAGCCAGACAGGCAAAAAAGCCCATCTAGCAAAAATGCAGGTCAGGAGGACAGGGAGGAGAAGATCACCTCCGCTGCTTCTCCCGCTCTGCATTGGATGCCCATAAGCCTCTGAGTTCGAGGCTTACAGGCATCCTGATGATGATGATGATGATGATGATGATGATGATGATGATGATAATAATAATAATAATATCATTTTATTTATTACCCGCCTCTCCATCTATACAATAGATAGAATTGCACCCCTAGGCTATTAAGTATATGTTGGAATCTGAGACTGGGGGAAAAACAGAGTCAAAAACCCTGTTCCCCAGCAGCAGCAGATGCAGCAGTGGTGTGACAGTGGCGTTAGTGGCAGAGGCTAGTGCAGTAGGTTAAAACAAAACCGAAGTCAGTTTCTTTAGAAAAAGGTTTACTAAAAAACTAAGACTTGAAACAAAGATACAGGAACACAAGCATGTACAGAGTGCTATATACAAAAAATATCAGAGAACAGTATGTTAGACCCAAAAAAGAATAACTGTCTTAACATACACAACTTTCTCCTTACTAAAACAATGCTTACTCATAAATTCTAACATCCAATGCCTTACTCTCAACGCCCATCGTCCAACCAACAACCACACACACTGTTCACCTTTAAATACAAATTTGTACAGGCACACCCATTGTATGAGGTCATGCCACCTGCATACAATTGACCTTGGAGCCACCAAGAAAAAACTGTAAGACCATTTTACTGTGCCAAAGGTGAATTACCTCATTGCAAGACCTTGGTCAGAACTGCCTGTTGCTAAGGCAGACTTTCTTGCCCGAAGGCAAACCAGAAGATTTGGCTCCATATTCTGACAGTATATAGATGTTCTTCCATAGAAAATATTTCCTAGTTGGAGAGGCTGTGACCATCAGAATTAAAATATTTTGACATAAGTTGCATGAGTTTTATCAAGACTGGCAGAATGATCCCATGGGGGCAGGGGAGGGAGAATCCATGGCAGAGGAACTGTCATTTCCTAAGCCCTGCAGGGCTTGTGGCGACCGGGGCAGAAGGGATGGAGCTTTTTTCCCCTTCTATTTTTTTGGGCGCTGGTCTTTCGTTTTTAAAATTTCCCTCCCATTGCTTTCAGTGGAAGGGGAAAAACTAAGCCAGCTCCAGAGGGCATGTCCAGTAGATCCAACCCCTCCCCCAACATGCCCCTTTTCAACCTCTATGGATGGCAGAGCAGCAATGGCTGCAGACCTTTCCTCCATTGCAACAAGGAGGACTCCAGGGATAGCCCTCCTTCCCTGTCTGTGGAGGGAGCTCCATAACATCCAACAGTCCCTCAATGGCCTCCCTGGGAGCTTTGGATTGCTTTTTTAATTTGAAAAATAACGCATAATTTCTATCTTTAAAAAAAAAAAACCTTCTCTTGCATCTGCGATACCCATTAGAAGTCTTCTGTCCTGGGTGTTTTTGAAACTGTCAGCTTGACTTCTAGTGTTTATTGAAACCCCAACTATGTCACTGAGGAAAGCAGAAACCAAAATGGTTGACTAAACAGTATTAAACCGATGTCTGTTTGGTCATTCACTTTATATACACACATACAAAACGTGCATACACACAAATATAGATACCCCCCCCACACACACACACACACACACAAATACAATACATATTGAGATGAAGGGGAAGATACCTTGCTTTATTTTTTGTTAGCATGAATAACTGTTGTACTTTTCCAGAAGGAGAAAAAAAAATGCATATATTGTACTCGAAGTAATGTTGAGACCAAAATGACATTCAAGTCTGTACACATAAACACACACACATACACACCTGTCATGTAACCCCTTGACAGATGAAAAGCAAACCATAGAGCAGCAAAAGCAACTTCCAATAAAATATGCTGTGTTGCCAGATGTTATCAGCACAAATAAATCCCCTCTACCTATACAATTTGACATGTAAGCCAGTGATTGTCACTTAAATTGGTTTAAAATGTGATAGAACAGAAAGTAACCACTGTTTTCTGTAATATTTCTTTTTTGGAGTTGGAGTGTTAACAGTGCTTGAGGTATTGTACTTGCTTTAAACAGATACGCGCCACCCAATTTGTAGAAATTGTAAAATTTTCTTTAAATTGTCTCTTCTAAGCAACCAACATTTCAAACAGTATATCCTGGGTGTTTCCTTAGGAAATGTTTGTGAAAGTTCCTTTCTTCCACTTCAAAATTTGCAAGGAGCTTTTGCAACTATGGGCTAAGATCCAAAGTAGGTAGATAGATGATAGATAGATAGATAGATAGATAGATAGATTCCATCACCCTGCCACAGAATTCTGGTGGATGGACACAGTTGAATACAACTTATACACAATACTGAGCTAGACGGACCAATGGTCTGACTCAATATATAAGGCCAATGTTCTTCCTCATGTAAGGTTGGGGCCATGCTTTGGCAAAAGTCCAGATGGCTAATTATTTTCAGTACAGAAAATGATTTAGGAAAAAAAGGTTGGAGAAACTATATCTTGCCCTATTTTACACCATTAAAATAGTGGCTGGACACCTATCAGGAAAGCTTTAGCAGCAGCTTTCCTACATCAGCAGTGGGTTAGACTATATGACTCTAACAGTCCCTTCCAATTCTATAATTCCATTGCTGCCTTCTAACATTCCATTGCATTTTCTATCTACAAATCCTGCGAAAGGCTATGATTGTGCATGTAACAGTGAAAAACCTAATATAAGTGCTGAATTAGAGGTGTAGGTACTGTATACAATAAATTTAAAAAATGTAACATAGGTCTTGGATCTTTATCACACACACACACACACACACACACACCACTACTAATTAGCTTGTGCTTTAACTTTAATTACAGTAAGTATATGACTCTAATTACTCTTTCCTCTAGAGAGCCATGGTATAGTGTAGTATTTATACATATTTCTGGACCCAAAAATGTTGCAGTGTGAATATCCTGTTACAGTTAATGCTTGTTAATAGTGAGATGTAGGTGTTGCATGAAGAGGACAATTCTCTGTTTGGCTATAACACAAGGAGCCCCATTGAGAACATAAACATGAGGGAAGCAGGGGTGAAATAGGCACTGTAAACATGACCACTTCCCTCAGAAGAAGTCGCTGGCATGCTGGCATTTTTCAAAAGACAAAATCATTTTTGTTTCTCATCATGGCTCATACATACTTGAAGGTGGAGGCTGGCTTCTTTCTTTCATTTTTTACTTCCAGAGCTGTTCATCCAGTTGTACAGAGCACAACTAGCGCTTTACTAGTGAAAGGTAAAGAAAAAGTTGTTCTTATTATTGCCACTAATGTGAAGACAAGAAGATATTAAAATCGCAAAACACAAAATAAGAACAGCAACAGTAAAAGCAGCAATGAAAGCAGAAGAACAGCCAGAATAAAATAAATCATCCATCAATAGCTCAGGAAAATAAAACTGGCACTGAAAATCTAGAAAAGTATTCTGGAAGAGAGCCAGCATGGTGTAGTAGTTAGAGTGTTGGACTAGGACTTGGGAGACCCAGGTTCCGGTCCCCACTCGGCCATGAAGCTTACTCTGTGACTTTGGGCCAGTCACTAACTCTCAGCCTGACCTACCTCACAGGGTTGTTGTGATGATAAAATGGAAAGGAGGAGGATCATGTACGCTGCCTTGGGCTCTTTGCAGGAAAGGCAGGATATAAATGTAATAAATAAATACTAAAATAAGAGTGCTGTCCACCTTATCTCTGAAATCGGCAACATCCAGAGCAGGATCTCTGATGCAGATCTTAAAGAGCAGATGGGTTCAGATGGGAGCAGGTAATCTTTCAGATGCAATTTTCCTATATAAGGTACTCCCAGACAGCGCAGTCCTAGTGCTAACCATTAGAAGGTATTGGGCAACTGTTCCATCTTTTTGTTCTTAACGGATTTTCTGTGGTAAGAAAAAAGATGGGGAAAGTGGTGGAAAACACCAGAGAATTATGAGGGGAAGATGATGATGTCTCTGGTCCACCCCAACCCCCCTGTAAAATTCTGTGAATGAGGCAAAGTGATGGAGCCATAAGAACCTTATCTAGAAACACCCATGCTCTGAGATAATATAGTCCAGGAAAGATTTCATCCTCTGTTACTTCTACATGTTTGAATTAGAAAGATCTCAGTGATTTAGCTCAACACCTGCCCTAATATTTATCCTTTACCATCCTGAAGCATACCGGTCGTCAGTTTGGTTTTGTGGAATCGGTTCCAGCTTCTTCCTTCAGGTGAAGTGGACAAGGTGCTTTCATCTGTTAAGCTGACCACCTGCTTGCTTGATCCTTGCCCATCCTGGCTTGTTATGAGCTGCAGGGAGAAACTGGGTGGTTAGATGAGGGTGGTAGTGAATGCCTCCCTCAAGGAGGGAGTGATTCCATCAGCCCTTAAGGAGGCAGCAATAAGACCGCTTCTAAAGAAGCCCTCCTCGGATCCCCAAGATCTGAACAACTTCCGCCCAGTCTCCAATTTGCCATTTCAGGGCAAGGTCATTGAGCGAGTGGTGGGGGCTCAGTTGAAGGCACACTTGGATGAAGCCGATTATTTAGATCCATGCCAATCAGGCTTCAGGCCTGGACATGGGATGGAAACGGTCTTGGTTGCCTTGGTGGAGGATATGAGGAGGGCTTTGGATAGGGGCGAATGCTCTTTTCTAGTCCTCCTCGATCTCTCAGCAGCTTTTGATACCATTGACCACGATATCCTCCTGGACCACCTGGAGGGGTTGGGCATGGGAGGCACTGTATCGCAGTGGTTCCAGTCCTTCCTCCCTGGAAGGTACCAGAGAGTTGTTCTTGGGGAGGAGGCTTCGGACCCTCGGCCACTCACTTGTGGGGTGCCACAGGGTTCCATCCTCTCCCCGATGTTATTTAACATCTACCTAAAGCCGCTGGGAGCTATCATCAGGAGGTTTGGGGTGTGGTGTCATCCGTATGCGGATGACACGCAGCTCTACCTCTCCTTCAAGTCCTCACCAAGGTTGGCCGTTGAGACCCTGTCCAAGTGCCTGGAGTCAGTGGGTGGCTGGACAGGAAAGAACATGTTGAAACTGAACCCCGACAAGACCGAGGTACTTCTGGTGGGGGACAAGGGGAGGTTAGGGGATGTTTGTGAGAGCTGGACTGACCCGGGTTCAAAAGCTTCCCTAGCCAGTGACCCTCAGTCCCAGTCACGCAGGCGGAAGGAGGAGATAACAGCAGTTAATAAAGATTAAAGAGTTTATTTGTAAGACCCAATTACATGGGATTAAGGCAAGCAATGCATCTCTTACTCACTACATCATTGCAGATACAAATCCAATACCCCAGTGGTAAGGCTAGATGAAGTGAAGTCCAGAACAAGTCGAGACGAGAGGAGAAGGAAAGGAGTGAGGCTATCAGCAAGTGTGTTAGCTTTATATCACAGACAGACCCTGTACCTATAAATAGGATATTACTCACCCCAGTTGTATAACCTATTCATCAACATGTTGATTCCAAACCTGTCCAAGGTTGCTGAGTCATATCACCTTGAGACTATGTCTCGTGACCAAAGACCTTGTGTACTTGAACTCAAGAGACACCCACCATGTCAGGTGATAATCCTGATGTCAGGTGATAATCTCGTTCTGCCTATGCAAAACCCAACATCCCCCTGCTTTTGCATTTGTCGCAGAACGTGGTTATTTACCTCATACAACAGCAACAGCTTTGTTGACATCTGATGCTGTTTTTTCATCTATGGACTTTGAAAAAAAAAAAAACTTTCTGCAGGAATGACTTTACCTGCCAGAAATTTGAACCACCATCAAATCACTTCTGATGTATCCCTCCTCATGACACAGTTTTATTTGCAAACCCAAAACGTTGTGTATTGCTATCTGCCTGCAGCATAGCAATTCTGGCTTTGGTTTCCTGAAAAAACTGTAATAGGTTTTTCACATCAATCCCAGCATCATTTAAACATTTTTTACAATTTAAACTATTTAAACAAATGCAATAACTATTCAAGCTTTACAATAGCATTAATAGCACAATACATAATACAATGTATTCAGTTCAGTTTCAGTTGAACTCTAACTTCTAGCTGATTGTTTCTACAAAATCAATCGAACAAAGTATGGTTATAAAAATAACAAACTTCAGGTGTATTCTTGTTGTTCTTACTATCACAACCACAACTGGCATTTCTGTGAATCTGTAAGCCACCTGTGCTCTCACTTGTAACTCTTAGTCTGAAGTGTGATGTTCCCTCTAGATAACACACAACTCCTTTTCAGAGCTCTCCAAGCATGTCCTGTTGGTCTAACAGCCTGCCTATTACACTGACAGCAATACCTGGCCTTGTTGCTTATACAATGAAGCTCAACAGCCCAATGCTTCTGTGTAGCATTCAAACTGCTTTTCCATCAGCATGTGCTTGAAAATCCTCAATTATTTGGAGTCTCTCACTGAGTTAACTATCTCCAAATTCTCAATCACATCCATGATTTTTCTCTGGTTTGTTGCAGTAAGATACTGCCCTCTTGGTTCTCTTTCCCTCAACCTCTATTTACAAATAAACAGTTGATCCACCACCAAGCAGTTTCAATTCAATGAAATTCCAAACCCTGGATCAATTATATCATATTGCTTTTATCTGTCCAGAAAAAACAATAGATCATCCAACTAAACAAAGTACATACAGTCTATGTCCCTGTTCCTCCTGTTTAACAAACAAACATTGATCTGCCTCTCTGTGCAAATCTCAATTCAGCAATGTTTGAGTTCAAAACAGAATTCCAGCCTCCAGCTGATTTTAGCTTTTCCTCCAGAAAATCTCAGACAGTTTTCCATTTAAAGACTTCCTCTCATTTAAAATGCTTATGTTCCAATATTTCCAATTGTGAAATATTCATACATCTTTCCACATTCTTAAACATCAGTCTAACTGTTTCCAAAGCAAATTGTTGTTGCACTCATCTCATGATTATCCAGCTCCTTTTAACTAGGCAAAAATCACAAGCAACCAATCTTGCTATTTGTCATATAACCTTTTTCCAATCTGGTTAGTTTTCATTTAAAAAATCTATCTGGTAACAATGAGTTCCATGGACTGCTGTTTCTTTCACCAGCTTCCATGTTTTGTTCTTTATCCAAAGAAATTCAACTCAGCTTGCATAGCCTGAAGCTATGGTTTAGCTTCCTTAACAGACAATTTTTTCACCTTTTTGAAATTTTTAGCTTTCAAATGGCTTTTCCTGCAAATTCATCCTGATATCTCACAGGTTGTTTGACTCACCTGTTCCTTACCTCATCAGTTATCAGGTTCCTGTTCCAATGAACTTGCATCAATGATGAACAATCATTTGTCTAGTCTCCTCTAAACCAAATGTGTATCAGAGTTTGTCAAATTTACCTGACTGTCTTTCAGCAAATGCTTTTCTATTCTGACTCTGAACTTGATGCATCCCCTGCATTAACAGAATTAATTTTGAAAAATGATCTCACCTTTTCATTCAGCATTATACTCAACACTTCTAGATAATCTCACTATCCAAGTGTTGTTCATGTGAAACACAATATTCTCATTTCTAGAAAAATCTCATGTAAGCTCCCTTACAGATTTCTTCTAACTTTGAGGTGTATGTACCTACATATCAGATCCAAGATCCTGAAATGTTTCTCCAGAAGATTCCTCCTTCTACACTACTTTCCATAAGGTGTACAGTTCAATACAGAACTAAAACTTCTATCATGTACATAATCAAAACATTTAAGAGCCTCTACCCAAACCTCATTATCCAAATTAGTATCACCTCATCTGAGTGTTTGTTTACTCTTCCACACAATCCATGTGTTCAATATCACATCCTGTTAGAACATGCATCAAAAATATGCACTGAATTGAACTTCCCCCATATCTCAAAAGAAAATAGGTAACATGGGTAATATGCTTGTTTCCCATCCAAGCACAAAACACCTTGACTCTGTTCAATACTCCAGCTTTCTATCTAACATGTACACAACCTGTACTTCGTGTATTGATCAATTAACATCATGAAATAACGTGCTTTTCCTCCAAAAACCATCAGAGTATCCACAAGATCACCAAGAACAAATTTAAATGAAATGAACTGGTTTTTCAGCTTGCCTTCCAGTTTACCTGTTGAAGCTAGCATCCCTTGTTTATGTGCACAAAATTACCTTTCATGTGAAAATTACAATTTCCCAATGCTTTCCCCACAACACAGTTTGCATTTTCTTTCACAGGCCTGTGAATCTAAATGACCAAACATCATGTGATATGCATGCATGTACATGTCATACATATAAGCATTTAACCTTTTATAGTTGCATCAGTACAACTTTCCATTTCTTTATTACATCATTTGCAGTATGAAAGAAATAATCCATCTCTTAGCTTTGCCATATAAACATACCTACTAATTATGTGGCTTACGCTGGCTCAGCTTGTCTGAGCGTGGAAAGCTAAGCAGGGTCAAGCCTGGTTATTACTTGGATGGGAGACCCCTCCTCTAGTTTCCTGCATTCAGCAGGGGGTTGGACTCGATAGCCTTGTAGGCTCCTTCCAACTCTATGATCTATGAAATCTATGAAATCTATGCAGTATTTTACATTTTGCTACAGAAAAATCCACAATATACTCAAGTCATATATACATTCAGTACATTTCCTGACATTTCAGAGAGCATATATTACACTTTCTTGAATCCAAGTTATCCAAACTTTCAAGAAATACAGTTTCAAAAACATGACTGTTAAACCTCTGACCATTTGCATAGTCCTCTTCGTGCTTATTCATGTCCAACACAGAAAGCTTCGTTTAAACTAGCCACTGCTTCTGTTCACACACAAAATAATGTCCATTTTGTTATGTCCTGGGTTAAAACACAAAGTTTTTCCCATCAGCAGCACCCCTGCTGATTTCAAGCTCCTTCTTCTGTGATCCCACATGAAGAAAATGAAGAACAGCTTCACATTTTAAGCACAGCTTTCTTTGTTCAAAACTGCCGCGCTGTTTCCCCCTGCTGTTTTAAAACCACGCCTCCGCTGGTTTGATACAGCCTCCCGTGTAGTATCAAGTTTCCCAAGATACGTTCCTGTCACACGTGACTTAGCTGCGACATGACGCTCCAGACGCTTTACCCACGTCAGACGTAATCCACGCATTTGTAATCCAAGCCACTTGTTGATACAATGCAAAAGATAGCTGATCCGCTGCTGAGCGAAGAAGCAAACTGTAAAAGAAATATGATCCTCCTGCTGTAGCCTTGACTCAAATGAGTAGACACAGAGTCTCCTGGAGATTATTTCCTTGCCCGATACAGCTCCTTGACAATCACTCCAGCACACTGTGGAAAACGAAATCCTTGTGTCCAGCGTTGTTCACTTTTCAGCCTAGTAGCTGCCCGAACCGGCACCTCCGTTCCAGCTGCTTTTCACAGTCTGTAGCCTTGGATTTGCCAAGCCTGGCACCTCCGTTCCAGCTGCTTTCAAAACGAAAAATCCTTCGTCTCTCTGTCCTGCATTCTTCAGTTGTGCTGCATCCCAAGCCGCTGTTATCAGCTCTAGCAACATTGCCTTCCCAGTTTGTTTACAAACCGTTCTTACAAATAGTAAACAAATCCTTTAACCCTATAACTGCCGAATTTCTCCGTACTGCGTCTCTGTGGGTTTATCTGCCCATCTGAGATAACAATCTTATCTCTACTGATTATCTGGGCCCATAACCAGATGTGAGAGCTGGACTGACCCGGGTTCAAAAGCTTCCCTAGCCAGTGACCCTCAGTCCCAGTCATGCAGGCGGAAGGAGGAGATAACAGCAGTTAATAAAGATTAAAGGGTTTATTTGTAAGACCCAATTACATGGGATTAAGGCAAGCAATGCATCTCTTACTCACTACATCATTGCAGATACAAATCCAATACCCCAGTGGTAAGGCTAGATGAAGTGAAGTCCAGAACAAGTCGAGACGAGAGGAGAAGGAAAGGAGTGAGGCTATCAGCAAGTGTGTTAGCTTTATATCACAGACAGACCCTGTACCTATAAATAGGATATTACTCACCCCAGTTGTATAACCTATTCATCAACATGTTGATTCCAAACCTGTCCAAGGTTGCTGAGTCATATCACCTTGAGACTATGTCTCGTGACCAAAGACCTTGTGTACTTGAACTCAAGAGACACCCACCATGTCAGGTGATAATCCTGATGTCAGGTGATAATCTCGTTCTGCCTATGCAAAACCCAACAATGTTGACCTGATGCTGATTATAGGGGTGTATCGACTCGCCTTGCGCAGGCATAGCACGCCAAAATCATCCCCGCTCATACCCGCGCGATGCTCGCACGCACTTACCGGTCTCCGGGGGCGGCATGTCTCTCCGCGGCGACCTGCCTGCGCCAGCCACGCTGATCCCAGCACATCACAGCCCATTTGCCCTGATTTCCCCGCAAAAAACGTAGCGCGGGGGTCCAGCGCGCTGGCGCAGGGTCCTATTGCATCACCTCTGGCAGGCCAGAAGTGACGTGCCGGGACCAGCGCAGCCGGCGCCGGTGGCTCGAGCGGCGCGGAGAACAGCTCCACACTGCTCAGAAGATCAAGGCGGGGGGACACCACAGTGGACAGGAGAGGCGCCCCCCCAAAGGTTTGTGACCACCACTAGTGCTGAATGGGGTACATTTGCCCCTGAAGGACCAGGTTCACAGCTTGGGAGTCATTCTAGACTCCCAGATGTCCATGGAGGCTCAGCTGTCAGCTGTGAGCCGGGCGGCGCTGTATCGACTCCATCTGATACGGCAGCTGCGCCCCTACCTTCCTAATAATCATCTGCTCCCATCAGTGATTCATGCCTTGGTCTCCTCTCGCCTAGACTACTGTAATGCGCTCTACGTGGGGTTACCCTGGAAGACGTTTTGGAAGCTACAGATGGTACAGAACACGGCGGCTTACCTGGTTAAAGGCAGCCGCCGGCAGAATCACATCACTCCAGTGCTCAAGGAGCTGCACTGGTTACCAGTTGTTTGCTGAGCCGAATTCAAGGTGTTGGTTTTGACCTTTAAAACCCTATACAGCTCCGGTCCAGTTTATCTCAAGGAGCGTCTCCAGCAACACTAAGTAGGCCGCTCAATAAGATCTGCCACGGACGGCCCTCTCCCTGTCCCATCAGCCAGAGAAACCAGGCTGGTGGGGACTAGGAGGAGGGCCTTTTCTGTGGCAGCCCCCAATTTATGGAACTCTCTCCCCAGTGACCTCCGCCATGCCCCTTCCTTGATTAGCTTCCGCCATGCATTAAAAATGTGGCTTTTCAGGCAGGAATATGGGGTGGGTTAGGATTTTTAAAGTTTTGTACTCTTTTTAATTGTGTTTTACACTCTGTTTTTTCTTGTATTTTATTGGACTGTACATCATCCAGCTCAGAGTGGCTGGATGACTGGCCAGATGGGCGATTCAAAAATATAATAAATAAATAAATACCTGGCAGATACCAGACTATCCTGACATAATTTACTGTGTTTATGCTATATATCTGGATAGGATCCTAGACACTGTAGCCAGGATCCAAAGTACCAAATGGGTCTTCTGCATACACGTGAGCTATGAAGTTCCCTTCTTCCAGCAGCAGCTCACCAGCCCCTTGAAAAGCCTCCCCAAAGATCAAGGGTATCCCATGGGGTAAAAGGGCCTGCTCTTGGAAGGGAAAATAGATAACTCCAGTGCATGCATAGAAGTACTTTATGCACAAGCTTCTCTGGATCCAGGCCAAGTTCAAGACTTCAGCTGTGTGTATCATACAAATACTGGCATTCCCCACTTTTCATGTTATTGCTACTTTAGCTAAAGCTAATCCATATGATGAATTGAACACTGCTTCCAATAATGTTGAATACATCTTGAATCAGCAGTGAGAATTTTCATGGAGATTGGCCACAACACTGATTGTCATTTGTACTTGCGCTCGTGCCGTTGGCGCAGGGCTCTGAGACAGAGTCCAGGGTTCCAGTGAGCAGAATGACCAGGCAGGCTCCCAAATACAGCTTATAAGATGGCCACTTATGCATCACCAAAAAAGAAGACAAAACTGGATGCACATCTGCATAAAATTTGCATATGTCAATTTATATGTATAAATGCAAATTCAGAAATAATTGCTATCATTTAAATAGAAATACAGTACATCTCACCATGGTCTGATCCAGCATGGCTGCTCTTATGTTCTTATGTATGAATCAGTCCAAATGCCAAGCATCCTGCCTATGCCCATTTGTAAAGTGATCCATGAAGATGCTTGGCATGACATGAATTAGGGAAGTTACCTGCTAGTCTTGCATTGCCCCCTGCAGCCATCATAAGAGCAAACTTGCTCTATGATGCTGTGAGGCACTGTGCAGCACTTCTAGCCATGTACCATACCAGCTACTTCCTCTAGAGCCACTACCACAGTGTCAGACTTAGTAGTTTGCTTGATTCTGTGAAAGCAGAGGAACACCACCACGGGTAACCATTAAAAACAGGTTATTACAAGATTTTGTTACTGAGGCCTCAATATTTTCCTTTTGGAGAATGCTCTGTGTATGCAGTTAAATGACAAAAAGGACAAAAAGTAAGCTTTGAAATAAGTGAGCCCACAATTAAGATAAATGAGCTGAGGTTACATCATTGTGTGAATTTTACTGTTAAATCTACATGATGTGCAGAGTAAATGAAGCAGGCAAAAGCTGATTTACGGTGGCAATGTTATCTTCCCAACCAGAAAGGGACCAACATTTTGTATTTAAGAAACAATAGTTGGATTCTGCTAATTTAGAAAATCTATGGAATCTGGAGCCGATGGTAGTTGCTCCTGGTATGTACTTTGGAATAGGGGAGAAGCTTCGGGGATGTCACTTTAGAGCTTAAATATGGCGGTTTTATGTTATTATGTAGAAGGGATAAAACCTTATGGCCCTTTGTATATAACAAGTTTCATAATTTTTCTTATTTAAACAATCAAATGATAGAATCTCAGAATTAGAAGGGATCTCGTGCATCCAATATCCTGCAAAATGTCCAGTTAAAATGTCAAGTAAGGAAAGTGGATTCTGCTACACCACTGCACCACATCTTTTGAAACACCCCCCCCCCCATGAAAATGACTATCCAGCTTCTTTTCTTCACAGTTGAGCATACTTCTAAAAGAAAGGAAAGAGTCTCATGAAATTAGCTTTAAATGTTATATACATATAACTAACAATTTTAGAGAAAGGCAACAAGATTTTTTTTACGTCTTGCTTCATTACTCAAAGTTTCCCAGAGCAATTTCAGCATAGGCAATATATGAAATTAATGTAGTATTTGATTAGACTGATGGATTGTTTTTTACAACTAAAGTCTTTCACATTAATTAGTCATGCTAACCAGTAATTAATACTGCCTTTATCAGCAAGAAAACAAATAGTAATTCAAATAAAAATTCAGCACAGTTGGGTGTACTGGGTTCACATAACACACTAAGCCACAGTGGCTTCAGTAAACCCTAGAACAAGCCGTGGCTTTGAAGGGGGGCTTTGAAGCCATGGCTAAAAAACACAGACTGGGTTCTCACAACACACTAAGCCATGGTGTGTTCTAGGGTTTACTGTAGCCACCATGGCTTGGTGTGTTGTGTGAACCCAGTCTGCATAAAGGAATTGTTATAAGAACCCTAATAGTAGATAAACATTAATTCGCAGGATGGTTGTCCTGGGGGACATCATCCATGCTATGGCCCCTTGTTGGGAGTGGCTTGCGATTTTCATGCCTCCAGGGCAGGGCTCTCCAACCTTGGGTCCCCAGATGTTGCTGGCTTACAGCTCCCAGAATCCCTTGCCATTAGCCATGCTGGCTGGGTATGCTGGGAACTGTAGGCCAGCAACATCTGGGGACCCAAGGTTGGACAGCCCTGTTCCAGGGTAACTGTGGGTCTGTCTTAAGGTGATCATTTTTTTCAAATTTAAAACCAGGACATTTATTTATTTATTTTCTATACTGCCCCACAGCCGAAGCTCTCTGGGCGGTTCACAACAGTTTGAACATAAAAACAACAATAAAAACATACAAAAAAAGATTAAAAACCAAATTAAAAAGCACAGTTTAAAATACAATCCAAAAGTTAATAAAAACTAAGTCTACAGGTGACAATCCCCCCCCCCGTGCTATTTTGAGCTCTAAACTATTGAATGCCTTGGCATAGAGGGAAGTCTTAACCTGGCGCCGAAAAGATAATAAGGTTGGCGCCAGGCGGGTCTCAGTGGGGAGCTTATTCCATAATTGGGGGGCTACCACTGAGAAGGCCCTCCTCCTTGTTGCTGCCAACCAAGCCTCTCTTGGAGGTGGCAGTTGGAGGAGGGCCCCAGATGTTGAGAGTAGTGTCTGGGTAGATTGCAGTTGGAAGAGACGAGACGTTCCGTCAGATATTGTGGTCCTAAGCCCTGTAGGGCTTTATGTTAGAACCAGCACCATGAATTCGGCTCGGAAGCATATTGGCAGCCAGTGCAAATGGGCCAGAACCGGTGTAATGTGCTTGGACCTTCCAGTCCCCGCAATAAGCCTGGCTGCCGCATTTTACACAAGCTGCAGCTTCCGAACAGTCTTCAAAGGCAGCCCCACGTAGAGTGCATTGCAGTAATCTAGTTTAGAGATCACCAGAGCGTAGATTACTGAGACCAGGCTATGCCTGTCCAGATAGGGGCACAGCTGGGCCACCAGCCGAAGCTGGTAGAAGGCACTCCTTGCCACTGAGGCCACTTGAGCCTCAAGTGGCAAAGATGGCTCCAGGAGCACCACCAAGCTACGAACCTTCTCCTTCAAGGGGAGTGCAACCCCATCCAGAACAGGTTGAACACCCTCCATCCGGTCAAAGGAACCACCCACTAACAGCATCTCAGTCTTGTCTGGATTAAGCCTCAGTTTGTTAGCCCTCATCCAGTCCATTGTCGCAACCAGGCACCGGTTCAGCACATCCACAGCCTCACCTGCTGAAGATGAAAAGGAGAAATAGAGCTGTGTGTCATCAGCGTACTGATGGCAATGCACTCCAAAACTCTGGATGACCCCACTCAGTGGTTAAAGGTAGATGTTAAATAGCATGGGGATAAGACTGACCCCTGAGGAACCCCATATTGGAGAGTCCATGGGGAAGAGCAACATTCCCCAAGCACCACCCTCTGGAGCTGGCCATCCAAGTAGCAGCGGAACCACTGCAATGCAGTGCCCCCCACCCCCAACTCAGACAGCCGCTCCAGAAGGATACCATGGTTGATGGTATCGAAAGCCGCCGAGAGATCCAGGACTATCAACAGGGTCACACTCCCCCTGTCTCTCTCCCGACATAGGTCACCATACAGGGTGACCAAAGCTGTTCCTGTGCCAAAACCAGGCCTGAACCCCGACTGAAATGGATCCAGATAATCAGTCTCATCCAAGAGCGCCTAGAGCTGGTTGGCCATCACCCGCTCAAGGATCTTGCCCTGGAAAGGAACATTCGCCACCCGCCTAAAGTTGTTAACATCTTCCGGGTCCAGAGAGGGTTTCTTCAGGAGTGGTCTCACCACCGCCTGTTTCAGGTGGCATGGGACCACTCCCTCTCGCAAGGAGGCATTGATCACCTCTCTGGCCCAGCCGGCCGTTCCCTCCCTGCTAGTTTTTATAAGCCAAGAGGGGCAAGGATCCAGAACAGACGTGGTTGCATGAACCCGTCCAAGCACCTTGTCAACATCCTCGAGCTGTACTAACTGAAACTCATCCAAAATAACTAGACCAGGCTGTGTTCTGGGTACCTCTCCTGATTCTACTGCCATAACATTGGAGTCTAAGTCCCTGCGGATGCAAGAGATTTTTTCCTGGAAGTTCCTAGCGAATATATTGCAGCGGGCATCAGATACCAGGGCTCGATTGCATTCACTAGGAGT
The DNA here is from genome assembly GCA_021292165.1 of Shinisaurus crocodilurus. NCBI lineage: Eukaryota > Metazoa > Chordata > Lepidosauria > Squamata > Shinisauridae > Shinisaurus > Shinisaurus crocodilurus. The sequence continues at coordinate 265,856,103 of CM037876.1, forward strand.
TTTCTTCCACCTGTACTCAAGCCGTCTCCTGTTTTGCTTCATCACTCTCAGCTCTGGGTATACCACGGAGCCGTACAAGCTCTACTACAGAGAGCGAGCTCAGGAGCGATCATGTCAACCGCCTGGGTCATCTCTCTATTCCAGAGATCAACCAGGGATTTGACAGGACCACCAGCCATATCAGCCGGAAACCCCCCAAGGGCCCTCTGGAAACCATACGTATCCATCAGCCTCCGGGGGCGGACCATCTTAATAGGTCCCCCACCCTTGCAGAGGGGGAAAGCTGCCATTAGCCTGAATCTCAGCTTATGCTGGCTCAGCTTGTCTGAGTGTGGAAAGCTAAGCAGGGTCAAGCCTGGTTATTACTTGGATGGGAGACCTCTCCTTTAGTTTCCTGCATTGAGCAGGGGGTTGGACGCGATAGCCTTGTAGGCTCCTTCCAACTCTATGATCTATGAAATCTATGACCATGACAAGGGGACCAATTCAAAGTCCCCCACCTTCAGAACACCATCTCCATGCTCGGCTGAAAAAAACAGGTATAGAGTGTGCCCTGCTACATGTGTTGGGCCGATGACATGTTGGGACAGTCCCATGGTTGTCATGGAGTCCATGAATTCCTGAGCCACACCAGACAAGGTGCCCTCAGCATGGATGTTAACATCCCCCAGGACCAACAGCCTGGGGAACCTCAGCATCGCCAGCGAGACCACCTCCATCAGCTCAGCCAGGGAGTCTGTTGAGCAGTGGGGTGGGCGGTACACCAACAGAATCCCTAATCTGTCCCGCTGGCCCAGCAAAAGGTGCAAACACTCCAGACCAGTAGTCAGATGGACAGGGAGCCTGGAGCGAGTGATAGAATTCCTATAGACCTCTATAGAATTCCTATAGACCTCTCTGGCCCAGCCGGCCATTCCCTCCCTGCTAGTTTTTATAAGCCAAGAGGGGCAAGGATCCAGAACAGACGTGGTTGCACGAACCCGTCCAAGCACCTTGTCAACATCCTCGAGCTGTACTAACTGAAACTCATCCAAAATAACTAGACCACGGCAAGCCCCGCTCCCCAGCCCTCAGGTCTACCCTGATGCTGCACCAAGTACCCCGGTGGGCAAAGCTGGGAGAGACTAACTCCTCCCTGTTCTCCCACCCAGGTCTCGGTAATGCATGCCAGATTGGCCGCCTCATCCACTATTAAATCGTGGATGAGGGAGGTTTTATTTTGCATCAATCTGGCATTTAGAAGCAGCATCCGGAGACCCGAGGGCAGGCTGGGCTGATAGGGTAAACCACCAAACCTGCGGATGCGAGGAGGACCGGAACACGGCACAGCCATTAAGTGTCTGGGCCGTGTTCCCCTTACCTGGCTAGTCCTCCTCCCATTGCCATATCTCCCTCTACCTGTCACTACACTAATTGGGGGCCCCACAGAACCCCCCACTTGGCCCCATGACTCCCCTCCAAGGCACATGTTCAGGCCCTAGACAGGGAAAAACAATCCCCCCCACCAAGGGCACCAAGCAACAGATAGCAGTGTTAGGGGGTGGCTCTTGCCCTTGTGGCACCCCCGAAGTCACAAATGCCCCCTCCCATCAGGAGATATTTGGGCCTTCAGGCTTCAACCTAACTCAAGCCTGGGTAGGCCTCAATCCTTCACAGTAGTCCAACAAGATCTGGAGGGTCATAGGTTCCCCACGCTTGATCTAGCTCATTGTTGCCTACACACTGACTGGCAGTGGCTCTCCAGGGGTTTACACAGGACTGACAGGAGTCTTTCCCAGTCTCACCTGGAGATACCAGGGATGAAACCCAGGACCATTTGCACGCAAGATGGGTGCTCTGCCATTGAGCAATGGCCCCCTCCCCTCTGATAAAGAAGCCATGGTGTAGTAGAGTGGGAACACTGGGTCCCAGAACTCTGGCACTTTTTTCAGCTGATCCTAATAAATTAGCTAGTATGCTATGAGCTGATTTTCTTTGGGGGTATCTATCTATAATGGATCAACACAGCTGCCTGCATTTTGGGTTGTCCTTGGGGTATGGTCATTGGGGCTGTAATGATGAGCACCTACACTTCAGAATTTAGTACTGAACTACCATTAAGTAGTACTAATAAGGAGGAAGTTATCACTGGCTACACACACAGCGCCTTTCCCTTGCCACTCTGTAACCCCACAGCTAGGCCTGCACACAGCCAGGGTGGATCATGGGGACAATGGCCTAAAGACCATGGTGGGGACTGATGTTATCCACGATGACTGGGTTCAGGCAACATGATAACCCACACTCAGGGCTTGAGTATGGGTTGAGTGTGGGTTGTTGCTGAAACGTGGGTTGCTGCTGAAACGTGGGTTATCATATTGTCTGAACCCACCTGCAGTAACAAGCCATGGCTTCTTAACCACAACCAACCCACAAAGAGAACCCATGGTTGTTATTGGGCTGTGAACTGTGGGTTGTTCACCATGGTTTCTTATCTCAGCTGGGTTCAGACAATAACCCACGGTTCAACGACAACCCACGGTTCAACAACAACCCATACTCAACCCTGAGTGTGGGTTATCATGTTGTCTGAACCTAGTCAGTGTATTAATCCAGAAGGAAAGAGAACTCAGTGGCTTGCAGAGGGATCTGATAGGGGTTTGTACTGGAAAGTGACTACCACTGGCTTCAATAGGGCTAACTAACTCCTTACTGATGGCGCGTGAGTGACAGCAGAGCCCCGTGTGTGCGAGATGGGAGATTAAAAATCCTGTTCGAGTGTAGAGGCCCATTTATCCACACACAGAAATCCAGATCTTTCTCCCCCTCTCTCTGCGCAGCGTACAGCGTTTTGGTTGCAATCAGCCAGCCAGCTTTCCAGCCTGTAATCCGACTCCAGCAGCCAGCTCCCCCGTTTGCAGATAGCAAGGAAAAAACTCTGTAACTCCACAGGTCTATTCTACCTGTTTATTTACTTAGCAAAGTAATATTCTACAGAGTATACATTTCCTAGTTACAGTCCATGTGCAGAGTACAATGCATAGCAAGCATTTATTCCAGTGGAGCAAGTTGAGCTTTACCCCACCTCAGCAAAGACGCTACATTGTTGCATAAGTCCAGCAAGCAATAGTCAGAAGAAAAGAGTGAAGAGAGAGAACAGTCCTGCTCCTCTCTAAAATGGCTCCAGACAGACAAACAAGTCAGTACGTCACCAGAACATCTAAACCATGTGACTAGCTCATACTGTTTCCCACACTTTAGTAACCCCTGCGAGAGCATGAGATTCTAGAAAGACATAACAAACTTGTTTACCGCCATTCTGTCCCTTCCATGTGTAAACAATGTGCTCCAGCTTGTGAATGTGATACATATCACAACACTTACTACAGCCTTCTCCAACCTAGCGCCCTCCAGACATGTGGGACAACAGCTCCCAGCATCCCCAGCCAGCTGTCTGGTTGGGGATGCTGCGAGTTGTAGTCCAACACATCCAGAGGTTGAGAACGGCTGCGCTAGCAACAAGCGTGTCTTAGCTTTGCCCGTAGTCCGATGTGCCCTGAGCTCACCTGCTCGTCCGGCCGCCTGCCACACACTGCGCCTCCTCCTTAGTGCGAGCTGCACGGCTTCGCTCTCCCCGTCCAGTCTTTTTAGCACTTTAAGAAAAGGCTGATCCTCCTAAGCCTGCCCGTAACCTCCACGGCCCACCTCCTTCAGGTCCCGTCCTAATTGGCTGACCAGGGCATGAATATGTATGCCCTGACCTGTGTGAATGAGCCGCTGTCCTCTCCCTTGCCGCCATGCAGAGAGGCTCAGTGTGCATGTGGTTCTCCTCTCAGCTGCCTCCGCCGTTGCCACCACTGGCAGACCCCCGTCTCGTGTCCCGGCGTGGTCCTGCCGCAGAGCGTGCGGGGGGGTCTGTGACCCTTCGGTGCCTGCCTGGGTCTTCATGATCCTGCCCGGCGTGCTGCTGCCCAGCCCGGCCCGTCTCCGCACTGCCTCTTGCCACCCACCCGTGTGTCAGCTCCGCCGTCTCGCCTGCTTGCCCAGGGTTTGGCGCCCGCCAGAGAAATGCAGGGCCTGTCTGGCTGGATGGTGCTTCTGGCGCTCGGCAGCTGGCTCCGGCTGCGGGCGAAGGGCGCTGTGCCCCTGCCTGATTTCTACCCCTTCAGGCTTGCGCAGGGGGATGCGGCTATCCTGCAGCAAGACGACAATGGCTCCGGGCTCTGGCCCATCGCCGTGAAGTTCCCTTTCTTCGGCGTGGCTCACACGGCGCTCTAGACTACATCAATAGTCGCCCTGTCTAAGGGCTAAGGAGAGCACAGGAGCGGCTCCGCATGGGGCTTGGCTCACCCCCCCCCCGAGGTTTCTTAACGCGGAGAGTCTTATGAGTAATAAACAAGCCGCGTTCAGTTTTTTTTACAAAAAATTAAAAACTATATATAGTTTACTAAAAACGGGACAAAAATGACATTTATATTAAAAAGAAGGGACGGTCAAGAAATATGAAAAAAATGGGACTGTCCCTTTTAAAACGGTATGTATGATCAGCCTAGTCCTGGCGAAGCAGCGAGGTGTGCCGTGAAAACGGCGGAGCGAAAAGCTCGAGTAACCGAGAGAGCGTGGAGCTCTGAGGGCCAGTGTCACGGTCCGAAGATGCCAAATCACTGGTGCTTGTTATGTGCTGCGGAGGGCCTTTTATAGTCCGAAGCTAACACCGAATTGGTCGATTTTGGTGGGCTCTGTGTGATGACATCATCATCAAGTTACTACAGTCGGGCTGTATGTGCTGTGTGGGAGTATTATCGAAGAGTCGCTGTGGCCACAATATAGTGAGAGTGCGTGTGCTGAATGCCGAGTATTGCTGAGATCCAACGACGAGAACCGTAGTGTAAAATAAAACTACAACTAGGATAAATTAATAAAATTGATTTAGGCTGGTTTATCAAGGATTGATTTGATGTACTCAATCTTTTGATAAATTAATAATTTTTGATTTTGTAGTCCTAAACTGTACTGGTTACATCTCACGACTAACCAGGACAACGTCCCAAAAACCAGTACTGTACTGGTAAAACCAGTACATATGGTCACCTTAGTCTGTCTCAGTTTATATTTGGCTCCACCCATACAACAGAGCATGTTCTGGATTTGGTGTTTTGTGCTAGGAACTTGATGTGGTTCCGTGGTCATAGACACCACCTGCCTAGAATAATTTGGGCTTACCGGGATCCCTACCCTCTGCTGAAATTGGGATCTATTAAAATGCTTGTCCCAGAAGAGTGATGGCTCCAGGTAGTTTCCTGGTGGCTTTGCAAGATTTTCCTGCTGCCATGGATGACAGTCCTGTCGCTGGAATCTGGGGGACATAGCCCAGGCAGTTGACACAGTCTATCCCAGATCTCGTCAGCCCACTGATTTTTTAGGGAGCTTTGGGTGATGAAATGCCAGAGATGACAACTAGATCAACAGTGGAGGAAAACAAGTCCAACTTAACTCTGGCCAGAGTCTATTGCAGGGCCTACCCCATGGCGGTAATGACTGCAAAGAAATGTTACATTTCACAGCCATTAAATACAAGCAGAGTAATCCAGTGGAGCTGTTCTAAATGGTCTGTTGCATCTTGACCAGCTGTTGCATCAAGGCAGAAAGGCAGCAACTTTTAATAAGTCTTCTGTTCTAAAATATTGCAAACTATTTTAATATTTTATTTTTCATCTGGCCTCTCATAAACTGATATGTTCAGTATAGATAATCTTTTAAATAATTGGGTTCCCCCCCCTTTTTTTTTTTTTACTAATGCTAGATATTATCCTATATGACCCATCGTCCATATTCCAGCCTGGGATTTGACCTCAGTTTGGTCTGGGACTAATATATATGTGAATGACAGTTTTGTGGTCAACAGCGATCTTACACGTTCTAATGCCAGATGAGGTTACTGAGGTGCATCACTGAACACTGAAACCTGGCTAGATGATTCCAGTGGGCCTTGATGAGCCCAGCTGTTTTGGGCCAGTTCAGCATCTGTACAGGATACCATTTCCCATACACAACCAAGCTGAAATGTCTTTACCATGTATTGGGTAAACAGGGGCATCATGGGGATACTGTTGGTGCACTGGCCACCCCCTACTTAAGAGACTTGGTGCGCAGTCCTATGCATGTTTAGATAGAAAAAAGTGAGGAGTTTGTGATTTCAACCCTGTCGGGGGAGACTTGTAAAGAGGGACAGTTGAACCCCTGAGATACACCACAAATTGTCACATCACCAAATCCAATAGAAGTAATCTCAACCTTGGGGGCCATAGTTAATTGGATGAGACTGAACAGGCTGAATCTGTGTCTAGACAAGTTGGTATGGTGGGTGGTGTCCTCTGGGTTCTGGAGAAAGAAGGAGCTCCTGTTCTTAATGGGATTCATCCCTTCCTTAGATAACCAGGTATGCAGTTTACAGCTTCTGTTGAACACCCCACTACTGCTAGATGCCTAGGTTAGTGGCCCAAGATCATCCACTGAGCTTCATAACTGAACAAGAATTTGAACCTGCTGTGCCCAATCTCAGTATTCTATCCTGTGTCCCACATTGTTATTTAGGGTTCAATGCTATGCACGTTTAGAGAGAGAAAAGCCCTACAATTCCCAGCATTCCCCAGACAGCCATGCAGGCTGGTGGATGATGGGAATTGGACTTTTTTTCAGTCTAAACTTGCATAGCATTGCACCCTTACTGTATTTCAGTAACTTGATCTCTTGGGCTTTTTTACAGCTCATAGTAAGTCTCTCTTTGCATAGCAATACTGATGAGCAATGGGCTTTTTACAAGGAGTAAGAGACTTTATATTACCTTTCAATTATGAGGGTAAAATATATAATTTAAAACTATAATTGTGATTAATTGATTATTCTGTTGTTCTTTTTTACACAGGAATCCTTGAATGTTATTGATCCTGGCTTAATGGAGCTAAATGGCACAAGTGAAGATGCACTAGAATGGGATGAAATGGATATAAGTAATAAGTTAATTAGCATTAATGAGGAATTCAGTGAGCTTGATCAAGAACTGAAGCAGGATGACACAAAGCTGAACTCTCCATCTGAAGAGTGTGCTACTGACAGTCCAAAACAAGAGGGAAATCCTAGTGTTCATGGACATTGTCTCAGCAGCCCAAGTGTTATAGCATCTCCAGGCCCTCAAATCTATCAAGTGTACAGCCTCCACAATGTGGAGTTATCAAGAAAAAATCATATATCTCTCATGAAAAAGACATTCAAATCTCCCAGTCTTGCCCACCCAAATATTTTAAACAAACACATTAGTAAAGACTCTTCATTGTCGCCTGCTAAACATTTGCCAGAACTAGTGGGTAGCACCACTTTGGCAAGACCACAAAATTATATGTATCACAGTGGAAGCATAAACAGACATTCTGAGAGTCAGAATAAAATAGCCAATGGAAGTGAGGCAGAAGCTATCAACAATTCCGAAATCCATTTGCTAAGTGATACCAATGGGATGCAGGATAATTCTGTAATCAACATTTCAGATTCCCAGTTAGGAAATATAGTTGATGTGATAGAACAAAACGTTAAACAGGAAAATAAGGAGAGCAATGTTAACTTCTTAAATACTTCTCAGTCAAACTCTAGCAATAATGCTAATGATATGGACACTATTACCCAATATGGCCCTGAGAGTTCAGAAGAACAGTTACAGCAAGGAAAACAAGACGCCTTAACATTTTATGATTATTCATATCTTCAGGATTCAAAATTCAAGCTACCAATGATAATGAAACAATCAAACTCAGGCAAAGCACACAAGCAGGGCAGTTTGCTTCATGGCTTTTATTTTGATAAAGTCCCCTTATCTGAACATCAGCCTGTAGAGCTAAAAGCACATGTGTCTACAGATGAGCTTGCTTTGTCAACTGTCTTGGACGATACAGGATCCCAAACACTGTGAATTCGTGGAAGATTTGAAGAAACTAAGTGACACAAAAAATGCAAAACTGTTTTCAACTTTATCTCATAGCTCTTCTTTAGACTCCCTTTCTGTAACAAGTGACTTGTTTGGCCCAACTGTTTTCAGAAGTGGAGAAAGTCTTCAACGTAGCACTTCCTTGGAGAATTGGTTAACTCCCTATAAAAGCAATGAAGATCTTTTTAGTTGTAATGGTTCTGGAGACCTAAGTGGAAGTAGCGATTCTGTTGGAGAACTTAGTAAACGGACGTTAGACCTTTTGAATCGTTTAGAAAATATCCAGAGTCCTTTAGATCAAAAAATAAAGCGTAGCATCTCTGATATCACACTCCAAAGCACTTCTCAAAGAATGTCCTTGACTGGCCAGTTGTCACTGGATATTGCATCCTCTATTAATGAAGATTCACCTGCCTCTCTCACTGAGCTAAGCAGCAGTGATGACCTGTCTCTTTGCTCTGAAGATATTGTCTTGCACAGAAATAAAGTACCAGATTCCAATGCATCATTCAGAAAACACCTCAGTCGGTCGGTAGCTGATGAGAGCGATGTCAACGTTAGCATGATTGTTAATGTTTCCTGTACCTCCGCTTGTACTGATGATGAAGACGATAGTGATTTGTTATCAAGTTCTACCCTCACCCTGACTGAGGAAGAGCTGGGCATTAAAGATGAAGATGATGATTCCAGTATTGCAACTGATGAGGATATTTATGAAGACTGCAATTTAATTTCAGGACTTGACTACATAAAGAATGAACTCCACACTTGGATAAGACCAAAATTTTATCTGTCAAAGGAAAAGAGAAAGTGCAACCTGGGTGATGAAATCCAGTGCTTTAAGAATTTAAGAAGTGATGAGACTTGGAAAGGAAAAGATTCTTTGAATATTGAGAAATTTTTGAATGATTCTATACGTAAGCTTTCAGAAAATAATGGCAACAGCAAGAACACATCAGATAGCCATGAGCCAGGGACAAAAAGGCAAACTAAAAATGATGGTTTTCAGGTTTCCAAAGATCACTTAGTGGATGACATGGAGAATGGAAATGTTGCAATTACTCAAGAAAGTCCAAAGGAAGAATGTATTCAGATTTCAACGGCTCCCATGAATGTTAGCACACTTGTTGGTAAAGGAAGTGAAAATGAATGTTGTATCTGTGAAGCATTTACTGATAGTTCAGATGATTCACATATGGATGGTAAGGAGTCTGTTCAACTGTCAAATATATCCAGCTCTCAAAAAGAGTATCAACAACATCTTGAATTTGATGGCCCTTGTATTAAAAAACCTTTTACAGAACTTGACTCAGATATAAAAGGTACAAATACACCAGATACAGCATTCCTAAAATCACTGCTGAATGGTCAACAAAGCAGAACAGGAATTAGTGAATATGGTAGTGATTGCTGTGCATCTTTAAAATCAAATAAAGTGGGGGGAAATACATCGGCCGGCAGCAGTGATTCATGCTGTAACTGTGAAGCTGTTGCTTTTGATAAAAGAAATGGGGAAGATTGTTCAGTGCATAATTTTGTGATGGAGATCATTGATATGGCCTCAACAGCCTTGAAGAAGAAGTCGCAGCCTGAAAGTGAGCCAGCCGTTCCACATTCATTAGCACAGATCAGGGAAAAGGTTCTAGAACATTCTCACAGGCCAATTCAACTGAGAAAGGGGGATTTTTATTCTTACCTCTCACTCTCTTCTCATGATAGTGACTGTGGGGAGGTAACTAAATATGTTGAAGAAAAGAGCAGTACTCCAGTACCACTAGACTTTGCAGAAAACATTGAATGCTTTTTTGAAGCCTGTCCTGAAGAAGAACGTGTTGAACAGCAGGTATATGTTGCTAACGATGAAGCTGAAGTATCTCTGGTAAAATATGAAGGTCTGGATTTAACAGATGAACATGAAACATCTGCTAATTGTAGTGGTTTTTCTTTCTTAAGTGCAGAGATGGACAAAAATATGGCTGGCTCTCTTAGCCAGATGGTATCAGATAATTTAAAAAATCCTGCTAGTGAATCTTTGGATTTGGACATCCCTAACATTGAATGTCCAGTCTTGAATTCCCTCCCAAATAACTCTAAAGAAAATCATCCAGGACAGCCACTTGGGATTGCAAAGTCTGAAGAAGATTTTGCCTCCTCTCTAAAAGCCTCAGTTGAAGCCATTCAGTTAAAGCCTGATCACTTGAAAGACAAGGATGTTTTGCACCAGGACACTAAAACTCTTACATGTGAAGAAAACCTCCTGCATCTTCACAAAGAAAGGCACATAAATACACAGAGGTAGATGGAACCCTTCCTGGACACACACACATTATTTCATAAACAGGTAGGTACTGAACACTGTGAGTCCTGAGCATTATTTATTGCTGACATGATCATATAATGAAGCAAAATGTGGTGTTGCCTCTGAGAGCTTTTAGGACCATTTTTTTCTTTACATTTAGACTCAGGTATAGATGTCCAAGTGCAAAATACATGCTCCCCCCCCCCCCATCAGCTGAGAATGGTGAATATCATGCATTTAAATCACTGCTTGTATTTTGTCAAGATGCATGAAAGCTGGAACTGATCCTTCCCTGATTACTTCTAACATGCATTTCTCGGAGGGGGGGGGGAGCAGCTATTTAAATACTATTGTCAGCTGATGCTTTCACTTTGTGCTTGGATATCTGTACTCAAGTGCAAATGTGAAGTATGAACTAGCCCTTAATTCAACAATCACTTGTTGGTCTCTGTGCACCAATGTTCTCTACCCACATGGGCTTCCCTATTCACTTCAGTGAAGTGGCAGCTCTGTGCGCACGTACCTTTGTGCAAAGGTAGCTGCCCCTCTAAATTAAATTGAATTAGGATGCCCGTACGTGCAGGATGTCCACGTGAGCATTCCTGTGAAGTCCCAGGTCAGGGCACTGTTTATGCCAACACAGTGAGAAGAAAGTGTGTGCTTCAGACTACGGGATCTGTGCTTTCACCGAATTCTAGGGATCCCTTCCCCCCACTGTAAGAGCTTAGTTGATACTTTAACTTCATCTCTCATGCTATGGGAAATGAATTAGAGGCAATCTTGCCTAATTTGTTAACTTATTCAAATAACAGTTATTATACTTAACTATGCTAAAGATTATCTTTTTGGTGGCAGATTGTTTATTTTTTTGATGAGCCTAATTACTGATTTTCCAAAGGTAATTTACATTTATTACTAATACATCTCTTAAAATGTGACAGATAAATGTTGTTCCCATAAGTGTATTATGAAAAAAGTTACTATTTAAAAACACATTATTTAATTTGAAAGATAAATGGCAAACACCATTATTTTTTTTTCCTGGAGCACCTGTGCTGTAAGCTCATTAAAATGTGTGATTTTATGTGGAGCTGTGATACTTAAGAGAAAAATTATCTATAGTATATGTATACCCTAAAAATAAACTCAGTTCGCAAAGGTGACAGTATGCATATTTACTAACGTATCTCTACTAATTTCATATGATTTCTGCTCCAGCTGCAAGCCAGAATAAAGCTGTTGTGAGCAAATATATTTTGCTGCTGAATGTATCCAAGTTGTAATCTCATTCTTTTATCAGTGTGGTATAAAATTGACCATTAAGGGAAAGTAATAGCAATTCTGTAAGGAGCTTCAGAAAGTTCTATATCAGGAGTGATAATTCTCTCCTCTCATTCAGTGTGCTGCTTACTGGCAGAGATACTTTAATACTGTACAATTGTGTTTCCCCATGGAGGTGAGAGCTTGCAAAGAATAACACAAAACAGAGACATGCTTTTGTTTTTGTTGTCATCATCATCATCATCATCACTATGACCCATGACCTTCCCCACCTGTAGTACTTTATTTTAAGGAACATAAGACGTTTCCTTATAGCAGGTCAGACTATTTCTTCATCTAGTCCAGTACTGTCTGCTATGAATGTTAGAGGCCCTCCATGGCCTTAGGCAGAGGTCCTTGCCATCAGCTGCTACCTAATCCTTTTAATGGAAGATGCCAGGGATTGAATTGTGAACCTCCTACATACAAACATGTGCTCCAGCACTGAACTGTGTCCTCTCCCCAAAGGTACAGCCTCCCCAGCTTTTGCAACAGGTCTAGAACCAGCTACCATTTGTGCAAATAGGCCCCAGCTATGAAGGTGTGGTCCATATGCAGAAGCCTGAGATCACCCTACTGGGTAATTGACACCAGTATGAATGTAGTTTATCCTGTTTTTATTACCATTACCATGATGATGATGATGATGATGATGATGATGATGATGATGATGATGCCTCAGACAATCACATATAGCAGCAAATTGTTCCTGAATGCCTAATTTAAACTGAATATAAATTATTATTTTATATTCCCTTATATCGGGTTAAATCCAACACTGAACTATTGGAAGTCTGCTAGTGCAATGGGACTTTCTCTCACTCTTTCCCCTTGCAACCCTCTGTGCTGCCTGAAAATCTGCTGCAGAGAGTTTTTCAGCCCTCCATAGAAGATTTTGAAGGCACACGGGGGGGGGGGCTGTAGGGGAACAGAGAATCATCCCTCCCACCTCCTGGTCCCACTGATGGAACTGCTTCCGTCAGCAGAACGACACCATTGGATACAACCCAATATATCTGTACAAGCTTACATGTTCAAAATACATACAGTCCAAAAGTGAAGTATTCCTAATTATTAAAAGCCCACTCCCAAGTTCTAAGAATATAAATGTTTGAAACTGCAGTAACGTATGAGGTTCTTTCTCAAACCACATGCTTGTGCTTTTTACAATTTTGTGCAAACATCATTTTCTATTTTTTAAAAAATAGAGAGGTCAGTTACAGCAAATAAGATCAAAGGAGAAGGTAACTGGATAGACCCAGTTATTTCCACTGAATTTGGAAGGCATATAATGCAAGCCTGGAGTGCCTCCTAGGAAATACTTGAGAGAGGTACTTTGTACTAATCTCTTAGCTGTATCCCATCAGTTATTTCTTCATAATCCTCATCATAAGCTTCAACTCTTTGTTGCATAGGTTAACCCTAAACTCCAGGCCAGAAATATTCTACATCATGAAAAATTACTCATTACTCCCAATAAGAAATATATATATTTAATGCAGTATTAAATGCAGTCTCTTGTATTTATGGATTGCTTGTGAGAGTCCTCTCCCCTTTTTGTTTTACTCTTAAGTAAAGTACAAATGATACTTAAATAGGTTACAGCTCTGTTTATGTACCTATGTAACCTACTTACACCCCAAGCCTAAATAGATTACTTGGAAGTAAGCCCCCTGATTTTAATAGGACTTACCTCCATGTAATGGGTTTAGGACTGGAGATTATATTGGTTGGTTGGCCTTTATTGAGTCATGCATTCCTATTGATTGGTACACTTTCAAAAGGTAGTGAAGGTAAGTTCACAGGCACCTGAAAGGATGGGATTGAGGGAAAAGGTCAAACTTGATTATTTCCCCTGTGCCTTTTGAAACTAAATCTTGTTTTATAAAAATCAATGAAGTTTCCACATCAATAAAAAGATATCTCTCTGATAGTGACTTAAACCCCAGGCTATGAAAAATTGTTGCTCATATACAGTCATTTTTGCATATGAAGACATTGATATGGGATCATAGAATAGCTATTTTTGGTTCCTCTGGAAAAGCTTATGTTTTGCAAATGAAAATGTACTTTATGTAATATGCTATTTCTTTCTTCTTCTTTTTCCTTTTAGAAACTTGGCTGCATTTCAGGTGCAGGCTTATCCTCCAAACCCTGGGATGACCTCTAATTCCATTGTATCACTGCCTTTTGTTACACTTGACTCCCAAGATAAATTTTCTTTCCAAATGTGATTTGTCCATGTTGGCTTTGTGACCAGGATGCATATGCTGGTCCTATTTCAATTATCATTTTGCTTTGTAGCAAAACCATTTGCTTTCATATGGATTTCTCTCCCAAGCTACCTCTTAACAACCTACCCTTCCAAATTGGTATGCCGCTGTATGATTTCTCACCCACTACATTTTTTTAAAAAAATGATTTTACAATGCCACAAATATATGATTATTTTGGATCACCATTTCAGAACTGTAAATGTCATTATTCTCCTATTTTGTGTATCAAATTTGGTATTTTATGTGTATAATGCATATTGTTTACTGAAAGTATTTTATGTTTAGAATGGACATTTTATTTTATTGCAGCAAAAGGAAAAAAAACTGCTCCTGATTCAACATAACTGAATACACAAAATAAATACAAATTTATCCTTTTGTTTTAAAAAAATTAATCTATGCAACACTTCAAGAAACATCTACATAGTGTTGTATATTAAGAACTGTTAACATTCTACTGAATTAAGTACAACATTTTGGTTTTCTACTGTGCTTCTTGAGGTGGTAATCAGAAAAAAAAACCCAACCCCACATTTTTAAAAATTGTGCCTTGCTGTATTTCTTATACCATTTATTAAAAAGCTGCTTTCACAGTAAAATTATGTTGGTTTGAAGGAAGGAAATAGCAAGGTGTGAATAATTTCTGTATATATGTATAACCAAGTGCAAACATTGATGTATAATGACAGTATAAAATGCTTTAATGTTTGTGATGCCCAGTGGTGTGGAAAACATAAGCCTTAAAACCACTAGATTGCATGATAATTAGAATTGGCATAATAAATGTAGTTTACTGGGAAAAATTCAGAACTGGCTCTCAGTTACCTGCATCTTGTTTGAAAATAAATATCTCCATACTTATAAGGTCCTGACAGGTTCTGTGTAGGACTGTATGAGTGTACTGGTACAACTATGTCTATATACGATGCAGACGAAGATTTGCCCCAAACATCCTACTTTTACATTTCAAAAATATTGTTTTAAAATATACATGTGATAGAAGCTAGAGATCCTGCTATTGGACAATTAAGATAATGTCACATTCAAGTTTAATTAACAAAAACCCTATCCAGGAAGTTTCTTAGTTCAACTACTTCCAACAGGGCAGGAAGAGGACTTTGACTGTCCTGGAACCTCACCCTATCCCCTACTTGTCTCCTACTCCAGCCATTAAGAACCCCATTTGGAAACACTCCAGTCATCAGCAGAAGCCATATGCAAGAATGCTGTCTACAAATACAACCGCTGAAAAACATTTCTGGGTCCAGGAGGTTCAGGGAGGGTCCAGCATCCCTCAGGAAGCCACTTCAATTCTATCCCCTGCGCTGATCAGTCAACCAATGGAAGTAGATCCCTCTTGAAATGTTGGAATTGGGATGCTTATCTCCTCACTACCTGCACACACACCCATTATCTTTACTGACAACTACCACCACTCCATCATTATAAGGTTCAGACCTGAGATTTATTCCCTCTTTGCAAGTAGCGACTGAGTTAGCAAAATGGCTTTTTACTGTCCCAGCTCCCATGCCACTTATGCATTGTCAAAAAAGAGAACAAAGATCTGCATAACATTTACCTATGCAAATTCATATGACTAAGTGCAAGTGTAGAAATAATTACTATAATGTAAATGGAAATACAATACAACTTCCCATAGTGGAGAAGATTATGTATGACCAGGGGACCTGTGCATCTACTCAGTCTGCTGTCTAGGTGTTAACTGTTGATGGGCATCTTCAAGGCCCCTGCTCTCCCTTCTGATAGTTCTTTGTCTTTACGACTAACTTGGACTGGGCAGCTCTCCAAATAGAAGACACCTTCAAAAGTAGGGCACATGGCCATCTTAACCCCATGGCTTCAACAAATACAAAGCATCTCTTTTCTCACAGAAGTAAAACTCAATTCCTGCTGGAGATATTTCTACTGTGGATGACAGAAGTGTCAGAGGCTTCTTATGCAGGGATGTTGAAGAGTCCTTGGTCTCGAGTCACGAGTCGAGTCACGAGTCTTTGGGCCCGAGTCTCGAGTCCGAGTCCGAGTCCTTGATCCAAAATGGTGAGTCACGAGTCACGAGTCACAAGTCACTCCCAAAGCAGACTCCACGAGTCCTTATTAAAATCAATGGGGTTTTTCCCCAACAAAATAAGGCTACTTCAGATGTGTGGTTTAAATAAATTCTAGGCACAAGTGTGCCTTTTTATTTCAAAACTCTGCAACTGATTTTGGCAAGAACAGACCAGGCAGAAAAACCCAAAATAACCAGGCAGGCAGAGGAGGCAGGGAACCCCAAAGCAGGCAGGCAGAGGCGTTTGTCTTGGACATTCAACTGTTGAACTGGTCAAGAAGAGACCAGGCAGGCAGAGGAGGCTGGGAACCCCAGACAGGCAGGCAGAGGCAGCCAAACCCAAAATGTCTGAAAGGTTGCATTTTAGAAAAATGATTTAAAAAAATAAACTTGCTGTACTTCCTAAAACTTATCCATGTTGCATTTGAGGAACATGATTTTTTCTAAATGTTTGGCCCCCATTCTGGAACGGTGAGATCTCATCACAATTCCACCCTCACTGAACACCCGCTGCACTGGTGATGAACTTGCTGGAACAAAAAACACACTCAGAGCAGCCACACAGAGTAATCTCAGGTCCTTCTGCCTCTCCCAAGTACGCAACACATCAATCAAAATAAATCTTGACACACTGTTGGGGCTGCACTCCTGGTAGCCATCCATAGTGGCCGAGCAGCAGCACACCTCGCTTCCATGTGCTCTTCGCCGGCAATCACGCTCCTCTCCACTCCTTCTGGCACAGCCCAGGGATGTTAAAGAGTCCTTGATCTCGAGTCCCGAGTCGAGTCTCGAGTCCCATTAAAAATATTGGGACTCGAGTCCGAGTCGAGTCAGAGGGGGGACTTAGTCCGACTCACGAGTCGAGTCTTCGAGTCTGAGTCCCCATCCCTGTTCTTATGCCTATTAAAGTAACCAGTAAAGTAAAATTCTGCAGAAACTTATTAGTTTGTTGCATTCTTGCTGCGCTGAATTAATAAGCACAAACTGGAAATTTTGAGGTGTAAACATAGTCACAACAACTTCTAATGCTGTCTGCCTTGCTTCTTTAAGGACTGTTTCAAAGGTTATGAATTTCCTACATGGACAGCATTTTTGTGTAGGGAAAAGCATGCAAAACATGTAGATAGATGCACGTACATATCTGTTGCATGTACATGCAGTGAAACATGCATGTGTGATAATCTCATGTATGATTATAAGTGCTTTTCATGCTTCTTGCTATACTTCAGTTCAGAGCTGAGATGCAGATGCAGTGCTTAGATGTGAGTAACAAGTGCAAATGAGCTCTAAAACATAAACATTACGTAGCTGCGTACACAAATGTACGTATGGCAAATGTACATATACTTTGAATTTGAAGTACTGTCATGCCTTGGATTGAGAGCATAATTCGTTCCGGAAACGTGCTTGTAATCCAAAACACTCCTATATCAAAACGAATCCCCCCAAAAAAAATTTGTACAGAGATTTTTAATTTAAGCCATACTACAGCACTTGTATTGCAAGACGTCACTTGTATATCAAGTCAAAAAAAATTAAATAAATATTTAAAAATTTGCTTGTCTTGCAAAATGCTCTCAGACCAAGTTACTAGCAATCCAAGGTATTACTGTATACACAAATGTGTGGTATTAAAGTTGAAATTTCAAAATGAAACCATGAAGCCTTTGAAATAAGACTTGGAGATCTTAGGGGTCTGAATTCAAATTTTGCTGAAACCACCATCAAATTACATTTTAAGATTGTAAATCCAGATACTGTATTGATTTCACACTCCAGCTCTGTTTTATTAGACAACCTTTACACCATTTAAACATACACTTTAATTGGAAAGTGACTTACTATTTTATTTGCTTTTCTTTTTGCAGTGTGCAGATTAGATCTGAATGACTGGGAAGTCTGAGCATGTGTTAAACTGAATTGCTTGCAAGAACAATACAACATTTTTCTGAAATAGCTACAAGTTGCCAATCTAATTGTGGCTTGCATATGGAACTGGAAACAATGTTCCAACACAGTGGAGTACATCTATATTGGAAAGTCAGCATTAGCATAGTTTATTCCATGCATAAATTCTATCCAGTCACTTACAAATAATCCATACTGTGTACATCATTCATTCAATATTTTGAAGAAACATTGCACCATATAATACTTAGATGAAAAAGTAGGGAAAACCTAGGAAACTGCCTTATGCCAGGCTAGACTATTTGTCCATCTAGTCCAATATTGTCTGCTCTGACTGGCAGCAGTTTTCCAGGATCTCAGACAGAGGTCTTTCCCACCACCTGTGGCCTGATGAGAAGATGCTGAGGATTGAACCTGGGGCATTCTGCATGAAAAGCATGTGCTCAGCCACTGAGCCAAGGTCTCATAGAGTGTCATCAAGGCATTAACCAAGGTAAACTGAACATATTGAATCACACTCGTCTTTAATGATCATGCTCCAACCAAAGAGGAACCAGAGGAAAGAGGAAAGACAGGAAAGCTCATATGATCAATAGGAAAAGTGCCATTTTCAATCTTATTTAATAGGGAGCTGCCTTATACTGAAGCAGACCATTGGTCCAACCAGCCCAGTATTCTCAACACTGACTGGCAATGGATCTCCAGAGTTTCAGGCAGGATTCTTTCCTAGCCCTACCTGGAGATGCTGAGATTGAACTTGGGACCTTCTGCATGTAAAGCAGGTGCTTGACCACTGCGCTGGAGTCCTACCCTAAAACTGCAGGGGTTAATCGGTGGGTCCTGAAGGGTGAAAAATTCCTAGATATGTGGAAACAGGATGCAGTGCCTCAGTGGGATGGGAAATATACTCTGCACATGCTCAAATCACCTCTCTGCTTTGCTATTAGTTGACATGATGCAATACTGAACCCTGCCTGGCCTTTACAACACTTCCAGAGTAGAGCCCTGCCTCACATCAAGCCCCCTGGGAAATAAACACAAAGTTCACTTATCCAGACAACACGAAGTTCACTTATCCAGACAATTTGCCATTTTTTAAAATTTGGTGTGGGGTGCAGCTTTGAGTCAGGAAGCATCTACACATGCTTGTAAAATAAGATACAACAGGTCTTATTTTCTCTTCACATATGATAAATAACTGGCTCCATCAGATATTCATTACAAAAATATCCTTGCATCTTAATTGCCTTAATAGTTCAATCAAATGTGTGTTCTAACCTTTGTTTGTATTATGATGAGATTATTGCATCTAATCCAAGGTGGATTGCTTTTTAACATGGAAAACAGGGCACAAAAGATGTATTTTTCAGCTGCTGACATGGTGGCAAGAATCAAAGATTGCCCCTTTAGTCCCCTTAGGTTGCTACATTCATGCCAGTCCCAATTGATTAGTGGTGCTTTTGGCCATGTCTCACTAGAGATAGCTTTTAGAAGTATTTCCCCTCATACACAGGGACTGTTTTCATGTGCTAATCTGATTACAAAAGAATATTATTCTCTGTGTTCTGTGCCAATATCTTGTCTGCCCTGATTTTTCTTTTAATTTTCATTTTTAAAAGCTTTTTAGAGCCACAGCTTACTATGGCACAGTTTTGCATCTCTGAATACAACTGTGGATACAATGCGTTCCCTCAAAAAAGTCAGCTACGCTAAAATGGGAGAGCTCATGTAACTTCCATTTGTTGGGCATTGCTCTGTTTTGTTTTCCTCTATTGAATTCAAAGGGAAAACCTGGCCCTTATGTTTCCAGATGGCTTCTGACGCCTAATTGTTGAGCTGTAGCAATTTACAAGTGTAATTTTGCAGATTTGAGAAGGAGCAGAATAAAGGGTTGTAGGAATGCAAAGCTGAGTGAGAAATAAAGGCCCAAACAGATGTGATAAGTGTATGTATATCATATTTAAAGTATTGTTATCCCACTCCCACTCCTCAGCCAAAAAAGGCTCCCGGAGTGACTTACAAGTCAGTCACTTGATTTTATTGCATATAACCATAGGTTCTTACAATTTTGCAACAAGAGATCACTCAACCAGCAAAAAAAAAAAAAAAAGGTCCCTGCATGCAAGCTTAGAATCTAAAAAGGCACAACACACAAGGAAAAGGGGATGGGAGGGAAGAGGGGGGAATTTAAGCAGGGCTGGAGGAATGGCCATGTTTTCTCCCTCTCCCGGGGCATTGGGGCAGCCCAACTGGAGCAGGCCCTGATGTTCCCTTTGCCTGTTCCTGTCTCCCTCGCCGCTTCCTTCCTGTTCAATCCACCCCTCGCAGCATATTTTTCTTTAAAGTAGCAGCAGCTCCTGCTAATTTGACTGGGATAGCAACACTGAGGGAGGGGGCGTTTGGCTTTGCCTATCCACCCCCAGCAGCATTTCTCTTATCTAAATTTAGGTATTTGTTTATTTAATGGCCCACCTTGCTGTCAAAATGGCACTCAAGGTGGCTAACAATAATAAAATACAAATAAAAATCAGAATCTTAGTTAAAATATAACATAAAAAACAAACCCGTTAAAACACAGTTAAAAACACAGCAGTAAAAGAAATAAACAGCACCCGAGCAGCTAAACCCCCGTTTGGCAGTAGACTAGCTTATGTGCCAAATACCTGCCTGAATTAAAATGTCTTTGGCTAAATCACATACACACACACCAAGGGTGCAATCCTATGCAAGTTGCTGGCTGGGGCATTTTGGGAGTTGTCGGCTTTTTTTTCTGTCTAAATTTGCATAGTATTGAGCCTTAAGGCTGCTATTAGTTCCACAGGGCCTGGGGGGTGTTCAGATGCCAAGGACATTTGTAGCCATTGTCATTATAAATTATTTTTTTCAAAAATAATTAGGGTTGGGCTGAGGTGTACTGCGGCTTAACCCCACAATTCAGTTCCCTGGTGTATGTCTGCATTAGTATGTTTAGTGAGTATAGAATGTTGAACTGAGTGGGTGTGGTTTGTGATGTCTTGCAAAGGGTGGGGGGAGGAGTATATAAGGAGTGTTTGAGTGATGTCAGAGTGGTTAGTGTGTGTTGTGAGTGAGTGTTGGGAGTGAGGCAGTTAGGTTAGTTGGGTTAGTCGGGTCCTTGTCTTTTCCTTCTTACAGTTATTTGTGTCTTGTCTGTCAGGAGTTTTGAGAGAAATCAGTGCTTGTCTGAAGAAAAAAAGTAGAGTTATAGGGACTTAGGTTAATTACAAAGTGTTTGGTGTAGGCAGGTTTAAAGTTATTTTCTGGAACTAAGATTTTGAGAATTAAAATAAACTTATTTTTATTTTGTTTGCTACCCAAATCCTACGTGTCAGCTTGGCGTTATTAACCTGCATTACTGTTAAATCTACTAGGGGTGTACAATTTTGCCTCGTGCGGTGTAGTGGGCCAAAATTGGCCCCGCTAATGCCCGCGCGAGGCTCGCGGGGACTTACCTTGTCCCTGGGGTGGCTCGCCTCTCCGCAGGGAGCCAGGCCACACCAGCCGCGCTGGTCCCGTCCCATCACTTCCGGCATGTTTAAGCCCTATTGCCCTGGTTTCCCCGCTAAAAATGTAGCACGGGGGTCCAGTGAGCCGGCGCAGGGTCCCATCGTGTCACTTCCAGCCTGCCGGAAGTGACGAGACGGGACCAGCGCGGCCGGTGCTGGCAGCTCGAGCGGCGTGGAGAACATCTCCGTGCTGCTCAGAAGGTCGAGGTGGCAGGGCCACCGCCACGGAGAGGCAAGGCGGCGGAGAGGCGACCCTGCCAGCAGGTTTGTGGCCACCACTACACACACCTTTGTACCCACAGTATCATAAATTTAAAAGATCCTTTATAACCTGTATTAATCTTTTCCCTCATTGGTAGGGGAAAGGTTTCATTTGACACTCCCCTCAGGTTTTTAAGTGTTGGTACTTAACCTGAGAAGGGTTTAGTGCATCTGGTCCTAGTGTGAAGGGACTGTGTCGCCGCATATACAGCCTGGCATTTTTCATCATATTCAGAGTGCGGGTGAACTCACAAAAGATTAGAAGGGTGGCTGTGGGGTTGAGGGTGGGTGAAGCTTTGAAGGCAGGGTTCTTTTCTTTTTCAAACTTCATACAAAGGCTGCCCACCTGGGCTTCTATATTTTCCTGATGAATGCCCCCGAGAATAATGCTACATCATGGAGTGCCATTCCCAACAGCATGCTAGCCCTCATTTTCAAAGTGCTTGGCAGCCAGGTTGCTGTGAGCACAGCCAAGCCACTTCTTGGAGCAGTGGTTTAGCTTTGTTTAAAGTTTATGTGGGAGAGGAAAAAGCCTTTGCCATCTTGGCAGAATAAGTAACCTCCCCACCCAAAAGTCCCCTATATTCACACACACACACACACACACACACACCATTTGTGGCAGACAAGGGTGGGGGGGAATAGCCCTCAGCCCTAAAAAAATAATTATATGAATGAACCACATTTGTCCAAAGACATTCACCATTATTTAACTGAAAGAGTTAACTGCATTATTCACTGCACTATGCACTAGTTAAACTATGGGATTCACTACAAGATGTAAAGCTTTTCTACACAAAGCATTTATTGTGCACTCATGATTCCTTATTCACGGTTGTTTACAGGCTCTTTAGATGATATTGTGATCCTCCAGTTTCACTTCTGTTTTTTCAGGTCTCTCTCTCTCTCTCTCTCTCTCTCTCTCTCTCGGTGGAAATGGGGTATTGTATTAGAACGGGGGAAATGGTGCTGTTTCTCCTTGTGTATTCGAGCTATTCTGCTATAGCACAGCTCTACCTAGAGGTTACATAGCGGAAAAGCAGGGAAGGAAGAGCTCTTTGTGTAGATTTCAATGCTGTGATGAAACCGAAAGTAGATTCAGCAATTAACAGCCTTCTGTAGAAAAGTCTGCAGTGATGGCCACCAATTTGGATGGCTTTAAAAGGGGACTGGACAAATTTATGGAGGATAAGGCTATCAATGGCTACTAGTCCTGCAGGCTATATGCTACCTCCAGTAACAGAGGCAGTATACCTATGTACTCCAGTTGCTGGGGAACATGGGCAACAGGGTGCTGTTGCACTCATGTCCTACTTATGTTAAGGATGATCTTCCCTATTGCCTTCAGCTGCTGGCTGCTGTGTAGTACCAATCAGTGATTGTTCCCAGTATACATCACACACCAGGTTATCTAGAACAATCCTACATAATCAACATCTGAGTTAAAATTTCTGGCTCTTATTCTGCCTCCTATTCAGAATGCCAGTTACATGAAGGTACTGCAAAACATATCATGGGGATTTTGATTTTGACATAAATTCCTGGAAGGTGAAGAAGATGCCAGAATTTCTCACAAGGGTCAAGTATTCAAGAAAGCTGTACAATTGCACATGGAAGATCAGTTCTCACTGGTCCACTTTTAATATATTTATGCTTATTCTGTGATGTTAATTTTAGCATAGTATCATTAGAAACCTGAAGTAAGTGGCATGTTTGACTAGGATCTGGTCCAGTATCTTGCAGAATTTTATCTATTTAGAGCACCATTTAGAAATGAGGTAGGAAATCCTCCAAAGAGACACTTATGTGGAATAAGATGTTGGAGAAGAGAGGAGCTTACACTCACAGCATGAACCTATTTGCTATCATAATATGACAGACATGAAATAGTATTCAAATTAATGAATGGTTACTTAAGACTGTTCTGTCATTCACCCTTTTTTTCCCCAGCCCCACAGCACCAGAAGTCACTCACTGAAATTGACTAGTTGTGAATTTAGAAGTGATAAAAGAAGATAGTGCTGTCCTTCCCATGACATATAATTAATCTGCGGAATTTCATTGCTACAAGAATTACCGAGTCAAAAAGCTTAGGGGGATTGTAGAGGTGTCTCCTAGATATAGCTTAAGCAGCTGAACTAAGAAAGCAACCAAAATTATGACAATGGAAACCAACTGTCCTCCTCAATGATGGAATCTTTTCAGGAACCAAATGATTAGGAAGCTGCCTTATTTCAGGTTGGACTATTTGTTGATCTAGCCCAATATTGTCCAGTCTGACTGGCAGTGTCTCCAGGGTCTCAGGCAGGGGTCTTTCCCATCATTTGCTGCCTGGTGAGATGTCAGGAATTGAACCTGGGACCTTTTGCAAGCAAAGCATGTGCTCTACCACTGAGCGATGGGGCCACCCACATCTTTGTTTACTGAAAATATGTACAGACAACTTACTGTGCAAGATCTCAAAATACTTTACAAACAAGTAATAATAAATGATTATTTATTATTATTTGTACAGCACCGTGAGCAAGTATACACATGGTGCAGTAAAGAGTTAGGCAAGAATAGACAGGCCTCCCTCCACCCTGTGCTCCCAAGGCCCTTAAAATATGAAACCGACAACAGGAAACAGCGGTGGGGAGTGGGGAGGAGAGACAAAGGGAGGGAGGAGTGAAGGTGGTCAAACACTATTACATGTACATAGTGCTTTGTTACAGCTGGGAATGAAGATTACAGGGATAAGCCAAAAGCAATTTGGAAAATGTCAGTTTTGTAGAGAGCCCTGCCCTGACTATTATTAATAATATTTGTTCAATTCAAGAACAAGATTTTCCTCTGGTCCTAATAAGGAGATACTTCAAAGTTTAAGATACTAAGGTTTTCTCTAGACATGGCATGAGCATGTGCATGTTGGAGGGGTCAGATGTATAAGACCTACATCTAGTAAGCAAAGTTTCCAGAAAATTCTCCATATTGTGAACATTACAAAGGCCAATGTTAGTGATTTTATGGATGTTCACATGTGTTGTTTTTTTAATGTGAGTAGGGAAATATACATAGGAATGGGTTCTTCTGAAATCAATAGAGCACACTTCTGTATAAATATGTTTGGGTGAAGTGAAAAGAAGGAACTAGCATGCTGCTACGAAGTACTAAACTATTAGGTGCTTTTATATGCTATTGGCAGAATTGATATGATCTGCTAGAAACAAATGATTGCAATTACCTGGCACACTACTGGGGAGCAGTATTAAAATTATCTCCACTATGACTCTTTTGGTATCAGAACTAGGAGTCCCTTAGGGGATGGGTAGCATATGCAGCTACGTTGGATGCTACTGTGATAAATTATATTTCAATAAAGAAAAACACTCATGTTTCAAGCAAGTTGGGTAAGACTGTTTCTAAAGAATGATCCTTCCTTAATCATATATTTTGATGGAGAAATATTCACATGTGAATCAGCACTGCTCATTTCCTTCCAGAAGGACTGACATCTTAAACTGTACTAGACAATGAATCACCTTGTCAAATAAAGCACAAAATGGAAAACCAGTTACCAAACTCATCTGATATAATGACATTTACAACAACATGTTTGAGGTGATAAACCAACAATAATAATTATATTTCCTTTAGATGTTCATTGTACTCTGAAAGTTTTAGGCAATCATACACTTTTTTCTTATTGAAATGTTACAGTGTGGCACTTTAATTTCTAGTATTTTTAAACTCTCTTTGAGCATGCAAGCTATACTTAAAATTAAGCTGCCTAGCTTAGCTTGTATCCTCCCCTACTCCTTTTAAAGCATAAAAACTAATAACAGCACCCCCTCAAAAAGTACCCATATGGATATACAACTATCTTTCAATATCCTTTCTATTACAGGACAGAGGCTGGCTTAGCTTTCTTCCATTAATACCGGTCTGTGGCTTATGCTGACTCAGCTTGTCTCAGCATTGAGCAGGGGGTTGGACTCGATACCCTTGTAGGCTCCTTCCAACTCTATGATCTATGATCTATGAATACCATTCTTAAAAAGGTCTATGGAATTCTCTTGATAGTTGGAAATTCTCTGAATAGATATACATTTACACACTGGGTGAGTTTGCACAACATGGCAAAACCCCTGCAAATAAGCTACATATTGTGGGTTGTTCATGAAAAAACCCATGGTGCACCCGATAGATGATCTGTCTCACCATGGGTTGTCCCCCCATTCTTCCCCCTTGGTCCTCCCATGGGTATCCCAGGGGACTCTGCAGCAGGACCTGTCTTGTCTCCTCTCCCTGCACCAACCGTGACCCCTTTTGCAGTCACCATGTGTGTCTTTCCCCCCTCCTTTTACCCTGGGATCTGAGCTAGCAGTGACTGATGAAGAAAGAGATCTTGGAGTTGTGGTGAACAGCTCAATGAAAATGTTGACCCAGTGGATGGCTGCTGTGAAAACAGCAAATTCAATTTTGGGGATCATTAGGAAAGGAATTGAAAATAAAACTGACAATATCATACTGCCCTTATACAAATCTATTGTGCAACCACAATTGGAATACTGTATACAGGTCACCACATCTAAAAAAGAATATTGTAGAGTTGGAAAAGTTCAAAAAAGGGCAACCAAAATGATCAAGGGAATGAAGCAACTGCCCTATGAGGAAAGGTTAGAACATCTGGGACTGTTTAGTTTAGAAAAAAAAGGCAAGTAAGGGGAGACATGATAGTGTACAAAACTATGCATGGTGGTAGAGAAAGTGGACAGGCAGACATTTTTCTCCCTCTCTCATAATACTAGAACCTGGTCTCATCCCATGAAGCTGATTGGTAGGAGATTCAGGATAGATAAAAGGAAGTATCTCTTCACACAGCACATAGTGCATGATATATGTGGGTTATCAATCTAGCCATATTTATTTACTTACTATTTATTTTATTAATTGCTTATCCATAATTTGCTTCCATGGGATGTGGTGATGGCCACTAATTTGGATGGCTTTAAAAAGGGATAAGACTAACAATGGCTACTAGTTGTGATGTCTATATGCTACCTCCAGTATCAGAGGCAGTATGCCTCTGTATAGCAGTTGCAGGGGAACATGACTGGGAGGTGCTATTGCATTCCACTTTGTGGGTTTCTCACAGGCAGCTGCTTGGCCACTGAGTGAGCAGAATGCTGGACTAGATTCACCCTTGGTCATCTGATCCAGCATGGCTCTTCTTGTGTTCTTTTATTTGGGAAGCACTGTTCCCTTATGAACAGATGTGGCACAGGGTACAAGAAAGACTACTAACATGGGAGTATAAATAGAAATCTCTTCCTGCTAGAAGGGAACTTTATAGAATGACAAGGAAGGGCAAAGAGAAGGTCCTGTGAACATAGATTAGAACAGACCTTTGAATCTGTCTGCCTACTTACATGATATATGTGGGTTATCAATCTAGCCATATTTATTTACTTACTATTTATTTTATTAATTGCTTATCCATAATGAGCAAAGTGATGTAAAAATTTAAATTACAAATTAAAACAAGACAACAATTCTTAAAATAAAAGCAGTTCAATACAACTCCTTTAAAATCTACCAAAAATCAATTAATCGCACTTGGTATGGCATTCTATAATTGTTGTTCCCTGCTTCACACCCTCATCAAGTCCAGCTCCTTCACAAATGGGAATCGGAGCACAGGATCTTCTGATTATCTTAACTGCTGAGGGGGCTTATATGGGAAAACAGCATATCCCCATTCTTGGAATTAACTCACAAGATCCATAGGGTATCAGTTCCTGGATTCCATAGCATGAGGAAGTCAGAGTAAGAACTATGAGCGTACCATAGACTATAATACATTTGCTGTACCTGTGTGGTGTGTGCCTATTTTTACCAATGATAGTGCCTTGGATCAACAATGGGTAAGTAACTTCACTTCCAGCAATGTAAGGTAGTACGAAGGGAGACCTTCTCACAGTTTACTAAGATCACAGGGAAGGGAACAGTGCTTTCATCAGTTTTGCAAATTGGTGCAGAGTATGCAATTCCTGGGCTTTACCTCAATTTGTGGTAGTCTGTGCATCAAGTAAGGTCAGGTTATGAGATCTGGCAGAACATGACTCAGTTATGTTGGTCAATGTGCCCCCACGGGCACTATTTGACCAACTGGCAAAGAAAGCACCACTCTAGAGAAGCTGCAGTAAGAAGGTTTCCATGTGCACTCCTGGTGGCACTTTCAACCAGTTGCTGGGGGTGGCAGTGGTGGCAATGAAACAGGCATGTGGGGCGAGGGGGAGGGTGAACAGAAACAGATTTTTAAAAGGGGGGAAAGATGAGAGAGGTTGGGTGATGGGAGCTGGGAATGGGTGTGAGGGATAAAGAACAAAAGAGCATGAGAGGGGAAAGAGAGAGATAAGGGAAGAGGCGGAGGGAGGGAATATGGGGAAGAGGACTGAGTGGGAAATAGGAGAACAGGATTAATGGAGAGAGAAAGAAAGAAAGAGATTATGGAGAAGGGAAACTGGTAGGAATAGAGGAAAGAAGGGCTGCCCTCTCCGGCCACTGGGATTTCTCCTGAGTCCTCTCTTGTACATCGAAAGTGAACAATATTAGGCATTTCTGTAGAAGTTATTTGGGGGGGGGGGATATTTTGTTCTGACCTTCCACAAATCAGATAACAATCATGAACGAATATACTGTAGAGTCAATTTCATGGGTTGTACTTCTATATCTGAGCTGAGGGCTAACTACTTACCTTTAAACTACTATCTGAACAAATCAAAAGCAACAACATGGAAAAATAACTGGTGAGGAAACAAAGAGAAACATGCCAGAAGTACTGTGATACTAAAAATTCAGAAGCATACTAGAGCCTAAGCAACCTAAATCAACATAAATTCGTAAAAGTCATACGCTAATGAAGAACCAGTGTGTGTGAAGAGAATGAGACTGAAAATGGCAACGTGCAAACCCTAAGGTTATGGATTTCTTGGAATAAATCATTACTTTTGCACTGCAAATGTGAAACATCAAGCTGAGAAACTGACGGAAAAGGTGCCGTTTAAAATTTTTATCTAGTCATCACAGTTATCTTCTATTAGCATGTCATCTCAGTCCAAACATTGTGATATGTTCTGTACCTTACAAGGTGAGTAGAGATCGTTTTGTTACCTTAGCAGCACAATTAGTGATATAGTTCATCATCTGTCAACATTCCTTGATTAGTTAATATCTATGCAGCATTTTGAGTAAAGGTCTGTTCAAGTACTGAATATTTTATATATATTTTTCTGTTGCAAACCTTTTTAACACTTCAGCTTTGATGAGAGGTGATATATACAAACAGAGCCGAAGAATACACATGCCAACACAATTCTTATCAGATTTGTAGTTCCTAAAATAATGTAGAAACTTTTTAAAGGAATGTGCAGAAACTCAGGTGGCAATACTACATACATTTACTAGGAAGTAAGCCTCACTGAATACAGTGGGACTTATTTTATTTATTTATTTATTTTATTACCGTATATTATATTCGTTAATCGCCCATCTGGCCGGTCACTCAGACTTACTTCTGAGTAAACATGCATAGGATTATACTGTCAGTCTGTTTATTTGGTTCATCTCACCCAGTACTATGTATTTTGACTGGGGCCTCAAGACAGAGATCTTTGTGAGCCCTGCTATATGCAGTTCCTGCAATTCCCAAAGGGAATGGGATTGTGATCATCAGTGGTTCTCTTCATGCATTAGATTTTGTACTCAGACAGAAACTCATTCTGATACAAAAGGTAAGAATGCCACATAATTTCCAAATTATAATTGCAGCATTGGCCAATTCTTGCAAGGTATATATTTCAATTCAGTTTTATTGTTTATAACACTAGGTCATCACCTGTGCAAGATATATATTTTGCTGGCTAATATATACGGTATATATATATTCTTGGTAATAGCTTCAATAGGACATTCTTCCTTATCAGTATGCCTAGGACTGAAGCCATAGTTTCTTTTTCTGTAATTTATCCAATACCAAGGTTGTAGTCCTATACACACTTAGTTGGGGAGTAAGCCCTACTGGGTTAAGTGGCACTTACTTCCAATTAGATATGCATAGGATCAGTGTGTCAGATATTATTTTAAAGATGAGGCAACCAGAATTGAACATAAGATGCTTCTCCATGGCTGCACCTAGAGGTTGGAAGTCTCTGCTAAGGGAGGCTTATCTCACCCTTTTCTGATGGCCTTCTGCCACCCTGCAAAGCCATTTCTTTTCCAGCAGGCATTTGGCTTTTTGAGCTGTTAATTTTAATCTCCCTGATTTGTTAATTGAGGTGTTTTATCTGATGCCTCTATTTTGTTGATTTTAATATGTTGATCAGATTGTAATCAGCCTTCAGCATTTTTGTTAATGGAAAAGCAGGATACAAATATGTTTAATAATAATAAATGGTAATAATTCTAAATACTGTTATGCCACATATAGGTGTGCATTGTGACATGTGCTTGTTTTATTTTAACTTCTTTCCATGGGTGCAATTCTATGGGAAAATTTAAAGAAAAAGAAAAACCAGCAAGAAAAAAAGAGGGGAAAGAAAAAAGGCTGTCCCCTACCTTTCAACCTGGCCCGCAGGAGCCTGGAAGGGCTTAGGAAGTGGTGGTTTCTCCACCATGGACTCTCCCCCTCCATAGGATTGCTCCGAAAATCATTCTTAACATTGAATTTTTCATTTTCCATTATTGTAGTGTTCCAGATAAAGCTCGAGATAGTAGGGTGAGATATAGACTGAGACTATGAGCCAAACTATATGTTGCGCTAATTATGTAGCCCAGTGTTCTCCAACCTACAACTCCCAGCATGCCCCAGCCAGCATAGCCAAAAACATCTCGGGACGCAAGGTTGGAGAACACTGGTGTAGCCTGTAAGTGCATGCAGTCCTGATTCAGATGGGACCACCGTGCACTGGGAGGGAAGGCTTAAACCTTCTCCCCACACCATTTTCACCAACCTTCTCTTTCCTCTGCCCTACCGGTGGGTGGGTTGGGTTAAAAAAAAGAAGAAATCTCAATTGATGTCAATGGAGACTTTTTTCTTTTGTTAACCCCACCCCCATGGGAAAAAGGGGACAGGTTGAACCCTCCCTTCCTAAAGTGTGGTGGTCCCAATCTGAATTGCATGAACTTACACCAGAGGCTTACACAAGCCTCAGGTGCACACTATGCAATTAGCGTAAAGTGCAGTTTGGTTCTCAATCCCCTGGTCCTTTTAAAGTATTATTTGTTGAATAAAATTGCAATCATTCATTCAATTCTCATTCTCACATAGTTATTTAGTTGCAGCAACAAACAGGAGGCTAACCCTGTGTGAGGGATTGAGGCCTACTCAGGCTTGAGTTTGTTGAAGCCTGAAGGCCCAAACACTTCCCTCGAGTAGTGAAGCCTGAAGGCCCAAACACTTGGATGGGAGGGGGAGTTTGAGAGTTTTAAGTTACCCAATAGAAGTTAAGAATTAGATCTCCTATTCAAGGTCACATGATTATAACCTTCCATTCCTGGGAAGGCTATATATGTAGGGTGTGGTCAGCTAGCAGTTAGTGTGTGTGCTGGGAGAGAGCTAGAAGCAGAAGCACAGAAACAGCAGAGAGAAGGAGAGAAAGAGAAAGAGAAACTGGCTGCATAGGATATAGGTAGTCTGAAATTAACTAGAGAACATTGGATTGTTTGTTTGTTTGTTTTATTTTATTATACTTGCTTTTGGATTATAACTATTCTATTAAGTAAAAACCCTAATATTATAAGTAAAGTGCTGTTGTTTACCCTGGAGTTTGGAGTGACTTATTCACCACGTCTACAGCCTACACCCATGCTATTAGAAGCTGTAAAAGGACTTGATCTCCTGGAACGGGAGGGGCTTTGAGGAGAGGCATAGATCTCCCAAAGGAAGGTTAAGGGGTCCCTGCAGTAGCGGAACCTTGACACCCTGACTGATGCTCAGAGGCTGTGCTGTATGCTAGGTTCTTCTTGGTATTCATTTCCCCCTCTAGGCCCTGTTGGCTTTAGGGTGCTTTAGATATATTTTTCAGTCCGTTGTTGACACCATCTGTTGGCAGCATGCCTGGATCACCTAGTTGGCAGCATGTCTGGATTGTACAACCATCACCTTGTGTTAATTGAGCCTATCTTATCTGGTTTCTTCCTCCTCTTCCTCTTCCTCTTCCTCTTCCTCTTCCTCTTCCTCTTCCTCCTCCTCCTCCTCCTCCTTGTACATGTTTATTAGTAATGCTCTGTTGTCCACATTCCAATATACCATGGTCAGCTTTGCTTTTGCATAGACCTGTAGTCTTTTCTGTTTTTCAGTCTCCTTTCTTCTGATAACTTTCCTTCATTCAGACCTCAGGAACTAGAGATGTGCTTCAACTCAAACCTCAATTTGGCACTTTGGGGAAAGGCCTGCTGCTTCTCAGACTGATTCAGAGTTCAGTCCTCTTTGACTCGGTACCAAACCCAAGCCAAGGTTCAGAAATCCTATGCTTCCTGCTTCCCATTGACTATCATGAGGAACCCAAAAATGGCTATAACTGTTTTTCTCTTGGACAGAACCGGATGATATTTGCAGGCATAGTATCCCCTCAAGAGGGGATTATGCCTGCCAAATGTCAGAGGAATGGGTGCAGGGTATTTTGTGCTACATGCCTTTATATTTTGATGGTTTTAAGGGAACTGATGATAACTTTTATATTTCTGGGAAGAATTAGATGAACTTTGCAGGGATAGTTCCCCTTCAGAGGGAAGCAAGCCTGCCAAATTTCAGAATGATCTCTGCAGGGAGTTTTGTGCAAGAGCAGCCTTGACATTTTGAGTGGGGGGACACTTATCCCCCTATGTTCCTTGTGGACCATTGTTCTGAAAATGACAGATAGGCTAGAGGTGTCCCAACAGGCTTCTCTACATGAGGCATTAATTGGGCACTCGTGACTCCTCACTTACTTTACATGATGTCTTCATCCTCCAGGGCCTCTCCCATGCCTTGCAACCATCTCTGTGGCTTCTTTCAAATCGAGGAAAGTGTGGTATTATTTAGAAATCGCACTATGAGAAGCTCATGTATTTCTGCAGTTCTGCTGTACCTCAGTGCCACCTTGTGGTTGTGTAATGGAACATTTAGAAAGACAGAGAAAGAAAAACCCTGGGGGGGAAGCACTTGTAAAAGAGCCAATCTTGATCCTGCAAAGAATCTGAAAGCAGGAACCTCAGTAAAGTGGCAGGTTAAAAACCTCATGTAGAGAAGCCCCAAGTAAGAAAACTGAAAAGATTCAGAATGATAGATGCATTCATTTATGTGGAAGAGGAACTCTCCAATTTTTTGGGAGGGGGGGATTGATTCCCTTCCCCCCCCTTTTTTGTGCAATTTGTATGAAAATGGCACACATCCTACAGGTGTCAATCACTCAACTGCACTCCCTCCCTCCCCCAGCTTCTACAGTGCTTAGAGAAACAAAAGCAAAAGACACTATTTGGAGACATACATTCTGTTGTGCCTTCGAAACACAAGGTGCTGACGAAGCTTCATTCTGGGGGAGCTTCAATTTTGTTGGCTTTGGAGAAAAGCCCACTTTGGCTTGAGACTAACAGAACCAGACCGAAGCAGTCCCATTCTGCTCAGGTTTCAGACTTGGTTCAAATCCAATGCTCATTCCGATCAGGAGCCCATTCATCCTATGTGGTTTTTATATGACAGTAGCACAGTGCACACTTCCTTTCACCAATCCTAGGTAGGGGTAGGATAGACGCTGGGCTGACGGGACTATTATTTTATAGATTCATACATTTTTCACATTTGTTTCCCAACCTTACTCCAAAGAAACTTAGGAACTAAATTATCTTGTTCTCCCTCCATGCATACTCTATCCTATTCATGAATTCACTGGCTTAATTGATTATTATTTTTTAAATCAAGCTACCTAAAATTCCAATTGGGATAGATGTATATGTGTGATGTGTGTGTGTTTCACTAGAGCTTTTGCTATCTAACTGCAACTTAAAGCCACAACAATCTATGTTCCAGAATTATTCCAGTAATATAAATTGGCCTATACCAGCATCAGCAGGAACTACATGTATATTATGTCACCCATCTTAAAATAGACACAAATGTATTATCCCAATTGCAATTACGTCAGTTAAATAATAAATCTGCCAAGGTGAGTAATAAAAGAACAGCTCTTTCTATCTTTTTTTGCAAGGCAAAGTCCAGCAGAGGTTGGCTTCAATAGAGATGTTGAATGATGTTTAGCTTTCACACTAGAACACACACCTTGCAAAAAGCAGCAGTCCATTAAAAAAATTACATGGTTCTACATACACCAAATCCCATATCCAAACATTGAGAGAGTTCCTGGATTAGAGTGCCAGAGATTTCTATTGTCATCACGCGCTAGATTTTTTAAAAATTGTAAAACTATCTGCAAATTCATTCTACAGCTAATCTATATATTAAAAAGCCAGTTTGCACCATTCCCTCACACTCTAGCATGGCCAAGAAAAAGAACTCAGGATGGGATTATACAGATGGAAATAGAGTTTATTCTTGATGGCTGATGTCACAAGGAGAGGGAAAAGATTAAGCCCCTCCCCTCTCTCTCCAAGGACATCCAAGGGCTGCCATTCATTCTTAAGGAGAAAAGTAGAATGCTGCATTTGGAGACAACATTGTAGTAGAAGCAAAACTTGCCCCCACACTGCTGACATTGGATACCCATTTACCACCAGCAAGAGGATTACAGCCCTTTTCCATTCTCTGGAGGTAGCTCCATGATTTCAGGGGAGGGGGGAATATGTTTCCCTTGTCACACACACACACACACACACACACACACCTGCACAGTAGCCAGATTATAGGGGGGGGAGGGCATGAAGCATTGCCTCCTCCCCTTATCATCCTAAATACAACTTCAGGCTTATCTCCTTCTTGAAGCCTGGAGGCTATGGTCAAGTCCAGGATGAGAGGGAGAAGCAGACCTGGCCCAAGCCTTCCTCCACGTGTGGCACTTATTCATCTACCATGATGGAGAAAAGGCCACAGATGGTGAAAGAAGAACTCCTCACAACCCAGTTAATATTACTGAGGCAATTCCTGTTGTAGAAGCTGGAACAAGGGGCAGGAGCAGGCCAGCTTCATTGCTGGAAAGTGAGTGTAGTGAATGGGATTGATTGATGAAAGGACTGAAAGTCTCCATCCCTCATTCCTCCCCTCCCTGGCCATCAAATGTGACATGTCTTTTACTCAGTCTCATGGCAACTATTATTATTATTATTATTATTATTATTATTATTATTATTAGTGAAGGACCGCGCTGGGTCCATTCCCACGATTTGGAAGTTAAGCGGTTAATCAGATGGCTCAGAACCCCCTTTTGCACTCCCTGGGTTAAATCAGGTCACACTGGATTAAGCACCAAGTCAGAATGCTACTACACTCAGTCAAAAGTGAAACTGACTTTATTTACAGAAGGTTAAATGGAGTGAATCAGGTCAGGGAGATAAGGGAAGTTACAGTCAATAAATCAATTAAGCCAAGGAATGCAATACACAATAAAGGAAATGGAGCTTGCAGTGCACAGACGGAATCTATCAAACAAAAAAGAACCTACACTGGTCTCATCTAACATTGAAGAACCTACCCTAGTCTAACACTAGTAACTCTAATGGACTTACGATGAAGTACCCAGGTGTAAAGGAAGGGAGGAGGAAGGCGCGGCTCAGAGGCTGGACTAGCGGCGGCGGCAGCAGCAGGGAGGCGCTTGGGAGCTGCTAAGGTTCTTTCAAAGCATCACGATGGTGATTGTGAAAGGGGTTCCTCCAGATACGTATGTCGGGATTCATCATCCAAGCAGGAATAAATATGGGAATAGTGCATAGGCAAAATCTCTTAAACCCCGTGATCGCTTGACACGCTCCTCATTCTCGCCATGTGGACTTTTCTCTGTCTCCCCCCCCCCTTACCTGCATACTTTTGCATGTACGGCTTGCGTTATGCTCAGGGGTGCAGTAGAGATACTGCAACTTGTGTCCTCCTTGGTGTTGTTGGACTGCAACTCCCGGCATTCTTCACCATTGACTAGGCTGGCAGGGCTGATGAGAGTTGCAGTTCAACATCTGGAGGGCCAGAAGTTGCCAAATCCAACCCTGCATTAAAGCTTGAGAGTTTAGGACCCAAAGATGTTTGTCCAGATTAGTATGGAATTCAAAAGGGCGACCTTGTGTATGTGAGATAGACGTTTCTCTCTGCACATGTGCACAGCTAGAAGATACCTCTGGAATTATATCCACGTCCAGTTGCAATGCAGAACGGGCCAGCAACCGAGGTAGGCAGGCGGGTGCAAGCCCGTAGTCAGCCTAAAATTCCATCCTCCTTTTAATCACTTATTAACATTATAATCATTAATTTATAATAACTTTCCATTTAAGAAAAAAAATAATTCACCCCTATCAAGTAAAAAAAAAGAACCCGGGTCCTTTTTTTTTTACTTGATCCATTCGTTCATATATTTTTCAAACTATAGTCCGGTCCCCCAACAGTCTGAGGGACAATGAACTGCCCCCCTGTTTAAAAAGTTTGAGGACCCCTGCTCTGACTAACTCCTCTCACACACACAGGCATATATACAGAGCTCCCCCTCCCATCAGAACTTTCTACTGGCAAGCCCCGATAGGTTGCCGGGTGCGACCACTCTGCCCGGCAATGCTAGATGTTAACCCTTTCATCACAGGGGGTGCTGAGGTTCTTCAGTGCCACTTTGCTCATGGCTCCTCATGGGTGCTTGTAGAGTGCTTGAGGGTATTTGGCAGCTCTTTGAGACTGCTTGGGGTGACAACCATTGATGCCAATGCAAATGTGTGTCCTGGACTTGACAGCTTACTAAGGATGCTTGGCGAAGACTATCTAGATGCAAATGCATACCTGAGACCCTTGGGCAGAGATTATGCAGGTGAGGGGGGGGAGTGTGTGTCATGTCAGGCTTTCTCTCCTCCTCCTCCTCCTCATTATTATTTGCAATTCTCATAGATAGTAGTAGTAGTAGTAGTAGTAGTAGTAATAATAATAATAATAATAATAATAATAATAATAATAATAATAATAATATGTCATGGGAATGAGTGTAATGTGTGTGGGATGGTCAAAGTAGGTTTACTAATAGGTTCAAAAAAAATTCATATCAGGCACATATCTTTTACTGTCTTTGACATTTTCGGCTGCTAATTAGCTCATGCCAGAATTTTTATTATTTCTAACCAAGAGTTCGGGCACAAGGCTTCAACATGATTGTCTCTACTCTCTCTGGTGCCACCTTGAATTAATCTATAAAAGCCAACTCCTATATAACCAACCTTCAGGTTCTGGGTTGGCCAAAGGGAAAGGTTGTCAGCTTCTTATCTTTGTGGAAAAGTTGTTCCTTGACCTTTTTCTGGCACTGTATCTCTACTGCACCATAGGGAGGTCAAAAGTGCACTTGTTGTTAGCACCAAAGATTAAGCTTAACCAGATTCCGGGACCAATGATTGTCAAACGGCTCCATTTGCAAGACAAGTGTGTCCTTTGCAGAGCAAGACACATGAAAGAGATTATTTCCAGGGGTCACATTTGTTCTTCTTCTCTGACCTCTCTCAAGATTTGCAAGAAAAGCAGTAAGACTGTTCTGTAACAAAGAGGGCCTAGAAAGAAAGGAATTCTGCTTCCCTCTTCTTTCCACTGTCAGACTTCCAGCCAGTTAGGCTCTCATCCCCCCCATTTTTTTCATAAGATCCAAGGGACAGCAGACAACAAAATTAAAAAGAGTACATGTACTTTTATATTTTAAATCTATTTTAAGAACTTTGAATAGCCATTTGATCTATATTTGCAGAGGTTTGTTTGTTTGTTTGTTTTAAAAAAGGTGTTAAGGCGCCTGTTTAGAAGCTAAGCTGCCAATCAGGACCGGTGCAAGGCAGTTTGGTGCCCTAGGCAAGATCAGATATTTAGCGCCCCCCCTTCCCACTTGAGAGCGCTGTATTTTTTTTTCAAGGCATTTCTGGCGCCCCCTTTAGCCTTGCGCCCTAGGCAGCTGCCTAGTTGGCCTAATGGTAGCACCGGCCCTGCTGCCAATGCTAGTTATATCATGTTAGTCGGGGTGAGCAGCATTTGCTCTGCACAAGATCAAAGGTTTGGCTCTGATCCAGGTTAGCCATGCCTAACCTATGTCTCAGGGCTCTGGATGGGGATTCCACCCTTAAAGGTGGACTAGAAATAATTTTAGATGCTGGCTCAGCTTGTCTGAGTGTGGAAAGCTAAACAGGGTCAGGCCTGGTTATTACTTGGATGGGAGACCCCTCCTCTAGTTTCCTGCATTGGGCAGTGGGTTGGACTCGATGGCCTTGTAGGCCCCTTCCAACTCTATGATCTATGAAATCTATGAGATAGACATAGAAAAATGATAGATAGATGCACACCCTCATACAGATATAGTATCCATCAAATTCAATGGAGTTCTGCATGAATATTGTGATGCAAAGCAACATTCACATCTCAATGAACATCTGCATTAGCTTCACACATAGTTCTGCTATCATGGATTAGAGCAAATCCCTTTTTATTATTATTATTATTCCTTCATAGGTTCCATTGTTGACAATCCATCCCATTATGGGCCTTACACTTTTACCTTAGTTGCTTTCTTACTATGACCAGCACCACTGAAGATGTCACCACATCAAAATCAGTACTATCAGTATTGAGCCGACTGAGCACTGGTCTGACAAAATATTAGGTAACTCTGAGCATAAACCCTTATTCCTCTTGGATCAAAATGAAGCTATGACCCAGTTTTTTTCCATTTAAGATCAAAGTTCTTAAATGGTAAAGTTCTACTTGATGGTGATGGGACTATGTGCCTCAGTGCATACTGCAGATTAAACAGGCCAAAGTATAATGGGGAAAATATTTCCTATGTATCATTAGTTTATAAGAAATATGCAAGAAATAGGCTCAGTATGACTTCAATCTAGAAAAAAAGAAAAAATGCAGCTCACTAGCCCAACACCAATGAAGTCAACAAGAAGCCAATATGAGAAAGGAGAATTTGATGACCACAGCAAATATTATTTAGCTTGAAATCAGTTTCTAGAAAATTGCCATAATTGCAATGATTTGGAAAATAGTCTGTAGTTATTTTGGTTATGACTTTAATTTATGTTTTACTCACAGCTGTAACTGTTTGTGTAATATGTGTAACATTTCTGTTTAAACATTACCTCAAGCTAGGTGGCCACTTTCACCATCCATTGGGTGCCTTAGAGGATAAATTATTGGAATCTAAGCAGATTAATACCTCATGCTTATTCCCATGGCTAATGTAAAATTCTGCAGCTGGAATAAGAGTTTTATTCCAAAACTCTTAAGTGAGATGAAAAATGCTGCAAGCATTGGAAATTAAATAGGTTCAGGTGACCTTCTTCCTGAAAATGTAATTTAAACTGATGTTCTTAAACCATGTGCAAGTTGTGTGGGACGGGCACACAGGCTTGTAGGCTCTTCTACCCTAAAGGTTTCAGCCATTTTGTATGTCCCTGACTACATTTCTGCAGAAAGGTATCACACACAAAGAGTTAATCAATATGAAAATGTCCAACAACTCTTATGATTTTTTCACAGGGACATCCAACATGACTACAGATCCTTTTGTTTCACAAAGCTATAATTCACCATGTGTTTAATTAGACATGAATGCAAACATAATTTTGCTGAGGGAAGCACTGGAGGGGCATAGGCCTATTGGCCTTCAGGACAGAATATCTTTGGGATGTGTATGGATAACTCAGCGTGAGAAAATTATTTTCCTCAAACACAATAGAATGGAAAAATCTGCATTACAGTAAGATAAAAGTAGCAAAATATTTATGAATAGGATGTGAGCTCTTTTCATACCTTCATCAGTACTATTAGAGCCTACGGTGAACCCTGTGAAATCTATATTGACTGAAGTGGACAAAATGACTGTTACTCTTACTGTTTAACACTGAATTAGGGCAGACAGTGCACTAGCAAGCTTGGAGAAAAGGATGACATATTCCAGTATTGAAGGCTGAGAATATATTTCTGACAGATGAGATAGAGGCTAGAGGTTGATATGTAAATGATAAGTAAAAGAAAGAAATAGATACCAATGGAGGAGCAGAGTAATGTAATAAGCATGTCAAGTTCAGAGGGTAAAAAAGGAATTCCAGAATTGTGAAATTCCAAATATTTCGTATGTAGATATTTTGTACTTTAAGAATTGACTAAATCTAATGGAGAAGCTATATACATAACTAGCTGTTGCCCACGGCTTCACTTGTGTGGATTTTAGGATTTGGTACAATAACAGTCATTCAGTCATTTAAAAAGTTTCCCTCCCTTTTCACCCCCTTAGAGAATATTCTAATTGGCCTATGGGAGATTTGCATACCCACTCCTATTGGCCCCTGCAGGAATTCATATGATTCTAAGTGTTCTAAGTGTTCTAAGTGAACATTCTAAGTGTTGTCTCTTACTTGCCTGAGGAAAATGTGAAAATCCCACCCCTCCTTTTAAGAACATGAGAGGAGTCCTGCTGGGTGAGACAAGAAAAAATCTACTCTGGTCCAGCATCCTGTTTCCCAGAGTGGCCAACCAGATGCCTACGGGAAGCCTACAAGCAGGAGACAAGGGCAATGGCCCACTCCTAATGTTGATCATGAGTAACTGGTACCCAGAGGCATGCTGCCTCTGATCCTGGAGATTCTATGTAGCATCAGAACTAGTAGTCATTGATAGCCTTATCCTCAGGAATGAATCTAATCCCCTTTTAAAGCTCTCCATGTCGGTGGGAGGCCATCACTACATTTTGTGGAAGAGAATTCCATAGTTTGATTATGCGCTATGTGAAGGAGTACCGGTACTTCTTTTTTTTCTTTCCTGAGTCTCTCACCATTCAACTTCATTGGATGACCCTGGATTCTAGTATCCACAGCATGCATAATTTTGTTCACCTCTATCATGTCCTCCCTTTCTTGATTTTTCTATACTAAACAAAAAAGCCCCGAAGGTTGTAACCTTTTGTGACAAACCTCTCTATTCTGATGTAGTTCAACAGCCCCCCTAGAGTGCCTGATAAGTTAGTACCCTGCTAGGCAACACTGCTAGGTTGGCCTTTCACAAAGGTTCCATGGACTTTGAAGAAGCCCGAGTGCAAGGTGAAAGGGAGAAACGTGCTAAGCGAAAAGCACGTCAAACAAATCCTTTACAGGGCCATCTTCCATCTGGTAACCTGTGTCCTCACTGTGGGAAGCTGTGTGGATCTAGAATTGGCCTCCACAGTCACTTACGGACCCATCGCT
The DNA here is from genome assembly GCA_021292165.1 of Shinisaurus crocodilurus. Classification (NCBI taxonomy): domain Eukaryota; kingdom Metazoa; phylum Chordata; class Lepidosauria; order Squamata; family Shinisauridae; genus Shinisaurus; species Shinisaurus crocodilurus. Next base: position 265,897,090 of record CM037876.1, read on the forward strand.
AGAGTCTACACAATTTTCTTTAGAATTTCCTCCTTTTAAAATTTTCTTTTTGTGATTTTTTTTATCCTGGAAGACAATCTTACTCGGTCACGAGTGATCGCCTGATGATGATGATGACCCTGCTAGGCAACCTGAATAGGCTTATCTCATCTCTTTCTTTCCCAATACGCATCCAAAAACTTAAGCTCTATTTTTTTTAGAATATGCTAACTGGTTCAGCTGGATGCATAGAATCATAGAAAAGTAGAGTTGGAAGGGGCCTACAAGGCCATCGAGTCCAACCCCCTGCTCAATGCAGGAATCCAGGTCAACCATTCCCTGACAGATGGCTGTCCAGCTGCACCTTGAATGCCTCTAGAGTGGGAGAGCCCACCACCTCCCTAGGTAGTTGATTCCATTGTGTTATTGCTCTGACAGTCAGGAAATTTTTCCTGATGTTTAGGTGGAATCTAGGTTCCCGTAACTTGAGCCCATTATTCCGTGTCCTGCAAACTGGGATGATCGAGAAGAGATCCTGGCCCTCCTCTGTGTGACAACCCTTCAAGTACTGGAAGAGTGTGATCATATCTCCCCTCAGTCTCCTCTTCTGAAGGCTAAACATGCCCAGTTCTTTCAGTCTCTCCTCATAGGGCCTTGTTTCCAGTCCCTTTATAATCCTTGTTGCCCGCCTCTGAACCCTCTCCAGTTTGTCTACGTCCTTCTTAAAGTGTGGTGCCCAGAACTGGACGCAGTACTCAAGATGGGGCCTAACCAGTGCTGAGTAAAGGGGAATAATCACTTCACGCGATTTGGAAGCTATACTTCTATTAATGCAGCCCAAGATAGCATTTGCCTTCTTTGCAGCCACATCGCATTGCTGGCTCATATTCAGTTTGTGATCTACCACAATTCCAAGATCCTTCTCACTCGTAGTATTGTTGAGCCAAGTGTCCCCCATTCTGTAACTGTGCATTTGGTTTCCTTTCCCTAGGTGCAGCACTTGGCATTTTAGTGGTTGGGCTGAGCCTGGAGTCGGCTCGTAGCTCGCTCCTGGCTCGGCCCTCGAGGCGGAGGCGGCCGATCTTGCCATTCAGAGTGGCGCGGAGCATTCTCCGCGCTGCTGCTGCCGCCGCTGCTGCCACCACCACTGCTGCCGCTGCCACCGCTGCCGCCACCCACCACCACCACCCCACCGCCGGACCCCCCCGCCACCCCACCGCAGCCTACCTTCTCCATGCCGCTGCCTCCGCCACCTCCGCCGCTGCCGGAGCCCCGCCCGTGCTCTGTTTTGGCGGGGGGAACCAGGGCAACAGAACTTAAACAGCCCTGTTGCCCTGGTTTCTCATGCCAAAAACAGAGCGCGGGGGTCCCGTCACGTCACTTCCTCCGTGCCGAAAGGACGCAACGGGACCAGCAGACGGGGAGGCAGGCTCTCCGGAGAGCCGGAGAGCCTGCTGCAGGTAAGCCCGCGTTGCCAAGTAGCTCGGCGGACACGAGCAGGCCGAGTTCAGGCTGCTTGGCTACATCCGGGCTACTCGGCTACATCCCTATTTAAATTTCATTCTATTGTTTTAGGCCCAGCGCTCCAGCCTATCGAGGTCACTTTGAATTTTGTTTCTGTCTTCCAGAGTATTAGTTGTTCCACCCAACTTTGTGTCATCTGCAAATTTGATAAGCATTCCCTGTACCTCCTGATCCAAGTCATTAATAAAAATGTTGAAGAGCACTGGGCCCAGGACCGAGCCCCGTGGTACCCCGCTCGTTACCTCTCCCCAGTTTGAGAAGGAACCATTGATAAGCACTCTTTGAGTCCAATTCTGTAGCCAATTGTGGATCCACCTGATAGTTGTTCCATCTAGCCCACTTGCTTGCTAATCAGGATATATCATGAGGCACTTTGTCGAAAGCTTTGCTGAAGTCCAGATATATGATGTCCACAGCATTCCCACAGTCCAATAATAGGGTTAGCAGATCAAAAAATGAGATCAGATTAGTCTGGCAGGATTTGTTCTTGACAAATCCATGCTGGCTTCTAGTAATCACTGCATTGTTTTCAAGGTGCTTGCAAACTGACTTCTTTATAATCTGCTCCAAAAATTTCCCAGGGATTGATGTCAAACTGACTGGCCTATAGTTCCCAGGTTCCTCCTTCTTGCCCTTTTTGAAGATGGGAACAACATTTGCCCTCCTCCAGTCATGTGGCACTTCACCTGTCCTCCATGATTTCTCAAAGATAATAGACAGTGGTTCTGAGAGTTCTTCTGCCAGTTCCTTTATTACTCTAGGATGCAGCTCGTCAGGCCTTGGAGATTTAAACTCGTTCAGAATAATCAGGTGCTCCTTGACCATTTGCCTATCAATCTCAAGGTGCAATCCTGCCCCTTCAGTCTGCACTTCAGGTTTGCCAGGGGGATCATAGACCCTCTTTTGGGAGAAGACCGAGCCGAAGTAGGAATTGAACACTTCTGCCTTTTCTTTGTCTTCTGTTATCAATTTGCCATCCTTATTGCGCGTAGTTGAACCACCATTTCTTTCCTCTGTCTTTTACTATGCGTGTATCTGAAGAAAGCTTTCTTGTTGTTTTTAGCATCCCTCGCTAACCTTAGCTCATTCTCAGCTTTAGCCTTCCTGACACTATTCCTGCAGTTCTGTGCTACCTGCCCGTACTCTTCCCTTGTAGCCTGTCCTTCCTTCCACTTCCTATACATGTCCTTTTTTGTTTTCAGGTCATCTTTGAGTTTATTGTGAAGCCACATTGGCTTCTTCTGTTGCCCTCTGCCTTTTTTCCTTGTGGGAATTGTTTGCAATTTTGCCTTTAAAATTTCCTTTTTAAAAAACTCCCACCCATCCTGGGCTCCTTTTCTCATTAGAGTCGCTTGCCATGGGACCTTACTTATCATTGTTCTCTGTTTGTTAAAATTGGCTTTCCTAAAATCCAGGGTACGTGTTTGGCTACACTCAGCTTTTGCTCCCCTTAGAATCAAGAACTCAAGTATAACATGGTCACTTTCCCCCAGAGTTCCCAAAACTGCCACTTTATCCACTAACTCGTCTCTGTTGGTTAGAATCAGGTCAAGGGTAGCCGATCCTCTAGTTCCTTCCTCCACTTTCTGTAGGAGGAAGTTATCAGCAGCACAGCTCAGGAATTTCTTGGAGGGGCCATGTTTGGCTGAATAAGTCTCCCAACAGATATCAGGGAAATTGAAGTCACCCATTACTACCACATTGTGCCTCCTTGAAACAATGGCAATTTGCTTTTAAAAGTTCCATCCTCGTCTTCTCCTTGATTGGGTGGTCGGTAGTAGACTCCAACCGCCATGTTCATTTTATTCTTTGCCCCCTTTATTTTAACCCAGATGCTCTCAATGGGGCTGCCAAGCTCCTCTTCCTGTATCTCTGTGCAGAGATATGTATTTTAACATACATTGCAACTACTCCACCTCCCTTTCTGTTGCTTCTGTTCCTTTTGAACAAGTTATACCCTTCAATTGCTGTATTCCAGTCATGGGAGTCATCCCACCAGGTTTCAGTTATCCCTATCAAGTTGTACTTGCCCTCATGTATCAAGAGTTCAAGTTTGTTCTGTTTGTTGCCCTGCCCATACTCTGGGCATTAGTATAGAGACATCGAAGACTATGTGCTTTATAGTCCGACTTTTTCCCTACATTTTGTGGTAGACTATCATTGGGCACCGCTGGAGCTGTTCTCTCCGTTGTGGCATAGAGGCCTTCTTCCATTGTTACCCCCGAGTTTATGTCTCCCTCCCCTGTTGGATTCAGTTTAAAGCCCTCTTGATTAAGTTCCTCATGCTGTGGCCAAACACATTCTTCCCAGTCCTTGTGAGGTGCAACCCATCCTATGCCAGCAGTCTATCTTCCATGAAGCGTAGCCCGTGGTTCCAGAATCCAAATCTCTCACGTCGGCACCACCTTCGTAGCCAGTCATTCACTCGGAGTATTTTTCTTTCCCTTTCTATTCCTCTTCCAAGTACTGGAAGGATGGATGAGAAGACTATCTGGGCCCCAAAGTTCGAGTTCCCTTCCCAACTCTTCAAAGTCTGCCATGATTTCTTTGTAACTCCACTTGGCAGTATCATTTGTACCCACGTGGAAGAGAAGAAAGGGGTATGTGTCGGTGGGCTGTATGAGCCTCGGCAGCTGCTCTGTCACATCCTTAATTCATGCCCCGGGGAGACAGCACACCTGGCGAGTCCATGGGTCTTCACGACATACTTTGGCTTCGATCCCCCGCAGGAGGGAGTCTCCTACTACTAGTACTCTTCTCTTTCTCTTGCTGTAGGCCTTGGTTTGATTGCCTCCACTTGACTGACCTGTTGTGACATGTATCACATTCACCAGCTGTGGCACATTGTTTACACATGGAAGGAACAGAATGGCTGGTAAACAAGTTTGTTATGTCTTTCTATGAATCTCGTGCTTTCGCAGGGGTTACTAGAGTGTATGGGAAACAGTATGAGCCTGTCACATGGTTTGTATGTTCTGGTGACGTACTGACTTGTTGTTTTTCTGTCTGAAGCCATTTTAGAGAGATGCTGAACTTCTCTTTCTCTCTTGTCTTCTGACTAGTGCTTGCTGGACTAATGCAATCATGTAACGTCTTTGTTGAGTGGAGTAAACCTCAACTTGCTCCACTGGATTAAATGCTTGCTATGCATTGTACTCTGCACATGGACTGTAACTAGGAAATGTATACTCTGTAGCATATACTTTGCTATTCAAATAAACAGGTAGCTAAATAGACCTGTGGAGTTTACAGAGTTATTTCCTTGCTACTTGAAGTAATCTGCAAACGGAGGAAGCTGGGCTGGTGTCAGATTACAGGGAGCTGGCTGACAACCGAAACGCTGGAAAGCTGCACAGGGAGAGGGGGAGAAGGATCTGAACTTCTGTGTGTGGATTTATGGGCAGTCTGCACACAGGAATAGGATTTTAAATCTTCCATCTCACACACGCGAGGCACTCTGCTTTTCCTCACGCCCCTTCATGACCTTCAGCCTCTTGCTCGCTGTCACGTTGGGTGCCCGGTAATTCGTCCTCTGCAGGCTGTCCTCTACTCTCGTCCTCAAGTACCTGGAAGCGGTTCCATAGCTCCACTGCTTCCACAGGCGCAGAATGTCTTCTAGTTCTTCTGCTCCGAACAGTCACCCTTTTCCAGGGAGTTCCCCCTATTTTCCCTTGCCTCAGCACTCTCCGACTCTGCCTCATCCTGCCGTTGCCCTTCTGGCTCCTGTACTATGCTTTGCTGTGTAGATCCATCGTTCTGTCTAAGAACTCTTCACTTTCTCTTATATTCCTGAGGGTTGACACTTGCTGCTCCAGTCCTCTGACTTTTTCTTCCAACAGCGTGACAGCTTGCACTTGTTGCACGTGTAGGCTATGTTGATCTCCGGCAGGAAAACAAACATTGCACACACATTGCAGGTCACCACCACTGCAGATTCCTTTCCTTCCATAGTTCTCTGTTTCCTTTATGTTTCTGCCTTCCTAGAAAATTTCTTAGGGACCTCCCCCTTGACCTCCCCTGCCGAACTCCGCTGCCAAACTCCTGTTTGCTCTCCCTGTTCACTCACTCTGTTCGCTCACTCTCTGGGAGCCTGCCCGCTTATCACAGCCCCGAAAACAGCTGGAGCCTCTCTCCTGTGCTCCTGCTCAGCTGGGAGTCAGGAACAGAATGAGCTCCCAGGCCTCTCCTTTCCTTTTAAGCTCTCAGGCCACACCCTTACTTTGCAGCTCCTGTTGTTGCTGCACTCCAGCAAGTTGGTCTGCTGCTCCTGTTGTTGTACTACTCCGCTGCCAAACTCCTGTTTGCGCTCCCTGTTCGCTCACTCTCTGGGAGCCTGCCTGCTTATCACAGCCCCAAAAACAGCTGGAGCCCAGGGATGGGGACTCGGACTCCAGGACTCGACTCGTGAGTCGGACTGAGTCCCCCCTCTGAGTTGAGTCCCACTCGAGTCCCAATATTTTTAATGGGACTCGAGACTTGACTCAGGACTCAAGACCAAGGACTCTTCAACATCCCTGGGCTGTGCCAGAAGGAGTGGAGAGAAGTGCGATCGCCGGCGAAGATTTTATTTTTAAAAATCTTTTTCCTAAAATGCAACCTTTCAGACATTTTGGGTTTGGCTGCCTCTGCCTGCCTGTTTGGGGTTCCCTGCCTCCTCTGCCTGCCTGGTTATTTTGGGTTTGGCTGCCTGGTCTGTTCTTGTCAAAATCAGTTGCAGAGCTTTGAAATAAAAAGACACACTTGTGCCTAGAATTTATTTAAGCCACACATCTGAAGTAGCCTTATTTTGTTGGGGAAAAAACCCATTGATTTTAATAGGGACTCATGGAGTCAGCTTTGGGAGTGACTCAGGACTCGTGACTCGTGAGTCACCATTTTGGACCAAGGACTCGGACTCGAGACTCAGGTCCAAAGACTCGTGACTCAAGACCAAGGACTCTTCAACATCCCTGCTGGAGCCTCTCTCCTGTGCTCCTGCTCAGCTGGGAGTCAGGAACAGAATGAGCTCCCAGGCCTCTCCCTTCCTTTTAAGCTCTCAGGCCACACCCTTCCCTTGCAGCTCCTGTTGTTGTTGCACTCCAGCAAGTTGTACTGCTGCTGCTCCTTTTGTTGTTGTTGCACTCCAGCAAGTTGTACTGCTGCTGCTCCTTTAGTTGCACTCCAGCAAGTTGTACTACTGCTCCTGTTGTTGTAGACATCTTTTGAGATGTCTATTTACAGTTGTTAGCAAGATAGGTCCAGCCATGAAGACTGGGTTCATACAACACAATAACCCACACTTAAGGGTTGAGTATGGGTTGAGTGTGGGTTGTTGTTGAACTGTGGGTTATCTTTGAACTGTGGGTTAACATGTTGTCTGAACCCAGCTGCACTAACAAGCCATGGCTTGTTAACCATGAACAACCCATGAACAGAACCCATGGTTTGTTGTTGGGTTGTGAACTGTGGGTTGTTCACCATGGTTTGTTATCTCAGCTGGGTTCAGACAACATGACAACCCATTTTTCAACAACAACCCATGGTTCAACGACAACCCACACTCACCTCATACTCAACCCTTGAGTGTGGATTATCATGTTCTCTGAACCCAGTCTAAGTAATTTTCCAGTTTGCTGGCTAAACTACTAATATAAAAAATGGAGGTAAAACAACAAACAGTTTCCACTAAGGGATCAGCTTTTACTGAACTCAGATTCCCATAAAAGTAAGAGTTTGTCCACTCCTTTGAAGCGTTCCATATACCATCTAACTAGAGGCCAGGTTGCTCTCTCTCAGACCATCCTTTCTGCCATGAACTCTGCATATGCCCTGAAACTCCAGTCAAGTAGGTAACATGTAACTAGCTAAGTTAGTTTGAGTGTGCGTGTGTGTGTGCGTGTGTGTGTGTGTGTGTGTGTGATTGTTGCCTTCCCTTGCTTTCCCCCTCCCCACCCCAAATAAACTCCTTTTTATATTTATACATTTAGTTGCATTTTTTTTAAAATTGAATTCTCACTAAACTCTTCCCTATGAGAAGGGCTGCATGGTTACAAAATTACTATTTGTGTTCTTAGGATTTTCACAAGGCTTTTGTTGTATTCTGTGTTTCTGGGCTTTGGGGACAAAAATTCAAAGAACCTTTCTTTTTCTTTTTCTTTTTTTCGCAGGGCTGGGCTGAAGGGAGAGGCCCTTGGAAACAGGGCACAGAAACTCCTCAGGCTGCTGGGCAGACTAAGGTGTGTCAGGAGGTTCATCCTAACTGGTGGCAGCCTCTCAGTAATTCTTTTGGGGTGGGGTGGCAGGGGTTACCCTTGAAAAGAAGGGACCCACCAGGAAGAAAGGCATTCTCCCCTCCCAGCACATCCCACTTGAGATAAAACAATTCCATAAAGATAACGCACATCACATATATGAAGATGTTTGGGATGATTTACTCACTCACTCACTCAGCTTAGGCTGCAATCCTATACACAATTACCTAGAAGTGAGTCCCATTGAACTTAATGGGGTTTACTTCTGAGTAGGCACATATAGGATCATCTCAATAGCAGTTGATTATTGGGAGGGTGCTATTGCACTCAGTCCTGCTTGTGGGCTTCCCATTGTGAGCCATTGTGGGAACAAAATGCTAGACTAGATAAGCCTTTGGTCCGATCTTGCACAGCTCTTCTAATGTTCTTAGTATTACACTAACACCCACCTATGCAGGTGGAAACAGTGAATTATAAATTTAACTAGTTAAGAAGTCAGGAACAGTCTGGAACACCAACAGCAGTCCATATAGGGAATTGAAACAATGTTGTTTACATAATTCATCTTCAGCTGTTGGATCAAGAGCTACTACTAGGTTGCAGCCTGGCCTAAGGTGGGTTACAACAGCAATATATATTACCACCATACACATATATTGTAAAACAACCTTCCCCAAGTTGGTGCCCTCCAGATGTATTTGGACTTCAATTCACCTCAGCTCCAGCCTACATGGCCAATGGTTAGGAATGCTGGGAATTGAAGTTGAAAACATATGGAGGGTACCAGCTTGGGGAAGGCTGTTGTAAAACAGGAAGATATGGTCACCAAAAGCATCTTTGGGCTAATTCTGGGGCCCACATGACTGAAGGCTACTGGACATCACAAAACATTCATGACAGTTATTCCCTTCCTGTGTTCTGATGGTCTAGTTCTTGAATGCTGGTAGATTCAGGTGGTTTGAAATGTAGGAATTGTTTTATTTGTGTATGTAGGTACCAAGCGCAGGGATGGCATCAAGCACAGCCATGGCTGGGCACCTGCAAAGGGCCCACAACCCAGCAGGACCCCTACGTCTCCTTCACCATTGCAACCTGCTTGTTTACCTATCTCCTGCTCTGACCCAGACAACAGTGGTGGTGATGGAGGAGCAGTAGATACCGCTGCTGCCTACTTGCTCACTGGCTCTCTGCCAGAGAAAGAAGATAAGGAGCATTAGTAGCTAGTTTCAGTGGTGGTGAGAAGGTAGAATCACTGATGGAGGGGGCCCATTGAGGATGTCTTCCCCAAGGGCCCATGAAAACCTGGAGCTGGCACTGATTAAGCAAGTGCCTCAACTCCACTTACTTCCTGGACATGGAGGCCCTCAATCACTTGCTTTACCAGTCAATTGCTAGGCTAGACTCTGCAAAGACTGAATAATAGCGATTTTCTTGTATATTCTATCAGTTTCTTCATATGCATTTTATATAGTATATCGATTCTATCTGATTCTAGGCCACTGTTTTTATCTTCCTCAGTTGGGGCTATCCTTTCTATAAATTTAGTCCATTGTTTTTAGGGTTTAAAAAAGCTATTTTTGAAATGTAAGTTTAATGGCATCGCCCTGGGTCATCACTTTTAGTAAATGAGATACTGGTGCTGCAAAAAATTGCTTCCTGGAGTTTCTTTTCTCTCTTTTTTATTGATGAAAGCACAGACAAAATTCAAGTCAGAGCCCTCACAATAAGGAATCCTGTATAATTCAACCACCTACATGGGAGGGAAGAATCCAGGCTTCATGTAGGAAATGTGGTAGAGCTGCAAACAAATCTAATTGTAGACAGAATGTTTTGGAGTTGGGATTACTCAATGACTGGGTTCAGACAACATGATAACCCACATTTCAACAACAACCCACAGTTCAACAGCAACCCACACTCAACCCCTGAGTGTAAGCTATTGTGTTGTCTGAACCTAGCCAGTGTAACTTATCTATTCACATATTTAGATGGGGCGGGGGGCTGACAGCTGACACACTTCCGATATTGTGACATTCTTGAATCTCTTTTTCCGTGTACAGTTTGTTTAATGAATGCAAAACCATGGATCTTTCTAATCCCACACTTATGGGAAGTTTCCCCCTTGGATGTATTTATTTATTTATTTATTTATTTTGTGTATACGGCTGCACCCAAGATGATCTGTACATGGAAATTATGTTAGCTAGCAGAGCAATCCTATGGTCCTTGGACAATGTCTGGGGCGCCATACAGTGCTGCAGATCCCCTCCTCTGCAGTCCGCTGGGGAGGGCGGTCCAAGCATGGATTCCCCCCATCTCCCCAAGCTCCTCTCAGCCACCATGGAAAGTTCCATGGCGGTTACCTTACCTGTGGTCATGACGCTGACCTTGGGGAAGGGAGAAGAATTGGGGCATGTTAGTGGGCGGGGAGGAAAGGTGCCATGGTCCCCCTCCCCACAGCACAACTCCACTAGATGGTTTCATAGGCCCATCTAGTGGAAAACACTATAAAGGAGGATGGAGAGTTGAAAATCATCTCCATCATTCCTCCTGCTCTGCTAGCAGCAGCCCGGCAGGGCATAGGATTCCTGGAAGCCTCCAAGATCGGAGGCGTCCAGCTGGTAAGATTTTGCCCAAGGAGGCATAAGTCAGGTCAGTTGTATGAAATGTCTTTGCACATCCCGAGTCCAAGTCCACAACTAGTACTGCCACATAGAAGAACTATTTCCACTGACCTCCACATGGGGTTAGTAATGTTAGTAATGTTTTAACTGGTGTTTAAGCCAATCCATAGGACTTGGTGTTAAATTGTAGTAATATATTGGGCAGTTGTCCCAAAATTTACTAGAAATAATAATAATAATAATAATAATAATAATAATAATAATAATAATAATAATAATAATAATATTTTCTTTGCTATGAATGCTGGAATAGGATCTGAAAAATATTTGCATTTTGGTAAACTATGGATGCTGATAGTGTATGGTACATGAAAGCTGCCTATATGGGTTTGGGAAGTCTATAGCAAATTACCCCAGGACTTGGTGAAACATTTGGTTTTATTTGACACCCTAATTGATGGCCAATAGGAAAGATATATACAGAATGTTAATTCAGAACCACCAGTTGTTAAGAAACTGATTAGGAACACAATTAGCTATAGGAATAAAATGTTTATAAGATTTCTTGGTTAGAAATTAATAAACAGGATTTGGGAAATGGAAGTAGTAGAATACAAGTGAAACCTTTAACAAAATGTTGCAGAGTATCCTCTCTGCTAAAGAGTTACAGCCAGGCTGGCATTCCCAGCTAGCCAGGGGTCCAGACAGGGGTCCCTCCAAACAAGGCAATTCCACTCTTCCCAGCCTCAACCTCATGTTCCTTTTTTCTTTTTCCACCTGTCACTCTACATTCTGAGTCTAATGAGTATGTACAGCCCTCACTGGGCTGTTTTGGGGTGAGGAGAGACTGTCTTCTGTTGCTCCAGATCATAAGACCCAAATCAATGGATTCAGTGGGTTTTGGAGACAATCTAGTCAGTACTCACCACCTGAATTTTCTATTAAAATGATTGATACTGGTGGAGAAATCATGATGAAGTTAATGGTTACAAAATCAGTTTAGATTCAAGTAAACTGGCAAGTAGATCAAATTGTTATTGGATTTATATTGAAATCCTATACACGTCTACTCAGAAGTAGCCACACAGTTCAATCGGATTTACCCCCAGGTACATGTGTTTAGGACTATTGCCCTAGTATTGTTTTTCAGACTTAATTTGATAATGAATGAATTTCAACCCCAATGGGACTAGCAGCCCAGTCCTGAAAGCATTTTCACACATGGAGGCTAAAGGGGTTCTTGCTTCAACTGCTTCCTAATGTGAATATAAAACCTACATTGGTCCGAATGCCCATTTCCATTACAAACACCTCTTCTTTGCTTTCTAGGTAGCATTAATGATCAAATTTGAACACAATTAGTGGGAGAGAGTCTTAGAGGAAATTTTAGCTTCATTAATGAAAATGCTCTAAGTAGTGCTGGCTAGGCCCAAATCACCTTCAGAGATGGAACCGTATTCCTCAGACCATTCTGGAAACCTCACAAATCAGGTACATAGATGCAGAAGTTTCAATGATGGCTGAAATGTCTGTAGAATGCCACACAGAAATGTAGACTTTAGTGCCCCATCCTACACACACTACAATGTGCATCTTTACATTTCAATGCTTTGTAGCAGATTTGAACAATGTCATATATCTGACATATAGCTGCCAGTGCACTACCATTGCACTGACCCATTGACTGGGCTTGCACAACACGCTAAGCCACAGTGGCTACAGTAAGCCCTAAAACAAGCCATGGCTTCGAAGGGGGGCTTTGAAGCCATGGCTAAGAAACCCTGGCTGGGTTCGCACAACACGCTAAGCCACAGTGGCTTAGCGTGTTGTGTGAACCCAGCCATTCTCTTGGAGTGCTTAGACCAGTGTTCTCCAACCTTGGGTCCCCAGATGTTTTTGGCCTACAACTCCCAGCATGCCCCAGCCAGCATAGCTGGCTGGGGCATGCTGGGAGTTGTAGGCCAAAAACATCTGGGGACCCAAGGTTGGAGAACACTGGCTTAGACGGACAATCTCACCACCTCTTTGCTGCTTAGAGAAGGCTACAGACAACTGTGTTCCAAGCAAATAACTAATTAGCATATTAAATGGTTGTACAATGACAGTAAATTTCTCAGTAGGTGATTGCACTACTAGGGTTGCCATGCATAACCAGTCTGTAATACAGCAGGACATATGGCTAATGTAATTCCCACATATTGCCTTTTCCCAAGGGGTGAACTCGACACCTCTGTAAGCAACCTGAATTATTTATCTAAGTTCTGCTCACACCCAATTTAAGCCTGCAAGAGGAACTGAAAGACCCAATCCTGCCCCCTTAAAGTCAATACTAACCGAAGGCTGAATGGCATGGAGATCCAGTGCACTGTAGTTCAAGATAAAGTAGAAATTATATTATATTAATTATAAATAGCAACAGCAGCAGCAGTGACATATATGGACGTGGACATTTTATATTGTCATTCTACTGCTAGGAAGAGCCAGGAGCCAAAGTATGCCCAGCCTCCTCAGGTGAAGTGGTGCTACACCGCAGGAAAGAAAACATCTAGTGCTACCAGGTTGCTCACCCCTCTCTCTCTCTCTCTCTCTCTCTCTCTTTTTTCCTGCAGAAACTTTAGAGCACCAACTGGCACAGCAACAGTAGTCACATCTGAGGACTGGAGAGTGGGCATTTTACATCCTTCTCCTCCCCAGTAGCTTCTTTCATCACCACTGTGGGTTTTCCCCCTCAATAAAATAAATACATTTTATACTTATTGTGTGGTTAACTTTCTTTTATTGTGAATTGCCTTGGGAGCCTGTTGTCTGGCCAGAAGATGGGATATAAATATTTTAAATAAATAAATATATTTACAGATTTGGGATAACAAAGTTGCTTTGTCCTAATACTGAATGTATTAATTGATATATTATTAAGTTTATATTCACAGGACTTTACTGTAATACAGATGCTCCAGAGGGATGCTCCAGAGATCTAGCTCTACCTTTCCTTTTGAGAATGACTCAATGGGACAACACTTTGCCACACAGCTCTTGTCCAAAATCACTCTACATGAAGATCTTTGATGGCATTCCATATAAAACCTCTTCAAACAAAAACTGATCATGATGATATTCTGTTATGTGCAGCAAGAAGTGGATGAGGAAGAGAAAAAGATTTGTATGCATACAGAGAGAAGCTCCATTCCAAGGGTAAAGAGGTAGATTGATGAGGTTCTTCATTTATCACTTCTGTTACAAAGAAGAAAATGTGTTCCTCCAAGAGAAGCCAATTGCAATATTTAGGAGAAGGTAATTAATTTTGAGAACCCAATTCTATTCAAGCCTTTCTTTTTCTTTTTCTTTTTTTTTTAAGCCTGTTTTCAATCAGACCACAATTTATATTTATTGAAGTATGGGGAAATTATATACCCATTAAAAGTAACTTATAAACCAGATGTATAATGTATATAGTGCTGTACATTTCTAGGGATTTGTGGTGGGGGGTTGTTTTGGAGAAAAACAGGCTGGTTTCAAATAACCATTTGCAGTCTGATAGCTGCTAAATTAAAATCTCACCCCATGATGGCCCTAATCATATGGGCCCCTGATCATATGCGGGCCCTGGCCTCACTGTGAGGTGAGCTTTATCACAAACTTGTAATTCGCCAATAGCATCCTTATCTGCAGGCCTGTGGCTCATGCTGGCTCAGCTTGTCTGAGTGTGGGAAGCTAAGCAGGGTCAGGCCTGGTTATTACTTGGATGGGAGACCCCTCCTCTAGTTTCCTGCATTGAGCAGGGGGCTGGACTCGATGGTCTTGTAGGCCCCTTCCAACTCGATGATTTATGAAATCTTGCAACAGAAGCAAATGGCTACCAAGCACCCAAGTGAGTGCACAAATTGTTCTAGGATTTCCATTGCACTACAAAGTTGCTATCCACTGGACCACAATATGTAGACTGGCTTTCCCCAACCTGGTGCCCTCCAGATGTGTTGGACTGCTAATTCCCATCATTCCCAGCCAGCTGGGTGGGAATGATGGGAATTGCAATCCAACGCATCTGGAGGGCACCAGGTTGGGAAAAGCTGATGCAGACAGTAGAAGATAAGCCATTCAGGTATCTGTGTTTTCATCACCTGCCCTCTCAAATAGTAGCAGTTTACTCCAACAGTAACTTCAGCAGTAAAGTACTTCTCTTTTGTAAAGAAAAGCACCAACAACATAATGGGGAGTAAACAAATCGCATTCACTTTGGCACGTCTGTTCCTACTGAAATTAAATACTGTACTACTGAACAGACTCAGCTCCAGGTTTTAAGGGGGCCCTTGGCAAAGCGCCCTCAGTACCCTCAGCTAAGGTTCACAGGAAGGTTTATTTTGTAGCATGTCAGCAGAGCAGCCTTTCCCCCTCCTTTTTTTTAAAGTGTAAGAAGCTGTAGAGCTACGTTGGGCATCCACCTCCCAGTGTTCAGGGCATTGTGGTGGGAAACAAAATGGTGGCCACCACAAAAACATGGCTGCCCCACTGGCAGCCACCATTTCCCTTGTTTTAATGCCCCAGACAGATGAAATATCAAGGGCAATCTGGCAAAACAAATGAGGGTCACCTGATGAGCTATGGGTACCAGAGTTCAATTCTCCCTGCCCGAGGACAGACGCTCACACCCTAATGCTGAGGCCAGACACGTGCCAATGCTATGGGCCCCGCTGGGGTGCTGGGTCCCCAACAGCTGTCCAAGGATGCTGAAATAGGCTGAAATGATGCCTGCTGCTGAAGTTGTTGCTGGAGTAAACTACCGCTGTTTGAGAGGATATAAATACAAACGCTACCCCAGAGAGGCCTTCTGATAGGGCAACATGGGGATAGCTGCACTGATGACCCCAAAGAAAGAGACTTCTAGGTGCAGTGGAAGTGACTGTGGCCAACCAAGGGAGACTCTCAGCATTGTGACATGGCCAGGAGCCCCTCACACCCTAATGCTGAGCAGAAGGACAGACAGCGAAGTCTTCTTTTAGCAAAGTCTGCTTCCTTTTTCTGCATTGGGTATCTAGAGTCTGTATTCTGCCTCCTAGTGACTGTAGAAGGATAGCATATGGTGTCTGGACTATTGCCAACTAATAAGTAGGGGGAGAAGTCATTTACCAGAGTATGAAACTCTGGTAAATCAGCTTCTCCAAGACCTCCAAAAATTCTGGTTTCATCTATCTATATGATGAATAGGCTTTTTGTGTTCAAAATTAGAATATTACGTCCTTTTTCCTATGGCTTCTCTAGAATTGCAATGAGTCATAAGTACCCTGGAATAGCTACATGAATAGAAACTGATGTTATCAGGTAAAGTTCAAAACTATCTCATCTGCCATATTTTATGTAGCTCAATGTATGGCCAGCTCTGGCTGCCTGTCTCATAAAACAAATAGAGAGCAGCAAACTAAAGTGGGTGAAGGTTAAGGGACAGAGTATGGCACGATACTTCCACACCCTGGCGTCGTTGTGTATCAGTACCTGCCCCAGAAGAGCAACATGGAGCTGCAGCAGGAGAGCCAGGTAAAGGATACTTCCATGCTACATTATTCCTTTTTGGTTAGATACCAAACACTTTGCAGCCTCTTCTCTCATGATAAAGCTCTGGGAGAACAGACACATTTTGAGAGGGCACATTTGGTGAGCCAGTGTGATATATTGGTGAGAGCAGGGGTGGGCAAGTTCAGGCACTCTGGGGGCCAATTTCCCCCTGGGATCTGCCATGGGCCGCACACGTATCCCCTGCTGCCGCCTCCACAATGCAAAAAAAAAAAAAGAAGAAGAAGAAGGAAGGGGAAAACAAGCTAAAGTGTCCATTTGAAGCCCCTGCAGTGCTTTGCCATCAAATTTTGGCAGCAAATCGTGACTTCCCCCATTTTTAAAAAAGAAAAATAGGAGTGGGGGAAATGGGGGCCATACTGGGGAGCAGGGGTGTGTAGTATTTGTTGGGACTTCTTTTCTGTCTAAACATGCATAGGATTGCACCCTAGGTGACTTTGGGCTAGTCACTATCTTTCAGCCTGACCAACCTGACAGAACTGTTGTGAGCGTAAAATGTGAGGGGGGAAATGAATAAAAATGTGACAAAAGAAATTTTAAAATACTAGGTGCCATGAGTCTGAACCACAGTATCTAGGTTCCCTGTGCCACCAGGCCATTAGAACTATATCTGAGGTACCTCCACACTCTCAGCCCAGGCCCCAGAATAGGTCACTGCAATTACTTGATCTCAGCAAGGATGTGCCATGACTAAAGGGGGATGATTATCAGTTGACCCATATATAGCCAGTCAATCCACAAATCACCCGATATAATTTCCTCTCCCTTACTGGCTCATTGCCTAGGCATAGTTCCTGCTTCTTTAAGACTGAAGCAGCCCTGTTTTCATAAAACACAGCATAGACACACGCCTTATCAGGGAACTAATTCTGGAGTGCAAAGTGATGCTGTTAGCCTGTTAGTTGAAACAAAATAACAATAAATAAATAAATAGGGAAATCTAAACTGTTACACCACTGAAGGTTTCTCTGCCACTATGGCATCGTTTCTCCAAGTGTAGGCCGGGGCCCACATGAGAGCCATGACATTGTTTCAGGTGGGCTGTGCTGTCCCCACCTGGCACCCCCTGGCCACCTCTCCCTCCAGGAAAGCTGGATGTGTTGCCACACAACTCCTGGTTACTCCGTCACACCACCACAGCTGCTCCAAGAGAAGGGAAGGAGGAGACAGAGACAGGGGAGGGGAGGGTGGAGTGAGCAGAAGGAAAGGAGGAGAGGGAGAGGGAGGAAGGAGCGACAGGAAGCAACATGGCCAGCAATAGCAGCATTGTATTTTCCTATTAGACCAGCTGTAGCAGCAGTGGCTGCAGCACAAGGTGAGGAGAGAATGGGCAGCACCAACAGCAGTGTTATACAGTACCTTGTTGCTGGTGGAGTAGCAGCAGTAGGAAGATACAGCAGGCAGCCATGGGGGATGGGAAAGGAGAGAGAATTACCCCAAAGACAGGTATGGGGCCTTGAGGGAGGGGGATTCCTTTCCCCTTCATTATAGTCTCACAACAACTCTGTGAGATAAATTAAGCTGAGACGTAGAGACGGACCCAAGGTCACCCAGTGAGCCTGCAGGGCTGTGAGGAGCAATGGTGGCCATGCGGGCTGCCACTTTCTGAGCCACAATGCTGCTCAGAAAGCATGCCATTGCGTGTTACTGGACTGTGCTGTGATCTGGCTCGGCCCCATGCTGCCACTCTGTGACTGGCTCAACCCCACACCACTATTTTAATGGTGGGCTGCAATCCTTTTCAGCCCTCTCAAGTGGGGCCTGGGGATACAAAGTTTCAGAATCCCTGCACTATGGCTTAAAGGGGACGAATGCTCTTTTCTAGTCCTCCTCGATCTCTCAGCAGCTTTTGATACTGTTGACCACGGTATCCTCCTGGACCGCCTGGAGGGGTTGGGCATGGGAGGCACTGTATTGCAGTGGTTCCGGTCCTTCCTCTCTGGAAGGTACCAGAGGGTAGTTCTTGGGGAGGAGGCTTTGGACCCTCAGCCGCTCACTTCTGGGGTGCCGCAGGGTTCCATCCTCTCCCCGATGTTATTTAACATCTACCTTAAGCCGCTGGGAGTTATTTTGGGGTGCAGTGTCATCAATATGCGGATGACACTGCAGCTCTACCTCTCCTTCAAGTCCTCACCAAGGTTGGCTGTTGAAACCCTGTCCAAATGCCTGGAGGCAGTGGGTGGCTGGATGGGAAGGAACATGCTGAAACTGAACCCCGACAAGACCGAGGTACTTCTGGTGGGAGACAAGGGAAGGTTAGGGGATGTTGACCTGGTGCTGAATGGGGTACATCTCCCCCTGAAGGACCAGGTCCACAGCTTGGGAGTCATTCTAGACTCCCAGCTGTCCATGGAGGCTCAGGTGTCAGCTGTGAGCCGGGCAGTGCTGTATCAACTCCATCTGATACAGCCGCGGCACCCCTACCTTCCTAATCATCTGCTCCCATCAGCGGTCTCCTGTCACCTAGACTACTGTAATGCGCTCTACGTGGGTTTACCCTGGAAGATGGTTCGGAAGTTACAGCTGGTTCAGAATGCAGCGGCTTGCCTGGTTAAAGGCTGCCGCCGACGTGATCGCATCACTCCAGTGCTTAAAGAGGTTGCACTGGCTACCAGTTGTTTGCCGAGCCAAATTCAAGGTGTTGGCATTGACCTTTAAAACCCTGTACAGCTCCGGTCCAGTTTATCTTAAGGAGCACCTCCAGCAACATCAAGTAGGCTGCTCATCAAGATCTGCCATGGACGGTCTTCTCCCTGTCCCATCAGCCAGAGAAACCAGGCTGGTGGGGACTAGGAAGAGGGCCTTTTCTGTGGCAGCCCTCAATTTATGGAACTCTCTCCCCAGTGACCTCCGCCATGCCCCTTCCTTGATTAGCTTCTGCCGTACATTAAAAACGTGGCTTTTCAGGCGGCAATATGGGGTGGGTTAGGATTTTTAAATTTTGTACTGTTTTTAATTGTGTATTACACTCTGTTTTGTTCTTGTATTTTATTGGACTGTATATCGCTCAGAGTGGCTGGATGACTGGCCAGATGGGCGATTCAAAATAATAAATAAATAAATAAATACATGCATTACAATGAAACATTAAAAACACATATAAAAATAACACATGCTGTAGCCAAAACTCACTTATATAAACTGTACATGTACACTGAATCTCAACTGAAGGCTCAGACTGAGATGACGAGATCTCCAGATTATATCCCATTTCATTACTTCATCAGAACCAGTGAAGAGAATTTCTCACAGATGAAGGTTGCCTGCTCAATTAAATTTTTTGTATTCACATTCCTTCATAAGGCAACAAGTCTTTGGAAGAGATATTCAAGAAGCCAGAGGTTTATTTTCAGCTGCCTTCCATGAGAACTTATTCTTTATATAACTGATTTTTTAGCTATAGTATGTGTTATTTTTACATGTGCTTTTTATGTATCATTGTAATACACTATACTATCATTTTTTAATAGCAAAAATACTCAGTTGTTACAGGTTCTATTCACTTGGTCTGAATTTTTTTTTATTTTCTTTTGCTATTTGGGGGACCCTCTCCCTGTATTTGTCATTCAAATTACAAAGAACAGGAAGTACCAGCCCAGCCTGATCATGCTTAGAGTATTCTAAAGTTCATGATTATCAGAAAGAAATGCTTGGCAATCACTTAGAGAATATATTGGGGAAGATAGGAAGAATCTCTCCTGTTCTCCTTTTCTCCACCTTCCATGAATTTTCTGTGAGTGGAACTCCACTCATGGATCTCTGGATCCCACCCAGTGTTTTAACATAAGAAGAGACATGCTGCAGCAGACCAAAGGTCTGTCAAGTCCAGCATTCTGTTCATACAATGGCCAACCAGCTGCTTGTGGGAATCCTACAAGTAGGACATGAGTGCAATAGCACCCTCCTGCTTGTGTTCCCCAGCTACTGGCATACAGAAGCATACTGCCTCCAGTACTGGAGGTAATATATAGCCATCATGACTAGTAGCCATTGATAGTTGTATCCTCCAGGAATTTGTATAATCCCCTTTTAAAGCCATCCAAATTTGTGGCCATCCCTATATCTTGTGGCAGTGAATTCCATAGTTTAACTATGTGCCATGTGAAGAAGTAATTCCTTTTATCTGTCCACAATCTTCCACCAATCAGCTTCATGGGATGACTCCGGGTTCTAGTATTATGAGAGAGGGAGAAAAATGTCTCCTTATCCACTTTCTCCACACCATACAAAATTTTGTACACCCTTATCATATCTCCCGTCGCTAATCTTTTCTCTAAACTAAACAGTCCCAGATGTTGTAGCCTTTTCTCAGAGGGGAGTTGCTCCAGCCCTTGATCATTTTAGTTGCCCTTTTCTGCACTTTTTCCAACTCCACAATATCCTTTTTGAGATGCAGTGACTAGAACTGTACACAGTATCCAATTGTGGTCACACAATAGATCTTATAAGGGCATTATGATATTGGCAGTTTTATTTTTGATTCCTTTCCTAATTATGCCCAACATGGATTTTGCCTTTATCACAGCAGCAGCCACATGCTGGGTCAACATTTTCATCGAGCTGTTCACCACAACTCCAACTGATCTCTTTCTTGGTCAGTCACTGCTAGCTCAGATCCCATACCTGAAGTTGGAATTTTTTTTGCCCCAACATGCATCACTTTACACCTGCTTATATTGAACCATATTTGCCATTTTAATGCCCATTCTCCCAGCTTGGAGAGATCCTTTTGGAGCTCTTCACAATCCCTTTTTGTTTTAAACACCCTAAATAATTTTGTGTCATCAGCAAAGTTTGCCACCTCACTGCTTGCTCCTAATTCCAGATCATTTATGAACAAGTTAAAAAGCACTGGTCCTAATACAGATACTTGTGGGACCCCACTGTTTACATCCCTCCATTGGGAAAATTTCTCTTTTATTCCAACTTCTCAGCTCTCTGTTCTTTAACAAGTTACTGATCCCTAAGCGGACCTCTCCTCTTATTCCATGACTGATAAGTTTGCTCAGAATCTTTGGTGAGGGACTTTGTCAAGAGGCCTTTGAAAGTCGGAGTAAACACTACTGGATCACCCCTGTCCACATGTTTATTGACACACTCTCAAAGAACTGTAAAAGGTTAGTGAGACAAGATATATCTTTGTGGAAGCCATGTTGTTTCTTTTTCAACAGGGCTTCTCTCTATATATGCTTACAAATTTACAGTGCAATCCTATTCATGGCTAATCAGAAGTACGACCTATTGAGTTCAATGAGGCTTACTCCCAGGTAAGTGTGTATAGGATTGAAGCCTTAAACTTTAATAATGCTTTCCACCAATTTACCCAGAATAGACGTTAAACTAACCAGCCTGGATCCAACCCTCCCCCACCGGATCAATTTTTAAAAATTGGCATTACATTGGCCATTCTCCCTCCTTCAGGTACTGAGGCTGACCTTGGGACCTGTTACATATTTTAAGTGCATTTGCCATGTATAACAATAACAACTCCTGAGGAATAATTTCATGGAGTGGGAAGAATGGTGCCCCTGAATGGTACCCTTTTCCTCCTAGTGTTTTTCCTTATGCTATTAGCTGTACAAACACTTCAATTTCTTTAGCAGTGGAAAGAAGTGTTAAGGGTTGTTGTTCTCTGACAAGCACAGTGAATCATATTTGCCATGAGTTAATACTGAGAGCTCAAAAATGTATTGTCTGTTTAAGTAATGTGAAGGCAGTCTAGCCTACAGGCTAAAAGACTGTGGATTCTATCCCCTTACCTGAGCTTAGCCGATTTCCACTGTCTTTATACTTCAGCCTAGGGGTAAATATGTTTTCATAGGTACTATCCTTGGAAAGGACATTAAACTGAGATCCATTCAGCCAGCCTTTGATGGCTATCTAAGCAGAAGTTAGACTAGAGGCACTTTTCAAAAAGAATGGGTTAAGTGATATCTTAGCCGACATTATCTTTCTCTAGCTTACCCAGAAATTAATAATACGGCTGTACTGAATGTTCTCCAGTAAACATTTTCTCTGCAAAAGGGAGGCTTTCATCAGGCATGAAAAGCCTCATCATAACCCCCTCCTTTTGATCACCTACCTTATTTGCCACTTGTTCACTGCCTTGTTGAAGGTAGGGTTTGGGGTTTTTGTTTTGCTAAGATCCCTTCCCCAAGGCAACAAACACACAATAAAATCAAATCTCACAAAAAATTGGCACAACACTACTTTACTCAGTTAATGTCAAAATTCTACTAAAGCAAATTATACTAGTCTAATGTGAATTTTCCTTACAGCCATTTCCTAAATGTTTGGAAGCAAGTCCTGCTATAATTTAAATGGAATTTGCTAGTAAGTAATTGTACATAAACAGTCATGTTAGTTCTTGGCACCAATGCAAATGAGATGAGATATCCTTTTTAAAAATGGCTTGGCCCAAATTCATTGGTCCCCAGACTCACCAATGGACTTCTACCTTGCCTTGATTATCATCGGCTTTTATTTTCCACCTGATGAATGTCACCATGCATGTTTATCCAAAACATAGCAAATACTGTAGGCCCCTTCCAACTCTACTTTTCTATGATTCTATGACTGTCAGTAATAAGAGTAAGTAGGACTGAGTCTTTAAGCAACGTTGTCCTAAGCTTCCAATGCTTAATCTGACCTTGTAATAAATTTAATACAAATAGTTGGAGAAATATAAAATGTTTTCTGATTTGACACTAAATAGAAATCTCTAAAATTCTATGTATGTTCAAATTCATGTCAGTGCCGGCTGTGCTCTTGGCAGTATATAAATCTTAAATAGTAGTTGTAGTAATAGAATGTTGGTTTCTCAAATGCAACAGTTTTATCTCTCCATTAGTTGTCATCTGTGTTACAGTCTTCCTACAGCTCAGCTATCAATGTTTTAAAAATATTTTTCTTCTAAAATTGCCATAGATTTAGTGTTCTGTTGAATTTAGGAGATCCTAGAGATGTTTTCTTGAAGGTAAGAGCTATTGCAGGGGTGGGCAACATGCAGCTCCCAGAGGCTGCCCATGCGGCCCGCTCAGGGTGCCCTGTTCCCCCAACCCCCTGGTGTGCTGCTGCCCCTGCTACACAAGGTGTGTGAGGAGCGTATTCCCCAGCACCCTCTGCAGCAGCAAAGGCAGGCTCCTGCCAGCCCACCATTCAGCTGTTTGGTGGGCTGGCTGGAATCCGATCCTGCTGGGAAATGGGCGCACAAGGAGGACTCTCCTTATGCTCCTGTTTTTCAGCATTGTCAGGGCCCCCCCATCAGCTGATTCTGTTAGGGAACAGGCGCATGCGGATGACTCTCCTTGTGTGCCAGTTTCCCAGCAGAAGCTGCTTGTGCTTGAAAAGAGGGTGTGCAAGGAGAATTACCCATGTGCACTTTCTTTCCCAGCAGGATTGCTGAGAAGAGGACAAGGGTAAAGTTTCTTCCTCCTCTAGTGAACTTGATCCAGGTTGCTCGGATTGGGGAAGAGAAGTTAAAGCCTTTCCCCACCAGTCCCAGCAACTTGGATCATGATTGCTGGGAGGAGGAAGCAGTGTTAACCGTACCCTCTTCCCAGCAATCATGATCCAAGGGCCAAACTACACATTCTACTTATTGCATAGGTGTATGTATGTATGTATGTATTTATTTATTATATTTATACCCCGCCTTTTCTCCTGCAAGGAGCCCAAGGTGGCTTACATAATTCTCCTCCTCCTCTCCATTTTATCCTCACAACAACCCTGTCTGGTAGGTTAGGCTGAGAGTCAGTGACTGGCCCAAAGTCACCCAGTGAGTTTCATGGCCGAGCGGAGACTTGAACCCAGGTCTCCCGAGTCCCAGTCCAACACTCTAACCACTACGCCACACCAGGGATGGGGACTCGGACTCGAGGACTCGACTCGTGAGTCGGACTGAGTCCCCCCTCTGACTCGACTCGGACTCGAGTCCCAATATTTTTAATGGGACTCGAGACTCGACTCGGGACTCGAGACCAAGGACTCGTCAACATCCCTGCTTGATGCCACCTGCAGGTGCTGCCTGGACCCAGTTGCAGTAACAATCCAAGTTTATTTTTTAAAATCATTTTCCTAATGAAACCTTTCAGACATTTTGGGTTTGGCTGCCTCTGCCTGCCTGTTTGGGGTTCCCAGCCTCCTCTGCCTGCCTGGTCTCTTCTTAACCAGTTCCACAGTTTGAATTGTCCAAGACAAATGCCTCTGCCTGCCTGCTTTGGGGTTCCCCGCCTCCTCTGCCTGGTTATTGTTTGTCTGCCTGGTCTGTTCTTGTCAAAATCAGTGGCAGAGTTTTGAGATAAAAAGGCACACTTGTGCCTAGAATTTATTTAAGCCACACATCTGAAGTAGCCTTATTTTTTGTTGGGGAAGAACCCCATTGATTTTAATAGGGACTCGTGGAGTCAGCTTTGGGAGTGACTCGGGACTCGTGAGTCACCATTTTGGACCAAGGACTTGGACTCGGACTCGAGACTCGGGTCCAAAGACTCGTGACTCGACTCGTGACTCGAGACCAAGGACTCTTCAACATCCCTGCGCCACACTGGCTCTAGTGTAGTTGACATTGCTGTTTTTCTTTACTCCCATGTAAACGTGCATGGTCCTAATCCAGATTGGACCACAGTGCTGAAGGAGAGAAGGATCAAACCATTGCCCCAACCCATTTTTCTCTGAAATTCTCTGAAATATATATATGAAAAAAAAATAGAAATTTGTTTGGAAGATGTCCATATAATTAATTTCCAATAGAAGAAAACCTGGAGTGTGAAACACAAGGTCTACACAAATGTCTGACACTGAGGACCTCTCTCACAGCACACAATCCCATACAAGTCTTCTCAGAAGTAAGTAAAACATACCACGAACAACATATAAAAGCCAAATACAACAAAAGCTGTATCGCAGTCTCTCTCACTCTCTTCTGCAAACTCAAATCTCTTCTTTGGGTTATAGCCATAGTACCCACTCTGTCAATACCCACTATAACTCAATAAGCATCTTAATAATATATATCAAATAATACCTCTGTTATGGGGGAGGGAAACCATGGATTGATAATATACATATGATCTGAATATCTGGGGAGGTTGGCAAACTCAAAATAATTTACTCGACTTTATTCAGTTTAGGAATACTTTATCTGGATTATGTAAGGGATATTTTGTCCCAACATTATGTGTGTGTTTACGATGGGGGTGGGGCTAAAGATTATAAGATGGAGGAAGGGAAGCAGTAGAAACAAATAAACAACTTTTCCTGAATGTCCAAGCAGCTTCATCACAGAACTATATGACTTAAATAATTCTCAGCAGATACAAGTCATCCAGATTCAGTCATCCAAATCAGATTATCTATAATAATGCACAATTAAAAACTAAATTACTCAGCTAATGCTATCTCTAACCCAATCTTGTATAATGCTTCTGTATATTTTAATATGTAAAATCAATTAAATCATCTGTCTTCTATGTATATTAGCACATTCATTTCAAAATCCATGTAAATATTACCCGGGACCTGCTGGACAAGGAACACATACAAGTAATAAAAGCCAATACAAAACTAATCTTGATGGATCTTTCTGATCTTAGCCAACCATTCTGCATAATCCCTACACTATGTGAATAATGTGCACATTATCTATTCTTTCCCAATAACATGTATATTGTTTGACCTGCTGAGATATCATGGAATGCTCATACACATTCTAACTTTTGAGGGAATGACATTTTAGCAATAGGAGTTTCATAAACAGTTCATCTTCTCTGAAGAAAGTGAAAGGTAAGTTTAATTGGGAAACCCCTTACACAGAGACAGGTAGAGCTATATGGGCACAGAGTCCAGCAGTGGGAGAGCTGAATAAAAGAGCAAACGGGGCTAAGAAATAGGAATCTGAAAGAAGAGTAGGTGAACACGAAAGAGGTTTGATGAAAAGAGGAGTAAAGAAGACCAAATGTTGGAGATAAGGGACCAATCAAGGGTTGTAGAAATGCTCTAACAGAACATAAAGACAGCCAGTGACAACTCCAGGTTTTGGAGGGTCCTCGGGCAGGATACCCTCCGCTCAACAAGGTCTGCCACCGACAGCCTTCTCCTTGTCCCATCAGCCAGAGCAGCCAGGCTGGTGGGGACTAGGAAGAGGGCCTTTTCTGTAGCGGCCCCCAAGTTATGGAACTCCCTCCCCAGTGACCTTCGCCATGCCCCCTCCTTGATGAGCTTCCGCCGTGCTTTAAAAACATGGTTTTTCAGGCGGGAATATGGGGTGGGTTAGGATTTTTTAAAAAAACTTTTATATTGTTTTAATTGTGTTTGTTTTGTGTTTTAATGGTGTTTTATTGTATTTTATTCTGTTGTACATCACCCAGGGTGGCCGGGTGGCCGGCCAGATGGGCGTTTTAAAAATATAATAAATAAATAAAAATAAATGGGTCCTTCTCCCTCAGTGAATCTACCCGCTCACCGACATTGTCATCAAATGCTGCTGCTCCTCTTTATCACGGCTACTAACCAGCTTGCTTGCCAGGCAGAGAGGCAATGAGCAAGCAGGCAGTGGGATCTACTGCTCCTCCTTCACACCACCACCATTGTCTGGGCCAGAGCAAGAGGCAGGTGAACAAGCAGGTTGCAGGTGCTCTTATCAGTGGGCCCTTGGCAAGTGCCCAGCTATGCTGACCCTTGACGCTGCCCCTGAAGACAGCAGAAGCTACATAGCGCACCTTTTCTTCTATTAATTGCATTACAATTTAATCGCCATCTACTCCCAAGGAAATGTAATCCAAGAGTTCCGGTACCTTTTTCTCCAGAAAAAAAGCACTGGTGACCGGGTTTGCACAATCACCGCAGCCCACCGTAGCTTTTTTACGCCATGGTGGGTTGCGGCATGTGCCAGCAGCCACTGAACATTCAAGCGGTTGCTGTGACTTATTGTGACGTCTGAAGTGAACCTGGTGAGGGTGAGGTGTTGTTGTGGTTAACGAACCACCCACAACCCATGTGCTGTAATTAGGGTTGTGGGTGGTTTGTTACCCATGCCAACAACCCACCCTGAGCCAGATTAGGACAACACGATAAGCCATGGAGACTGCCTGTCACGGCTTGAATGTTCAAAATGGCTGACAGCATAAAATAAGCCACGTTCGGTTGTGGCATGCACCAGGTTAAATAAATCAGAGTGGACTCCGGTGATCATGCGAACTGGGACAGTATGTGTGTGAGTGTGTGTGTGTGTGTGTGTGTGGGAGAGAGAGAGAGAGAGAGACCTGGTTCACATGACATGACAGCCCACCATAGTTTAATTTTGTTTAAAGACAATGGAACCAACTACCTAGGGAGGTGGTGGGCTCTCCCACTCTGGAGGCATTCACGGTACAGCTGGACAGCCATCTGTCAGGGATGCTTTGACTTGGATTCCTGCGTTGTGCAGGGGGTTGGACTCGATGGCCTTATAGGCCCCTTCGAACTCTACTTTTCTATGATTCTATGAAAATGGAAGAGAGCTGCCTGGCAAGAGCAGTGATAAACCCTGCCAGCTGCTCCTCACGATCTCACTGATTATATCCCCTCTCTATCTACAAAAATCCCTCTACTCTGCTAATGAACACAAATGCACTCATTAGCAGAGTAGTGGAGTTGGCTACTGAAGTTGTGCTTCAAAGGCCCATGAGATGTGTGCCGGGAGTGGGTGGGAGGACTAAGGGCTTTTCTGCATGAGGATCTTAATCACTGTATCTACTTTTGGTTTCATTGCAGCATTGAAAATGGAGCTCTACACAAAGAGCTCTTCTTTTCCTGCTACATAATCTCTATGTGGAGTTGTGCTATAAAGGAATAGCTCAAATACACAAGGAGAAACAATGCCATTTTCCCCATTCTAATATAATACCGCATTTTCCCCATTCTAAAAAAAACCCAGGAAAGTGCTCTGAAAAAAACAGAAACAAAACTGGAGGATCACAACATTGTCTAAAGAGCCCATAAACAACCCTGAGTAAGGAATCACAAGCGCACAATAAATGCCTCGTGTAGAAAAGCTCTAAGGGGGAAATAAGCCATGGCAGGCAGCAGAGGGCCTGATCTTCTGTCAGGAGTAACTTGCGTTAGCAAGTGAACAACCAACCAATGCACTGTAGCTTATTTTCAGGGTGGCTTATTGTGACATGTGAACTCGCCCTTAGAATATTAAAAAAAAGTAATGAGTGAACAAACAAAGGTAGACAAAAGACAGTACAATGTTCAAGAAGAAGTCATTCACAGCACTAATGGATAATGTGGTATGGTTAATGGTGTTACAAAGTACTTCTACTACTATTACTACATTGGTACATTGCTCTAAAACAAGAGTTTTAGAATCACAAGACAGTCCTTGCCAAAAGAACTTAAAATTTCAACAGTGAGGGAGAAAACAGAAGGGAGAGGAGGTGAGGGAGAGAGAAGGACAACAGAGCAAACCAGGCAAAAGCAATAAGCAAAGCACTAACTATAATACAAAATAATATGGATGTGGACTGTTAATTGAGACAGAGCATAGGATTTTGCTGCAGACCTTACAAGCTCTATGCACATTTACCTGAAATAAGCCTCACTGAACTCAGTGGGACTTACCTCTGAGTAAACATGTAGAAGATTGTGCTGTAAGAGACACATATCTAATTCTGCACTCATCCTTCACACTTGAGGGGAAATGCATGTGTATTTTGTATTCAGCTATACAGACCATCATCATAATCAGGCGATCACTCGTGACCGAGTAAGATTGTCTTCCAGGATAAAAAAATTACAAAAAGAAAATTTTAAAAGGAGGAAGTTCTAAAGAAAATTGTGTAGACTCTAGCGATGGGTCCGTAAGTGACTGTGGAGGCCAATTCTAGATCCACACAGCTTCCCACAGTAAGGACACAGGTTACCAGATGGAAGATGGTCCTGTAAAGGATTCGTTTGACGTGCTTTTCGCTTAGCACGTTTCTCCATTTCACCTTGCACTCGGGCTTCTTCAAAGTCCATGGAACCTTTGTGAAAGGCCAACCTCCAGTTAGATCGTTCATGGGCCAGAGCTTCCCAGTTTTCAATGTTTATATTGCATTTTTTTAGATTAGTCTTAAGAACATCTTTAAACCTCTTATACTGACCACCGATATTCCGCTTTCCATCCTTGAGTTGGGAATAAAGTAACTGCTTTGGGAGACGGCAGTCAGGCATTCGAACAACATGACCGGTCCACTGAAGTTGGCGTTGAAGGATCATTTTTTCAACGCTAGTAGTCTTTGCTTCTTCCAGTACACTGACATTTGTTCCTATCTTCCCAAGTAATTCGCAGGATTTTCCGGAGGCAACGTTGATGAAATCTTTCAAGGAGGTGGAAGTGACGTTTATAGATAGTCCATGTTTCGCAGGCATACAATAAAGTTGGTAATACAATGGCTTCATAAACCAGTGTTTTGGTCTTCTTACAAATATCCCGATCCTCGAACACTCTATGTTTCATTCGAGAAAACGCAGGCACTTGCGGAGCTCAAACGATGCTGGATTTCACTGTCGATGTTAGCTGTAACAGAAAGATAGCTGCCAAGATAGAGAAAATGATTGACATTTTCCAGTATTGCCCCGCTACAGTATCAAAGGCCTTAGCCAAATCAATAAATGCCAGATAAAGGGGTTGATTTTGCTCCCAGCATTTTTCTTGGAGCTGACGTGCAATAAAAATCATGTCTACTATTCCCTCTAGAGGGGCGGAAACCATATTGAGTTTCAGGGAGGATCTCTTCTGAAATAGATAGAAGATGGTTTGCAAAAATCCTAACAAATATTTTACCTGCGGTAGCTAAGAGAGAAATGCCCCGATAGTTTCCACAGTCTGCTCTATCACCCTTCTTTTTCTTCTTCTTCTTCTTCTTCTTCTTCTTGATCATCCCAGTTTGCAAAAAAAAAAAATGTATTTGAATTTTAAAATCCATAAAAACAAAATACAGAAAACAGAGCAAAACAAAAACCAAACAAGCATACATTACCAAGACCAAACAACATTGAACTAAAAAGGACTTCCAATTTTTCCACAACCAAGTATATCAAATCTTCTATATAATCATTATAAAGAAGTTGCTTTCTTTCTTTCTTTTTCTTAAGCCAAATATGTATATATATAAGTTCCCCCCTCTCTTATTTATCAACCTCACAAATTCACAAGAATTGGACCTCAGCCTTTGCACTAGCATAGATTTTTTTCTTGGCAGCGCAGTTAATATCATTTTGCCATATTTGGAAGGCTTTCCTTTTTTGGTCAATTATATATTTAATCTCCTTATCATTTTCATCAAACCAATCCTGATGTTTCTTAGTTTCATATCCAATAGTTTGTTCACAAGCTGCAGTAATGGAGGTTTTCAGCTTAGACCAATGGTCCTCAATGTTAGTCAGGAGGTTCCATAGGTAGATGTTCCTTAAGAAATGATTGAAGACGAGTTTGCTTAATAGGATCTTGAAGGGCGTGGATGTTCATTTTACGCCTTGGTTTCCTTTCTTGAAGCCTACGTTGGGGAGCAATGTTGATAACCATAGTGGACCGGATTAGTCGGTGGTCTGTTCAGCAGTCGTTGGCACTCACCATGGCCTTAGTAAGAAGTACATTGCGGTGATCTCTAACATGGACAATTACATAATCCAGAAGATGCCAGTGCTTTGACCGTGGGTGCTGCCATGATGTTTTAAACTTATTCTTTTGTCGAAAGAGCGTGTTTGTAATAGTGAGATTATGCTCTGCACATATAGACAAAAGTAAGATTCCGTTCGAGTTGCTATTACCAACTCCGTATTTTCTAATAGTTTCTGGCCATAAATCAAAGTCACGCCCAACTCTTGCATTAAAATCGCCCAGGAGGATAATTTTATCCTCCTTAGGTATCTCTGACAGGAGAGTGTCCAACTGGGTATAAAATCTTTCCTTGATGTCTTCATCAGCATCTAATGTTGGCGCATAAGTGCTCAAAATAGCCCAGGAAGTTTACTGTGAAGATCTGAATATCATGGCCAATCATTACTTTATTTTGCGCTAATTGTTACTTTATTGGTCTGTATAACCTCTCGCCAGATCGTCACCTTGAAGTGGTGAGTGGGCTTGCGTGTTCCAATGAACCCTGTGAGCAATGCCTGTCGGGAGCTATGTACTCCCAGTAGGGTCACCCATGGCGGCAAGGTCCGGGGAGAGGAACCAGACAATAACCTGCTGGTTATTGGCGAGCTTTAATCGAAGAGTTATTAGACGTTCGTTAATGCCAGTAGGAACTTCTGACAAAGAGTTCACTAGATCATTTTTTATGGCAAAGCCTACTCCATGTATTCATCGGTCCTGCTCAGGTAGTCCTTTCCAGAAGAAGGTATAACCTCCTTTTTCTTCCTTCAACTGTCCCTCTCCTGCCCTTCGAGTTTCTTGAAGTGCTGCTATGTCAATTTTAAACAGTCTCAACTCCCTTGCAATAATAGCAGTCCTACGCTCAGGGCGTTCACTATCTATGTTATCCAGCAATGTCCGTATATTCCATGTTCCAAAATTCAAACATCTTTTTCGACCGCTAAAATGGTGACCCCACTGGATGCGGTAATCCAGTCAGGGGAGAAAGAGGTAGACTATGTTTAGGGCACCTTTTCTAGCTCCCTCCCCATACGGGGTGAGCAGAGTGGATCCTAAATAGGGCTACTCAGTCATGGATACAGCTGCCGAGCTGCTCGACTACCTCGTTCCTTGAACAGAGCGACTGAATCTGCATCCACCACCCATGTGCTGGTCCATGACTAGGGGCTTCTGGATTCACAGTCCTGCCCCCGTTGCCATTCACCAGTCGCCATGGGACTTTTTTGTTTGTTTGTTTGGGTTGGGTTGGAAGACGCCTGTGCGTGAAACTGTTTTATGTGGGGAGATCAGTGCACCACGAATCACCACACAAACTTGACAGAGTACAGCAAAGATCCAATGGCACGGTTACCATGACGATTGGAAAACCATTCTCTGCTGCAGCCTTCATCTCTCTTCACAGCCATTGTAATTTAGGTTTAATTATCTTCTGCATGTTCTGCCGTTGAGGACTTTATGTTTTGGATCGTTCTTTGTTTGGTTTCTCTCCCCGGACCTTGCCGCCATGGGTGACCCTACTGGGAGTACATAGCTCCCGACGGCATTGCTCACAGGGTTCATTGGAACATGCAAGCCCACTCACCACTTCAAGGTGACGATCTGGTGAGAGGTTATACAGACCAATAAAGTAACAATTAGCACAAAATAAAGTAATGATTGGCCATGATATTCAGATCTTCACAGTAAACTTCCTGGGCTATTTTCCATCTAGAGTAAAGCAACATGGTATGGTTTAACAACTGCAGGAGCCATTGATGCAGTAGAGAATCAAATAGCCACCAAAAGAATACCCAAACTCTTTAAAAAGGAAACTTTTAGTGACAGGAAGCTAGCATTTAGTAAATTGATCAGTCCTTTGCTATGAAGTTATGTACATGTTATTCCATATAAATAGTGCTGTAGGATTTCTGACCTTCTTCGGACCAGTCAACACAAATGCTTATAAGGAGACTATTTGTAGAGATCATCCTGAGTGGCACACTGCAAATAGCCCCTTTATACTAGAAGCCTCAGAAACATCTTGATGATGATTCTGGCCCCAGCACTGATAAGTGGGATCCAAGTGCTAGCCTTGAATCTTACTTTCAGTTCCCCAGTAGCTGCATAATCAGCTAATAGTTCAGCCATTGAGATAGCACCTTAGGGCATCCTTCTAGAGTCCCTCCACCCCACTAGTTCTACTGATGTTTTTATACATCTTTTATGACTTCAATAGTGATACTACTATCCCCAGGCATTTTCCTTCTAACTTACTCTTTGCTTTCCTCTTCTTTGAATATATGTGGACTCGTCCAAGTCCTTCTTCCATTCCTAGTACATCTATTTGGACAATAAATGACCTTGAGAGTCAGGTGCTCTTCCAAGGCCATCATCAAGGACTTAAAAGGACTGAAGACATTTTAACCCATTCTATTAGATTTTTTAAATGTTTCCCACCCACTTATTGAATATAGACTATTATTGGGGAGGAGTAAGAGTAGTTATTTCTTTCAATTTAATATAAATCTGCAGAATCTATTTTAAACTCAGCTCATTAGCTTTACAAAGGACTAAAAGCAAAGTATACAGCAGATCATCATTTGAAGTGGGGAAATTATATTATTTTTCATAGTTGTGAAATATATTTTAAAACTAGTGTTCCCTCCCCGCCATTTTTGCTGCTGCTAATTAGTGGGGGGAAGTCTTTCCCATAACTGTATAATTATCATTCACTGTGTGTAAATCTATAGATAAGTTATTTGGGAATAATTTTAGTGTGGAAGACCAGCAACTGGGTCTTCTGCGTGAGTTCGGCACTTAACAGGTTAACTGGCACTGAGATATAGCCCATCAGAGCAAGTGTAATTGACTAGAACTTGTACGCAACTTAAAGGAAGCACAGGAGTCTATCTATAACAAGAATAGATGTTTATTTACTATAGGTTAAATGGAGCGGAACTAATAGACTTCTAGGAATACTATACCATCAACAAGACCTGAGCGTGACCTCAGATTTTATGAATGAATGGGTTCCCAGGCTAGCGTAGTACGGCAATGAGCTACCTCAGTCCAGAGACTCTACGCCGTCTGGTTTCCAGCCCGACTCCGAGCCCGCCTGGCCCGGGGAAGAGAACTGCTTGACCCAGCCAAAGCTGGACGTGGATGTTGTTTGCGCACCCGTGTTCCCAACAACCCGTGACAGTTGGGTAGGGGGGTTTTCTACCCCTTCCTCCCTCCTTCCCGCCCCTTGCTGATCAGGTGGGCTTATCCCTGCCCCCTGGCTGATCAGGTGGGCTTATTCCTGCCCGGGAAAAGGTGGTGCCTTTGGAGGTATGGAACACTTTGCAGCTCTTTGAGACTGCCCTGCACTTCTTGATGGTCCATACTTCTCCGTTGTGGATTCGGGCTGATGTGCCCCATTGAAGATATGCTGGATACATGTCTGGCCGATCCTACATCTCTGGCCCATCTCCCATCCACCCCGGGGAGGGATTATGCAGACAGGGGTTGTCAGGGAAAGTTACGTGCGGTTGCTACGGGGAAGTTGTGTGTGGTTGTGTATGCATGTTCAGGCTTTCTCCACATTTAGCAATAAAACTTGAGATATATCAAGGTTTTTGGTTGATAAGTAGTATTAATATGAAAATATTCCCGTCAATGATACAAAGTTCTGCTGGCAATGAAAGCACAGTCCAGTTCAGGACACTTCTCTTCCATTCTTTGCCTATATCCTTTCCTTAAATGTTTTCTTCTTTTCTTCTCTTTTGTTATTTCAAGCTCCCATCATTCATTTCCATCCATTGTGAAGATGATGAATTTCCTGTTTCATATAAGGAGAGTGGTTGGTGCGAATGTCAGCACAGAGCTTTGTAAAACTGGGGGTGGGGAAAAGAAAATATTTAAGAGCTACACTGATTATTATATATACTTTATATATACTTAATGGGATGAGATGTGGGGGAGAGATGAATGCTCACAGCCATGTTACTTGTGAATGATAAAGTCATCACTATAAACACTACTAGAAAAACTACGTCTTGCTAAGTCATATTCTGCTTATATGAAATTAATCCAATTATCTCAGTGGCAAAGAATCAATATAACATAAAAATGTTTTCTTAAATCTAACAGTATAAAGGCATTCCCCCCTACAATAATTCATTATGCATCCTACGTTCATTGTATTTATTTCTGTTCTATTTTGTTCTATCTTACCCCGTTCTATGAATACTGTTTTACTCCCCACCTAAATGATATCTGACTAAAGTGAAGCAAAAATTAGATGATACAATGAAGGTTTGTGGCATTCTTTCTAGTACCTGTCACAAGCTCCTTCGAACAGCAGATAATGAAAATTCAAAGTCAAACCATTTAACTTTAAGTAAATGGAAATGAATTTCTAGAGAAGAGATTTTCTTTCACTTGTGAAGGAAAGGAATAGTAGTACACTGACAGTTAATATAAAGATACAACATATAATTGTGATAATGTAAGGTTTAAATATTAAGTGTTATTACATTATACACTGTGTGTGTGTTTTAATTTTTTTTATCACTGAATCCCCCCCCCCCCCAAAGTATGGATGATATGCTGCAGTTCATTGTTAGAAAAGGCGTTACATTGTTAGGAATGCTTTGAGCTCAAATGAAACAATTTGCAGAACATCTTGTAATAGTATGCCACAGCTATGTAAAAAATAAATTAAGCCCAAAGCTAGAATCTAACATTTACATTCCGATCCTGATGCTCATGTGTGTTTCAATGCACACAATGCATACACAGAGTGGAGACGGAAATGGACCCATTTATTTCTATGGAGGCATAGTTCCATTCATGCAAAGGAATGTGTGAAATTGTCCTCCCTGTTTCAGTGAAATTACATTGCAGGTGAGGAAATTCCATGAGGTTATCAAGAGTCTATATACCCAGCAAATCAATGGATTGAGGTGTCAGTGCTTTTATCTTAATGCTTCCTAGCATTTCAGGAAGAAAGCTGGGCAGAATATTTTTCCCGGCCCATATGGGCATTTTTTATGGGTGGGAGAGCATTCAAACAAGCAAAAACATATTTTTTTTTGTTAACCACTTTGGGCATTTTATATATATAAAAAAAGCAGGATATAGATGTAAGATTTTACAGGAGAGGGTTAATGGGACCAGTGTTATTGCAAATGTGTCTTAAAAGTCAATAGGCCAAGTTGCCAGGCACATCTGTGGTTAAGGAAATTACTGGTAAATGGCAAGCAAATAGCTGGAGACTTCTCTTGAAAGTGAGAGACATTTTGGCGGGAAATGCATGCCTTCCTCTCCACCCTTCCCCTCCTGTCTGGTGATGTTGTAATCTAGGGGCGGATTCTTATGATCATGGAGGGAAAATAAGCCATGGTGACTTATTTTTTCTCCCCGAGCGTGCCAGTCGCGAGCTGCTTAACTAGCATAATTACCCTCACCAGGCACAGAATTGTCATGACATCTGAACCCAGCATAGGTGGCTGGCTGGGATGATTTACAAATGACCCTGAAACTCTAGAACAAGCCATGGTTTTCAGGGTAGTTTGTAAACCACCCTAGCCACCCTCCTTCCCTCCCCGGGTTCAGACATCATGACAACCCACGCCCGATGAGGGTAATTATGCTAATTAGGCAGCTTGCAACCAGCACATGCGGGGTGGGGTAATAAGCCACCGTGGCTTATTTCCCCTCCATGATTATGTGAACCCGGTCTAACTGTCTCTGTGTGAAAATAATGACAGAAACGACTGTGTTGAATCAGTGACCTGGTTCTCACGATCAAACCACTCACAATGGCTTAAACAACCCATGGTGGGCTGTTTGATTGTGCAAACTAGCCCAGACACTGAGAGAGAGAGAGAGAGATGAATGTTGGCCTGTGTAAGCTAATAACATTTCAAGGTGCTGGCTGTCTCTCCCTCGAGCTCTGATGTGGGAGCAGTGGACTTTGTCTGTTGGAGTGTTTGAACTGTGCCTCTACCTATACTGAATTTGTATATTTGTAAATAAACACACATATTACAAACACCAACAGGCCTCCAGTGATTTTCTTGCAAAGGGAACTAAACATGGGTAAGTCAGTGTTGTACCTCTGGAACTACTCACCACTTAGAGCATGGGATAAGTGTAACATACTAACAAAAGCCTACATCCTGCAGTCTGAATTGGTACAGCCCAGGAAAAGCCATACAACTCAGGAAACAGCCTTATACCAAGTCAAACCATTGGTCCAATTACTTCAGTATTGCCTGACTGGCAGCAGCTCTTTAGAGTTTCAGACAGGGGTCTTTCTCAATTGTATCTGGGGATTCCAGGGATTGAACCTGGGACCTTTTGCATACAAAGCATGTGCTCTAACAATGAGCTACAGCAGTTCTGCTTAAAGTATAATCTTCATCAAAGACTGTTTGTAACCCTGGCCAGTAATTAATGCTGGCCAGTAATTAATATTGGTATTAATATTAAGTAATATTAATAAATTATTAATATTGGTAAGAATTGTATCCTATTCAATCCTATGAATTTTACTGCAGTTTTGATATTCATAAGATGTGGTGCACATTAATGTATTTAAAGAACAAATCCTGAGATGTAGTCATGACCACCAGTTTGGATGGCTTTAAAAGGTGATTGGACAAATGCATGGAGGATAAGGCTATCAATGGCTACTAGTCCTGATGGCTATATGCTACCTCCAGTATCAGAGGCAGTAGATGCCTATGTACAGTGGTTGCTGGGGAACATGGGTGGGAGGGTGCTGTTGCACTCATGTCCTATTTGTGTTTGCTGTGGGCAGTTGGTTGACCACTGTGTGAACAGAATACTGGACTAAATAGACCTTGGCCTGATCTATGAATACTGTTTTACTCTTCTGATGTTCTTAAAGAGTTTCCAGGAAATTATAAGTGGCTAGTCATTTTCTTGAGTTCTCCTCTGTGGAGTTGTGCAAGTCTGTTTTACATGCTCTTCTGTTCAGCATGTATATGAGGCCGCTGGGCCACATTATGAGAAAATCTGGAATGGGAGAACATCAGTATTTTAATGTACTGCTCTGTCTTTTATTTTATTGCTTCCAGGTTCTATAGCAGCCTTTCCCAACTTGTGCCTTCCAAATATGTTAGACTACAATGCCCAGCATTCCCAGCAAGCATGGCCAGTGGGTACCAGGTCCCGTGGGGGTAGCTGTCCTATAGTCTCAGTGCTGAACTAACATCCAGCTAGTGTTGGAGGCTAGGAGTGGCATGATGTTCCCCTGAACAAAGATGAATAGACAAAAATGTTAGCAGGCTAAAAAAGACCCAGCATCCATCACCAACTGTGTTTGGCTTCTTGGTCACTGATGTTTACAGGCTTTAGGAGTATTCCTAGACAGTTTCAATGCTGCATTTGAATGACAAATGCTTTTCACCAAGGCCATCTGCTGACAAGGATGCAAGCCTTTCCTTCATGTTCAAGTGTGATGACAATGATTCATTTATGGTAATCTTGCATAGACTACTGAAATGCACCCTCTGTGGATCTAATGGTGTTTGGAGATTGGTGCATGTTATGGCAGGCCCCATTCCTAGTGGTTTGGCTTCTTGGGACCTGCTACTTCAATATGCTCATTTTGACCCAGCAGACTCTAAACAGCATGGGACATAAATACTTAAAAGATTATCTCCTTTCCTATGTCCCACTGCAATTGCTAATACCAATCAGTCAGACAGACTGCCATTCTTAAAAACAGCTCTACAATTACATAACTTTCTTTAGAAATTCACCCAAGTGCAGGCAGATTTCAGAACATCTGTTATATGGGGTTGCTTTGGGCTAGACTACATGGTGTTAGGCAACGCTTCCATTAAAATGTGTTACATTTTTTTCTTAAGATTTTACTACAAACTATTTTCTTTTAAATATATATTTGTACCTCCATAGCTCATTCAGATGGTTGGTTTCCCCTGACCTACACAGATAGTGGTCTGGTTCGCACGACATGACAGCTGTGGTGCATGAGGCTATGGGGCATGCAGCCACCATTTTGCTTATCCAACCCCCGCTTGGACGTTGTCATGTAGTGTGAGCCAGACAACCATGGGTTATATGAGCATTAAACAACACTCACATAACCCTACAACAGACCATGGGTTATGCGAGGGTTGTTTAACCCTCGCATAACCCATGCTCGCCAGGTTCGCACAACATAAGACACCCCCTCCCCCCGAGCGAAGGTTGGATAAGTAAAGTGGTGTCCATGGCTGCCACAGCTCATTGTGAGTTATTAAAGAGCCATGTCATGCTGTGCAAGCAATTGTCAATGTGTAATGATTGTGTGGGCATGGAATATCATGCAGGACAATAGAGGGAACAAAATAGAAACTAGAGCTCTCTTCAGGGAGAACAGGGATAAACATTCCAGCTCTGCCTCTCCTCATCGTTCTTGTTGCCCTCCAAATGTAGAGGGTCACTGTTGGAAGTGGAAAGCCTCATGTATCTGTGGAGGCTCTCCGCGCAAATTAGGAGCCTGGTTTTCTAGCTAGCGTTCTTGCCTTGCCCCCTCTCCTCATGTGTAGAGGCTACACACATTTAAAACACTTGAAGACAGTTTCCGTTATCTTTCAATCTAAGATATTTGTGGTTTTCCTACACAGTATTATTTCTACTTATTTATTTCATTTCTATATCATCCAGTAGCTCAAACTCTCTGGGTAGTTTCCTTTCTTCCTACTGTCATTGAAGTTCAAATCCACACCCATATATCTGTCTTCTCAGTCCACATTTTGTATCCCAACACCTGGAGGCTATGAATGACTTGTAGATCTGGTAGGCCTTTTATGGGTCTGTCAAGAGCAGACTTACTTTTGCTTCTCCTAGTTGTTATTTTAAGAATATGGCTATGAAGGGAGAATGAGAATTACCCAAACTCCCTGCAAGGTAGGCAGGGATCACGAGAGTCAGTAGGCTGCCACCACCCCTGGTTCATCCACTCTAACCTGGGTCAGGGGATTCTCAGGCCCCTTGGATATGCTTGGGGGCAACCAAAATAAGAGTTCAAGCTGATGCGCTCTATTTTAGTCCCCAAGTTCAAGACGTTACACAGTAGCCAATCACCCGGCCAAAAGGCACTGAAATTAGCCCTGAGCTTTACCTGGAAGGAGGCACACACTGCTCTAGAGGCAGATAAGTAGTTTATTAAGTTAGGAAAAGGGCAGGAGGGAAGGAAGAGTTATACAACTAGCCACAGAGAACATTTGACACAATCTCCCAAGCAAAACAACAAAGCACTAACTGAGTCTATTCTAATCTATACATTAATGAAGTAAGAGTCTCCCACAGGAGAGTCCCAGCCAGGGTTCAAGAATGCACCAGCCCACACCAGTTGACATGTAAAAGTGGAGACAACCCAACTACCTTCCATCGCCCCTTTTATCTTCCAGCCGCTGGCAACTCAGGGCAGATCTCCTGCAGCCAGTCCCAGGCCCGTTCTACCACAGTTCCTCAACCCCAAAAGGAGTGGTACTTTCTCACAGGAACCCAGCTGTAAGCCTGTAACCTTTCGGCCCAAATAGTGAAACCTAGTTGTGGCCTTGAGTGCTGGAGCTGCCTGGACTGCCTCAAGATAGCACATTCACAGGTGGTTACATCACTACGTGCCCACAGGGCCTAGCTTGATGGATGGATCAAAGGGGAAGCCAGGAGCCTTCAGGCTTTCTCAGGCAAAATACTGCACAATACTCTTGACAATGGCAATCTTGTTTACTTCTGCTACACAGCATGTAAACAAAGAGGCCATAAAGAGATGGGGGCATTTAATCTGAGGTGTATATGCTAGCTTGTTACTGTCATCCATATCATGTCAATATCATGTACTGGGTTGGATCCAGCCTTAGTCAAGTTTAGAGTAGACCCACTAAAATCTGTGGGACTTAGGTAAGTCATAAATAACCTGAGTCCCATTTGTTTCAATCGGTCTACTCATGACTTAGTATGAGTAAGGCTGCAATCCTATATCCATTTACCTGGGAGTAAACCCCAGTTAACTCCATGGAACTCACCTCTGAGTAGACATGTACAGGATTGCACTGTAAGTCTGGATCCAACCCATAAATTACTGTAAGTTGCTAATTTGCTATATATGGGATGAACTTCAATATGGGGTGGGTTAGGTTTTTAATGAGAATTTTTTATATTGTTTTAATTATTATGTTTTATTGTGTTTTATTGTATTTTAATTGTACATCGCCCAGGGTGGCCGGGTGACCGGCCAGATGGGCGATTGATAAATATAATAAATAAATAAATAAATAAAACTGTAAAGATAGTTCCAGCTGGAACAACACACCGTGGTATAGCTTTTGGAGGCCCCAAGGACATCCTGGATCCATCTGAGGCCCGCTGCAATATGTTTGCTAGGCACTTCCAGGAAAAAATCTCTTGTATCTGCCGGGACTTGGACTCCAATGTTATGGCAGGTTCCCAGAGCACAGCCTGGTCATGTTTTCTTGGATGAGTTTCAGTTGGTACAGCCTGAGGATGTTGACACGGTGCTTGGACAGGTTTGTGCAACCACATCTGCACTGGATCCTTGCCCCTCTTGGCTTATAAAATCTAGCAGGGAGGGAACAGCCAGCTGGGCCAGGGAGGTGATCAATGACTCCTTGCAAGAGGGAGTGGTCCCATGCCGCTTGAAAGAAGCAGTGGTGAGGCCACTCCTGAAGCACCTCCCGATTCAAGGTGCTGGTTTTAACCTATAAAGCCCTACACAGCTTGGGACCGCAATACCCGACAGAACGCCTCTCCCAACCACAATCTACTGTTAAGGCTTGATAAAATTCCCCCAGCCTTGAGGGCTCATAACCCACCCTGTAGGCCCGTCTGCCTACGTGGATTCAGCAGAGCGTGAAATGGAAGCAGCCTCTGTCCCATGTGTGTAGCTTGCCCATGTAGCTCACACAGAGATTCACTGTCTACCATACGCAGCACAATCCAAGCGTCTCGGGTTACAGCCTCTGCTCCAGCTTGCAGCTTGCTCCAGCTCAGCTGTAATTAGGAATTGCCATAGAATCCACCACAGGGTTTTTCTACCTGTTTTTATTCTATATCAGAGTAAATACAATTTCCTAAGTACAGTCTACATTGCATAGCATAGTCCAGTGGACAAAGTCCACCCTAGCATTCAGAGCATCAGAGAGAAGACAAGAAGATGCATACAGAAAGCAATCCTTCTCTCAATTACACAGTTACAGGAAATCGAAACTTAACAATCATAATACGTCATCAGAAAGTACAAACCATGTGACCAGCTCATATTTCCTTCCAGCCCACTTTTCCCATGAGAAGAGAATCGCAGTCTCAGACTCAATAAGATTGTTATTGTAGCCATCCTGTACCTTTCCAAATGAAAACACTTGTGGCACAGCTGTTGTTGTGTTACATGTCCCAACATCTACTTGGACACTACACTCAACATCTGGGGCCTTCCTCTGACTGCCACCCCCGAGGGAGGCTCAGAAGGTGGCAACAAGGGGGAGGGCCTTTTCTGTGGTAGCCCCCCAACTCTGGAACAGGCTCCCCCCTGAGGCTTGCTTGGTGCCAATTTTACTATCCTTTCGGCGCCATGTTAAGACTGCCCTCTATGCTGAGGCATTTAACAGCTCCAAATAGTACACGGGGTGGTGGTTATGTCATCTTTTTAACCAGTCTATTTTTTATAATCTTGTCTTAGCTATTTAAGTAATTTTAAAATTGTTTTTTAAATGTCTAGTGAATTTTTTCCCATGTTTTTATTGTTTGTATTTTTATATTGTATTTTATTGTGTTTTATAATTGTTGTAAACCACTCAGAGAGCTTTGGTTATTGGACAGTATAGAAATGAAATTAATAATAATAAAAAATAAAATAAAATAATAATAATAATAATAATAATAATAATGATGAACATATTATATTAGCTCTAACTCACCTGGATTGGTTGCCAGTATTCTTCCACACATAATTCAAAGGGCTAACTGTAAACTATAGTCTAAGTGGCCTGGTCTCAAAGTACTTAAAAGCATACCTCTCTTTTCTTTAGAATTTAAGGCTTAGATGGATCTCAGTGTGTCTTCTGTGATCATTCTTTTATTGAATACAGCAGCTGTAATACATTTTAATCATTATTTTATTTAATGTCAATGTTTTAAATGACTGGGTTTTATCTTGTGATCCACCTTGAAAGTCGTTTGAAAGGCAGAAATAAATAAATAAATAAATTAGAAAAGAAATACCCTGAGAATGGGTAGATAATACCACGCATAGCTACCACACATCTTTAATTCCTTCCAGAATTATTCCCTATATTCAGCCCTATATTCACGCCAGTCTTGTACAGCATTGTAAGAAAAAGGAAGGGCACTGTTAATAAGTCTTTAATCATTGCTCCAGCCATTTATTGACCTGCTCTCTAAAGGCCATATACACTTCTTGATCCGCATACAAAATTCCTATCTTTGGGAGAGCCATGGGTAGATGGAGGATAGTATGAGAGAACTTTACCACTTAAAATATGTCAATTAGGGAGAAAATAAACTTGCTTAAACTATATGTGAATGTCTCCACCTAGTATTGTTCATTAAACAAGGACTTTGATGATATTTTGGTAAGAAAAGAGGGGAAGTACTAAACCAGCAATCCCATATTTTTCTGTGAAGACTTTATATTTAACACTCAAACAATTGATGTCTCTGTGGTATAAACAGGATAGATAATGAATATAAGTGGGATAGAAAATTAATCCTACTTGTGAGGAAAGAGACAGTCATAATTCACTTAGGCTTCTCAGCTCTTACGTTATGAGGTCTTCAGCTAACTCATGGGATCCATTCCACATCCCACAGATGCTCATTATGAATTCTTTTTATGTGCAACATGTGGGGACTAACTAGTTTCATATCTCTTGGTATTAGCTGCAGTCCAAAGCATTTTGTATTAAAGTAGAATGCAAACACAGATGCTATTTAATACAGAGGATTTGAATGCAGACTCCGTTTTAACATTGAATTTATGTATCTTAATTTGGTTTAGAACAAAAATGCTGAAGTAAAGTAAAGTAAAAAAAGAAGAAGATATTATTGATTCTTTGTCATAGAGTTGTGTGAAAAAGAATGTGTACAGCAGTTTGGCCTATGGCAGCCATCAACACAATTCCTTTTAGCGCGCTACAATGAGCTAGAAGCTATTTATCCATTAGAAATCCCTGCTTAGCCTCTTTGAGATGTTTTAGAATGCCTGTTTCATGGTAACCTCCACTGAGAATGCCTGTATCATGGGGCCTCCACTGAGAAAAAATAATTTTCTTATCAGAGCTATCAGCAAGCCTCAGAGCCTGGATTCCCAAAGTGAACCTTCTAGGCTTTACGAGGTAACACTAGTTGCCAGAGGAAGCACAAGTTTCTCTATTCCTCTCCCAGCCAGATATTTAGGTTTAGGTTAAGTGGGCCAGGTTCAAAATGCTAAATGGGATATAGACCT
This sequence comes from Shinisaurus crocodilurus, assembly GCA_021292165.1. Classification (NCBI taxonomy): domain Eukaryota; kingdom Metazoa; phylum Chordata; class Lepidosauria; order Squamata; family Shinisauridae; genus Shinisaurus; species Shinisaurus crocodilurus. Next base: position 265,941,118 of record CM037876.1, read on the forward strand.
ACTTCGCAAAACCAAAGAGCTTCAAGGTCCCAAAGGTCCCTTCATCCAACAATGTGGCGGATTTATTTATTTATTTACACGCTGCATTTCTTAGCCTTTTTTCAAGACCACAGTCTTCCCAAGGTGACTTACAATATAAAACATACAATTCTCTCTGTATAACAAATTTATAAATTAATCTTAAAACCAATTTAAGAATTAACAAGTAAGAAAAAGTCACATATATAATAAAAACTTTTCTGATTAAAAGCCAAAGTAGTAAAATAACCCAAAAACCATTTATGTCAGTTTATTTCATTTTGTTCCATGAAGGTTAAGACCACAGAAAGGTGTTCCTGGTGACATAAACAAGGGGGAGACAAAGCAAAATTAAACTAAAACTGAATGGCTGGGTTTACATATAACACTAACCCATGGTATGGGTTATTGAATTCTGGGTTGTCATGTTTTGTGAACCCATCTGCACTAACAAACCATGGTTTGTTAACCACAAACAACTAAGAAAGAGAACCCATGATTCATTGTTCGGTTGTAAACTTTGGGTTGTTTAAACCATGGGTTGTTGTTACATGTGAACCCAGAACCATGGTTGTTCCACCAGGCTACAGAGGTGGGGGGCAAGAGTGGTAAAAAAAACACCCTAGCCATTCTACATGCTATTACTACAGTGTCGCAAATGTATTTGGAATATAGGCGGTCCACAGGTTACAAACGTCCCAACTTATGGACAACTGATACTTAAGAACGGACCGCCATATATGTAAAAATCTGAGTTAAATATAATGGTTCGTACTTACGAACGCACACACTATACTTTGCAACACTTTGAAAACATTGTGCGGCTTCTGTTCCGACTTACATATACATTCAACTTAAAGACAGACTTACAAATGGATCTCGTTTGTAACCCGGGGACTGCCTGTACAGGGAGGGAGTGGAACAAGGAGGAGGGAAACAACCCAGGGATTGAGAAAACAAACTATAGGCAACAAACCATGGGTTATGTTATGTGCAAATCAGGTCACAGTGACCATCACTTTGGTAAATCCTTCAAATGGTGATCATCTGCACTTTAAGCCTAAGCAAAACATATCCACTGAAAAATTACTTTGAACATTTTAAGGACCACAATGGTAGGTTGTGGTTTCCTTTATACCCTCCGATTTAAAAACTCTAGATCAGGGGTGAGGAACCTTTTTCAACCTGAGAGCGAATTGCAAAATGGGAAAGATCTTGGGGTCCACATTCCATCTGTGGGCAGAGCCAAACGCAGAGTGGGCAGGGCCAAATTTGATGATTACCATTTTAAGCCTACTCAGAAGTCAGCAGGACAAGGCTTCTGCATGTCTACTTAGAAGTAAGCAGGCCTGAATCACTCAGCAACACTTTTAAATACTATTCCAAATACCATGTCTCTGCATGTCCACTCTCAAGTAAGCAAATACCAGGTCCCAGTGTGTCTACTCACCTGCCTGCTAAATGCACACTTCAGTTCTATGCAACAGCTTTCCTGCCTGCAAAATGCACAGCTCAATTCTGTGCAACAGCTCGATTTTTTGCAGGGTATTTATGTTGGAGGATATGGAAAGGAGTTGGTCCTATACTGATTAGGATGAAGCAGTTTTCCCCCTTATGCGCAGCCTGGTTATTGAAACTGGTTATCACCACGTGGGTTGCTAAACCCTGCTTTAAAAAAAAGCTCTTAAAAGGTACGGATTGTCCATACAAGGTTTAAAACTCTCAGTTCTGAGTCTGCCACAGCAGAAGAAATCAAAAAGGGCAAGGCATCGATTCGAAGTTGACCTGCTGAGTGAGTCAGCAAGTGTGTTGGACTCTCCTGCCAAGTATATGGCAAGTGGAGTAATGTGGCAGTGAATGGACCAGTCCCAAAAGTTGATAGTGAGAGATAGGAAGGGATTTTGTCCCACCTGTTTGTTTATGTAGAAGGCAAAGGTGGTATTGCCCATTGCAATTTGGACAGATTGCCCTATGACAATGGATTCGAATCCCCACAGGGCTTTGGCAACAACAAGAAGTTTGAGTTGGTTGGTATACAGCACTCATTCCTGAGGAGACCAGAGTCCTTTGATCATGAGTCAGTAGCAGTGAGCTCCCCAATCATGAAGAGATGTGTCTATAGCAGTGATGGCGAACCTTTTTGAGCCCGAGTGCCCAAACTGCAACACAAAACCATCATCATCATCATCAGGCGATCACTCGTGACCGAGTAAGATTGTCTTCCGGGATAAAAGGAGGAAATTCTAAAGAAGATTGTGTAGACTCTAGCGATGGGTCCGTAAGTGACTGTGGAGGCCAATTCTAGATCCACACAGCTTCCCACAGTGAGGACACAGGTTACCAGATAGGAGATGGTCCTGTAAAGGATTCATTTGACGTGCTTTTCGCTTAGCACGTTTCTCCCTTTCACCTTGCACTCGGGCTTCTTCAAAGTCCATGGAACCTTTGTGAAAGGCCAACCTCCATTTAGATCGTTCATGGGCCAGAGCTTCCCAGTTTTCAATGTTTATATTGCATTTTTTTAGATTAGCCTTATGAACATCTTTAAACCTCTTATATTGACCACCGATATTCCGCTTTCCATTCTTGAGTTGGGAGTAAAGTAACTGCTTTGGGAGACGGCAGTCATGCATTCGAACAACATGACCGGTCCACTGAAGTTGGCGTTGAAGGATCATTTTTTCAATGCTAGTAGTCTTTGCTTCTTCCAGTACACTGACATTTGTTCGTCTATCTTCCCAAGTAATTCGCAGGATTTTCCGGAGGCAACGTTGATGAAACCTTTCAAGGAGGTGGAAGTGACGTTTATAGATAGTCCATGTTTCGCAGGCATACAATAAAGTTGGTAATACGCTTCATAAACCAGTGTTTTGGTCTTCTTACAAATATCCCGATCCTCGAACACTCTATGTTTCATTCGAGAAAATGCGGCACTTGCGGAGCTCAAACGATGCTGGATTTCACTGTCGATGTTAGCTGTAACAGAAAGATAGCTGCCAAGATAGAGAAAATGATCGACATTTTCCAGTTGTCCCGCCAAGCTGGATAGATGGCATCACCAAAGGGTTAGCTTGCACTTGCTGATGAAGCACTTTGGTCTTTTTGATGTTAAGTGAGAGACCAAGTTTTCCGTATGCTTCTGCAAAAGCATTTAGGATAGTTTGGAGATCATCCTCTGAATGTGCGGAGACCACATTATCATCAGCATACTGAAGTTCCACAACGGAGGTTGTAATTACCTTACTTTTTGCTTTCAGCCTGCTGAGATTACATGAATACCGAGGTTTTAGTTTTAGAAAAACAACTCATACAGTTGTCTGAACTAATTAACATCTTTTGTCTTAAAAGAAAAACACAATAACAGAGCTTTCAATGATACAAACAGTTTTTTGTTGAAAAAAAATCAACTCAAAAAATTATTATAGTACTACATTGTACACATAGCCTGAAGGGAATTTATACAAACTTTTTAAATAATTAGGCACATGTATTTTTGGATAAGGGATTCTCAACTTGTAATATAATTATATGCCAGACTTAAATTGTATGGGGCAAGCTTTACTCCGGGTCCTTTCCCTGCTTCTACAGGTGTCGGATTAGTCAAAGTAAAAGTCAACCTGTACTAGGATGAGCAAGATAAACAAGAAAACTAAACATGCTTAACACATTTTAAACACTTTATGTCTTGGACTGCAAACATTGCATTAGGTAAAAGTTTGCATTGGGCATGCTTTTGCACAATTAATGTGATTTTTGCTATTGCGTGCATGCTGATAATTTGTCAAACCTTGGCTCATACTCCGTTAGTTTGAGAGCAACACATGCAGCACTCAGGTAAACTGTTAGGGCATTACATCCAAGCCATACTCTGTGCATCATTCTTCAAAATCTTTTAAATGTGATAACAATGTAGAAAAGAATTCTGTAACAGGAATTCTAGAATAAAATCATTCTGTTCCACACTGTGAGAAAGAACAAGATCATTAGTGTTTTGCAGAAGGGGATGGTCTTTTTGCGATCTGGTGACCAGATGAGGAGAGGGAGACATAAACTCGGGGGTACCAATGAAAGAAGGCCTCTATGCCACAATGGAGAGAACAGCTCCAGCGGTGCCCATTGATAGTCTACCACAAAATGTAGGGGGAAAGTCGGACTATAAAGCACATAGTCTTCGATGTCTCTATACTAATGCCCAGAGTATGGGCAACAAACAAGACGAACTTGAACTCTTGATACATGAGGGCAAGTACAACTTGATAGGGATAACTGAAACCTGGTGGGATGACTCCCATGACTGGAATACAGCAATTGAAGGGTATAACTTGTTCAAAAGGAACAGAAGCAACAGAAAGGGAGGTGGAGTAGTTGCAATGTATGTTAAAAATACATATCTCTGCACAGAGATACAGGAAGAGGAGCTTGGCAGCCCCATTGAGAGCATCTGGGTTAAAATAAAGGGGGCAAAGAATAAAATGAACATGGCGGTTGGAGTCTACTACCGACCACCCAATCAAGGAGAAGACGAGGATGGAACTTTTGAAAAGCAAATTGCCATTGTTTCAAGGAGGCACGATGTGGTAGTAATGGGTGACTTCAATTTCCCTGATATCTGTTGGGAGACTTATTCAGCCAAACATGGCCCCTCCAAGAAATTCCTGAGCTGTGCTGCTGATAACTTCCTCCTACAGAAAGTGGAGGAAGGAACTAGAGGATCGGCTACCCTTGACCTGATTCTAACCAACAGAGACGAGTTAGTGGATAAAGTGGCAGTTTTGGGAACTCTGGGGGAAAGTGACCATGTTATACTTGAGTTCTTGATTCTAACGGAAGCAAAAGCTGAGTGTAGCCAAACACGTACCCTGGATTTTAGGAAAGCCAATTTTAACAAACTCAGAACAATGATAAGTAAGGTCCCATGGCAAGCGACTCTCACGAGAAAGGGAGCCCAGGAGCGGTGGGAGTTTTTAAAAAAGGAAATGTTAAAGGCACAATTGCAAACAATTCCCAAAAGGAAAAAAGGCAGAGGGCAACAGAAGAAGCCAATGTGGCTTCACAATAAACTCAAAGATGACCTGAAAACAAAAAAGGACACGTATAGGAAGTGGAAGGAAGGACAGGCTACAGGGGAAGAGTACAGGCAGGTAGCACAGAACTGCAGGAATAGTGTCAGGAAGGCTAAAGCTGAGAATGAGCTAAGGTTAGCGAGGAATGCTAAAAGCAACAAAAAAGCTTTCTTCAGATACATGCACAGTAAAAGACAGAAGAAAGAACTGGTGGTTCAACTACGCAATGAGGATGGCAAATTGATAACAGAAGACAAAGAAAAGGCAGAAGTGTTCAATTCCTACTTCAGCTCGGTCTTCTCCCAAAAGAGGGTCTATGACCCCCCTGGCAAACCTGAAGTGCAGACTGAAGGGGCAGGATTGCAGCTTGAGATTGATAGGCAAATGGTCAAGGAGCACCTGATTACTCTGAACGAGTTTAAATCTCCAGGGCCTGATGAGCTGCATCCTAGAGTAATAAAGGAACTGGCAGAAGAACTCTCAGAACCACTGTCTATTATCTTTGAGAAATCATGGAGGACAGGTGAAGTGCCAGACGACTGGAGGAGGGCAAATGTTGTTCCCATCTTCAAAAAGGGCAAGAAGGAGGAACCTGGGAACTATAGGCCAGTCAGTCTGACATCAATCCCCGGGAAGATTTTTGAGCAGATTATAAAGAAGTCAGTCTGCAAGCACCTTGAAAACAATGCAGTGATTACTAGAAGCCACCATGGATTTGTCAAGAACAAATCCTGTCAGACTAATCTGATCTCAATTTTTGATCGGGTAACCTCCCTTGTGGACTGTGGGAATGCTGTGGACATTATATATCTGGACTTCAGCAAAGCTTTCGACAAAGTGCCTCATGATATCCTGATTAGTAAGCTAGCTAAGAGTGGGCTAGATGGAACAACTATCAGGTGGATCCACAATTGGCTACAGAATCGGACTCAAAGAGTGCTTATCAATGGTTCCTTCTCAAACTGGGGAGAGGTAACGAGCGGGGTACCACAGGGCTCGGTCCTGGGCCCGGTGCTCTTCAACATTTTTATTAATGACTTGGATGAGGAGGTACAGGGAATGCTTATCAAATTTGCAGATGACACAAAGTTGGGTGGAACAGCTAATACTCTGGAAGACAGAAACAAAATTCAAAGTGACCTCGATAGGCTGGAGCACTGGGCCGAAAACAACAGAATGAAATTTAATAGGGATAAATGCCAAGTGCTGCACCTAGGGAGAGGAAACCAAATGCAGAGTTACAGAATGGGGGACACTTGGCTCAACAATACTACAAGTGAGAAGGATCTTGGAATTGTGGTAGATCACAAACTGAATATGAGCCAGCAATGCGACGTGGCTGCAAAGAAGGCAAATGCAATTTTGGGCTGTATTAATAGAAGTATAGCTTCCAAATCGCGGGAAGTGATAATTCCCCTTTTCGGCACTGGTTAGGCCTCATCTTGAGTACTGCGTCCAGTTCTGGGCACCTCACTTTAAGAAGGACATAGACAAACTTCAGAGGAGGGCAACAAGGATGATAAAGGGACTGGAAACAAGGCCCTATGAGGAGAGACTGAAAGAACTGGGCATGTTTAGCCTTCAGAAGAGGAGACTGAGGGGAGATATGATCGCACTCTTCCAGTATTTGAAGGGATGTCACACAGAGGAGGGCAAGGATCTCGTCTCGATCATCCCAGTTTGCAGGACACGGAATAATGGGCTCAAGTTACAGGAACCTAGATTCCACCTAAACATCAGGAAAAATTTCCTGACTGTCAGAGCAATAAGACAATGGAATCAACTACCTAGGGAGGTCGTGGGCTCTCCCACTCTGGAGGCATTCAAGGTGCAGCTGGACAGACATCTGTCAGAGATGCTTTGACCTGGATTCCTGCATTGAGCAGGGGGTTGGACTCGATGGCCTTGTAGGCCCCTTCCAACTCTACTTTTCTATGATTCTATGATTCTATGGCTCGAGTGCCCACAGAGAGGTCCCTGCGTGCCAGCTGTGGCACCCATACAGCTGTATTGCCTGTAGCCCTAACCCTAACCGCCGCCTCCCCCCCACCTACCTTCCCCCCACCCTGGCCGCTGCCTCCTCCGAAGAGGAAGTGACGCGACGGGACCCCCGCGCTCTGTTTTTGGCCAGGGGAAACCAGGGCAACAGGGCTGGTTCCTCCTGCCAAAACAGAGCGCGGGCGGGGCTCCGGAAGTGGCGCGGAGAAGGTAGGTGTTGGGGGTCCGGCGGCGGCGGTGGGGTGGTGGGGACGGGGGGGCGGCAGCGGCCAGGCTCGCCCCCCCACTACCTCTGGGCGCAATCCCCCCGCACTGACCTGGCTTTGTCGGCAGGCGGGGCAGGAGCGCGCCGGCAGCGAAGAGGAGCGCAGCGTTTCTGAGCCCTCTTCAGCTACGCGCCCTAGGCAACAGCCTAGTTTGCCTAGCGGTAGCGCCGGCCCTGATCCCTTGCATCCTTAAGTGTGCTACAACCACTGCCATATACTTTTTAAAAACTCTCAGCACTGTGACTAAGCCAAAAGAGAGAACCTTGAATTGGAAGAGTTTGTTCCCCAAAGTGAAGCTGGGAAAGGGGCGAGAGGCAGGGTGTGTAGCGATATCGAAGTAGGCGTCGCAGAGATCTATCATTGCAAACCAATCTCCTTGATGCAGGAGGGAGAGAATAGTTGCAAGCGTAATCATCCTGAACTTTTTCGGACAAATGTAACGGTTGACATCCTGGAGGTCCAGTACAGGGTGGAGACCATCATCCTTTAGGGAACTGTGAAGTACCTGGGAAAGAAACCAGTAGTCCTTTGAGCAGGGGAGAGCCTTTCTATCGCACCTTTCCTCAACAGGGTAGCAATTTCTTCTCAGAGGATCTGGGTAGGGCAAGTAGAATGGAAGATCCCTGTTGGGGGCAGCAATCTTCAAACTCGATTAAGTAGCCTCGAGTGACAATGGAGAGTATCCACTTGTCCATTGCAATGGCCCTCCAAGCAGAGGAAAAGTTGAGTCTGTTCTGGTGACGGTGAGTCTGAAGTTGGATTCTGTCATAAGAGTCAAAGGCACTGTTTGGTTTGATATGGTTTTTTCCCATGAGAGGTTTGGCGGTATTTGCTCTGAAAGGCTTTTTCAATTGAAAGGAAGGGTACAAGCCTTGCTTAGTGGCCCTACTTGGGCCCAAATTGGGTTGGCATCGAGGAGGCCAGTTGCCAGTACGGACGAGATCGGTTGGTGGAGGTTGCCAAAGATTGGGAACCTACTCCATTTTGCAAGTGGATCTTCTCATTTTGTGGACATGGTCGAGAGTGCCATCTGTGGATGTGCTGAACAGACCCTCACCGTTGAACGGGAGGTCTTTTACCCCCAATCTGGCTTCTTGATGAAGGACTGAGGTACGGAGCCATGTATGGCATCTGAAAGAGATGGTGGCTGCCATGGCCTTAGAACCACTGTCAGCCATGTGGTTGGCTGTGTTGATCTCTTGGCCTGCAGCTAGTCTGAGGGCCTCTGTTTGGAATATCATCACCAGATTCTTAACATCTCCCGGAAGATGGTCAAATAATGTTGCCGCTGAGTCCGATAAGAACTGTTGATAGGCTGATATACATACTTAATAGTTAGTCACTCTGAGAGATAGTGCTGCCATGGAATAAATTCTACAACCTATTGAGTCCAATTTCCTTCCCTCAGAGTCCATGGGGGTGGAGTGAGGTTTTTGTTTCATCTTTGACTGGGAACCTTCTACTACTATAGAATTCAGAGTGGGATGTTGAAAGGGGATGGGTTATTATAGTCTACAATACATTCCCACACTCTCCCTTGGTAGTGCCATGTTCAGTTTGCAATTAATCAGTAAATGTTTAAGGTGCCATACAGCACTTTGCTGGTCCCAGGCATTCCATCCTCCCCATCTGGATTTGGGCCTGAAGTTTTAAGTAAGCAGAGTCTGGAACATCGCACAGATCTGTCCTGAAAGCAAGCAAGAGGTTGATTAGCTTGCCTTCATAGATTTCATAGATCACAGAGTTGGAAGAAGCCTGCAAGGCTATCAAGTCCAACCCCCTGCTCAATGCAGGAAACTAGAGGAGGGGTCTCCCATCCAACCTTCTATAAAACTTGGATTATAATAATTATTTCTAATTATGCACAAATATTTGCTTATGTAAATTAGCATATTTAAATGTGTGCAAGTTTTTGTTCTATGTGCCTGGGACCCGTATCTTTTAGGTACCTAGCACCACCCCTATGGGCACATAACCCATATGTGTGAGTCACGGAGACCATGAAGAAAGATTGCTTACTGTATGTTATCTGCGAAGGTAGACACCAGAGAGAGTAGGGTATGAAATCTATTAAATAAATAATAAGTAAAATTTAATGTGGGGAACATTCAAACATACAATTCTCCATGTGCATATCTGAGGTTGTGCAGTCCTAGGAGAACTGTGTCTTACTTGGTTTAGAGTACAAGGTGTAAAACATGTATAAGGGAAGAGAGAAAGTCAGAGGGACTTCTCCCACCCCCCACCCCCAATAACTTTGATGTGCAATTGTATTCTTACTATTAATAGAAGTTGTCACTTTGGATAAGCGGGTATCTATGAAATCAAGCACTTCCATTAGCTATAAAAACAAACATGTAAGGAGGAAATGTCCCGTGAAAATGTCCCATCCCCGTTGAAGACCAAAAAAAGTCCCTCAGTCAGTTTTTTTTTAAAAAAAGGTGGTTTTTATGAACTAGCAACATGTACAGAATTAACTGCCACAAGCACTGTGTGAGAAAACCAAAACCGCTCAACTAGTGATGTACACAGGCTGGCCATTTGTGGCTTATGAGGGCTTGTTCATATAGGAGCGGTTTTAATGCGCACATTCAGATCCTTCAAAGAAAAGAAAAGAAAATCTTGCATGGATTGGGAAATAAGTCACCTCTCTAAAGTAATCTTGTGAAAGTCCTCCTTTGGGAGAGTCCTCTTTTACTCTCCCTGAAAACATCCTGACAACTGCATGGACTTGCCCCACTGAATGGAATATTAACCAGGTGCAATTGTGGAGATTGGCGGGGCGTGGGGGAGAGAAAGGAAGAAAGGGGGGGGGGGAGAATGATCCGGGACTGCAGTGCCTCTGCTTAACGCCAGGGGAGTCTATTCCCCCCACCCCCCTTTGGCTGAGCATGTAGCTTTTCCCTTTGACGTCCGTCCTCTCCAAGTGAAGGGAAGAGCTTACGAGTGGGAAAGGCACGAAGCGTGGGGTTGCTACCGCTGCACATTCCAGCGCCTCGCGCGGCACTGCCACCTCAAGTGTCTCTGCAAAAGCAGCATTGCTCACGACACACACGAGCTCCAGCTGTACCGCCAGCATGGCAATGCGCCTCCAAGTCCCCCCTTTATTTTATTTTTGATTTGCAGAGCGGTAACCAGAAAGGTTTAAGGGGGCGGGAAGAGGAATTTGAATTGGCTTTCAGTCCTGCCACACATGCTTGTTCAAAGGAAAGGCAGTGCTCTAATCCCACAAACTACTAGATCAAAAAACATGTATCTGGAAGTCAGTTTTTGCTGATGTGCTGGGAACTTCTGTCCCAGTAACATGGCAACCCAGAGTCCCGCTTGAAGTCAAGAAAGGGCCGGCTGACAGAAGAAGCGCCGGAGTGGCTTTATGGACCGCCCTTTCGGCCGGTTTATAAGGGGACGGCGAATCGCTCCTAAGTCGCCGCTCAGTGGCTTGCGTGATTGCAGTTGCAGACCAAACGAACGGCCTCCCTCATTATTGTGTTTATTCCTGCTCCGTAGGATGCATTTGCAAAGGCTTTCTTGCACTGCACTGAACGGTATAATTGATATGTTGGAGCAGCAACGGGGATCGGTGTGTGCAGACAGCCGCGCGCGCGCGCGCGCTCATTCTCCCCCCCCCCCATCTTCCAAGTTTCAGTAGCAATAACCGCGCCGCACACTAGGAGGGCAGGAGAGTCACTTCCCTATAATAGAGAACGAACTCTACCGTTGCACAAAAGCGGCACGTTTTCTCCTGGGTGCAAACCAGCCCTTAATAGAAAGGATAGGGAGGGATGGGGGAGGGAGAGGAAAACGGAGGGGGAAGGAAACCTAGTTCCCAAGAACTTGTGCTGCAACGAGCCTCCTCCTCCACCACTCGTCTTTCTTTTTGGAGCCGGGGATCTTCCCCTCTACCTCCTCCCCCACTCTTCCCATACCACCCCCGCCGCCCCGTTGGCTCTGGCCCACCAAGCTGTGGTCAGCAGCGTTTCTGAGAAATAGAGAAATCCTCTTAAGACTACGTTTTTGGGGCGGAGTAGGAGGAAGGGGGGAGGAAGGCAACATTTGCTGCCCATCATTTTCACAGCCACGCTAAAGTAATTGCGCCCCCCTCTCTCTTCTCGCCGTCCCTTCTCCGCTCGGATTCCTGGTCTAGCCACAGTTCCTGGGCTGTAGAGATTTCCCTCCTTGATTCCCCGCTCCTCTTTTGCAGCGTTCCCTTTCCGCGTCTCCCCAAATCCTGACACGTTGCATGTTTGCAAATTGGTAAAATATCTTCTCTCTTCCCCCCCTTCACTTTAAGCCCCCCCTTCAACTCAATCTCAGCCCAGCCGCTCAGATCAAAGCGCTGTGCCTCCCTCCCAGTGGCCGCCGCTCACTAATGGGATTGCAGTGTGCCTGGCTCTGCTGCTGCAGCCGCCGGAGGGAGAGGAGCTGCTGTACCTCTTCACCGACACTCGCTGGGTGCTGAGCCGCGGGGATGATCCGGATCTTCCCGGATTTCAGCGTGCAGGTGACTGCAGCTGCGGCCGGCGGGGCGGCCGGGGGAGTGCCGGCCGGTCCGGGCATGGGGAGAGCAAGTACCGCAGCCAACGGGAACCCACAAAACGTCCAGGGCATCACTTCCTACCAACAACGGTGAGTGCACAATCTAAAACGTGTGTGTGTGTGTGTGGTGTGTGGTTCATTGGGCTACCTCACTTGCCTTTTGTGCGCGCGCTTTGTGCTCTTTTAAAAAATTATGTCTTTCTTGCTGTTGAATGCTTTTGGGAATGCAAACACAAAAAGGCTCTTTTCAAAGCTGTGTGAACAGAAATGTTCTAGGTGCTTTGAGCTTCGGAAGCAACAATAGCAAAGGGGAAAGTAAGATCCCCGGCAGCTCAAAGGCTGAGGATCTTTTTTCTGCTGCAAAGTTTGGGATCCCGTCTACTTATCCTTCCTCAAGTAGGGATTTCTCAATGTCAATTCCTTGTGCAAACCCCACAGCGTGGCAGCCAAGAGGTATAATTGATCACGCTACGGTGATTGATAATTTGTTTTGAATTGAACAAGATAGAGTTTTCACTTGGCGTTTCACCCTTGCAATTGCACATTTTTATTACAACAGTATTAGCATGTCACCTGTTACTAGGGGGAAATCTACCAGGAAATCCTTAGTGGGCTCAGGACTGTGGAGTATTCATCTGAAATGCATTCTAATGCAAATTTCCGAGGTTCACAGACAGCTCCTTTAGGAAGGAAACCTAACCAAGTTGGCTTAGGCAATAAGTCATAGTGAAGTTTAAAGACCTTCTTCACCTTTTCACTCTCCCTCTCTCCTCCAAACGCTAATTCACAGTCAGGTGCTAGTGCTAACACGACCTATAATTAAATGACATTCCTTTCTTTTTCGAAGATAAAAATGATAAAGTTTTTCTTTGCCTTTCTTTGTTACTAGAAGTAGGAAGCAAGAGAGATTATAGACTGAACTCTGTAACATTTTATTTATCACTCTTTTTGTGTTCTGCAAGTTGTAACAAATATCCTGTCTTTTACTATCACATTAAATGAAATATTGAAGGAAGAAAACTCAAGGATGTGGGCAAACATAAACAACCACTACTTGAAACTTAAATTTCAAACTTCACTGGTTTGGGAAGTTAGTTGGGAGCCACTATTCTTTATATTTAAAACCAGTCATATTGAATCTATGCTTTCACCTACTCTGTCCATCAGCTTTGAACCAGACAGCAGTTATGGGCAAGTTTTAGAAAATACAGTTTGCTTTTAGTGAACTTTTCTAGTGATGCCTAACACTTGCTTTCTGCAAATTAAGGATAAACTCTGAGATTCCTGAAGTCATCTCAAGAGATGTTGGAGCACTCTCATAGCCAATGAATGCTTGAAATTTAAGATCAGCATTATTTGTTTCAAGCAAACATAGGAATCCTTTCTATAAAATAAGTGCAGTATGGCAGATATAAAGGCTAGAGAAAAGTTGCTGTAGCACTTGCCATTCTTGGTTTCTGAGTTATTGTTGTCACTTGCAGAATTCTTAAATTACAGGTGAAACTGATACTTACTTTAACTAGGAAACACAAGGTAGCAGTCAAAATAGTTCCCCCCCCCCTGTGAAGGGGAAAGTCAAAGGTCAGAAATAGCAGAATAGCTTTTACATAAATGAAATATGTCTAAGGAATTCATGCTGCATAAGGAGGAGTATATAGACCAGCTTCTCATTTCTAGTATTACATTTTAATTGTCTAGGCTGTAAGAAATTAAATGGATAGTACATATTTGATAAATTAGCGATATATTGTTAATTATCAAATAAACAGAATCCCCTCTAACCTATGGTTATTAATCCCAACAAAGGCTACAATCCTATGCATGCTTTCATGGGAATTAGTCTCATTTTACTCAATGGGATGTACTTCCAAGTAAATTTACAGAGGACTGGACTTACAAATACGTTGTTAGTGTACTGTTACTCTTTTGCAATCAAAATCTATACCAAGATCCCTTCCTTTCAAAATGTATATTAAAATAAAACTCGTATATGTGTTCCTACCTCTGCACATGCATATTAAAAGCAAGTTGTATTTTTGTCAAAATCTATTAAAAAGACCCATGATTCTGCGGAGTTGTTTAAGGTAACAGAGTATTGCTAGTTCTTTCAAACGAATTGCAAATACCAGATGACACACCTGTTAACTTCATTGTTTTCAGTGGGGTGGGAGAAATAGGGGGTTGAGCAGAAAGGTTTCCACACTGTCCTTTATGAAATTTTGTAGGAATAGAATCCCCAAACCCACCTAAGCAAACCGTGTTTATGTTCTGTTAGGAGATAATTACTGTGTTCTTTTTATGTGGATGTAGCTCCTTATGACTATCTACTGGGTTTTGTGTGCTTTAATGCAAAGGAGGACTCGTTAAATTGATGGGTCCAAATCAGGAGGAAGTGAATAGTGGGGGAGAGATGGAGAGGCTGCTGTAAAGCTCAGAGCTGCACTACTATCTGTTCCTCGTAGCCCTGAGGGACTTGAGGCAGGTCAAACTGGCTGCCTCCTGTGGCAGACATCATGTTTTTGGGGTCACTGACACCACCCTACAGCCAAACTTTTCGGCACTTTGCAAACTCCTTATGCAGCTATTTGCTTACTTAGGCACGTGTGCAGCTGTTGCATTCCTTTTAACTTTCTCAAAATCCAGCTTGAGCGTTACTTTTTAAGGGTCTGACTCTGCTGCTTTTATTTGAAAACTTCCTTTCCCCCCAACTTCGGGAACAAAATACGGGCCTTAATAAATTACTAATAATGGAATGACTTTCATGTAAATCAGCTGACATGTGGAAAAGTGGCCTCCTTTGGCTTTTTTAAAAACTCATTTTTCCCCGATGTACTGGTAAAACACTCCTCTCCCCTTATTTCAGATATTTCTTGCTTAGTTTATAAACTGGCACTGTATGAATCTGTAAAAACGACGTGAACTTCCCCTAACGGGATGCGCCATCGTTATTGCCTGGAGAAATACGGTAATTGTACATTCTGATGGCTGCATTTACACCCGTTTCTGCGCAGTCACACGTCCAATCAGTTGTATACGGTAGTTGGATGGAGGACAAGAGTCAGACGCATGTGCAGCCAGCCCATGTAGCTGAAGGATGTCACTCCTTCCCACACACACACAGTACATAAAGACATGCACGTAGCACTAACACACGCACGCTCAGATCTGTACACACACAATGTATGCATTGTATATATACCATCCAAAGTATACGCGTTCTGATTCCATCTTTTAGCGCACGTGTGTTGTGCCATTCCGTGAACACGCGCAGGCTTTTGTCAGAATTTAGCCCCAGCCGCGAGCGTGTGTGTGTGTGTGTGTGTGTGTCTGCAGCTTCCAGCCCCTCTCTCTGTCTCCCTCTCCTGCTTCTGGCTCTGCTACTCCAGAGAAGGAAAGTATGCGAAACTGCAACTGAGTGGCGTTGTTGCGCCGGCAGCGGAGGCTCTCCTCCTGTCCCTTGCACACAAGAGTCAGAGCGGTAGGAGCTGGGGAAGCAGCTGGAAAATGCCCAGAAATACTTTCACAGCGGCCAAGCCCGGAGAGCCCTGACTTTCCACTTCCCTGCATATGGCTTGGCCTCACGCTTAAGCCAGTCCCGCGGGCGCTCTCTCTTTCTCGTGGTGTGCCTCGCCGCTGTCACACCTGCCGGGCGATGCCAATAGCCGGGCTGCCCGCCGGGACTGCGCGCCTTTCTCCCTCAGCCGCGGCCGGCCACTCGTCACTGTGCCTGGTATGTCTTCGGAGGCGGCGGAGCCTGGGCTCTCTCCGCTCCTCGGCTTATGGACGGCAGCGGCCAGAGCAGCACCAGCAGCGCTAGCGAGCGAGCAGAGCGAAGCAACCTGCGCCAGGACTGCTGCGCCGGGGAGCGGGAGCCCGCAATGCATTGGCCTCAGTACTTTTCCTCAGCCTGCCTGCCTAAGCAGGGCCATTGCTGCCGCCGCCGCCGCCGCTGCTAGACACAACACCACACACCAACACCAGGAGGGGGAAAAGTAAGGGAGAGAGGAAAGGGGGGAAAAAGCCCAGGAAGATGGCGCCCACCAAGCCAAGCTTTCAGCAGGATCCTTCCAGGCGAGAACGGTAACACTTTCTCTGTATTGAACATGCGGCATCCGTGCCTGCCTGTGTCTTGGACTCCGCCGCTACTGCCGCCGCTTGCTGCCTTGGGTCTGGTTTGGTTGGCTTCCATGCCCGGGAAAAGGAAAAGCGGAGGGAGGGGGTGGAGGAGGAAGAGAGGCAGACAGCGACGACTCTCCGCTGCCTGCAAAGACCCGCTCGCTCTGCTAGATCTAGGGAGTTTCTCTTGGTGCATGCATATTTGTCTGCTGCCGCCGCCGCCGTCGCCACACAGACAGACAACACTTGCTAGGCTAGGCAAGCCTAGCAGCAGCAGCAGCAGCAGCGAGTCTGCACCTCCCCACATTGCAGGAGTCGGTGTTTGGCTGGGCGCATTGGCGGGAGGGAAGGGGCGGGAGGGAAGGGAAGGGGGTGTGAGGCGGAATTCCCTGGAGGCAACTTTTCGGCTGGATGGTCTCGACAAGCGGGGTGGGGGAGGGGGAAATGGACGACAACGACGACGGGGCGGAATAGGGAGAAAGGGACGGGGTGCGTGGAGAGGCGAAGAGATTTCGCCAGGCCCTAAATTGCCTTGTGGAAGGGCCGGCTGCTGGGCTCGTGAAGCTAGGCCAAAACTACGGAGAGGAGCTTGCCGGGCTCTTCGCAACTGCCCGGGCAAGTTTAGTTGAAGCTCGGCAACAATTCCCCAGTGCCTTGAGTTGATCCCTCCCTTCTCCCGCCTTTTGGAATCACTCGAGATTTGGGTTCAGTCCTTAACTTATGCATTGGTTACTAGAGATGCTTCGGCCACAAGAAGAGTTTGCTGTGGCAGAATGCGAGTAGTGGGTTCGCCTTTAAGTCTCTGCACACTCCTCTTCCCTCTCCCCACTTCCCATATACAGTACTTTTACTGTGCTTCCCGGTCGACTCTGTGGCTGATGACATGTATGCCGCTGTCGTCCTAGTCAAAGTGCATCTTTAGAGAAGGGTGTATACTGGTAGCCTTGGCGGGGAGTCGAATGCCTGACCCATTGAAAGTAACGGGCATATCTGGAAGAGGCATTGGAAACAATGGGACTATAGATGAATGGCTGATTGAGGTGTGAAAGCCTTTTCAAGCTATGTGAGCTTTCACTGCAAGTCAGTCAGCTGCAGCCTTTATGCAAGAGAAAGCTGAAAGGGTAATTTGAGTCGGGGCACACCAAGGCTTAGCCCTAGAATCTCTTTGCTCTGAGCATGTGCAGAGTACTTTTCTGGGTGATTGCAATGATCCTTGCTAGAAATGGAGTTAGGGCTTCTGTGAGTTCCAGGAAGGATTGAGTCCTTCTCGTTATGTAGAGTGAGCCCCACAAAAGGGAAAGTGGGGGGGGGGATACAGGGAATGGTGTAAACATTGCAGAGAAAAAGCCATAGAGAACATTTGGGAATGGCATAGAGGTTGCCATGGGTACTGAGAGGCTTGATTGCCTGGAGTTGTGGAATGAGAGCACCCACCACAGTAAGGAAAGACAACTTCCACAGTAGCGCCTCTTCCTCTAAGCAGCATATTGCAAAGTTTAAAAGTTCACCTGATGTAACTGAATGATGCTTATTAAAATCTTAAAATGTCATTTCAATCTCATGTGGCTAAAGGAGGACCAAAGTGCATATAGGTTCCCCTTTTTGCTTCTTTTAGCATTACCAGTTCTGCTGATATAACATGAAAACTACCTTCTCAACAGCTTTTAAAAATGTCTACATTATATTGGGCCGTACATTGTAGAATGATTGATTTGGGAAATGTGAAGAATTGTAGTTATTGCTTTATACTGATTTAATGTAACATTTGGCTTTTTTTTTTTTAAAGTGATAATCAGGATGTCAAAGGAAAGGCTAAATGTTAATCTGCACGCTCATAGTGACAAAAAGGGTATCTGAGGGTGTAATCTGTATATCAGCTGAGCTGGAGTGTTTGGATTTGAGCTGATTTAGTCTCATTTTCTAAATAGGTTTAAATCCAAAAACCCTGCTTTTGTTCATGCTGTATTTAGTGCTTTGTTCATAGTATAAACTGTTGCATTTTGCACCTCCAGAAATATTTGCATATATTCCTGATAGAAATATATCATCTTGCTGAAATTTCTAGAAATCAGAGGTTTAACGTTCCTTTACTTCTCTTTAGCTATGAACATTCAGTGTTTTCCCTCCAGTGACTGTAAACACATTTGTATATTACTAATAATGTCTTTAGCAGCATGCTGGTTTCCCGCACATAGAGTTGTACATTTGAGAGGGAAAACCCAACACATAAATACCAATATGTGCTGTCTTCTCTTTGCTCTCCCTGAACCAGAGAGTTCTGTTTTCTTCTTTATGAGTCTGGTACTATATTAGTAATAAGTGTATTTGCTGGGGCAGCTTCAGTAATCTCTCCAGCAGATGCATATTTGTGTGCCATTTTGGGAATTTTTCTGAGATAGGAATCTTGAAGATAGAATTAATTTCTAGGGGAAACTTCATAGCCTGTGCATGAGTGCTTTCTTTATCACCTGTCTCCATTTGGCATTCGAAGAAGGTAAATCAAAGTGTGCGATTTGTTATTCTGCTCCACTTGAGAGCTGTACTAAATAACACTTGGTCTGAAATTCTGATTGAAGTTGTAGGAGGATATACTGTATTTAATTTAATGCCCTTTAATAGCATATTCTTGTTCAGTTCTGATGCTGTCATCTTAAAGGTTGGATCAGAGTAGTTTTATCCTGTAGGGAGTGGGATGAGTAATAATTTAAGTGGGGGATGGGGAAGTAACCTACATTCATGAAACACCAGTAACCTCAAGCTTGGCCTGAAGTCCAGATTATTGTTTTATGCCCTGAGGCCTAACCTGTCACTGTTTACAGTACTCCAACCATTTTATGATTAATGATATGTGAATTGTTTTTGGGGAGCTCTACTTAAGATATAATTCAACTGTTGCTTCTTAACGTGGATATCTAGAAGAATGCAGCTGGGCAATAAATTAATGCCCAGTACTTTCTAAACAGACAGCCCATACGTGGGTTTTGCATAGGGCAGTTTAAGCCCACTTTCTCTGATAGTGTACATCTTTATTTCTTTTTTGTTAAATATTATAATCATCTTACATATCCTGCAGAAATATTATAATGATCCTGCACATACAGATTAAGACTGGAATTCTGTGCATGCTTACCTGGGAGTGAGTTCCTTTGAACACAGTAGGATTTATGTCTGAGTAAACATATAGGATTGGGCTGCATATCCCACTGAAATAAGTAGGATTCCGTGTGGAGAACCATAGCTTAAACTTCAATTCAACGCTTGTTTGGAGGTATGCAAAATTATGCAAAAGTCAAATGTGTTAATAAACCTTTACAGATATCAGCGTAGTATAACTGATGAGCTAGAGATTTTTAAAAAATCATTTTTTGATACTTGGCAGCTATGGATAATGTTCAAACTTTTGTTTTTAGTTAATTATTTGAGAAAATGTTATTTGATTTGAATGTATTGCATTTTCTTTTACAATGTTACAGGCAGCAAATTGTTCCAAAAGCAAGCTGGGATTATCCAATTTTATGGATACACCCAAGGAAATTAAGGCTGCAATTCTATATACTCTACGTGGGAATATTTGCACAGATTGTGCTGAAAATAGACATAAGTGTAATACATTGCATATGATATACCAGCAGTAATTTGTAAAGCATATCACTGTGTCGCTGTTGTAAAGTGTAAAAAAGCTCCCTTCATTTTGGGGGGTATTTCTTCCTACAGTATATGCTTAAACACAGCAGTGATAAATGATGATATGCATTGTCTAACACTTGCTTTTATATAAATAGCTCCAGAAGATTGCTTAAATGATAATCGAAAATATGAAATAGGGTGGCCTTCATATCACAAGGCCAAGGGTCTACAAATGGAAAAACTGAAATAATGAAATATTTCCAAGGCAACAGACTGTCAACAAGAACAGTAATGCATGGGCATATCATAGAGGTACCAGAGAGGATATTAGATCTTATAGCTCTAGAGCTAGGAGTTATAATGACCTTTATTAAATAGAGCCTCCCACATTACCACAATATTTCTGATTCCTGATTTATGGATTAGTAGTTGCATTGATGTTAACGGTTTGAAACATTCTCCCAACATACCTGGTTTGCTGCATTCTTACTGGAATTATACATTATGATGTTTATATGAGAGTATGGATCAACTTAGAGTAAGTATTTTCAGTAGCGAACAGCTTCTAGCATAAATATTTTTGTCTGCATTTTTTGTAGCCCAAGGTTTTGTAAAAAGAAATAAAAATTAGTCATAATATGTTTACCAGAAACAGTTTTTAAAGATAAATAAAACTTGATACAATGTTTTCCAAATTGCTATAAGCTTTTTTGCAGTTAACTTCTCACCTGTGGTGATTAGCAGTTCCTCATGAGCAAGTTGCTTACCAGATTCCATACTCAAGCTGTTGTGTGGCATCCCGGCGTGAGATGGTGAACAATCAAGTTGATATACCTTTTCTACTATCCTGAGAAACTGAGATAATATTACTTGTACTATTTAGGAATTTGTTGATCTACACTGTTGCATTAAAAAAAGTGAGCCACTTCAAATATAGGCATTGTTGAAACATGGCTTTGTCATTTTCTTCATTCACCTGCATTTGAGTGCAATATTGTTTCACTAGAAAAGTATAAATAGTAATTGTAGCGTGCTTATTCCATGCATAGTTTTAAAAATAGGTGATTTGCCTATAGGAAGGCCAGTATCCTGAAATATTTGAATTGTTCTAAAATTTCATATGAAGTCTTGACAGTAATTTTAGTAACATTCTGTATTTGATGGAGCTTAGTGTTGACATTATTATATAAATAGCAATTGAACTCCTAGATGCACAGTATTTTGATATTACCTTACAAATAATAGTTAATGTTTAGACTTAATTTTATCAGTAATTATTTTGATCATTGCCTAGTTATATAATGGAAAGGTTTTGTTTTATTTTGTTTTGTTAGGAGCCTTATAGTTATGTCTGTCTAGTTTCAAGCGGCTTTTTTAGGAGAATGTGCTCTAATGCAATATTTTGTATGAGACCAATATTCATAATCTAAATATTATAGTACATGTTGCCTTCTTATAACCCATTCCTAAGCACATTTACTTGTAAGTAATTCACACCAAATTCATTAGAGCTCATCGATACAATTAATCAGTACAAGTATACCTAGAATTACAGTTTTTAATTTAAAAAAGAAACATGTTTTTCATGTGCATTCAAAACACCTTTATTTAAGTATTTGTAAAAGATAGTTGGTAAGGACACTGCAATGATATTTTAAATGAAATCTTTCTACATTGTTTGTCCTACATAGTGTAGGAGAAATTTGTAATGCTATTTGCTTTGCTATAATTGCCCCCAGTTAAGAGTGAGGTGCTTGAACTATTGATTCCCATAGAACTTGGTATGGTAATCATAATTTGTAAACTAATATTACTATTAGTTTTCAGGAGGGTGACATAGTACGGATATGATAGTTGCTGCTGTATCAGCTGTGACTGCAACGTTCTGTGGCCAGGACAGTCAGTAGTATCACCATATACAAAGTGTTGGTAAAACGAATAGTTCTTGTGCCCTTTATTTTAATGGGACTTTGAGTAGAAGTATTCATTAATAATTTATGATATGCGTGTATATTATGCTGAATGATATTACAGTGAAAGATATATTATACTGGGTATAGTACCATCTTTAAACTTGAAACATAGACGTGCTTTTGCTGGGAATATAAATTCAAGTTCTACTGTCATTAAAGAAAAGCTGGAATTAATTGAGTGTACACATTTAACAGCAACAAATTACTTACTACATATTACATTTTTATAGGTTCCTGTATCTTCCTTTTTGCACAAGCTTGACTGCAAAACTCTTGTTTATTGTAGCCACAATATATACATTTTAACTCTTTGATTCTTAAGGGAACTTTGGAAAAAATACATAGTGTGAATTTATTTAAAAGACCTCTGGACAGATTTAATTCTGTTATATAATGAAGTGCACATTCATTCCATTTTTGCATAGAACCAAATTTGTATGATATGGAATGAGTGAGTTATCTTATTTTGTTGAATCTAATGGATGATCAGAAATGCCTAGACTTCTTTCAGAGCTAATCCAGGGTTCTCCTGAATTTATTTATTTTTTTAATGGTATTGCAAACTTCAGAATTATCCAGCTGTCTCCAGTCACTAGATGTTTTAAATGAATTCTGAATTAAATGAATTCTGCACACTGGCCATGCCATTCTGTCACAAATGCTGACATGAAGGAGAGATTGGGCAAGAACCTGTAATTTCCCATGGACTCTTTATCTCATTTTCTTCTCAATTCAGCCTCATGGTGTATTTTCATCAGCAGGGTAGTCAATTTCATTTCAGTTTGTCCCTCATTAGGTGCATTTCGACCTACACTAAACCATGAGAATGAGCCCCGTTGAGCCTCAGACTTGCATGCTCCCCTACTCTATTTTTCTCTGGCGTGACTGAAGGTAAAACTCAGGCTGAGGGTAAAAGTTAAGATTTTGTCTTCTTAATTATGTAGTGTACACCTCACCCCCTCTTTGTTTTTACTCTAGAGTAAGTAGAGCGGAACCACCGTGCATTGTGAGGGGAGGGTTAAACCTTTCCATCTTATATGCTTGGTTCCCGAAATTCCCCCCCCCGCCAAAGTATGGTTAAAAAAAGAAAGAAAAGCGTCCGTTGTGTCAATGGAGGACTTTTTCTTCCTCTAGAGAAAAAACAGGGAGGGGTCAGCTGTACACTATGTGATCAATATAGCATGTAGTTTGACCCTTAGATGGGAGGCTGATGACTCCTATTTTGGTGGGGGTCCTTTTCCATTGCAGGATTTACAGCTTTTATTTGGAGCTTCATGGGAGCTATCCATGGTGCTGAACTCCATCCCCCAAAATAGGTTCACCACCATGAAGCTCCAAATAAAATCTGCAAAACCTGTAATGGAAAAGGAGCCCCACAGAAATAGGAGTCACCAGCCTCCCCTACCCTTAGAGAAGGAGGATGGATGTATTCACTTCTGTTTTTAACTAACTGCAGCTACTTGTTATGTTTGAATTTGCACAAATTATGGTTAATGTTAATGGTTTAGGGCAACAAGCCAGGATTGTAAACTGATTTGAAGTTGGCTTGTTCCCCAAATTATATTTAATAGTAGTTTGTGTTGTCCAGGTTCAGATATAACAAGTAACTATGGTTAGGTGAAAACGGAAGTGAAAGCTTCTGAGTTCCTTGTGGCCGTGCCAGAGCGGGAGTGGGAGCCCATGAGCTTTGAGGTTATTGCCTTAATATTAAACCATAGTTTAATACTGTTTGTGAATCAGGTCTTTATCCCTATATCCCACAACTAATATTTGTGTGTCATATGGGTTTTTAAAAAATAGAAATAATACTGACTCTGCATAATTTTGTGAACAGAATGCTGGACTTAGATAGACCTTTGTTCTGATCCAGCATGGCTCTTCTTATGTTCTTAATTCTTTATGTACCCAAATACCAATACGCAGTAAATAATTTTGTTTTTATTGTGGTATGAAAACAAGCAGAAGTAGAATCTTGAAATGCCTCTCTGTGAAGTAGTGACTATTGTGCAAGTTCACAAACCCTACTCTTTACCCCCCTTGTAAGCAAGTTTAAGTAATTAGTGAGGTGCTTGTGACGGACAGACATAAAACAAACAGGATTGGATCCAGGCTTACTTATAGTGAGATAGAACCATTGAAATCCACTAATGGCCAAAGTCCCATTGATTTCAGTGGGTCTACTCTTAAGCATGATTAAGTCATTCAACCCATACACACCTGTGAAATTCAGCTTTAATTTTCATTGTTTAAGAAGAAAGTCCCTGGCAATGAGGAAGAGAGGGATAATTGTAAAGATGTGGACATTTAATTTAAGGGTTGCCTAGGAAAGTTAATATCTCTTGGTAGTACTAACTTCCCATGTGAAGAAATCAGAAAGAGGAGTACTGATTAGCAACGATCAGTGATGGGGCACAGGATGCGGTTCAGAATGTGGCAGTATCTCATGCTATTTTCCTCACTGTGCCCCCTCTACAGAAAACTGACCTGTGCCTGTATTGCTTTAATTAGAAATCCTATGTTTAAGTTGGTACAACTCACAAAGATGAGAGAGAAACACACAGACTCTGTATGCAAATTGCAGTATTCAGAAAGCAGGGGGAAAACATTTCAGTCTCCCAGGACACTTGCTGACCTAAAAGTGGCCATTCTTGAATAAAGAAACTTCAAAGAGACATTCCAATGTGAAATTACTGAATTACAACTTACTAAGAGGTTCAGTTCTATCACCTGTGAATTGAATCAAAATAACAAGTTTTATTCCAGTACAGGTGTTCATTAATATAGCTAGGATGGTTATGTTATCAATTACAATGTCTGTGAATGGTCACTGTGCTTCCCCCCCTTACATTTAAACTTTAACGTAATTGTCACAGGCTGCATTCTTTTGCATTTCATTTCCAACTGACCTCACAATTTACATCAGGGGTGGGAACAACAGTCCCAGGGGCCAAATCCAATATTATGGGGTTCCCCCGAGGGCTGCTCCAACTTCCCCCGGTAACACCCCCTTCCCCCAACCACCGGTGGTTTCCCAGCCTTTGTGCAGCTTTTTCGCTATTCTAAACTATTGAAATGCCTCTCCCAAGGCTTTGTTACTGGCGGTAAGAACTAAGCTAAATATGCTTGTATTTTTTTTGTATGTTTGGCCCTGCCCTATTTGTCTTTGGTGGTACCCACCACTGGAATGTGGGCTGCAAGAGCTTTTCTGAAATTGAATTTGCCCCTTGTGCTGAAAGTGGTTCCCCACCACTGATTTACATTTATCTTTATACCCATTTGTATAATATACCCAATTTATCTCTACACCCATTTGTATAATATGCTCATGTGTACACATAATGCATGTACATTTAGAACATGTGTATAACATGTGTATACTATAATATACCAGCTAGGTGAGGATAACATTTCATGCATCTGATGAAGTAGACTCTAGTCTGTGGAAACTTAGGTCATAATAAATTTGTTAGTCCTTAAGGTACCACAAGGCTTTCTTAATTTTGCTATTCCATAGACACTGGAAAATTGTCAATGTGGACCCAGTACCACAAAATGGTTCCTCGTTCATGTTGTAAGCAAACCAGGCACTAAATGAAATGGAGTTATTTCGGTATAACTGAGCTATAAACCAATTGTTTACACATTGCGTGTGGGGCCTACCAGTTGCTCAAAAAGGTATGTGAGTCAGGTGACTAGTTTTTAGCAGTGTATGCTGAATATATTTTAGCACAAGGCTCAAGAAGGGGTTCCAAGTCAGGTGGAATCAGTAGGTGGGTCTCCGACCAAAACAGGTCTATGCATATGTCTGCTTACTTAAAACAATAGCTGGAAAATCAGTATCACAGGTACTAGATGAACCCCTGGAAGAAAATCTCAAGTCATTATTCTAAGACACGTTTGCTAGTGTTCATGTACTGTCCTCTCATGACCCTTTTACTTATGTAAAGTAAACTAATTGCAGGTACTCTTTATGTTTGAACTTGGACAAACTGTGGTTGCATACATTGTGTGTGAATAGTATAATTCCCAGTTCATATGCAACAAGGAAGCTAAGTCATGAATACATATAGGTTGCAGTCATGCATATGTTTACACTGAAGTAAGACTCACTGAAATCAAGGTAGTGAACTGCAGACCTTTGAGCTGAAAATACACAGCAGAAGTGAACACGCAACTCAAGTCTCTGCTTTTTTTCCATTTGTCTTGTCTGGAAAAAAAGATGCCTGGTGACACCAAGAGGTTTACCATGCATTGTATGGAGCTTCTCTGATGACATGTAAATTGTGTCCATTCCATCTTAAGAAACGGTAGGAATCGTGCTTTTCATTAACATTTTGTCTAGGGCCACTGGCAACTAGAAATTGTTCCCAACTGACCAGGTGGTGACTTGGAACCCCTGTTTTGAAGTGCATTCTCCAGAATGATTCTGTCCCCTTTAGGGGGAAAAAACCCCTTATTACACAGGTTCATTTTAGTGCTGCTTAAAGTCTTGTCAGTTACTGAGCTATTTGCATCCTTTTTGTGCCAATTTAAGGTAATGACTCGGATTCAGCATAATGAATTTATCTGTGAGTGTGATCTTTATATTTACTTTTTTCTTACCCTGAGACAAATATAGGGAAAGGTGTGAAATGGAGTGTAATTAGTTCTTTGTATTTCCGGCAGCAGTGTGCAGCTGCTTTATGAGTAAATTGCTTTTGTATAAAGTTTGAGTGCTGTACAAGACTGTGTATGCTTACTTGGTGACAAATAATTCATGGTACACCATTATAACTTAACATGTTCTTGGACTGAGCTCCGGCAATAAATTTTTTATCAAATTAGAGGGCAGGAGAGAAGATCTTTACCTGAAAAGCTCTGAATAGTTTAGTTGTAAATAGGGGCAAATTTGGAGAAAAAGTATGTCTTTTTTCTTTCATTTGTTAGAAACTGTGAAGGGGAACCAGCAGTGAGAGACTCCTAAGCAACTGTAGCCTTGATTTTTCTATATGTTCCTTTGAGCTTCTTTGAAGTTATCTCAAGTTTATAAAACAAAAATGAATTTTTTGGATTTAGTTTTCTTTTTTAATGTAATGGGAGAACAGCTTGGTTGTATTAACTTTTATTTTAAAGGACTTTTTTCAGTGCATGTATATATTGGTAGGTGGGTGACTTTTCTCTAGACTAGTGCATTTTCTGAATTGATTTGCAAGGCTGGTAGGGCTCTTCACATGAAAAAAATAGGCACAGAACCATATCAATAGAAGTTTAGATTGCACTTTATATTTTGAAAATCGTGAATAATAAGAACTGTTGCCTGCTTGTTTTACAGTTGAAGTCTTGGACTTCAGTATGTATTTGTTGTATCATGAACAAAGGCGGTATTTTCATAACCTCAGTTTACCTTTCCAAGCATGCTTGTTATAAGCAAGCTCCACTGAAATTTATTTATTTATTTCATTTTTATACCGCCCAATAGCCGAAGCTCTCTGGGCGGTTTACAGCAATTAACAAGACAATCCCTGCCCGCAGGCTTACAATCTAAAAAAATAACCGTTTTACTGTACATCTGCCCTTGATGTGTGCTAAAAATCTCTTTACACTTGGCAGGATGACACAGACCAATCAGTTTACCAAGTGATTACATGCATGCTATGGTAAATTAGCACTTGGTACTAACTACGGTAAGTGTGAATAGCAGTGTGAATGATGCCTTCTCCAGGGGCCTTCTAACTTTTTGCAACCCAGAGGTGCATCAGAAAAGGTCAGTCTCTTCTCTAGTCATGTCCCAGGCTAACCCCACTCTGCAACATTGACCAAGGTGCAGGAATGAGGACATATGCAGGGTACATTAAGATTTTCCACGTAAGAGCAGGAGCTTATCATCACATCAGATGCACTAGTTGTGGGAAAGATGCCTGTATTCCTGTAACAACAATTTTAAAAAAATAAATAAATCATTTTTTATTGTGAAATTTCAACATGTAAAATCTTAGTAAATAGCATGCAGTTTTTAAACAACAAAAGGAAGGCTTTTAATCAGAGTACTTGAGGTTCTACCAACCCAATAGAATTGTGGCCTCTATGGAGTTGTATTTTTGTGTAAATTGAAAAGTGTAGATGTGATGTTGTTTAAATTGCTGGTAATGGTTAATATGTCTTAGAGAACAACAGTGCAACATTGACATTGCATTTTATATAAACTAGGGGTTTTCATTGCTTCATTTCCCACCGGTGATTATTCATGCTTCTTGAGCTGTTGAATCTCACTTGGATTAAAGTTCACTTTACTTATGCACTGCCTTAAATGATATAGTTTGTTGTAGAATTACCCTTATTGAATTGCATGCCATTTAGGCATAACTGTATAATTTGCTAAGTTTTGGAATAAAAGTCTTCTTTCCCCAAGTAAAGAATAGACTTGCAGTGTTGTAGAGAAACACAAAATACTCAACCACTTGTAGGTAATAGTCTTTATAGGTCAAGGTGGAGGTCAGTGGAGAGGGCTGAATGACTGAATCTTTACAATGTTGGCTGTGGGATAAAAAAGGACTTTCCTAGAGTGTGTTGTTTATCCCTTAACCTTCATAATGGCACAAAGTGGCTGATCCTTCTTGTGAAAAGTATCACTGGATACAGAATTGGCTGTTAGGCTTCAGTTTTGTATAAAGCAATGCTTCACAAAGAGATTCAGAAAAAGTTAATAATGAATTACTGCTTTGTAGGAAATAAAGAGAGATGATCAGAAACCTGCAAAAAAAATTTCAGTCACCACCTTCAATTTTAATAAAACATCAATTTCTGGAGTTAAGGAAGATTACTATGTTTTCTGTCCCTGTATTTTGGCTGCATAAATATATAATTGTATTCAAAGGCTAGTGTTTGAAAATTAAAAGGCTATATTTAAGTATCTTAATTAACTGGATGTTAACTTTAATATTGACATTTCCTGTTTTATGGTTACTACCTTGTAAAAACATGTTTGCTATGTAAATGATATATATGTACTGACGAGGACTAATTTTATTAAGAGTTTTATAATGATTAAAAATATTAAAAAGACTAAAGAGAATAGGCAAGAACATGCCATCTCAAATAACAATAAAGAGATTTAAAAGAAAAACAAGTAGTTATTAGATTGTTTTAGATCAGTGCCTTATTCTTTAAGAGAGATTTTCTTGCTTGTAGATTCTGCAATTTAAATGAGGATGCTGTAATCCAATATCCCATGGGATTTCAGATTAACATATGTGCAATGGCTTCCCCATTTGCTGAAAGAGAATGCTTTGAACATTCTTTGGGATTGCACCCACTGTGCATAAGTGAGAGCCAATGGATTGTGGCTGGGATGCGCAATGCAGAGAAAGTCAAGTACTGTATGCTGAAAAATGGTACAGTCATGCCTTGGATTGAGAGCATAATTCGTTCCGGAAATGTGCTTGTAATCCAAAACACTCTTATATCAAAACGAAATCCCCCCCAAAAAAATTGTACAGAGATTTTTAATTTAAGCCATACTACAGTACTTGTATTGCAAGACGTCGCTTGTATATCAAGTCCAAAAAATTTAAATAAATATTTAAAAATTTGCTTGTCTTGCAAAAAGCTCTCAAACCAAGTTACTTGCAATCCGAGGTATTACTGTACTTTAACTGTGTGGTCCTATGCATGGTCTACTCAGAACCAAGCCCCATTGAGTTCAATGGGGATAACTCCTAGGTATAGGTATAGGTTTGCAGCGCAAAGCCGCAAATATCAGGGCTGAAACGTATTGGGCTTTATTGAAAATTAAGTTATACTTTCCAGCATCTTGAAATGCATTCTCTCTCTGTAGATCTGTGGTAGGTGCTTTCCAGTCTTTCTACACTCAACATTTGAAAAGGATTTGCACAATCATTATTAGAATCATGTATACTAATTGCATAGACTGGGTCAACATGTGCTGGATTCTACTTAAGTAGGCCCCTTTTCAAATGTGATTACTTTTGACATTTTGGTTGATTTTAATAAAGACCTATATACACACAGTACATATGTCAGTGAAAATTACTTCCACATAATGCTCAAAATCCAGCACAGAACTGTGTGAAAGTCCATTGATTTCAGTGGTTTATATTTCCTAGCTCTGTAAAAGGTGATGACTATTATACTTGGGATCCAGGCTGTCATGTTCTAGGTTGAACACTATTAGTGCATTTGTATGATGTAAGAGTGGCATATATGTTCTTAAAGATGGTTCAGTTAACATAAAAAAATAAAGGGCCTCTCCTATGGATCTTAGTTCATCATAGTGAGCAAGGTGGTCCCTTAGATAGCCAGGTCCTAAGCTGTTTAGTGCTGTAAAGGTTAAAACCAACACCTTGAATTGCACCCGGGAAGCAATTGGCAACCAGTGCAGGTCTTTCAGGCCATTGCGCAAATTAGGCCATTTTCTACATAAACAATGTAGCGTCAGGAACCCAGAAGTCGCTTCCCCGGCTCGGCTCGTGAGAATGCGAGTTGAGCTGGGGAAAAGGTAGGGCGAGCGGAGCTCGGGGGGGGTCAAACCTGGCGAGTCTGCTGGACTTCCACCTGCCAGTCGAGCTCCAGCGCACATCCCTAGGATACAGTGCACCAGTTAGCAGCCTAGCTGTGGTATTTTGCACCAATTGAAGCTTCCAAACACTCTTCAGGGGAAGCCCCATGTATAAGCACATTATATAAACGTGATATAACCAAGACA
The DNA here is from genome assembly GCA_021292165.1 of Shinisaurus crocodilurus. NCBI lineage: Eukaryota > Metazoa > Chordata > Lepidosauria > Squamata > Shinisauridae > Shinisaurus > Shinisaurus crocodilurus. The sequence continues at coordinate 265,971,416 of CM037876.1, forward strand.
TGGATAACCGTTGCAAAGTTGGAAACATCCAAATGTAGAGCCACATCTGATGCAATTAGTTATATGTAAGTTGTAGCCATGTGTGACTAGAGCTAGATTGGAGTGAATGTATTTTCAGGTATACCTATGAATTAGCAATTACTGTTCATTGCAATCTAGCTCCTGTTTCCAGCAAGATACATCACTTCTTAAGATCAAGGTTTTGGTTAATGGTTTATAGCCAATAGTGTTAGTCAACAACAAATTGTTAAAAGTTAATCCATTTTATTTAGCTAATTTGTATTCTATATTTGGTAAGAATTTGGTAGGTTTAAAAAGGTGGTGTTGTTTTTTTAAAGAAAACCAGAAAAGTAGCTAGTACTTGTCTCAAGGCTTAATTTTTCATTTGATGCTGATTATGCTAACAGATAAAGAAAGCAAATAAGAAGAATGAAATAACCATTTTGTTATTTTTGCCATATAGTGCTATTAACAGTCAATACTTTAACTTGCCTGATACTAGCTGCGATGAAAACCAATAATTTCAGAGTGTTGCACAACATAAAACATAATACAATATACAAATAAAGCATTCCAGATTAATCCCCCCATCCCAGCTGATTAAGGATGCAGTCCTAGGCACATTTACTAGGTTCTATTGAGCTCAGTTGGATTTACTTCCAAGTAAACATGCATAGGATTGGGCTATACATACCTTATTTTCAAGTAAAGTTAAATTTAAACACATGCAGTGCAATAGAGGGTGTTGGTTTTTTCGTGGAGGTGGTGGGGCTGATGATGTTAAGGAAAAGTAGGCTCATCATTTTTTGCAAATTTTTATTGTACTTTGTAAATGTAATTTGTTAATCCTGTGGAATTTGTCATAGATAAATTTGCTTGGATTATCTTGTCACTACCGTATCTGCATTCTTTTGTTCATTGCTTATTCATAATTTAACAGCCTGGCAGTGAGCCTTTTTGGGATGCTCACAAAAGATATATGACCTCTACCAGCTGCTACTCTAACCTGCAGAATGCACAGCAAGACATTAGAAACGTGAGGATTCCTCTACTGATTAAAGTGCTCTTCATTTAAACAGTCTGTTCATAAGAATCTCAGGAATTTCTGTGAATAGATGTTTTCTTTCTTTTTCTTTATTTCTGTCTGTCTGTCCTGTTCAATTAGTTTTAACTTCTTCCCTCAGTGAGTGAAAGAGAAATCTTAAATTCTGTCTTAACATTTGGTGGTGATTTGTTTTTTACGTGGGAGTTAAGAGAAATTATAAAAATAAAATAATTAGCAAAGTACAGTTTTTTGTAAATTTAAGTATGTGAACAAAAATCCCTTTGTCATCATCTAAATTTTCCTACAAAGACTTCCTTTGATACCTAATGTTGTTGTATGCTGGTTTACAGAGAAGCTGTCTGACTTAACCCTGCTATCACCAGGCGCTTATGGATTGTACTGTGTGAATACCTAGCAAACTGTACACTGAAGACATTAAATATAAAGTTACTTGAAGTGTAACAGCACTTTTGAGTTTCACCATTAGCATTTAAAATTTTAACTCCCCCCCAATTTATCTGTAGATCAGCTTTTTGAGCAATGGCTAGTTTTTACCTTTCCTTTGTGCTGGCACATGATCATAGTTCAAAAAAATAATAATTGCTAATCCATTGGTTCATCTCCATCCCCTTTTTTGTGATTTGAGCCTGTATAGAGGGTCCTTCTATATGGTTTTCTGATCTGGTTTCTTTCACATTAATCTTTACTTTAAACAAAAAGTAATGGCCTATGTATTCTTTGACAGAGCATGTATCAATTTTACAGAATGTATCAATTTGTAGAGGCTAATGCTTGTGAGGCTATTTCTGAGGATTTCTTTAAACATTCCCATCATTGTTATGTGTGTTTGCTGCATTAGTATGTAGACGACATTTCTTGGTTTACTATTTGAGCATAAGCATATTCATACAGAAGTAAGTTGCATTGAACTATGTGGTTATTTACTCCAGAGTAAAGGCACAATCCTTTGCAAGTTTAGACAGAAAAAAGGGCTACAACTCCCAGCATACTGGGAGTTGTAGGCCTTTTTTCTTTCTAAACTTGCCTAGGATTGCACCCTAACTGTGTTTAGGATTTCAGCCTTAGGAAGCTGCCATATATCAGATCAGACTAATTCATCCTGATACTGAAGGAGTTCATCCTGACACTGAAAGTTAATACTTCTATATTAGAAAGAAAATCCAGCTTTTGATGATTTCACCTCTGATAATGCCAGTTTTTAGAAAGTTATAAAAAAAAATTTTTTTTGAAGACCTTGTTTTAGCACTGAATAGTCCTGTGCTCCTTTTAATAATTGCAATGTATTTGAAGGTACAGGTCAATAAGGATGATCGTGTTCAGAATTTCATGATCTGTGTAGTGGAACAAATTGAAAGCAAAGCCTGTATCAATCACTGTGAAGGGAGGGTTAATTGTTACTGCTTCTCAAGCCTCTGGACAGATAAACCAGTAATGAAATACTTATTGCTCTGATATGAGGATGCTAAAGGATGAAACAATTGGAAACAAGCAGTCTTCAAAGATAACAAAAAGGCAAAAAAATGATTTGAAATTGGAACTAAAGTGGAATTCTGCATATAGTCTGTATTCAGTCTTCCAAAAGTAATATTATTTTTATTATTACAGTTTCAAATAATAATTTAAGGCAGTGGTTTTATGGGTGAGCAGTGGAGGCTTGTGGCCATTCTGACTAGTGGGGTGGAGGGCGGGTCACTGTACATGGAGCCAAGGGGGGGGGGTTACCGGAAGGAGAACAGCCTTTGAATCCCCAACAGTCAGCAACCCTTACACAGAAAGGAAGAACTTTCACTGTGTGAACAGAATGCTGGACTAGATGTCTGATCCAGCATGGCTCTTATGTTAACTTTAAGATTGTACGTGCAAACAAGGGGATGGGGAAATCACACAGCCACACAAAAACAGTTTTCACTACATGTTTTAGTGGAAATCATCTTCCATGTTTTCCTGGAAGCAAAAGGCTTATATTTCTTCCATGGTAAAGAACTCAAACACAAGCTTCCCCTGTTACAGTACACAGCACAAAAGACACAGAAAACATACACATTAAAGCTCTCTCTCTCTCTCTCTCTCTCTCTCTCTCTCTCTCTCACACACACACACACACACACACACACACACGAAAGAGATCAGTCAGTCAGGCGATCACTCGTGACCGAGTAAGATTGTCTTCCAGGATAAAATTCTTTGTTTTTACAAAAAGGAGATTTTAAGAGGAGGAAAATTCTAAAGAAAATTGTGTAGACTCTAGCGATGGGTCCGTAAGTGACTGTGGAGGCCAATTCTAGATCCACACAGCTTCCCACAGTGAGGAAACAGGTTACCAGATGGAAGATGGTCCTGTAAAGGATTCATTTGACGTGCTTTTCGCTTAGCACGTTTCTCCCTTTCACCTTGCACTCGGGCTTCTTCAAAGTCCATAGAACCTTTGTGAAAGGCCAACCTCCAGTTAGATCGTTCATGGGCCAGAGCTTCCCAGTTTTCGATGTTTATATTGCATTTTTTTAGATTAGCCTTATGAACATCTTTAAACCTCTTATATTGACCACCGATATTCCGCTTTCCATCCTTGAGTTGGGAATAAAGTAACTGCTTTGGGAGACGGCAGTCAGGCATTCGAACAACATGAAGTTGGCGTTGAAGTTGGCGTTGAAGGATCATTTTTTCAATGCTAGTAGTCTTTGCTTCTTCCAGTACACTGACATTTGTTCGCCTATCTTCCCAAGTAATTCGCAGGATTTTCTGGACGCAACGTTGATGAAATCTTTCAAGGAGTTGGAGGTGACGTTTATAGATAGTCCATGTTTCGCAGGAATACAATAAAGTTGGTAATACAATGGCTTCATAAACCAGTGTTTTGGTCTTCTTACAAATATCCCGATCCTCGAACACTCTATGTTTCATTCGAGAAAACGCGGCACTTACGGAGCTCAGACGATGCTGGATTTCACTGTCGATGTTAGCTGTAACAGAAAGATAGCTGCCAAGAGATATAGACTGACTCACTGACTCATTCAGACACAACAGCCAAACAGGACACATATATACACAGCTAGTAATACACAGTAATACATATATACACAGCTGGACCAGGACATTTTGCTGCCTGAGGAGGACCAGCAAATGCCTCACATTTCTCACTGGATGGTCTGGCCCAGTCACTAACTCTCAACCTAACCTACCACACAGGCTTGTTGTGAGGGTAAAAATGGGGAGATCTGTAGTTCCTGGACAAAAGGCAAAACATAGTATAATAAAAGAGAGTCAATAGTTCTATACTACAAAAACATAATTGTTTTACAATATGTTCGTAATAAGCCTCCCTAGCATGTAAAATGGCCACCTGTGCATTTTATTACTGTGTGCACTCATTTACATGCATGTGCAGTAGAGACAAGATGCATGCAAACCCCACTTGGAAATTTATCTTATACAGTAATACCTTCGATTGCAAGTAACTTGGTTTGAGAGCGTTTTGCAAGACAAGCAAATTTTTAAATATTTATTTAATTTTTTTAACTTGATATACAAGCGACGTCTTGCAATACAAGTACTGTAGTACGGCTTAAATTAAAAATCTCTGTACAAACTTTTTTTGGGGGGATTTCGTTTTGATATAAGAGTGTTTTGGATTACAAGCACGTTTCCAGAACGAATTATGCTCTCAATCCAAGGCATGACTGTACAGACCCTGGGAAGGGATCCTGAAGATTGACACCAACTCCTATTAAACATTCAAGATTTGGGAAAAAACCATCCTTTTGATTCTCATGTCCTACCCATATGCCTCCATCTTCTGCATGAACATCAGCTCAAACTTTATTAACAGCAAAAACGTCAGTCTTGTGGCACCTTAAAGACTAACAAATTTATGCTAGCATAAACTTTCATGGACTGTAGCCCACTTCATCAGATGCATGGGATATTACTGAGATTTTTACACAATAGAATCATAGAAAAGTAGAGTTGGAAGGGGCCTACAAGGCCATCGAGTCCAACCCCCTGCTCAATGCAGGAATCCAGGTCAAAGCATCTCTGACAGATGTCTGTCCAGCCGCACCTTGAATGCCTCCAGACTGCCCACCACCTCCCTAGGTAGTTGATTCCATTGTCTTATTGCTCTGACAGTCAGGAAATTTTTCCTGATGTTTAGGTGGAATCTAGGTTCCTGTAACTTGAGCCCATTATTCCGTGTCCTGCAAACTGGGATGAACGAGAAGAGATCTTTGCCCTCCTCTGTGTGACATCCCTTCAAATACTGGAAGAGTGCGATCATATCTCCTCTCAGTCTCCTCTTCTGAAGGCTAAACATGCCCAGTTCTTTCAGTCTCTCCTCATAGGGCCTTGTTTCCAGTCCCTTTATCATCCTTGTTGCCCTCCTCTGAACCCTCTCCAGTTTGTCTATGTCCTTCTTAAAGTGAGGTGCCCAGAACTGGACGCAGTACTCAAGATGAGGCCTAACCAGTGCCGAGTAAAGGGGAATTATCACTTCCCGCGATTTGGAAGCTATACTTCTATTAATACAGCCCAAAATTGCATTTGCCTTCTTTGCAGCCACGTCGCATTGCTGGCTCATATTCAGTTTGTGATCTACCACAATTCCAAGATCCTTCTCACTTGTAGTATTGTTGAGCCAAGTGTCCCCCATTCTGTAACTCTGCATTTGGTTTCCTCTCCCTAGGTGCAGCACTTGGCATTTATCCCTGTTAAATTTCATTCTGTTGTTTTCGGCCCAGCGCTCCAGCCTATCGAGGTCACTTTGAATTTTGTTTCTGTCTTCCAGAGTATTAGCTGTTCCACCCAACTTTGTGTCATCTGCAAATTTGATAAGCATTCCCTGTACCTCCTCATCCAAGTCATTAATAAAAATGTTGAAGAGCACCGGGCCCAGGACCGAGCCCTGTGGTACCCCGCTCGTTACCTCTCCCCAGTTTGAGAAGGAACCATTGATAAGCACTCTTTGAGTCCGATTCTTTAGCCAATTGTGGATCCACCTGATAGTTGTTCCATCTAGCCCACTCTTAGCTAGCTTACTAATCAGGATATCATGAGGCACTTTGTCGAAAGCTTTGCTGAAGTCCAGGTATATAATGTCCACAGCATTCCCACAGTCCACAAGGGAGGTTACCCGATCAAAAAATGAGATCAGATTAGTCTGACAGGATTTGTTCTTGACAAATCCATGCTGGCTTCTAGTAATCACTGCATTGTTTTCAAGGTGCTTGCAGACTGACTTCTTTATAATCTGCTCAAAAATCTTCCCGGGGATTGATGTCAGACTGACTGGCCTATAGTTCCCAGGTTCCTCCTTCTTGCCCTTTTTGAAGATGGGAACAACATTTGCCCTCCTCCAGTCGTCTGGCACTTCACCTGTCCTCCATGATTTCTCAAAGATAATAGACAGTGGTTCTGAGAGTTCTTCTGCCAGTTCCTTTATTACTCTAGGATGCAGCTCATCAGGCCCTGGAGATTTAAACTCGTTCAGAGTAATCAGGTGCTCCTTGACCATTTGCCTATCAATCTCAAGCTGCAATTCTGCCCCTTCAGTCTGCACTTCAGGTTTGCCAGGGGGGTCATAGACCCTCTTTGGGAGAAGACCGAGCCGAAGTAGGAATTGAACACTTCTGCCTTTTCTTTGTCTTCTGTTATCAATTTGCCATCCTCATTGCGTAGTTGAACCACCAGTTCTTTCTTCTGTCTTTTACTGTGCATGTATCTGAAGAAAGCTTTCTTGTTGTTTTTAGCATCCCTCGCTAACCTTAGCTCATTCTCAGCTTTAGCCTTCCTGACACTATTCCTGCAGTTCTGTGCTACCTGCCTGTACTCTTCCCCTGTAGCCTGTCCTTCCTTCCACTTCCTATACGTGTCCTTTTTGTTTTCAGGTCATCTTTGAGTTTATTGTGAAGCCACATTGGCTTCTTCTGTTGCCCTCTGCCTTTTTTCCTTGTGGGAATTGTTTGCAATTGTGCCTTTAAAATTTCCTTTTTTAAAAACTCCCACCCCTCCTGGGCTCCCTTTCTCGTGAGAGTCACTTGCCATGGGATCTTACTAATCATTGTTCTGAGTTTGTTAAAATTGGCTTTCCTAAAATCCAGGGTACGTGTTTGGCTACACTCAGCTTTTGCTTCTGTTAGAATCAAGAACTCAAGTATAACATGGTCACTTTCCCCCAGAGTTCCCGAAACTGCCACTTTATCCACTAACTCGTCTCTGTTGGTTAGAATCAGGTCAAGGATAGCCGATCCTCTAGTTCCTTCCTCCACTTTCTGTAGGAGGAAGTTATCAGCAGCACAGCTCAGGAATTACACATACATATGGTGTGTGTGTGGGGGGGCTGTACACAGTGAGGTCAGAAGGAAATTACATACAGAAAGTATTTAATGAAGGAAAGTATCCTTTTCATTAAATACTTCACAGTCCCATCCCTTGCACACACACCCCACACATTTCCCTTAAAAAAACACAAACCCAACCCATTAGCAGAATACACTGTGGTAACAACTCTGGACAACACTGCAGTGATGTCATACACTAATATGGGTATAACAACAATGGGCTACTTTGCAGTGCTGATGTAACCCAGTCAGACACAGAACATTCTCCGAACATTCAAAATGCATCCTTTTGCACATTGTAACAGTAGTAGTAGTAATCCACACAAAAGCACTCCTTTGAAGCCCCAATTTTTCATTCCAGCAATAACCCACATTGCACAGAGAAGGAAACTGAATAAACTGTCTCAGAGCAGGGAGAAAGATATCCTCAGAGCTACACAGAAGAGCAGCAACAAGTTCTGAGACTTGGAACCCAGCAACTAGTTCTGAGAGCATCCAAAATCCACCCCTTTGCAAAATCATCATCATCGTCATCATCATCATCATCATCATCCCTCCTTCCCTTCTTATGCAGGCACGCAAAGCACCTCATGACAAATTTCCGCTCCTGAGACTCCAGTCCTACGGGGCCTGCCAACTGATGCGGCATCATGTTGCTTAGATCCTATTTGCCGAACTGCCACCATCCAGTGCCCATTCTAATTCTTCAATATGAAAGGCTGGGTTTGTACTGTGATTGGCTCAGCCTCAACAATTGGCTGATTAAAAAAAAAAGTTTTTTTAAACATGGCCAGTTTTGCTCGTTTCCTGGAGGTGCCCTCCAGGAAAAGCCTTTCCTCGGTATGTGCGCATGCGAGGAGCGAGCTGCAGCTGCCTCCCTGCCCCTTCTGCTGTGTTTTGATCATTCTTGGCGGCGGCTGGCATGCCCAGTATTCCCCCAACTGGCAGGGAGGAAGAAGAGGGGGAAGGAAGCGCCGAGCAGCTACTGCTGCTGTGAGCAGCTTCATATTTACAGATAAGGTCTGGTGGGAAGTGGGATAGCACTGGGGCAGGTGGAGGGGGGAAATGGGAAATCGGAGGCAGTTCAACACCCTGCTTGCCCTTGTTCATGAACCGTGCCTATGTGAGAGAGAAAACGAGGGAGTTTATAGAGAAATCGCTTCTTGGCCTTTTGGCTAAGATCAAGTGTAGTGTAGAGAAATCATGAGTTAGAAAGATCTTGTGAACAATGTAAAATATTTTACATAGTGTGAAGCTTATGTAACTCCTAGACATTAAGCATTTTCTAAATTTGCCTTTGTTTTTCATTTGTGGTATGTTCCATATTTCTAGATTTTTTTTAAAAAAAAGTACCTTTAACCAGCTGTATTTACTAAATCCAGTATGTTTTGTCGTCTTTGGAAAGCTTTTTGTCTACAGTTGATGAGCTCAGAAGAAATGTTTAAAGGCAGAAAAAGTGAGGTGAAGACGAGTGCAGCAAAATAAATGATAGCATTATAGTAAATATTTAACCATTTCCAGAATGCAAACTTAAGATTTAAACATCTGTTAGTTACTTATATGTTAAAATATATGCAAAAATATTTAGCCAAATTGAAGTCTTAGGCCCATGACAATCATCTCAACACAGTGGGTAGTTCTGAAAATTAATGAGAATGATAATACTGTAAAGACTGTTCCAGAGTTTGCCCAAATTCATTATCTAAGACTCTTGTTAAGAACATCTCAAAGAATTTTAACCAGGAAAATATATTAATGGTTCAAAATCATTTCTCAAAACGCTGATTTATAAAAGTATAATGGAATTATATATGCAAGAGCTATAGTTAGCAACACAAATAACACAGGAGAAGGGCATTATATGAAGGCACATTATCCCAACAGATAGAGCATTTGGCTTTCATTTTCAGCCATAGATGTCAATCTTCTTTTGTTGATTTATATTTTGGATGTTGTGGATAGTAAAGACACAGATAATGTTTATTTTTATTTTTTTTAATGATAGTTCCTAATGAGAAAAGCTTTTTGATTTCCTGTTAGTAGGATAATGGCACCAGAAGCCATTTCTATGTGACAATTATAAGGCCCCCTGCAGGCAGCTGTGTCTCCTGAACAGTTACAACAGAGGGTTGGGGACACGCCGGAACTGCAGCGGGAGGGGGGGAGGCAAAAATCCCCGCCCTGCCGCCTTCCTCCAGTGGGAAACCTCTGCTGGATCCTGGTTTCCTCCATAAAGGAAAGGGCCCTTTCCATTTGTGGATGGGCAAATCTGGATCCAACCCTATATTTTAAGGGTTCCCAATCCAGCCCTCAGGCTCCCCAGATGGATACACCCCCTTCTCCTGGCCCCACTCCCTTTCTCCCAATCACCAATTGTTTGGTGATTTCCTGAATTTTTTGGTCCCCCCCCCATTCTAACGGTTGAAGTGTATCTTTGTTAATTATTATTTATTTATTTATTCATTTATTTAATTTTTATACCGCCCAATAGCCGAAGCTCTCTGGGCGGTTTACAACAATTAACAAGACAGTCCCTGCCCTCAGGCTTACAATCTAAAAAGACAAGACACACAAGGAAAAAGGAATGGGGAGGGAAGAAGGGGTTAATGGTAGTAAGAGCTTTAAGCCCTCAGGCTGAAAGAGGTTCCCCATCCCAGCTGTATCTGGAGAGAGAGAGGGAGAGATTTCTTGCTACCTGCTGAGACCTTCTGAAAGAGTTGGGAGGAGATTCAGTGAGAAGTTGAACCACTCCTATGGGGAGGATTTCCTACTTACCAGATTTTCTCATTACAAATTCTACAAAAAGTTACATGTTTCTCTTGGTTTAGTGAACAGAAGCAAAATTGGTCTTACCAAGTTAACACAAAAGACTGTCCTATGTACAGGAAAATGCTGTTACAGGACACCTTTACTACTGTGATCCATTACAGTAAGTGTGTACCTTGAGTTGCACTGTGAGGAGAAATGTTTGAGCCCAATTTGTTTGTAGAAGGTATTTTGAAATCAAAATTCTGATTTCTTAACCTTCATGGACTTGTATCATGCCAGCTAAAAAGACCAAACCACATTGGATAGAAAGATTTGACAGGGACGCATATAATTTGTGATTTGATCCCATGGCAATAAGACTGCTAGAATCAAAATAAGTGCTAATTCGGCTCTTCTGTGTTGTATTTTGACTGGTTACTAAAACAAAAACCAACACATTGACGGGAATTTGGATCTTTTCAAGACCAGGGCTAATCTGGCCCAAATTTATTGCTTAAATAAGCCTTCCCCAACCTGGTGCCCCCCTGATACGTTGGACTACAACACCTATTCCTGATTAGCATGGGCATTGGAAAACAACAACAGCTGTAGAAACATTTAAGTAAACCCTGTCCTGAGGAGCTTGCAGTCAAAAATGTTAATTGGCTAGTAAGCCTGTTTTATTGTAGATATGATCTGATACAAGAATTTTACAACATCAAACATAGTTTAACTTTACAAACTTGGCTTTTATGTGCTACTTTTGCTAGAGAAGTTCTATTGATGTGCAACTTTAGTAATGTCATGAATCTTGTGATGAAAGAAGGTACAGGTACATTGTTAAATATTAAACATCCACGTAATATATTTCAGTTAACAGTAAATAAAAACAACAAACATCTTTGAAGAGTATGACTCATTTGAAGAACTCTGGGCTTGTAACTACAAGGAAAGCTTTTCAGAAAGAAGATAGGTGCATAAAATGTGACTGATAGACAAGAGCTTCAGGCACTAATATTTTAAACTGTAATGTTCCCTTTACATTTACAGTGGAGGAATTTTCCAGGATGAAAAGTTCAATAAAATAGAATTAATTATCTAGTTTTCAGGTACATAGCTCTTCAAAATCAATAAATGCCAATTTCGTGGCCTTTTTAAAACAAATGTTGCTAGTAAACATTAAAAATAATATATTTCTAACGATAGGTGAGTCAAGCATATTTCAAGTCATCAATTTGGAAGTAAAAACAAACCCTTTTCATATCAGGGTCTGCATTTGTTTTTCAAATGGTTGTCAGGGCTGCAAGTGCTTAAGATTTCTTTAAGGAGCTTTATGCTAATAATGCATGGCAGTAGTTGAGAAGCAATTTGCTTAGCCAAAAAGTTTTTGGACTATTGCATAGGAATGGACAAGTTTAATAAAAACTACAACTGTGGCCACACTGGAATACCCCAGCTATAGTGCAGTGAGCAGTGTTGTGAGACACAGTTGTCCTGTGCAACATTGCAAAATGTGGATGTCATTATGTTGAAAACCACAGGCATGACTACGGTACTTCAGGAACAAACCCCATTCACTTTATAGATACTAGATGCAGAAATTTTAAATAATTTAAAAAAAAAAAAATAGATGCAGAAATACTATGATGGATGTAGTATAAAGTATATATGGAACAGCAGCACATGCCCTGTGTGGATAAATATCCTTATTTTGTCCATTTTTAGAATTCAGAAAAAAAGGAATCTTGAAATACTTTCCCCTGCTTAAGGTCAAGGCTGGTGCCATAGGTCAGCAAAGTGTACCATTTGCCAAGGCCCAGAAATTGGTAAAGGGCCCATTGAACTCAGCATAGTGTTATTCTCACTTGTAGTGGAGCAATCAGAGATAAATGCTACCTGGTGTGGCAAGAAAAATAATGTCCCCTCTGAATTCTCTTGTGTGGTGGAATTTACATGACTTGGGAAGGTTGGTAGTAGACGACCCAACATTGCTGAAAGACAGAGGACCAGGTATATGCTACAGGTAGGGGTGATCTTCAAAGGGAGTAAAAGCATGTCCTGATGACTCTAGGGCAGTGATGGTGAACCTATGGCACGGGTGCCACAGCTAGCACGCAGGGACCTCTCTGTGGGCACTCAAGCCATTGGTCACCAGATCGTGAAAATACTGTCCCCTTCTGCAAAACACTAATGATTTTGTTCTTTCTCACAGTGGGGAACAGAATGATTTTATTCTAGAATTCCTCTTACAGAATTCTTTTCTACATTGTTATCACATTTAAAAGATTTTGAAGAGTGATGCACAGAGCATGGCTTGGATGTAAAGCCCTAACAGTTGACCTGAGTGCTGCATGTGTTGCTCTCAAACTAACGGAGTATGAGCCAAGGTTTGACAAATTATCAGCATGCATGCAATAGCAAAAATCACATTAATTGCATGCCCAATGCAAACTTTTACCTAATGCAATGTTTGCAGTCCAAGACATAAAGTGTTTAAAACGTGTTAAGCACATTTAGTTTTCTTGATTATCTTGCTCATCCTAGTACAGGTTGACTTTTACTTTTACTAATCCGACACCTGTAGAAGCAGGGAAAGGGCCTGGGGTAAAGCTTGCCCCATACAATTTCAGTCTGGCATATAATCATATTACAAGTTGAGAATCCCTTATCCAAAAATACATGTGCCTAATTATTTAAAAAGTTTGTATAAATTCCCTTCAGGCTATGTGTACAATGTAGTACTATAATAATTTTTTGAGTTGATTTTTTTTTCAACAAAAGACTGTTTGTATCATTGAAAGCTCTGTTATTGTGTTTTTCTTTAAAGACAAAATATGTTAATTAGTTTGGACAACTGTATGAGTTTTTCTAAAAATAAAACCTCGGTATTCAGGTTTAATTGCAGTGTTGGCACTTTGAAATAAATAAGTTGGTTTTGTGTTGCAGTTTGGGCACTCGGGCTCAAAAAGGTTCGCCATCACTGCTCTAGGGCACTCTTTCCAGTGAGCTTGCTCTGCTCACTCTTCTGTTCCTACTGGTCAATGGTACCTACTGATAGCTTCTTGCTTGGACTTTGCCAAATCCCGGATCTCATCCTGTTTAAGGATGTCTCACTAACAGCTAATTATGTGGGTTTTATGGAAAATTTTGAATTGGACCAATCTTTATGCAAATTAGGGTAATTTGCATTGGGAAATTTTCAGTTTTCATTGGGAAATTTTCTGGTGCCCTAGAGAGTGATATAATTTAATGTTTATTTTACTCATATTTGGTAAACACCAAAGCTGAAAAAGTACTCCATGTTATTTTTTTGTCCCAAGATACCACAAGTATTGGGGGGGGGGAATTAAACAATATTGTGATTTAAATGCTATACTATATAGAAGTTTTTATAGGAATACTACATCCCTTACATTGTTTAAATTTAAGAAAACTAACAAACAAAGGTACTGATAAATGCTGATACACTAAGGGTGCAATCCTACCATGTTTTCTCGAAAATAAGACACTGTCTTATATCTTTTTTGGCTCAGAAAAGCACACTAGGTCTTATTTTCGGGGTAGGTCTTATACTTCAAGTTGCCCTTTGCTGCCACCACCAGGCCATGGGAATGATCACAACTAGGTCCTATTTTCGGGGTAGGTCTTATACTTTAGCAATTCCCAAAAATAGTACTTGGTCTTATTTTCGGGGTAGGTCTTATTTTCGGGGAAACACGGTATGCATGTTTAGACAGCAAAAGGTCCTACACCTCCCAGCATTCTGCAGCTAGCATGGCTGGCCGGGGGATGCTGGGAATTGTAGGACTTTTTTTGTCAAAATATGCATAAAATTGCACCTTAATACATTTTAGTAACTCAAAAGAACTGTGATATGCTGACAACCAGTAATGTATTTCAGGAGTTAGCTCTCTTCCACTACGGTTGTTGGAGCACCTTCAGTTTTGCTGTAACTACTTGTTAGTTCCATTTCACACTGAGAAGTATATGTATTTTAGTGACCTATATGTATCCTGTCACATACTTGCAAGGGATAATTACCTGAAAAAGATTAATTACAACTTTGAAATGCTAAGCTTACCTAATACAGTACTGTATTTGCAATTGACATCCATTCGTTGTTACTAATGAACTCAAGAAATAATAATTTTATTTGGAAAAATTAAGCACTGGAAAAGTTTTTGGAAAACTTTCTGCTCCACCTCCTGCTAACAGCTGCAAACTACCAGAATAATTGATTGTGCAACATGATAAAAAAACACACAAAAGAAGCTGCTTACATAAAGCGGGTTGCACAACTTGTGGCCCACCAACGTGAACATGGCCCACAGTCCATGTATTGCATCCTGCCAGTTCCTTATCAGCTGCCTTCTTTTTCCAGTCCCAGGCAGGCTGCAAAATTAGGAGGTAGATTGAGCCCTTGATGGCTTGCCCTACATGGCTTACGGGCTGTGTTTTCATGGGTCACAAGTTGTGCAAATCTGGCATACAACTTTTCCCAATTGTTTTTACTCATTTCAGTGAGTGTCACTGACCCAGTGCTCATCTTGTGGGGAAGGCAAGTAAGTGGGGACTGCAACATACATAGTGGCTGGGTTCACACAATATACCAATCCACACTCAAGGCTGAATGTGGGTTGTTGAATTGTGGGTTGTTATTGAAACATGGATTGTTGCATTGTGTGAAACCAGCCATGCTAACAAATCATAGTTTGTTAACCATGAACAACCCACAAAGACAACTCATGATTGTGAAATCTGGGTTGTTCATGGTTAACAAACACTTTCACTCCAATTCAGTTCTGGACGTCATCAGTATGATATTACAGTATTATTAAAGAGTTCCCTCTTTTACATTATCTGTAATCTTAGGTAGATGATGCCTGCAGGAGAAATAACCATCAACCAGTGAATCAGTTGTTTTGATGATATTAAAAGACAACAATGATTGACTCTGAGTGCAACGATGCAAGTCTCCATGACTTGACACACTGCAGGATTATGAATATATGAAGCTGCCATATACTGAGGAGTCAGTCCATTCGTCCATCTTGCTCAGTATTGGCAGCTGCTCTCCAGGGTTTCAGCCTTTCCTGGAGAAGCTAGGGATTGTACTGTGACCTTATGTATTGAAAGCATGTGCTCTACCACTGCCCTGGAATCCTATCTGCAGCTCTGCCTTTAAGGATTCATAGTTTAAGAATTCATTTGTAGTCTACTGAGAATTTATTTTAAAGGATCTCTAATCACTAACCTCAAGCTCCGGCACGATATTGCCTGTTGTTGACATCCTTTCTGTGCTTGAGAAATGTGTGGATTTGTACAATTCTTTTTTTTTTTTAATTTTTTCCCCCCAAATAAACACACATACAAAAAGAAAATAAACCCACAAATCCATATAACTCCAAAGTGCACCCGTCACCACAGGGCCAAGAAATAATTCTATCCACATAATCCATTATTAATCTATATTCCAAAAATACTTCGTATCTTAACATCGCTTACTCCCTTTCCCCTTTACTAAAACATAGTCTAGAAATGGTCCCCATATATCCTTAAAATTATTTTTCTTTATTTTTCCCTTTTTACATTTAATACTACATGTTAATTTATCATTTAAAGCAATATCCCACACCTCTTTATACCAGTCAATAATTAAATACTGATGTTGAACTTTCCATTTCCTTGCTATCAGTAATCTCCCTGCCATTAACAAACTTACAATTTATTCCTTTATCTCTTGAGAGAACAGAAGTTTCTCCGTTATTGATAACTGCTAATTTTAGACAGACCTCCAAATTAATGCCAATAATTTCTGAAATTTCTACAGAAATTTTATTCCAAAAATCCAATATGCTTTTACAGCTCCACCACATAGGAGCATAAGTACCAAGTTCCTGACATCCTCTCCAACACAATGGAGCACAATTACTGTCTATTTTATTTAATCTTACTGGAGTCAGATACCATCTCCAAATAGTTTTTAAAAAATTCTCTTTTATCCTTACTGACATATTTCTTAATATAAGTCTGCCCCAAATATTTTTCCACCCCATGTTCAAAATCTCCTCCTCAAATTCCATATCCCATACCATTTTAAGATTATCTTTTTGCACTTCAATTTTTTGAAAATTTTTATATATCTCCTTTGTTAACCCTCTGAAAGAAACGTTCCCTTCTATAAGTTCTCTAGACAGCACTTTCTTTTCAAATCCAGTGAGTTCCCTCTCATGGTCATTTCTCTTCTTCCATTTCTTAGTCCACTGATCTAATTGCATTAAATTTAACCATGAAATTCTACCTGGCCCAAACATTTCAATTATTTGTTGTCTAGACTCAATTTTCCCCATCCAATCCATTAATTTGATAACCTTTTTTCCCTCCTAAATAAGCATTCCAAATGCTGTGCATTTTCTGGAAAGTCCTCCATTGCTACCACTGGGGTTAGGGGATATCCCTGGTATAAAAATCTGTCTATTACTGTTCCAAATCCCTAACATATTTTTCAAAAAGGGATTTTCTATTGTTTTTACCATACTGTTAGTTTTTTTTGAAAATAATTTTTTTTCCATCCCAATTCCTATTTCCTGCGCTTCTAACTCTAACCACATAATATCCTTCTTAACTATAATATCCATTATATATCTTAATTGGTTAGCTATATAATACCACTTAATATTAGGAAGGCCAAGCCCACCTCCTTTTTGGGATTTATGCCATTTACTCTTTGTAATCCTCGCCTCCCCCCCCCCATTACTAAAATTATTAATTATTACTTGCCATTCCTTAATTTCCTTCTCTGTTAAGCACATTGGTATCATTCTAAATAAAAAAATTATCTTTGGTAAAATCTTCATTTTTATCAAACCAATTCTACCAAACCATGAAAGTCCAATTTTTTTATATTCCTCTATTTTATTTTTAACCTCATTCTTTAACTTTCTAAAATTCTATTCTATTTTTTCTAACTTTTTAAAAATATCTATACCTAAATATTTAATTATATTGTTTACCTTAATATTTGATCTTTTTTTAATCCCTTCTAACTCCTCAATTTTACTATAATTAAACAACATAATCTCAGATTCATCCCAATTTACTTGTAACCCCGTAACATCCCTAAACTCCTTTAGATGATTCTCTAACCTATCCATCATTTCCATGGGATTTTCAATTGTTAACAGAGTATCATCTGCAAAAAGGTTAATTTTTATCTTATCCTTTATCCCAATCCCTTGTAAACTACTATCCTCTCTAATTACATTTGCCAAAATCTCCATAACTAACACAAATAAAATTGGAGAAAGGGGACATCATACAATTCTTAAAGTTCAATGGGTTGGGTCCAGCATTTAATTCCACCATTAGGAGCACCACCTGAGTAGAGTTCCTCTCAGAATGTTCTGCCAGAGGAAAAGGGGGTGGAGGCAACTTTCGCTGATCCCCTCTCCCCCTATAGCCCACAGTACCACCTCCGTCCCTGTTCTGGCGGGTCCCTCAAACCTCTAGACAGATTTTGGGCTATATAGGGGACTGGAAGGGAGATGGAAGGAATCAACAAAAATCACCACCTATCCCATTCTGCCAGGAAAAATGCTGGAACAGAAGCCTTATGCAGACGGAAGAAGCCCCTCTATTCACAGAAGGCAAATGCTGGATCCAACCCAGTATCCTTAAAATGTTAGTTATAGCCTGCTCTTGGAATATTGTGATTTTTTTTCTGGCCAGGAGCCCTCCACCGTAGGGCTTTATATCATTGCGAGTTCCATGTTTTTTCGAAGTAAAACATGGGGAAACACTGGGACTTCACATGGGGAGGCGGGCTTAATGGACATTGTCTCTGCTTTTCATTGTGAGGCAACTGGAAAAAGATCACATGGTTGTGATGGTGTCAAGGAGAGTGTGATTTATAGGAGACTTATATTATACATTATGATGATGGTTCTGTTGAAAAAAGAGGAAAGAAAAGTCTTGTAAGTCTTTTGTGTGATTAGAAGTTTTATTTCCTGAAAAAAGCCAGATATCCTGCAACTGAGAGATAATACGTAGCAGTGGAGAACCTCAGATCTTTTTATATTGTCCTCAGATGGATATAAAGGATTGCAGTGGACAAAAAATCTGACAGCTCATATATAAGTAGGCAATATTTTGCATTGGATCTTTATGTTCTCATCATTTGATATAAACCAGGCAACATTGGGAGATGGGGAGGCCCTGATCTTTATTATCGTGTCTTCTCACAACTGAACACTTAGACCATTCAGATCCACAAGGGGATACTCAACTTAATGAATAATGTGAAAGCTCACAGAGAGGTGCTAGTCTGTATTCGTCCAATGGGTTGTTATTTCAGCTGAGGCAGAAATGTGTGGGTTCCTTACATTCTAGTATTTGCACTGACAGATACTTGCTGATGTTACTGTATTAGGACTGAGAAGGCTGCATTATGGCTTGCTGGCGGTGTTGCTTGTTTTTAGATTACTTATTTTAATGATTGTACTGTGTATGGTATTTTAATGGTTGAAATGGCTGTGGTGTTGTAAGCTGTGTCAAGAGCCTGCCAGTGAACTAGAAGGCCAGGTAAAACAACAACAAATAAATAATTCATCTAGTGGTATAAGGATGGGATGTTGAGCCATGTGAGAACAATGTTCCATGTCTTAACAGTTTTGCAAGGTTTAGATAGCATTGTTGCAGTTGGTTTCCTTCTACTTCCAGCTTTAAAAAAAATCCTACTTCAACTGCTTGGTTTGGTATCCTTCACTGAAGAACCTGTGAGGAATTTGAAAGCCTATGTAGTTATTGGGGGCTAGCACATTTTACTGAAAACTGACCACTTGTCTCCACTAGCTCAGCCTCTTGGGTTTAATTTCAGTCACTTGTGAATCCTCTGCTCTGCTTCCTGCAACAGGAAGAAAAGTCTTTTGTCTAAGGGTTCTGAACTCCAACCTTTCTCCAGTATTTCTATTCGGAGACTGACAACTGGGATTTCCCTCTTACTTTAAATGCTGATACTTCAGCAGCAGCAGCATGAAAGTTAAATAGCTCACTGTCTGCCAGACTTAGGGCTGAAACAGACAGTACTTTAAATCTGTGTCTAGCAGCTATGTAGTTTTTCATTTTTACTCTAGAGTAGGTGCAGAGGGGCCTGATCTGAATCGGAACCATAGCATGGAAAGTTGGTGAGCTTTTAAGATCTGGATAATGCCCCCCTGCACCTACTCTAGAGTAATAATAAAGACAGACATAGCTGCTAGAAACAGATGTAAAATAATGTATGTTTTGGCCCAATCAGTAGCTGTTCAGGAATTTGCCTGAACATATGAGGGCTTAAAGTGTGTACTGGGAAGGGCCCATCTGTGTTGGCCCTATTCCCTATATCTTCAGGTGCTTCACCCCACCCCCTCAGTTTGAACCCATATTGAACTGGCAAGGTTTCAAAGGGAGTTCTACTTGAATTCACTTAAACAGGAGTAGAACTCGTTATGGACTTATCAGGGTTCCCAGTTGTGTGGAGAGTTCTGCTCGCAAGTGAACGCAAGTAGAGCCCCCTTTCAGACTTTGGACTGCTCAACATGGCAAGGTCTGAACTGAGGGGGTTGGGGACAGCAGGCTTGGAAATGTCGTGGTGGGACCAGCGTGCACAACCCCATCCCAGTACACACTTTAAGCCCTCACGTGTTCAGGCAAATGCCTGAACAGGGTTTCTGACCTGAACTAATACATAATTGTTGTGAACTGCCCAGCGAGCCTCAGCTATTGGGTGGTATAGAAATGTAATAAATAATTTAAAAAAAACATCATCATATGCTACCCTAGATGAGAGAGAGAAAGAGAGAGCCCTATACTTTCCAAAAACTGTTTAGGAAGTGAATGCTTGTAACTACTGGATGGTATGAGGCCAGAGATGGGGTGCATATAGGGCAGATTAAGATGAGATTTGGTTTTGGGAGTATTTGGGATACAGGAGTGTGCAATAGGGGTTGATGATGTTTGGGGATGGAAAGCTGGTATGAAGAGCAAAGAAGCATGTGAGTAGGTAGTTTAGAGAAACAAGCAGATTGTGGAAGTGTGTGAGTGTTCTGCAGCCCAGATCCATGGATCATTGCATGCCAGCAAAGGTGCCAAGCAAACTTTGTAGCACACATGATAGCTTCAGCACAGTGTGAAATACTAGTTCTTCTTCATGGTCTCTGTGCATCACACATATGGGCTCTGTGCCTGCACTGAGCTTGCTTCGGTGACCACTCAAAGAACTACAGTTACAGGTAAGCAACCTGCCCTTTTGTTGTTTTGTGCTTTAAAGTTTGCTAGAAAAAAATTCTTTCCATAATTTTGCAAGTCCGATTTATTTCATAAAAAATAAATAAGACAAGCATTTCAAATGTTGGTATGCTGTGTAATGAAGCAAATTAAAGTGTTTGGGGGGAAATCAGTGTAAATATTAACTAGACAGATCAAAATCCAAGCCAACATGGCTAGCTGATGCACTGATAATTAACATTTTGAAGAGACTGCCTCTGCTTGAAAACATGATCTTAATAGTAACTATTGCGTCAAAGAGATTTTAATTTTCCTTTGCCTAGCATCGGGATCAGACTTTCAGTAGCAGTCTGAATTGACTTTTAAAATCAGGAATAGGAAGACACACAAGTGTTTAGAGTCTTATCTGTCTGCTTTCTATTCCTGATTTAAAAAATAATTAAGTATAAATATTGACTACTATGGATAAAATTGTTGTAAGTCAGCAATAAGGGCTTATCCAGAAATCAGTTGAAAATACATCTTGCCACATTTCGTCTTTTGTGGGATAGTCATGCAAGTCTCAATTCAGAAAGCAATGTCCAGTCCACACATATTGTCGAACTAAAGTTCTCTGGGCAGTGCAGATATAAATTAAAAATATAAAACACAAACCAAAGTAAAATAACAGTAAAAATAAACAGTGCAGAGATGTAAAAGCACTCAAACGGTTCCTGGGAGAAAGAAAAAGGTGTTCACCTAGCAAGCCTCTCTTTGGAGAGCATTCCAGAGACATGGAACCATGGCTAGAAAGACCCTCTTGCTTGTAATCACTTGCCTTGGCTTATTGAGCACCTTGGATTTTGATGGTTAGGTGAATGTGGGAGGAGATGCCCCTTCAGATAACTTGGCCCCAAGCTGTTTAGGGGTTTAAAGATTCAAACTATCACTTTGAATTGTGCCCAGAAATGGACTGGCAGCTGCTGTAGATGGCATAGTACTGGCCTAATACTGGTCTGCCCCGCTTAACAATTTGGCTGCCATGTTCTGGGGTAATGGACGTTTCCAGATTGTTTTCAAAGGCATTGCCACATGTAACACATTACCATCATCCAGAAGGGAGGTCAGCAGAGTATGAATAACTGGAGAAATCTCATTTTGTGCCTTAGTTGGCTCCAGTTCATTGGCTACCCTTGGTTTCTTCCTCCTCCTTTGTGTCTCAGGACTGATCATGGGGCTAGTCAGTACTACTCAATACACTTTCCTCCACTCACGGTTGTGACTACTTTTATGGTTCAAGTTGCTTGTCTCAAAATGCTTCCACTTCGGTTATGGTTTCTTAGAGTCAGTTATGGATTGACAGTCGAAATTAATGATGATTCTGATGGCAGAGCACAATAGCAGCAGCAGCAGACTTCACCCAACAAACAAGCACACATACAGGACTTGATTCCAAGCTATTTATTTATTGCATTTATACCCTGCTCTTCAGCCAGAAAAGGCTCTCAGAGTGGCTTACAAAGATTAATAATAAGACAGTCCCTGCCCTCAGGCTCACAATCTAAAAGACATGACACAAAAGGAAAAGGGATTGGGAGGGAGGAGGAAGAATGAGAAACGCAGGCACCAGTTCTTAGTTAAAAAAGGTTCTTATAGGGTTTTCTTTCTTTTTTTCTTTTTGGCAGGGAAGGGCAAAACAAGCTCCCTGCAGCTGCTCTCTCTCCGGCTGATGTATGTGGCCAGGTTGGTCTCCCCCTGGCTGTGATGTTACTCCTGGGAGGCAGGGGGTGCAGCCTCCCAGTGGTCCTCAGTTCTCTGGCTGATGGATGAGGCCAGAGTCTGCTGCCCTAGGGAACTGTCAGTTGGAGCTGTGTGTTCCTTCTGGCAGGGAGGGGTGACGCGAGCTCCCTGCAGCTGCTCTCTCTCCGGCTGATGTATGGGGCCAGGTTGGTCTCCCCCTTGCTGTGTTGTTACTCCTGGGAGGCAGGGGGTGCAGCCTCCCAGTGGCCCTTGGTTCTCTGGCCAATGGATGAGGCCAAAGTCTGCCACCCCAGGGAACTGTCAGATGCTTTTTAAAGTAAACAACTAACATACAATTTCTCAGGTACTATAAGCTTGATGGTTACAGACTTTTAGTAAGTGCAGTTTCTTAAATGTTACTTATTTTGTGAAGAAAGGAAAACAACAGAACACATCGCCTTGCTAAACCCTAGCAAGCGTCAGTTAAGTCTGTTAACAGTAGAATGTCCTAACTGTCAAGGAGTGGTAGAATGGAATTCTAACCTGTTGCTAGGCAACATCCAGAATTCCCTCCCCGATACAACCAAGTGGTTTGCTCCACTAAACCCTGCTCCCTGACTTCTCAGGGAAGCTTGGTTTCTGCCTTTACCCTTTAACTAGACTATAACAGTCTACCTTAACCCTTTACTGGGCACTCAACTTAAAAAAAACCTCCCTGCAGAGTTGACAAATTCTCGTCGCATACTCCAGCAGATTCTACCCTTAGTTCTACAGTCATTTTTCTGGTGGCAAAATGACTGGAATATTCTTCAACACATTACTACTCCTACCTCTGGAGATCAGTTACTATAGATACATTCCTATGGGGATGACGAGGAGTCCATTGCAGTTCCTGTACAGGGCTACACAAAATCAAAGCAGTGTTGACATGGAAACAGCTTTTATTTATTTAATTTATAAAATCGCACCCTCTGCCTAGCAGGCCACTCAGAGTGATATACAATAAAAACAATAACTACCATAAAACTTAACAGAAATCCAAGGAACAAAAGGAAAAAATAAAATAAAATTTTTGAACATTAAAATTAAGGAGCTGCATAACAATACACATGGGGGGGATCCACATTACACTGTATATCGCCAAGTTAGCAGAACGGTACTGCTACATTCACGTTCCACAGTCATTCCTCACAGGGCACACTTTCATTTTAAATGTACAGCAGTCATCCCGGTTTGCTACCCCACACCTAACGCCGTAGCGGTAGAACTGGGCATTGCCTTGAACAGTTTTTTAAATTATTATTATTTTGCTTTGTTGTCTCTGCACAGGTGCAAACGAGTGCAGGAGTGATCTTTAAAAAAAGAAAGGAAAAAGAATTGTTACTCCCATTCTGAGTTTCCCGAGCACAAGGCTCCCATTAAATCAATGTGATACACTTGGGAGTAAGGACATTGGAGAGAATGTGATTTACTTCTGAGCAGACATGCCTTTTGGCTAATTTGCAGCTCCCTGCTCTTCAGGCAACGGGGGTGAACATGGCTGTTTAAAAAAGTGGGGGAAGTCTCCCACTCCTGCCCTCTCTCAAACTCCATGGCGCGTATCCTGGGGGTGCTGCCTTTCACATGCAGGGGAAACAGCCATTTCAGAAGCAAGGGTTCTTTGCTTCTGGTCTGTCGCTTATGCAGAGGTGCACACTTACGCAGCAGTGAATTTGTTTTTTAAAAAGCCCACCAACACGTCATTCCTCGAAGCAGCCTGCTAAGAGGTGCACATGAACGTTTACAGACAAACAAAAAATTAAGAAGCTTCTGGGCAAGAGGGCAAACCACCGCAGGACAACAAATGGTGGACACCTCTCTTCCCCACCAGTTTGGGAGAGACACGTCATGGCGCATTCCCCCTGTCCCTCGAAAACTATTGACTAACTCCAGTGATGACGCTTTTGTGTCCACGCTCAGACGGGCAAGTGCAGCGCAAGTTTAGCACACACTGGCCGTGGACTGTGACAGTGAACCACAATAATTGAAAAAGCTGTGATAAACCTAGTCTGGGAAATTCCAGAAGAAACGAACGATTACGCAGGACTACAGCAACTGGCACTGAAAAGTGCATGCGTTGTGTGCTGAGCAAGTCACAGCAGCGATACAGTCCTGTAATAAACCTTAGGTGTGCATCCGGCCATAAAAGCCTGATGGAACAGGGCAGTCTTTACTGACTGTCTAAAGCAGAACAAGGATGGAGTCAGTCTTGCCGCCCTTGGGAGGGAGTTCCACAATCCGGGTGCTGCTGTTGAAAAGGCCCTGTCTCAAGTACCTGCCAACCCAGGTTTTTTAGGTAGTGGTACATACAACAGTGTCTTCAGTGATGATAAATAAAATGATTAGGGTTTTGTAGATCAAAAGCAGCACCTTGAATTGTAATTGGAAACGAACTGGAACCCAGTGAAGTTGTTTGAAGACCAGTGTAATCTGGTCTATAGAATGTACTCCTGACCAAAGTCCAGCTGTTGCATTTTGCACTAGGACTAGTTTCTAAACACTTTTCAAGGGAAACACTTTTAAAAATTAGCATGCAACTCAATGCTAACACTGTTTATTTGGAATTAGGTCCTATTGATTTCAGTGGGACTTCCCTCTAAATCAGCATCTAAGATGCACTGTAGAGCATGGCTCACATGGGCAAAATTATTATTAATTAATTAATTAATTTCTATACTACGTATTAGCCAAAGCTAAATGTTACTCTACCTCCAATATTTGTGTTGCATGTGCCTAGTATGTTGCTGAGAAGAAGCAGACTGCAAGCACTGCAGAACAGGATATCGAAGCACTGAATTCACCACCTAGAAGTCTTGGAAGCACTTCAGCCTATAGACCACACCTTCATTTCACCTTCCATACTGAGTGTATTTTCCTTGCCTTGGCATTATATGAGTAGGAATAGTGGCATTAACTATAGTTGAGGCATGACTAGAAAGTTGTCTTTGTTCCCAACCTCAAACAACTTGTGAGAGAGGTGGAAATAATAGTTTGTGCTTTGTGGAAGTAAAAGATCTTCTACCTCGTATGGAGTAAAACTTACTGTATTATTTTTATAACAAATCCCACCACCACCTCTAAAGGATTTTAACCTTTGTATTTTCCCACAGCTACCATAAAAAATGTAATGGATGGGTGATCGTTACCTTTTTTTTATTATCCCACCGTTTTGATCACTAAAATGTCAAAGTTTGGGTTTGGCTTTCTGATAATCCCACCACCATGCCACCAAATGTCATGGGTTGTTTCACTTCCTTTATACAATCCCAACGCAATTAGACCAAATGTAAAGAAATGGGGTCCTTATGATATCACAAATCTATATATATAAAAGAAGGTGTCCTGACTGATTGACTGACTGACTGACTGACTCATCAACGCCCAGCTCAAACCGTTTAATCTAGGAACGTGAAATTTTGAAGTGACATTGCTTTTATGACGTAGACCCCCTCTAAGGAAGGATTTTGTGAAATTCCATCCCTAAGGGGGTGAAAAAAGGGGGCAAAATCGCCCCACTGTCATATCTCCTATGTGCAAAACAACAGGGGAGCAGTTCTGCAAATACAGGAGCCAATAGCAGCAGTTATGCAAATAGCCCATACGACACTTAGAATGTTTGTATGAATTCCTGCAGGGGCCAATAGGGCTGGGTATGCAAATCTCCCCTCAGCCATTTAGAATGTTCTCTGAGGGGGTGAAAAGGGAGGGTAACTTTTTGAATGACTGTTCTGCGTCATCGCATAGGCTCCACTCCATCATGTTTTGACAGATCTGCCCCAAACTTGGCATGGTCACTCTTCACCTGTAGACTCTCAGGATTAACCTGATTTTTCTTTCAGATCAGATATTTCTGTCAGAAAAGTTTTCTGCTGCCAGCACCCAGCCTAAACGTTACACTTTCAGTCAGAGAATGACTGTTGTGTGTGGGGTGTCCCAAATACTGTGTGTCCATGTGTCTGTGTGTACGGGCGTTTGCGTGCGTCACGAAGGCTCCTACACAGTTGGACGGATCTGCCCCAAACCTGGCACGCATAGTCTCCCATCACCCAAGGACAAAGACTGGCGGGTTCAGATCTCCGAAAAAGCTATCACTGCGCCTGCACGGCCCAAAATACCGTATTTTTCGCTCCATAAGACGCCCCGGGCCATAAGACGCACTTAGTTTTTAGAGGAAGAAAACAAGGAAAAAAAGATTCATGTGCAGATTATTGGAAAACTAATGACAAGAGAACAAAATAATATCTCCATACATTTATTTATTTATTAACTGCTTTTTAAACCCTGCATTTCTTAAAAACAATCCAAAACAGGTTATAAAGAAGAATAAAACACAAATTACAATATCGCTGCGGGGATGGGAGGGGCGATATTGTAATTTGAGTTTTATTCTTCTTTATTGTTTTTAAGAAATGCAGGGGTAAAAAAAGCAGTTAATAAATAAATAAATTTATGGAGATATTATTTGTTCTATTGCTATTAGTTTTCCAATAATTTGCACATGAATCTTTTTTCCCTTGTTTTCTTGGTTGTCCAATTTTTTATTTCTATATAAAACAAACACATAATATCAAACATATAACAATTAACAAAACAAAATAGACCTCCGTTTTTCTTCTACAGCAAATACAGGTAACAATAATTTTTCTTACTCGATAATCCAAATGAGAAATCTCTTTCTTCCCATTGTCCCAGATTCACTTATTATTTCATAAATCCACAAACAAACAAATCATTATTTTCCAGTCTCTGCAAAAAGTCAATTAGAGGTTTCCACTCAATAATAAACGCAGATGTTGTCCTTTCTCTAATTAGTGATGTAAGTTTGGCCATCTCTGCCAGCTCCAGCTTTTTCCCCTTGTTTTCTGATAATCATTACTGCTTTCACGAGGGCCTACCTGCCTCCTCGCCGGCTTGCGCTCTCCACGGTGAGCCAGCCGCGCTGGTCCCGTCGCGTCAGTTTTGGCGCAGCGGAAGTGACGCGACGGGACCCTGCTTCGGCGCGCTGGACCCCGCACTATGTTTTTGGCGGGGGGAAACCAGAGCAACAGGGCTGTTTAAGCCCTGTTGCCCTGGTTCCCCCGCCAAAATCATAGCGCGGGGGTCCAGCGCGCCGAAGCAGCTGTATGTGACACGGCAACAGCGGCGGCTTCAGCAGCTCTGGCATTGACTCCAGCGGCAGCGGTGGCTTGAGCGGCGTGGAGAACGCTCCGTGCCGCTCAGAAGAGTGAAATCGGGCCGCCCCTGCCAACGGGATCAGGCCAGATGTGAGGCGGCGGCAAAGTTTTTTGGGGAGCGGGCGGCCTTGTCCCGCTCCGTGCAGGAGCCCTCGTCCCTGCTGCCGGGGGGGGGGTGCCGCCGCTGCCGCGCCGCGGCAAAGTTTTTGGGAGTGCGCAGGAGCCCTCCTCTCTTCTGCCGCTCACCCGCTCGCATCTCTGCTGCCCGGGGGGGGTGCCGCCACCGCGGCAAAGTTTTTGGGAGCGTGCAGGAGCCCTCCTCTCTTCCACCGCCCACCCGCTCGCGTCCCTGCTGCCGGGAAGGTAGGGTGTCGCTGCCGCTGCCAAGTTTTTTCCCCCCGCAGGAGCCCTCCTCTCTTCCGCTGGACCGGTTGGAGGCACGCAGAGGAAGGTAGGGGGGGGAAATTATTTGGTTTTTTTTCAGCATTCACTCAATAAGACGCACAGACATTTCCCCCTCCTTTTTGGGGGGAGAAAAGTGCGTCTTATGGTGCGAAAAATACGGTAGATGATAGCCAATGGTGTCACTTGGAATGTTCGCAGGGGCCATTCAGGAGCGGTTATGCAAATCACTCCAACGACATTTAGAATGTTCGTATGAATAGCTGCCACGGGCCCTAATCAGGAGCGAATATGCATATCTCTCCTACGTCAAAACAGAATGTTCATATGCGCTGCAGCCAGGGCCTACATGGGGGGGGGGGGAAAGCTGGGATTTCATTGTGTAGTTCCGGGGGGGGGAGCAGGGATTTCATTGTGTAGTCCCAGGGGGGAGAGCAGGGATTTCATTGTGTAGGTCCGGGGGGGAGCAGGGATTTCATTGTGAAGTCCCGGGGGGAGAGCAGGGATTTCATTGTGTGGTCCCGGGGGAGCAGGGATTTCATTGTGAAGTCCCGGGGGGAGCAGGGATTTCATTGTTGCATAGTCCAGGGGGGGAACAGGGAATTCATTATTGTGTAATCCAGGGGGGGAGCTGGGATTTCATTGTGTAGTCCTGGGGGGGGAGCTGGCATTTCATTGTGTAGTCCCAGGGGGGGGGGGGGGAGCAGGGATTTCACTGTTGTGTAGTCCCGGGGGGGGAGCAGGGTTTTCACTGTGTAGTCCCAGGGGAGCAGGGTTTTCATTGTGCAGTCCCGGGGGAAAAGGAACAGGGATTTCATTGTGTAGTCCTGGGGGGGGGAGCAGGGATTTCAGTGGGCAGTCTCGGGGGAGCTGGTAGTCCCGGGGGAGCTGGGATTTCATTGTGTAATTCCGGGGGAGCTGGGATTCCCGGGGGAGCTGGGATTCCATCATGTTTCTTTTAAAAACAATTGTACTAAATCCTAAAATTCACGCGAGTGAAGCCGCAGGCAACAGCTAGTAATATTATAAATGCACCTGCTTTCCTTATCACTTAATTTCTGCTTCTGCTATTCAGTTCTTTAGTAAATCATATTCCCCTTATCACACAGTCATTCAATAGTGGGGTTTTAGGCCATTGGTGTAGGATAAAAACACAAGGAGATTTACTTTAAAGTTTTATACACACACACTAAGATGTTTAATTATTTAGCAGGTTAGGGCACAGTCTTATGGCCACTAGACAGAATCTAGATGGCCATAGGATAATTCAGAGTCCCAGATCTGAACTCGGAAATTGCTCCAAGTTTGGAGCTTGGACTCTGAACTTGGGGTGCCCTCCCCGCGCCCTCACAGCTAGCACAGAAGGAACCACCCTGCCTACAGCGACCTCAGAAACCAGCTTTTAGGGGTGGAGAGGGAAGGAGACAGGCCAACATCTGGGGACCCAACGTTAGAGAACACTGGGCTAGCCTGGCAGGCAGTAGCTCTCCAAAGTTTCAGGAAGAAACTCTGCCAGCATATGTAGTATGCTTGGTGGCACCTCAGCCTCCTCTCCTCGCACTCCGAGGCACCACACTTAGACAATCGAAATCCACCGTCTAAGTGTTTTGCATGGCAGGAGGAATGTGGAGGCAAAGGTGCTTCACCGCCACACTCCTCCTGCCATGCATGGGATGCCTGTAATCCTCCTAGTTCAGGGGGATACGGCTAGCATCACTGGATTGAATACTGTTAAATATTCAAAATATGCTTTACTTGTTTCTTGCTTAAAATGGTACTGTTACTTTAAGAAAGCAGCTATTACCTTATCTTAGTTCACTTCCCTAATAAAAATCAATTGCCAATTTCCCTAAGATAGCCATCACACAGTAACTCAAAGGTCTAAACTTGAATTTTTCTGTCTGGTCAGGATGTCACTGGTAAGGATACATTATAGCAGAAGGCCAGAAACTTCCCCATAGGATGCTTCTGGAGTATTCCTCTACCAGCAGATCTTCATAGCTTCTGTGATTTCAGCTCTCCTTCAGGAACTTCTCTGCCTGATTGCTTGGTTCTGCCCTTTTATACTCTTGACGAGAACCCTCTGACTAATAAATAACATTTTAGTACCTGGCTAACTATTGGTTTATGCTTAACAGCCAATGAGCGCAAAAAGAATGTTACAGTAATCCTTGGATTGCAAGTAACTTGGTTTGAGAGTGTTTTGCAAGACAAGCAAATGTTTAAATATTTATTTATTTTTTACTTGATATACAAGCGACGTCTTGCAATACAAGTACTGTAGTACAGCTGAAATTAAAAATCTCTGTACAAATTTTTTTGGGGGATTTCGTTTTGATATAAGAGTGTTTTGGATTACAAGCACATTTCCAGAATGAATTATGCTCTCAATCCAAGGCATGACTGTATTTAATGGACCTATCACTGTTCTTGATTTTACTGTCCAGTATAAAAACAATTGGACTTACTGATGTTTCCTTGGTAACAAATAACTGCTATGCTGACTCTTTGCAGGCTGCCAACTGTAGGCCTTACATATAATGTGACTGTTTAGACCTCAGTTAGATGTAAACTACTAACCTTTTCACCTATCACAGCTAGCTATTCAGAATCCAAACAATATTACATAACACACCCTTATTTTTAAATTTACACAGCATTTAAACCATATTTCTTCTTAGGATTTATTGATTCTCCACATAGTTCTTTGGATTAGCACCACCAATTTCTGCTTTTCAAATTAAACAGCAATGACTATCTGAGAAGGGCTTGGTGGGGGGACAGAAGCTCAGTGGCAGCACATGCTTTGCATACACAAGGTCCTAGGTTCAATCCCTGACATCTTCATCCAGAGTCAGGTTGTAGGTGATGAAAAAGAGTTCTCTCTTCCTGAAACTTTGGAGAGCTACTGCCTGCCAGGCTAGCCCAGTGTTCTCTAACGTTGGGTCCCCAGATGTTTTTGGCTGGGGCATGCTGGGAGTTGTA
This sequence comes from Shinisaurus crocodilurus, assembly GCA_021292165.1. Lineage (NCBI taxonomy): Eukaryota > Metazoa > Chordata > Lepidosauria > Squamata > Shinisauridae > Shinisaurus > Shinisaurus crocodilurus. Next base: position 266,002,144 of record CM037876.1, read on the forward strand.
GGCCAAAAACATCTGGGGACCCAACGTTGGAGAACACTGGGCTAGACAGTAATTGGACAGATGGACAAATAGTCTGACCTGGTAGAAAGCATGTATCCAGGGTTTTAACTTTGAAAACAGAAGAAGTGTGCTCTCAGATGGGGTGGGGGGGAAGGATAAATTTATTTTCAAGGTGTTTTTTTGAAATTAAGTGAGAATTTTTTTTACCTCAGTTTTTTTGGGGTGTTTGTGTTATGTTTGAAAAGTACCTCCTGCTCTCTTTTCACATAATAAGGAAAGGGAATGAAAAACTAACAGTTATCCCTTAGCATATGTTTTAAAATTGACATTTTTAAAATGTGTTACTGCTTGAAGATAGATAATATATTGCTTCCAATTTCACTCTATTTGATGCAGAAAGAAACATGGCTATTATATAAGGCAAGCTATAGCTTAGTTTCCCAGATTTGGGCTGCAGTGGTTAAACCTTTTTCTTTGCAGCAGTCCAACTTATATCAAAGGGAATACTATAAATATCATTTGCACATATTACCACTGTGTTAAGTAGTAGTATGCTATTATGATATTTTCTGATTCTCATTAAGTAAGACTCTAAACATGTAAGTTACATGGAAAAGAAATAGTTAAAAAGCAGAACTTTCTTTTGGCAGGTTTTTCATTCAGTTCAAATTTGTCTGTTGAAAGCTGGACATTCCATTTCTTATGTGTTTTTTTTTATTATTTTTTGCTTGTTTGAAGTGTGTTGTGATTTTGGGTTTTTTTGTTGGATAATACATTAAGAATTGTTATAGATTTGATTGAAGTCCAAATCCAAACCAGACTTGTATTTATCTTCATTATTAAGTATTATTTCCCTCCCTAAAAACTATAAGACATAAGTACACACAACTGAATTGAATGAAACAAACAATTTAAGGTTAGGAACCAGGAACAGTAACCACAACTTCTACTTTGTCCCCATCAGTTTAACATTTATTCTCTAATAGAATTGTATTAAAATGTATCCATAAATACTCAGCACAGTTAAGGAAATAAATGTGACACCACCACCCCACACACATTGCACATAACTACTATTCTTCTTACTAAAATGCTTGAAGAACTATTAAGAATGTAGGAACAAGAGTAGGCACCAAATTAATAAGGATATATTAGGTAGTCAAACTACCTAACACAAAAGTTATCTGGTAGCCCCAGTCCTAAATTTGAGCCTCAGAATCTATTTTCAGTATTAGGAATAATTTCTGATACATGTAAAGTAATAGTATAGAAGTGCCTATGAACATATGCTGAATTCATTTGCTTTGCCATAGAGTAATTGCTGCCTACCACTACTTATCCTGGAGAAAAAGGCTTCTAGGTAGTCTTAAGAAATGGCAATTCTCTTTTCACAAATAAACCACTAATCAGCCAAGATTTTATTCCATAATACGCAAATAATCTTTCATTATTTATTTATATATATATATATTTCTTAGTGTGCAGTCCTATGGAGATGAGCGTAAGCCTTCAAACCCAAAGGCTCATGCTCATCCAATACAAAGTGGGAGAAGCAACGGAGGCGATCTTCACCTCCCCATTCCTCCCACCCAGCATTTTCGCTAGATAGCTGTTCTTGGTAGAGGTGTACACGTACCTGGGGGGGGGGGCGCCTCACTGCGGCTGGCTGGAAGTGACGCGACGGGACGGTGCGACGGGACCCCGCGCTGTGTCTTTTCTGTAAAAACCAGGGCAACAGGGCTGTTTTAAGCCCTGTTTTCTATGGAAAAGACGCAGCGTGGGGTCCCGGCGCGCCGGTGCAGGGTCCTGGCGCGGCGGGCGCATGCGGCTCGCTGCGGAGAGGTGAGCGGGGCCCGGGACCCAGTAAGGCTCGTTCGCCTCGGGTGGGCGTGAGTGGGGCCGATTTCGGCCTGCTATGCCTGCTCGAGGCGAGCGGTTACATCCCTAGCTTGCCCTTCTAGCGATGGCATTTCAGAGGGGGAGGGAAGGAAGCTGGAGAGGCTTCAGGATACCTCGTGTCCTGGCTGCTCCAGTCTCCTCCCCTCCCCACTCCCTTAACATCCCCTTTTACTCCTCTCTTAACATCCCCTTTTACTCCTCCAAGGTTGCTTTCCCAACCTCGGAGAGCAGCTGGTGTGGTTCTTTCTGTGCTGGCTGTGAGGGGGCGGGGCTCCGATTCCCAGCTCTGAGGTCGGAGCTCTGTCTCTGATCTCAGAGCTGGGAATCTTAACTATGCTATGGACCCTCCTCAGACAATGTCTAGGAGCCATAGGATCATTCCCATAGCCCCCTGGAAGACCATAGTCTTCCCAAGGTGGCTTACAATATAAAGAGTAAAGTTCAGTATCAAATAAATTATAAAAATAATTTTAAATGTAAACAATTTAAAAATAAGAAAGTCAAAATCAATCAAACACAATTTTAAATATCTAACAAGAGCAAATAGCATAAAACATTTTCAACTAAATGCCAGAGAGAACAAGTGTGTTTTAAAGTACTCTTAAAAACAGCCACAGATGGAGCAAACTCGATAAACGCTGTATTTATCTTTTGTAAGATTTCTCATTTCTGTATTTATTTATTTCTATTACATTCAGTAGCATTTTCAAGATCCAGAGTGCTTTGTAATTGTTGCCATTGCAAAACTTGCTAATGCTCCACATTTAAAAAGGCACAAGCTGATGATAGATGGCAAAGTAGTAAAGGTATTTGATTGCTCATTCAATATGGGTCAATATTTCTAATTCTTCCAGTATTGAGGGCAGTTATGATTTCTGTTAAATTTCCATATGAACTTTGCTGCCTTAGAGAGGGCATAATTAAAGTAATTAGTGTTAATGATATTGTGGAGCTTTGGAAATTGGGCTCTGTCTGTAATTTTGGCTCCCCCCCGCCCTGTTTGGAAATAACAAGCCTTTTACATTCTGGCTACTCCATTCTGAACAGCCTACTTCCTGTTCCCCAAAACTTATTTTCTAGCATCAATAAGTAGGGATGTGCAGCACTGGAAAACTTGTTCCATTTGAGCTCAATGGACTTTTGACATATTTCCGACCCGATTGCCAAAAGCGGTCTGAGTCGGGGATGCAGGGGGTTATGGTTTCCACGAAATTGTTCAAAACATTTGCACAAATTTGGAGCCTAGAACTGCATATCTCTAGCACATTTTGCGCAAATTGCAATTTTCACAAATCGGGGCTAACTCGTTAGATTCAAGTCATTGTTGTTGTTCTTGTTAATTGTTCTTGTTGTAGCATTTAACATGAGCTACAGTCATGCCTTGGATTGAGAGCATAATTCGTTCCGGAAATGTGCTTGTAAACCAAAACACTCTTATATCAAAACAAAATCCTCCCAAAAAAATTTGTACAGAGATTTTTAATTTAAGCCATACTACAGTACTTGTATTGCAAGACGTCGCTTGTATATCAAGCAAAAATAATAATAATAAATATTTAAACATTTGCTTGTCTTGCAAAACGCTCTCAAACCAAGTTACTTGCAATCCAAGGTATTACTGTATATGGAAGCATCCTTCTTTCACTGCATATGCACACAATGTACCTTGGCCACCTTGAGTTTTCTTTTTCTTTTTTAATCTTTATTTTTGAATTTTCAAAAATATTACAAAAGTAGAAGTGTATAAAACATGTACAGTCATGCCTTGGATTGAGAGCATAATTCGTTCCGGAAACGTGCTTGTAATCCAAAACACTCTTATATCAAAATGAAATCCCCCCAAAAAAAATTTGTACAGAGATTTTTAATTTAAGCCGTACTACAGTACTTGTATTGCAAGACGTCGCTTGTATATCAAGTCAAAAATAAATAAATAAATATTTAAAAATTTGCTTGTCTTGCAAAATGCTCTCAAACCAAGTTACTTGTAATCCAAGGTATTACTGTAATGTAAATTCCCATCTCCCCTCCCCCCCCAAAATATTCCAGGTGTACATGTAGTTCAAAAAAAGGTAAGTAACAGTCACGTTCATGTGTTGGATTTTGGATAGTTGTGATTACTGGTCTCAGGTCTCAGAATTTTATTGTTTATAGCCAATGGCCATCACAATACATATATACATGAAGTATAAAATAAAATAAAAACAGGTTGAACATTAAATATAATGAAACAAAATGCTATAAAATAATCAAGGTTTAGAAACATTCTTTCTGTATGGCCCCCTTATGGTTTGGCAGTAGTTTGGTTTATAAAGGCTGCCCTTATTTTCCTTGCAACTAACGCAAATAAAGCTATCCTGTAGCTAATAAATTTGTCCACATCAGCCAACAACCATCTAATTTTAAAATCGTCTGATTGACCTTCTAAAGTAGTCTGAAAAGGAAGAATAAATCTGGCCCTGGGTGAATTATATAGTGGACAATATAGAATATAATGTACCAGATCTTCAATGTGCCCTGTTTCACATATGCAAAAACGCTCTTGTGCAGGTCTGTTAGAAAACCTTCCAGCCAAATACTCAGTGAGCATTGTTTCAAATCTGAGCTGGGTAAAAGCATGCCTAAAAGGGAAGAAGGTTAGCTCTTGCAGATAGCTTGCCCTTTTGTGATCTGTTTTAATCTTGGCAGATTTGCAGTTTTTTGTATATTCAAGATCTGGTTTGGCATCTTCGCCAAACACAATATCTCGGATCTTATAATCGGACACATCCTGCATTGTTGTTGCTAAGGGGATTACTGAGCATTGTTTTCTATTCTTATCCTTATAAGTTGTTCCAGAGAGAATGATGAGTTGCTGGTAGTTTTGTCGTTGCACTGTCTCTTCTAATATTCTGAATAAATATATACCATGTTTTCTCAAAATCATCTTTGGCTCTCATCTTTCTCAGAGCTTTAAGTTGCTTTGTTAACTTTTCCATGAGGGCAATGTTCCATACCCTTTCCAACCAAGTTTCCAATGTCAAATTAACAGCTGTTTTCCAATGCTGTGCTAGAACTTGTCTGGCTGCAGTCATAAAGAGGATTATTAGATCTTTAAACATTAGGTCTTTTAAATCATCAACAAACAAATTTAACAGTGCTGGTTTGAGTCGCAGGGTATTGAATTTTCTGACAGTTAATTTCAGATTTGTCCAAAATGTGGGCCTCCAATCTGCAATTCGCGCAAATTTATGCAATTTGCACAAATTGCAGAGTGGAGGCTTGCATTTTTGCACAGATGTCCCCGGCTTTTAAAAAATTAAATAAATACACAAATCACAGTCCATTTTAAAAGTGGAAGGTCGCATGCTGGCTTGACTCACGTCAAATTGAGTCGACACCAGTGCAGGGTTCATGGAATGGAATCTGCAGGGCTGAGTCGAGAAGATCCGCCGGATTTTGCCTCCCTATTGGATTCCTCACACATCCCTATCAGCGTGTGCGTGTGTGTGTGTTGTGTGTGAGTGTGTGTGTGACAGAGATAGTGCATATGTATAAAGGGAAGGACTGCTTCGTGGATCTCCATTAGCTATAAAGCATTATGAAGTTCCCAGTGAAAGTTACTTCGAATTATAATTTATAAGTATAATTATGATTTGCAAGGTTTTCTTGGCCTTTATTAATGCCACAAAGCCAAAGCAAACTACAGATCCCAGGGATCATGGTGCTAGGAACTCCTTGCTGGTAAAGCTTTAGGTCCAATAGAAGAGCCATCCCCTTTGCACCCCCCTTTCAATTGCTGCTGCTGGAAGGTAAGTTTTATGGAAAGGTAGTATAGCATCTTGCAAGGGGGTTAGGAATGGGGAGTCCCAGGGGTAAGGGAAGGAGGGAAGGGTCTACCTCTTCTTGAATCTTAATGGCTGGGGTTTGTCCAAGCTTTTAGAAAACTCTTGGGAAAAACCCAAGCTGTTCTTAAGAATACTCTGAAGAGGTTCAGAAAGAAGGAGCACAATTTGAAGGAAGATGGGTAGATTTACCTATCTCTGCTTTGAATAGCCAATCAGCAACAAATTGAAATGAGTTCAGATTTCTATGAATCAGACCTGTGGATTCCGCAGCAGACCGACTTTCTCTGAGTTGCACGGTTTCCATGAATTTGTGGACTGGGTTTTTACTTTTCAGGGGGATCTGTGCAAATTTGCACTTGTGCTAATGTGTATTAGCACAAGTGTGCATTAGCGCAAGTGGAATTAAATTATCGTACATCCCTAAAAAATTCAGTTCCACCAGTGAGCAGATGAAATGAAAGACGCCCGACAATCCGTGAAACAGAGACGGAATGGATTTAATAAAATCCGTACATTTCTAATCTCTCCGTAAATGTTTTCTGTGTGAAAAGTTTATCCTTTTCTTTTCTGCACTTCACATCTACCCTACTAAATAGAACATATTGAACCAAATTATCTGGAAGGGCAAATCTTGAGATCAGTGAAATGTCAGTAGATTTTATTGATATTACCCATGTACAGGAATGCTAATAAGAATCAAGTGCTATTGAAATCAAGTAGTACTTATCTGTAAAGATGGTTACGTTTGGGCTATATGGCTTGTTATCTGACTAATATATGTAGACTGAAATTCTGGGCAAAATGTGTCTTTGATTATATAGTTCTGCCACGGACGGCCTTCTCCCTGTCCCATCAGCCAGAGAAACCAGGTTGGTGGGGACTAGGAGGAGCGCCTTTTCTGTGGCAGCCCCCAATTTATGGAACTCTCTCCCCAGTGACCTCCGCCATGCCCCTTCCTTGATTAGCTTCCACCATGCATTAAAAATGTAGCTTTTCAGGCAGAAATATGGGGTGGGTTAGGATTTTTTAAGTTTTGTACTCTTTTTAATTGTGTTTTATACTGTGTGTGTGTGTCCATGTGTGTGTGTCCCCTGTATTTTATTGGATTTTACATCGCTCAGAGTGGCCAGATGTCTGGCCAGATGGGCGATTCATAAATATAACAAATAAATAAATAAATAAATTGATTATATAGTTGTTGACTTCTTTGTTAGATACTTGTTGAGATTTACGTGAAATACTATTATTTTCAGATTATTGATAGATGAAACTGTCTTATACTGAATTGGTGTCTTGAGCCTGTAGCTCAGGGCTCTCCAACCTTGAGTCCCCAGATGTTGTTGGACTACAGTTCCCAGAATCCCGTGCCTTTAGCCATGCTGGCTGGGTATGCTGGGAGCTGTAGGCCAGCAACATCTGGGGACCCAAGGTTGGAGTGCCCGGCTGTAGCTGGAGCAAAGTAGCTCTGTTACCCCAGCAAAGGTCTGTGGAAGACTGAGAGTATATATGGTAGCCAGTTGCAGCTGGATCTGCCTTATTGGAATTACCCTTCTGCATGCAAAGCATCTTCTACACCACTGTGGAGACCCTGTGTTTTCTTAAGCAGATACAATGGTCACATTTGTATACGCTTTACCTCACAGAAACAGTTGTATGGATTTTGCTTGCTGTGTTGCTGGGGAAATAGCACTTTGTCCTAATTATATCTACTTGGAAGCTCCATTAATTTCCATAGGCTGTGCTTCTAAATGTGAATTTTGGATTGTAGTCTCTGTATGTAAATATAGCATCATATTTATTGAACTAATGTATTCTGTTCATGTGCAAGCTGCTTGTTAGAGTTTTCAGATAGAACAGAAAAGATATTATTATTAGTATTATTATTTCTATACCGCCCAATAGTCGAAGCTCTCTAATTGTCTCTCTAATGATGGGTGACACATGTAGAGGTGTGGTGTTTGGGCAAAGACCTTCTAAATTAATCTGTTATCCCCCTAGTAGATTGTTGATGTGTTTTTTATTAGTGCAATTATATGTAAAAAAAAAAAAAAAGATTTTAGCAAACCAGTCCGTGATTCACATTCAGTCTTTGTGTAATATACTAGGAGCTTGATTTAGTCCTCGTTCCTGCCAAATGAGTTCAGTGACTCTCATCCTAAAATGGCCATTCACTGGCAAGCAAAAGCCTTTCTATTGAAACAGGCGTTTGACCTATAGATGCTTTATGTGGCATCACCTGTGTGTGGAGAAATCCTCACAGGAATAACTAAGCCATGCTTTTTCTGTTCTCCAGTGGTGCATCTGCTTGCATGATGCCTGTGCATGCCTCCCATATCCCTTCAACTCAGTAAAGAAACACAAGTTCAAAGGTGTTAGCATTCCCAGTAACAACTTGGAATGCCGAGTGCCTGTGTGTGCATGCCATGGAGGGGACGGGGAATGAAATTCCAACAGGACATAATAGAAGGATCCCTCAGTAGGACTGGATTGAGTCCTACATTACTGTTTATAATAAAAGGGCTGCAAATGACATATTTTACTTGCTCCAAATTTAGAGGCTATCCACTAAAAAGCACTGTTATTTATTTATTTATTACACTTGTACCCTGACTTTGCATAAAATATACCCAAAGTATAAACAAGTTGTAAACAACAGTAACATGCTCAACAAAAAGTAGCATAACAAATATATATAAAACCTGTGAAGGACTGCCAAGCAGTCCTTTACTCAAGACCAGAGATCAAAGGTGCAAAACTACCAGCCTTAGCTCTGCCGTCTTGACCTGATTCTCTCAGGGCCTTGCTCTGGGTCTATACACTGGATTTAGCACTGAACCACAGAGGAGAACCACACACACCGTGTGGGGTAAAACCAGGAAAGTTTATTTAAGGTAAACAGATTACAATAAAAGGTGGGGAATGAGGGAAGAGGGAGAAAGGTGGGGAGACACTTTGATACATACAAGTAGAGCTACAAAATAACAAAAACTAGTTCCTTTACTATATAAATACCCAGGCACTTACTCTCTTTGCCTGGGGGTTGGTCTTCTTCAGATTCTTCAGGTATTCAGTGCACTGTCTCAATGTCTTATTTGATTCCTCTCTAAATTTTCAGTTGTCAGCTGGAGAGACATTTCCCAAAATGATTTGGGCTGATCTTCCATAGTATTTATCCTCTATTGTATTCTTCACTTCAATTTTGTATGGAGGCCTTCCATGAGACCATGAAGTTATGTTCAGCTGACATTGTTACATTCCAGTTTCTTCACAGCATCTTGAAATATTCCCATCAGCTTGTGCAGAAAGTAAACGTAACAAAGAGGTCATGTTCTTCCTCATGGGATGTTGCCCACACAGTCTTTACACATTCTTCTTCCCCCCATGACAAGTATGCCCTCAGTGCTGGCCATCATTGTATTATGCGTTCATCAGCGGGTAGAAGTAACAGCCACCTAGAAGTGCAGAACATCTTTGTATTCATAGATAGAGTTGGAAGGAGCCTACAAGGGTGGCCGGGTGACCGGCCAGATGGGCGATTAATAAGTATAATAAATAAATAAATAAATAAAGGCTATCGAGTCCAACCCCCCCTGCTCAATGCAGGAAACTAGAGGAGGGGTCTTCCCTAGATTAGTTGGAGCCTGAGGGCCCAAACACTCCAGGATGGGAGGGGGAGTTTGAGAGTTTTAGTACCCAATAGAAGTTAAGAATTAATCTCCTGATCAAGGTCACATGATTTTAACCTTCCATTCCTGGGAAGGCTATATATGTGTGGGGTGTGGTCAGCTAGCAGCAGAGAGAGCCAGACAGCAGAGACAGCAGAGAGAGCCAGACAGCAGAGACAGCAGAGAGAGAAGGAGAGAGAGACTGGCTGCAGAGGAGATAGGTAGTCTGAAGTTAAACTAGAGAACCTTGGATTGTTTGTTTGTTTAATTTGACCATACTTACTTTTGATTTATAACCACTCTATTAAGTAATTACCCTAATATAATAAGTAAAGTGTTGTTGTGTACCCTGAGAGTTTGGAGTGACTTATTCACCACGTCTAAAGCCTACACCCATGCTACTGGAAGCAGGCAAAGGATTTGATCTCCTGGAACGGGAGGGGCTTTGAGAAGAGGCAGAGATCTTCCAAAGGCAGATCAAGGGGTCCCTGTAGTAGCGGAACCTTGACACCATATTAATGCAAGACAATGGAAAGACACACAACCCATGAAGACTTTGATCTTTTGACAAAACTAACCAAAAAAAGTATATTAGAAAACAGTGAAGGCAGGGGACAGGGAAGCTGTGTTGCTTATCACTAATTAAATCACAGGAAATATCCAGTCAGTTGTTAACACTCATGCAACCATATGCATAATAATCAAAGTAGCAATGAGTGCCTGGTAGGAAATACTGCATTTTCCTAGGCAAAAAATATTGCGCTTTGAGTGCTTGGAAAATGTGATATTGTCACAATGGAAGTAGACCCCGAAAATAAAGGTAGATTTCCATGCAAAAATCTGATTATGCAGAAAGGCCTAAATTCTAGGACAAAAAACTATCTAGCAGATGAGCTGGTAAAACTGTTCATGAAATGTATCACTTGCTTCAAACTACAGGTGTGTGTGTGTGTGTGTGTGTGTGTGGGAAATCAGATGAATGTTCAACCATATATACTGTATGTGCAGAGAGAGCACATAGAATACTAGATTCCAGGAAGAAGAGGTGTTGAAGTGCATCATTAACCAGGCTCAAAAAACGGATAGGCACAGCATTCAGGTAAACCACCCAGACAGCTTTGGCTATTGGGTGGTATAGAAATGTAGTAGTAGTAGTGGTGGTGGTGGTGGTGGTGGTGGTGGTGGTCGTGGTCGTGGTGGTGGTGGTGATGATGATGATGATAATAATAATAATAATAATAATAATAATAATAATAATGTTCCCATCTGCCCAAATCAAATATTGCACCATCGTCACTGAAAAGGGTTTTATGGGAATATCATGCAAAGGCTAAAATGTGGTTGGAACATACTTTGATTGTTCAGAAAAGTCCCTAGAGAAGTTGACATGAAAGCTGACTTGGTAGTATGAAATTTATGAAATCATTATTGAATGACAGGTTAGGGGCAATGTAAACAGTCAGGCTGAAGAGAGGATCTGACTCTGAAAAAAACCCTTTCCAAATAAGAAACGATGGTGCATGTTTTTGATTGAGTTTTACCTCTGCTAAAATAATGAAGATTGCCTATTAAATTTTCTACAGAGTAGTGAATTATAGTGCAGAATCCATTGTTATTAAATGGTAGTTTTTTGTTGTTCTTGTTGTCAGCTACAACAATTTCAAAAGAGCACAATCCGTGTGAAAGAATGAATAAAATTCAGGGAGTAGCATCAAGGACTTTGGAGCTCAGAAAACTGAGTTTGGCAGTGCTAATTTGTATTAAAGTTGTTGTTGCATGACAGCAGGAAAAAGATTTAATGCTTGCCACCTGAATCAAGCCATGGAACATTGGTTTCTATAACTGCCATGAATTTGAATCAAGGCCAGTATCTCTAAATTTGAAATAAACTGATACTGTCTCAGAAAAAATAGGCCACTTATGTATGGGAAGGTATTTAGAAAATAGTATTTCAATTTAATTTTTAGCAGTAGATATATTTCATGTTATTAACACTCTAGCCTGTTTTTCTTTTTTTCTCTTAGAGGTGTATATAGATGAGACCGTATTTCCCTAAAGGCATTTATTATCAGCACACAGCCTTAAACAAGCAGTGATTTTCACACAACCACAGCTTCCAGTTTATACCCCCACTGTCACTGTGCAGTCACTCTATCAGAATGTCTTTTTCCCCTTCCTTGTCGTTTTGTTACTGCACAGATGGTAAAAATAAGAGTTCAGCCTAAAGTGGTGCTAAGACAGTTGTTGCTACATTTCATTGTATAGAGAAGCTGGGTTCTGCCCTGGTAAATCCAATCCCCTCAAATCCTATACTTAAAGGGTGGCAAATATTTCCAATAATTGGGGTGATGCAGACAAGGAATGGACAGATCAGTCTATTTCTGGTCCATGTCAGTTTCACACATGTTGATTCATAATTCTGTTCTGTCTCATTTCTGCATCAGTAGGCAATATTTTTTGTAAATGCACAAAAATTTGCATTCTTTAAAATGCATTTTACCCTAAATGCATACATTTGCATTCTTTTTAATGCATTTTTCTACACATTTTAATCTTTAAAATATGCATCTTTGTATGCATTGTAACCTAATAATACACATTTTGGGGGTGGGGCATTTGAGCCAAGAATTGGATTGCAAAATTTGGAGAAGTCTGAAAACCTTAGGATAACTGTGTTCCAGTATGCATATTAGTCCAGGAAGTGAAAATCAGCTTGGTTCACTTAAAAATGCAGGCCAACTGAAATCCTTGAGCACCTGTAATCCAGACTTGCCCCCCTGTGAATGGACTTCTTCAATTCACAGCTGGGATGCAGTAAAGGCTTCTGCGTGGAGGAAGGAGGCTGGGTGGTGATTGTTCTCTGATTACCCCTTCATCCCCAAGCTGCCAGCGCCACCTCCCACACTGTTCCAGTGGAATCCTCTGAAACAGGATGGGAGATTGTGCTAGGGGCTGAACGGGGAAAGGGAATCAGAGTAAATGGCTCCCTGCCCCCTTCCTCCTGCACCAGCCTGGATCTAACACACTGAAACAGAGACAAATGTAGTTGCTCTCTGACAATAGATACAGTGGGGAATCTCCCTCACCTACACCCGTACTGTATGGCAGCCACTTTAATAGTTGATCCTCTGGCAGCTCTAGCCTTAAGGGGAGCTGGTTGGTTGTAGCTGTCAGCTATGTAGTGGTGTAATCTTCAAGCATCACCACAGCTCCCGCTTCACCAGATTTTTTTCAGTGCTTGTGGTCACATGATAATAAGAACTAGAGAGGTTAGACTGGCTCCATCTTCATTTAGTTCAGTGCTTCTCAATTATTTTCTGTCATGCCCCCCCTAGGAAGAAGAAAACATTTCGCGCCCCCCGCGCGACTGTAAATAGTATCATTTGTCTATAAAATTGTTATAAGTACACCTCTGCATAACACTGTATCCTTATTAACGTATAAGAGAATAAAAAAAGAGAAATGTGGATCAATTTACAACAAAGAATAGCTTTATTAACTGTAGCAGAAAAGATTTAAAGGAGCACAGGATTTAAAGGAACACAATATTAAAAAAAACTTTTAACTGAGGTCAAACGAGCCCCCCTTTACGGAGCCTCGCGCCCCCCCTGGGGGGCCCGCCCCACTATTTGAGAAGCACTGATTTAGTTTTATGGATCAGATCAAAGTCTTGTCAGTTCTGCAACCAGAGTTGGCTCACCTCTCCCCTTCTTCCACCTTGGAATTAATTGGTGAATTTCATAGCATGCTGCATGTAGACCAGGGCCATGAAATCTGGATTCTAAGAGAGGCTTAAAATATAGTTAAAGTCTCAGGCACTGGGCTGTACTGGGCCAAATCCTTAACAAGGAGCAGCAGCACTGTTATCTGAGGAAAGAATAATTCCTGGTCAGATCAGAGGTCTGTATATCCAAGGAGGAAAGGGGCACTATATGCAGAACTAGAAGCAGTAAGATCAACATAACTCAGTAGAGAACACAGAATTGCTTGCCACCCTGTATTGTCTACTGGGTTCTGCTTGGTCTTAGAGTAACCTGGTCTAGCTTTAGAAAGGTAGTAGAGAAACCTAAAACAAAGGTGCCAGGTTTGGTGAGCAATGGACTCGGAGGCAGATATGGCAAGCCAAGTAACAAAAAGCAGAAGTAAGGAGACTTTGGCAGCAGCAAGCCTAGATGTCAGTATCTCTGGTGAAGAGATTTACCAGGTACTAAGGTTGTGTATTTATGAGCTTTGCTGCATGCTGCCTAATTCTGATTTGGCAGTTTTGCCAAGATAGTAGAAGCCCCATGGCTGATAATAGACTGGCAGTCTTGGATTGCACGTATTATATTACCTTGGTTCTGCCTGCTAATGTTGTAGGCAAAGCTACACTGTAGCAACCATTTGGACTGTAACAGACATATGTGTTGACAGAGAGCAAGCAAACCAATACAGAGGTTTTAATCCAACAGTGTCCTTCCGCCAGCGGAATGGAAAAAGCTTGTCGAAGGGATTTCTGTGCTCCCTGCAGCCCCACATGCTCCCCCAAATCTGCTCTTGAGGATTGGGGGACCCTCTGCAGCAAATTTGGGGGGCACAGGGGGGCTTCAGGGGGGAGATGACAGGGAAAAAGTCCTGTTGTGGAAGTCTGCTCGCGCAAAGTTGGATTTAAGCCAGAATAGCAAAATCCCAGAATGGGTCTGAGCAATGGTCCATGCACAGTGGGTTTGTGTTGAAACCTCTTATACATAGATTTGATGTATCAGTTCTTAAGGGTGCTGAAGAAACTATTCTGAGAGTGCTGCACTGAAATAGAAAGTAAGAATTTCTACCAGGAGTTTCTGGTTTCGGTTCAATTTATGAAGGACAGATTTTTGATCCAATATGTAGAATTCTCTTCCTTAGCATCACAGCAGCCCAGACACTTCTGGTTTTATATGCAACTTAAATTTAATGTCCCCATGTATTGCTGCACTCTCAGCTTTGGAGAAGGAAGGGAATAAATGCAGTAGCCACTTTAAATGGCTGATGAAATTTGGACAGCCAGAAAGTAGCTAACCAACTCAAATTATTTGATGTCTTTGTTGTAATATAACATACTTTCTTGAGTTGTCTTTCATGTCCCTGATGGAGCCCTGAGGATATACTCCATCTCAACCTTCTTTAACCTTTTGCTGTGCTCAAAGAGGTAGTCTCCATGGCATGGGGAATGGGAATCTCTTTGGAACATATCAGTGCTACTCCTTAATCAGCTGAAGTGCTCTATGTATGATAACAAGAGTCATCCCTCTCACCCCAGGTTGTGCCAGCTGGAGAGTTTAGAGTCAGACCGGAAATTTAACCTACATCTGTGGCATGGTAATACTGAGCATTTCCTCTGGGCAGGTAGGCCAGAGTTGAAACTTAAAATGATTTTTTTTAAAAAAGAGATACATTCAATTTGAAATGCCCCAGAGCTCAAACATTTCGTGAAGCTTCCATGATTTAAAAATAAGATGAACAACATTGTTTCTTTCTTTTTTCTTCTTTTTTTAAACTTAAGACTGAATAATATTCATAAATAGGATGAATTTGAAGTTCTACAAAGGGGACAAGTGTTTCGAAAAGGATATAATGGGATACCAAATCTGTCAACATTTATTGCTGTCACCTAATTCCACCAGCCTCGATTACTGGAGAACAACAGTTTTAGGGTCCATAAACTTAAACTGATCATTCAGTAATCCTCCTTTTCTATAGAGTGAGGATTATTTTTACACATTTTAAAATATTTTCTCCTAGAGGACAAAGTTTGCCTCGTGAACAACTCACAAACCACTTGGAAGCACTAAACTATTAAAACCACTGGTGACTTGGAAGGACTAAATTATTAAAAATGGCCCATAAGAATAGATTCAGTTTTAATATTGCCTGTAATAACTATAGGAAATTGGGAGGAAGAAAGCACACATGTAAAATAATACATTTTAGTTGCTACAGATATAGATGTGCCTATCTTGATAGGAGGCCAGTGCTCAATTTTCTGCTGCAAATGAGAGAGACAGTTTCATAAAGCTAGTATTAGCCAAGCTTGTTCAAACTTTTACATCCTAATGGTCAGTATTTCTCCAAACTTTATTCTTTCATAATTAGGGAGTATGTAAATGAATGGCCCTGAATGGAGTACTGCTTCTTCAGCATTTTTTGCCACCGCTAGGTACCAAATGGTCTGACCCAAGGCTATTCTTACAGTGCAAGTCTATATATGTCTACTCAGAAGTAAGTCCCATTGAGTTCAATGCAGGTTATTTCCACGTAAATTGGGATAGGATTGCAGCCTTGGGCTGCATTCTAAACACACTTAACTTGGAGTAAGTCCCATTGAATTCATTGGGACTTACTTCTGATTAGGCATGCATAGGATTGTGCTGTTAAGGAAGTAGCTCCAGTCTCATTATACATATTCTAAGTTCTAGACTAATTAGTTATGGGTGAGAAATTTGTTTCATCCTCATTTTAATGTGAATTTACAAATTCATACTTCCCCAAACATACACATAAATATGATTATATGGCAATATTCACACTTTTCCTAATTCTGTGATGCAGTTTGCAAAATAAAAAGTGCACCCAAAAATGCATAGTTTAGGGGAAAGTTGTACAAAAGCACATTATATATGGGGAAAATTATATATGGGGAAAATATATGTGAACAACATGTATATTTGGAACAATGTGTACAAAAATACATATATTAGAAGAAATCGCACAAAAATATATACAAATATTTTTGCAAACTTTTTTTTAAAAAAAAAAAATCAAAACTGATGCAGAAATATATTTGGAACATGAGAAACTGAGTGGAATTTAACTGGACAGATTCATCCATCCCCACAGTCTGCACATTCTTTGATCTGCACAGGAAACCGCTCCCTTGCCTTGACACTACTATAACATATAGGGCTACCTATCAAATGGAAACTTGCAATGACTGGAGAGCTTCCATACCAGCACCAAACATTCCTGAAGGTATCTATTGTTGCTTTGGCAACTGTCCATGTCGTTTGGAATTTCCATGTAATAGAAGGTGCTGCATGTTACATTGGGGTACAGTTTACCTGGCTGCCCAGTGACCAGCCTTGAGAAGGTACTGGTGCTAAGGCTAATTCTGACAAATAACTACTGGTAATAGCTAATCTTATTTATAATTTTACAGTACTCAACAAGCCTAGAACCCTAGCAGTGGAGCACATTGTCTCATACTGTTACACTTGGTTGCAAATAGAATATTTCTTTCTTAACTCGTTTAAACCATAAATTATATTTTCTTACATTTGGTGCAGCCTTAAAACAAAGTAATTGATGTCATTTCAAAAATGTAATAGCAAAAAAATGGCTAGCTGTGTGTGATAAAACATGGTTGTAGAAATGAATGTATATGGTAGGGATAATTTGATTTTTGGGTGTGTGTGTGTGTGTGTGTGTGTGTGTATGTGGAAAAGTGCATGAGGTATTCATCCACCTAGTCCAAATAGAGTTTTCAATGATGTAACCTATTAAGATGGAGCAGTTTTTTTCTGTGGTGCTGCCCTGCAGTGCTGAAAATAAGTTATGAATGCAGTACTGTTCAAGAGTAGAAAGGTTTGCTTGGAAGAGAGTGGTGTGCCTGGGCCCCTACTATTGAGAAGATGCCAGTCAGGAATGAAAACGTCTTTCATGAAACTATAGCTGACTTCCTTGTGATACAGTACAATAATGCAAAGAATTTTAAATCCAACTAATGTGTGAAAAATAGACACAATACTTTTAAAGTCTTGAGGAAGTATTCACTTATAATTGGACTATATTAACTGATCACACCTAAAAATAATGCTGTCTCCCTCCCTGTACTCTCCTTTCCAAATGAAAAAATGAATAAATCGAGCATTTATAACCCTTTCTTCATTCTGAGATCTCTTTTTGTGCCTCTTGTTTGTAACTACAAAAGATGTCTTCTGAGAAGAAAAGCTTTGGGCATGACATCAGAATAAAGGAATGCTCCCCCACAATGCAGTGTATTAAAAGTATTGCTAGTTTGAAATAATGTTATGTTAAAAAAAAACTGTTAGAAGCAAAACTTCAGAAAAAAGACCCACAGCAAATAATGTTCAACAGTGGTTTGCAGTTCGTAAGAAGGCAATTTATAAGACTATGTGGCAAAGTTGTCTTTAAAGTAGTGGCTAAGGTAAGGTAACATTTAATATCAGAATAAGTAAATATGAATTTGTTCTACTAAGTGAGAAAATACGGATCTAAGGTGTATAGACAAAATTTTTAAAACACACATGATAAAACAGAACTCATTTACTGTTCTAGTCTAAAGATGTTTGCATACAACTAATCACCCCTGGGGAAAAATACTGTGTTTGGTAGCATAGGCATCAGTGATTGGCCAACACCCCCTAATCAAGAAATAAGGACGAGGGCACATCCTAATCTGTCCTGCATAAGGGCACCTAGTTTCTACCCAAACCATGTGGGTCTTTCTGCCCAGAGGACAGATTTTTGAATCTGTGTTTTTGCACAACACAGTAGTGCAGATTATGGGTAAAAGTGCAAGATGATCTTTTATGTGCAAAGCATATGTGCGGGTTTATCACTTTTCTGGAGAGTACACAGGAGCCCTGTGCAGCTGTTTACCCTTCAAATATCAGGGCTAAAAGAAAGGCAAGGTGCATACAAGCCCTGCCCTCAATGAACCTGGGTGTATGGATGCCTCTACAGACTGTGCATTTTGCGCTAAGGTCTGCAGGGGGGTTATAAGTGCATTTACAAAGCCTCCTCACAATTGGTGTGTTCCCAAGCTTTCTCAGGATCGGGAACCCTACCTTATTCCTAATCATGGGGGTGTTTGTCAGTGCATTCAGCCAAGTGTGCATACAGCCCTCCTGCAGACCTTTATGGTCAACGTGCGACGACCTACAGAGGAACCAGGGATGCAGGGATGTTGGAGGTGGGGATTGCTTGTGTGCCCTCACCCCCACCACACTTAACTCGTGTGTGCCCAGCTGAATGTCTGCATAGGACTAGAGCCATGCTACAAAGTGTTTCTCTCCTTCCAGCCAAAATTAAACTCTGTTGTATCCTATTAAGTTCGGTGGGAGAGTTTAAAACATGATTACATCTGTCCAGTTGAAATTAATTGAATTTTATGGTGCTTAATTTTATGATTAGTTTGCAATATTATTGGGTCAGATAGATAGGTTGTGTGAGCACAAGGCCACTCACTCATCCAATCTTCAATCTCTGCTGCAGCTCCCTGCACACCTGAAAACCTTTCTGGAAGGTCAAGCGTCCTTTCTGAATAGTTTGGGCTATGTTGCAGGGGGTGTTTGGAAGGTGTGTAAAGAGAAGTGACTCTGTATGTGTGTGTAGGTTGGTGGGAATGGACTAGGGGAAGCCAAGAATTCTTCTCCAGATCAGATTCTAGATCAGAATTTCAGGGGTTGTAAAGCTCACTTCTTTCCATACTATGACTATAAACACAAACAAAGCTGTAGTTTGCAAGATATATTTGTGTTTCTCCCATTCCAGTGCATGACAGAACTTGTGTATCTCATGGAGGTTACAGTAGGTAGTTCATGAAGGTGCCAGCTTGCATTGTTCATTCCCCCCCTCCATTTCAAAAAGTGGTGGAAACTAGATATAGCAAAGAAGGAAATTATCTGGAGCTGTAGAAATCTCTGGAGAAAACTACTCTGTAAAATGGAAGTCCCATTTCTCCTTCAAATAGCCTAGAGAACCTTTATGATTAGGAGTAGCTCTGTACAAACACCAGCTATGGAATAATGGGAAACCTTAGTGAGAATTTGAAGGAAAGAAGCAGTCTCAAAGATATGTGAGGCCCAACATATTTAGGGCTAGTGCATCTACAGTCTTAATAGCAGTCTGGAAATTAAAAACAAAACACTGGCTTGAATTATAAGGTAAGTCAACCTAAGGAAGTTTGTGAAAGGAAGGTTTCCCATCCTTCCTCCTGAAGTCACATGTGCTTCCCTGAAAAGCCTCTCCAGAGGGTTGAGGAGCTCTCCTGGACAATATGGGGTGGGGTGGGGGCTGCTGCAGGCAGAAAGGGATAGGAAGCTTTCCTTCTCTAATCACTCTTAAGCTGACTTACCTTAGAATCGAAGCTATATTTTGAGCTATTCCCCCTTTCCCCAACAGCCTTCTGCACCCCTTTGTTTAGGAGGCTTTTCAGGTGTTGGAGGTGGCTGTCTGTCCTGGGGAGAAAGGAATGGGAAGCTCTCTTTCCACAAACTTATTGAATTTATCTTAGGATCCAAGCCATTGTATTCCAGATCATTCTTTATGCCTAAGGCCGCAATCCTAAATATAGTTACTAGGGAGTAGGCCCCAGTGAACACATTGGGTCTTCTTTTGAGTAAACATATATAGGATTATAGTATAAGTTTAATATCTGTTCTAATCATAGGGTAGGTTATATTTTCTAATTAATCTGTTCTAATTAAAAAATGGGTAGTATCAGTCAGTATCAGTTTTGAAACCTACAAAGTGTTCTGTATGTTGCTTTAGGATTTCTAACACTGCATGTAGCACTGCTGTAACTGAACCAAGGCTGTTGTCAGGTAGAGTTCAATTGTGGTGGGAGGGAAAAGACACTATATGTTCCTTTGGTGTCACTATTCAATCTGACCTGGGGGAGGGGATATCTTTCCTGATGCTGTATAGTATGATAATTGTAATAATGTATTATATATAAAAGTATAATAGGTGATGTGCATAAATAAAATGCTACACTGGGACTCACACTCTAAATAAAAACATGATAGCAATGAAAAGTGAAAGGTGATAATTTCAGGTCCTGAAAACGAGCCTGAAAATATCACACCCCATGTACGAACTATTCTAAAAGAAACGGCCAACATCTTATCTCTAACTGTTGACATTTTTACTCTTGAGGAAAGAAGAAATAAGAATCGTGTGCAACTTTTGCTGAACTCAGTAGGGTGCTGGAATGGAAACTTCACGATATCCTTTATGAATGCTCTAGCTGACTTGAACCTAATGAGGTTCCTTGCTCCCATATCTGCTATAGAGTTTAGCCCTAAGTAGGTGTTTGCCTACTCGTGTGTAGGACGGACTTGGGCACACATGTAAGCCCTTCTCCAAGGTCTCCGCCTGCCCGGCTGCCAATTAGGCACACAAAGGTCTGTAAAGGGACTCTGTAAGCAGGTTCAGTGGAATGCACTTAGAGTTCCCATGATTGGAAACAATGATAAGGCAGGGCTTGTGATTATGGGAGCTCTGCAAGCACATTCACCTGAGCTGAATGTGCTTTACAGAGCCCTTTTTAGATCTCCGTGCATCTAATCAGCAGCTGGGCATGCACGGCCACATTCCCTTCTCCACTTTAGTCCTACACACGAGCAGGTAAATGCCTGCATAGCGTTACAGTGTTCTAGAATTTTGTAAGTGTACCCTTTATATACCCTCTTCTATTTCCTCTCAAAATGTGTTAATATTCAGTTTATAGCTATTAGTTCTAATACCTATAGCTCTCCCTAAACTGAAATCAACCTCCCTCCCTTTATTTTAGGGCCATTTCTGAGATGCTACAACGTTGTTTGCCGTACAAGCTTGGCTGAACATTGTGATAATTTCTTCCCACCAAAACATCATGCCTCTGGGACCTTTGGTCTCTCAGCTGTGCATGAAGTCTATAAAAATGATTCTTACCGTATGAAATTCTTAAAACGTTAACCTGTCTTATCGAAATGTGTGAAATGCATGGAAGCTGGCGGGGATGTGCCAGGGAGACGCATCTTCTCTGGCTTGGATGCAGCAACTGTTTCCCACATGGAACAACAAGGCCAGTCTTGAAGAATCACTTGTTCATGTCAATAACTAAAATATCTGTGGCAGGATATCCCCCACCTTCCATTTGTTTTGAAAGTAATTACAGTATCTTTGGCACAGATTATTTTTAATAAATAATAAATTGTCCAGAAGGAGGTACTTGTCTGACCTCCAAGAACAAAGTGAAAAGGAAATGGATGAACTAATATTTTTTAATGTGTAGCTTCCATATTATTCTTAATTCATGTGCCATGGCGTAGTCTGACTAAAAATCCCTTGAAAATTAGGCTTCCAACAAAAATAGTTCTTAATCCCTTAATGTCCAAGCAGCAAAGGGCCACATTTTCTGAAGAACTATGCTTCTGTGTAAGGGTCTTTAAATTAAGTGGCTAGATATTCAAAAGCCATCAGTACCCAGGAAATGTCACAATTTCCGTGCAATCATTTCTTTCCCCCTTTTTTGTGCTTTCTTTAAAAAGGTAAGCTCTAAAAAGTGAAATTGAATGATAAAAAGTGTGTGTCATTCAGAAATTGCCAAATTTTCTTGACTGCCTTATTTATTTAAAGTGTGTGGAACAGGTGTACAAGTGTTGTTCCCCTCCTGCTGCTTTGCCTGCTTGCTGGCTGCCTGCTGGTACCTTCCTTTCCACTTACGGTAGGTATTTAGGTATTTCTACAATGCATAATTAAAATTAACAATACAAAAGTGGGGAATCACATTACATGAATAAAACTTTCCAGGTTTCTTCTTATAAGCATGTTTTACTTCATATTTCATAAATGGAAAAGTGATAGTAACTTTAAGAATAGAAGCAGGAAACTAGGGATCTACAGTTCTTTTTCCTTAGTCTATGGTGGAAAAAAAATTTATGTACTATGTATGCAATGCTTTTTCTCTTTGTACTAGTAATATATGTAATCAATTGCATTTAAGCAATTGTTCTTCGCTCATGTTCAAAATTGCTTAAATAAGCTAGTATGTGCTTTAGAGAATGTCTTCCTGTGAATCTTTAATTAAAATAAAAATGTTCTCCTGCTATGTTGTGGAACCACATTCAAGCTTTGTTAACCTGAATAGCTGCTTGTTGTTCTCTCTTGGTCTTAAGTCATAATGCCCCAGCCATAAGGCATGGACAAATCTGTCAATTTCAGTTTCACTCAGTTTTTCATTTTTCCAATCTTAAGTTCATTTTGTCCCATTTCTGCACCAGCTTGCTTTAAAATAAAAGCTGCATGAAAATGTGTACATGTTTTCATAGGTATTTTTGTATAATTTTGCAAGTAATTTTCCTTAATATAATACATTTCTGCATGCTATTTTCACTGATACATGCATTTTTGCATGGATTTTTTTATTGGAATCATATGGATTGCAAGATCCAGATAACACATGTAGTAAGTGTCCAAAGAGGACAGGGACTTCTCCTGACCCGGGCAGACCATAGTTTCTGGCTCTAAGAATAAAACAATATAATACTGAATGAAACAATGTTTCTCTGAAAATAAATATTTGGTAGAGTAGTAAGTAAAAGTTGAGAAAATAATTCAACAGAAGAGGGCATAAGTTAGGAGAACACCTTCACCCATGAGGGCTTAGTGGATGATCCTGATGAGAGATGGGATTGTGTCTCTTGGAACTTAGTGCCTGTGATAACTGGGCCCAATTGGATGCTTATAGTAACTAAAGGGGCATAAGAACGCCTGGTTTTCCTTTCCATCTGGTAGGTAAAGGAAGTGTGGGGACTGGGGACCTTGTGCTGCCATTTTGAAGTCAGAAATACAGCAGAAGGGCCCCAGTACCTGCTGTTTTTCTGTGTGGTGGAAAAATGACATGCAGAAATCCAGCCTCACACTAGGGCAGGGGTGCAGAACCTGCAGACCACAGGCCTAACCTGGACCGTGCAGCCTCTTGGAGTTCCTCTAGGGGGTGGGGCTTAGGTTCCAAGCCCTGCCTCCTGGAGGAATATGCTTGGAGGACGTCCTGCTCCCGGTTGCTATCTCTGATCTAAGATCAGATATAACAGCAGGGATTCCTCTGCTGATGTGTACCAGCAGTGGAACCCCTGCTGTTATCTCCAGTCTCAGATTGGACATAGCAGTAGGGGTAGGGGTGGGGCAGGCAGAGGCACTCACTGGGGAGAGCAGCCACTCTTCCTTTCATGGGCAAGTCTCACTGCCCCTCATCCCCACTGATATCTCTGATCTCAGTGGGGATGGAGGTGGCCTAGGTTCAGTGCTGTGCCTCCTCCAAGCACAAAGAAAAAGAAGAAAGGGGGTGATACCAGCCCATTCCTCTTCACCCCAACTTTCCCATGTTGACTGGGAAGGTCTGAAGAGGAACTGTAACCATGAAAGTATAACTGCAGTTACAGTGCTCCACACAGTCAGGGATCCTATGCAAGCAGGGACCCTGTTCACACTGTCCCCACAACATGAGGCATCTTTGCTGGTCCCAGGCACTACATCATCCCCATGTAGATTTGGGCCTCAAAGATCAGCACATGTTTTGTACATGAAGAAAGGGTAACTTGTAAGCAAGCACAATTTGTGACATTGAACAACACCTTTACTGATCACAGAGCAAATCCGTTAAGGCGGCAGCCATAGCTTCCAATTTCCTAGCTTTGTGGATCTTGAGCCAACATGAAGTAGCCTCTGGACTTAAACCAGCAGGTTTTTTTGATAATTTAAATGCAGTATGTGATCTATTGTATCATATTTATAATGATAGCAAAGAAAAAAAAGTCACTGCTCAGATAATTGTCTTTGACACCTCTTTGCTTTCACAAATGAATTGTTCTAGAATTTCTGTATCTTAAAAGCGGGTGTTGCCTATCTGAAGTGAGAAAGTTAGCAGGTATTTGAATAGTCTTGAAAATAAGAATTATAATGTTTTTGAAACATTTGTTCTGGCATGGTTTGGCTCCCTCTTATAATTGTTGCTGCCGTCTCACAATTTACATGAAACATGTGTATTACAATTGCTGTATAGTGTGCCTGGTATAGAACTTCACTGTTAAAGCAGCTGCTTAATTGTATGTGCTGATATATATGCTGATATGTCCTAGTACTAAATATTTTGGGTGTTCAACAGGACAAAAATACACTGAATGTATTTGGATTCTTCACATTTGTTGGTTTATGAGCAGTGGAGAGTGTAGTTTGATTTCTGTAGATACTTAACTCTATTATCAACATAGAACAAAAGTGCCTTATGGTAATACTTGAACCATAAATATGACTAATTCAGTGTGACTAAATTAGAACCTTAGAAAATAACTACATCTGTGAGGAAAGCTGGACAGTTGCTTTTCACTTGGTAACAGCATTATCAGCATGGAGGAAATGAAGAGCTGAAAGCTGAAAAATAAATCTACAGTCTGTGCACTTCTTCAAGATATGGCCCTATTATTACCCAAATCCTGAAGTCCTTTTAAGAGATCCTTAATGTATTAATCTTGAAGTTATCGATGCTAGAAGAAATGAAAGAGAAATATAAAGTATTTATATCAAGATGCGCCTCCCCCTTGCAATATCCATAAGAGTGGTGGGCAACTAAAGCACATGAATTAACAGTGCAGTCCTCTACATGTCTACTCAGAAGTAAGTCCATTTGAGTTCAAGTCCTGGGGCTTACTCCCAGGTAAGTGGGTATAGGATTGCAGCGTAAGTTGTGTTTAATTTTGGTCCATGTTTTGATGGAGGATAGAGATATAAATAAAGGTAGTGGATCGCACAGGCTGTTCGCTTTTTACTATGATGATATTTATATCCCACCTTGTTTCCTTTTGCAAGGATCCCTCGCCTTTAATCTGCAGCTGGCTTGAGATCTGGATGGCAGTCTGTAAATGCCTATCCTTTATTTGTAATAGTATATCATTCATCTGATAATGACTAATTAAAATGCTCCACAAAAATGTTTGAAACTGAAAACTGAGCAGTGTACCGAACTTGAATATTTTCTACTATACATTCATAGCCACGTATTAGGGTTTCTTACATTATTGTTTCTTCCTCTTCCTTGCAAACTAAGGCTGCAACCCTATATTTACTTACATGGAAGTAAGTCCCAGTGAATTGTATTTTTTTATATATATTGTACATCGTCCAGAGTGGCCGGGTCACCGGCCGGATGGGTGATTCAGAAATATAATAAATAAATAAATGGCACTTATTTCTGATGGACATACCGAACTTATAGGATTGCAGCCTATAACCTCAGATATATTGTTATCATTATTATATATGTAGGAAAATTACCTGTAGAGGTAATAATAATACAGTAATACCTTGGATTGCAAGTAACTTGGTTTGAGAGCATTTTGCAAGACAAGCAAATTTTTAAATATTTATTAAATTTTTTTTTTACTTGATATATAAGCGACGTCTTGCAATACAAGTACTGTAGTATGGCTTAGATTAAAAATCTCTGTACAAATTTTTTGGGTGGAATTTCATTTTGATATAAGAGTGTTTTGTATTACACGCACGTTTCCGGAATGAATTATGCTCTCAATCCAAGGCATGACTGTATTTTCAATATAAAGTTCTCAATCAAAACGCATCAAGAAAGAGCAAATAATTATAACAACAATAAAGTAACAGTAAGGACACAATCCTATGGCTGCTAGACAGAGTCTAGATGGCTGTAGAACTCGGAGTCCCAGCTCCGACCTTGGAAACGTATTTCGAGGTCGGATCAGGACTCTGACCTTGGGGCGCCCTCCCACTGCCCTCTCTCCTGGCGCAGAAAGAACCATGCTGGCTGCAGCTCTGAGGTTGCAAGATCGACCTTAGAGCTGGAGTTTTGTGGGTGGGGAGGGGGGCCGGGAGGGGAGGAGAGAGCCTCCACCAGCATACGAAGTATCCTGGCAGCACTTCAGCCTCCCCTTCTTGCGCTCTGGGGCAAAAGACGTAGATGGCCGAAATCGGACATCTACCATATATACTCGAGTATAAGCTGAGTTTTTCAGCACCTTTTTGTGCTGAAAAATGCCCCCCTCGGCTTATACTCGGGTCAGCGCCCCCCCCAGGACCCCCGCAGCCACCCCCAGACTACCCCCCGCTGCCGAAAATGCCCCCCCGCGGCCGAAAAAAGCCCGCCTCCACCAAAGGCCTGCCTCCACCGAAGGCCCGCCTCCTCCGCCAAAGCCACCCACCAGGACACCCCTCCCCCCCAGACCCCCACCACACCCCCACGGCGAAAATGCCGCGCGGCCGAAAGGGCCGCCTCCACGAAGGCCCGCCTCCGCCGAAGGCCCCCTAGGACCCCCGCTGCCACCCCCCGCCACCCCGCCACCGCCAAAAATGTCTGCCGCGGCCGAAAATGCCCCCCGCTGTTGGAAAAAGGTCCGCCTCCCACCGAAGGCCCGCTGCGCCAAAGCCCCCCCAGGAACCCCCCGCCACCACCCCCCAGACACCTCCCCGTGCCGAAAATGCCCCCCCGCTGGCCGAAATGCCCCCCTGGCGGCCGAAAAAGGCCCGCCTCCGCAAAGGTCTGCCTCCGCAAAGCCCCCCAGGACCCCCCGCCTACCCCCAGACCCCCCTGCCATCCCCCACAGCCGAAAATGCCCCCCGCGGCCCGAAATGCCCCCCCACGGCCGAAAAAGGCCTGCCTCCGCCGAAGGCCCGCCTCCGCCGAAGGCCCCCCAGGACCCCTGCCGCCACCCCCAGACCCCCTGCCACCCCCCCGCCGAAAATGCCCCCCGCGGCCGAAAATGCCCCCGCGCAGCTGAAAAAGGCCTGCCGCCGCTGAAGGCCCACCGCCGCCAAAGCCAGACCCCCCCGTCACCGTACCTGCACCCCCCGCTGCCGAAAAAGCCTCGCCGCTGCCGCCAAAGCTCCAACTCCCATCAGCCTCCTGATGCCTCAATTACCGTAATGTATGTAATTTTATTGGTATCTACCGTATCTTTATTTTTTAAATTTAATTTTTTTAAATTTACCGTAATTTTTAAATTTACCTGTACCTGTAGCTGCTGCATTTCCCACCCTAGGCTTTTACTTGAATCAATAAGTTTTCCCAGTTTTTTGAGGGTAAAATTAGTGGCCTCGGCTTATTTTCGGGTCGGCTTATACTCGAGTATATACAGGTAAGTCCTTTGCAGGGCGGGAGAAGTGTGGAGGCGACCTTTGCCTCCCTGCTCCTCCTGCCCTCCATAGGATGCCTGTAATCCTCCGAGTTCGGAGGGTTACAGGCAGCCTTATTGAATTGCACTGTAAGTAAATAATAATTAATAATAAATATATACATTTCTTTCAGTGTCGATTTCACTGATTTCAGCCTCAGAACTAGAATGTTCCGTAGCTATATTGTGTTGAAGTCTGTGGAGGTTTGCAACCTTTGGACAAACAATACGTTTCAGAGGAGAGCATATCCATTTATAGCTTTAAATTGTGTTTGCCTTTGCACAACCAAAGTGACCTGTCTTTTTCCAACACAGCAGACATATCATGCAGTAGCACAAGGGTATTAAAGATTCTTTACCTGGAGTGTAGGTTCTGTATCTCTTGTGTGGGTTGTGTCCAACTTGCTTAGTCCCAGAGCTCAGTTTAGGAGGAATAGAGTTAACACAGATCAATAGAGCTGGCACAGAAGACATGGGAGCGATTGATCACTGTGTGATTCCCTAGATTCTAGGCCCTAGAGGCTCTGGTGAATGGGCTTGGTAGATAAGAAGCTATGTTTTCCTGGCAAGCAGATGGACAATGAAGATCCAAGGCCATAAGTGTTAGACAGTAAATATCAGATGGATATCTCTTCAGCTTGTACAAATGAGTTGAATTGCTTGCGAGTTATGTGTATTCATTAGTTGGCTTAGGGTCATTTCCCCCACAGTGTATCCAGACACTGCACTGTATTCTAACCTTTCTACCTCATTCTATAGCTCTCTTCAGGCATTTGCCGAAGCGGGGTTTACTGAACATGGGTTACAGAGGCCCATGCAACTGTAAATCCTGCTAAGGCAGAGTTCCCAGTCACATGGAGCAGTGTAAGCATATTCAGCTGCCCTTGGAGACCTTCCAGGGAGGGGCCAGAGTGTGCTTCCCCGGTTACAGTAAAGCCTTCTTTGGCAAATGCTTGAAGAGGGCTTATGAGAAGATAGAACCAAAGCATAGTTGCTGTGCTGGAAAAAGACAGGTCACTTTGGTTGTGCAAAGCAGTTATTTGAAGAAAAAAGTCTCAACACATAAGTGACTACTTGTGTGTAGGGGCTCCACGGGATTGGGACACCCCCACAATCAGGTATCTTGATCCCCTATACATGAGCAGTTGCTTGCATCTTGACACTCCTTTGTGAACAATTGTGCACAACAATGCAGGTAGCAAAGCACAGGTGCATGAAGTTGAGGGTGGTGCTGAAGCACGGCCCCACTCCTTCCACACAGTAAGGCCCTTCACACTGATGCTTGAATAGGGTTACTGTCTCTTTGTCTGTGTGTTCTTCTGTATCTCCAAAGTGGGTCTAAAGCTTCAGGAAGAGTCTGATTTGGTTTGGGCTGTTTCAGAAGACATTTACTTTGCTTTGGATGAGTCCCAAATCTCCCCGAAGCATCCAGCTTTGGTTCAGGGCTCATCCAACGTAAATGAGCAACCCAAGTATCTTTAGAGCGGTACACTGCTGCATCTTCCCATACGGCACTGGCAAATATCAGCATGTTTATATTCCCTAGCCCTCTCAATCCTTCAGTATTTGGACAGCTATTGTCAAGAAAGTGGAATACCCCCATACCCATTTTCAAAAATGTGGCTGATGTGCCCTTCCTTTACTTATTCTTTTTCTCACTTTCACTCATACGCTTAGTTGGATTCATACATGTGGACTCAAATATTAGTCCTACATACAAAATAAATTAATATATCTTGACTGGAGGAAAAAACAGTGATGGTTGTGCAATAATTTTTAATTGAACAACCCTTTTTCAAACATAGTAACAGCTTTTTCCTCACTGTATTTATTCTCTTGGTGATAAAAGAAGAAAATATATATAGCAGAAAGCAGTGAGCAACAAGTTTATCAATTTGAGCAGGCCAACTGCACAACTAAATGCATGTGAAACTTAACCAATCCCTTGGGGAAGCTGACTGTAAGAATTTTCTAGTCTGTGTCGAGTTACTGAGGTGCGACATGGTGGATTGAACTTAATGCCTTAGGCAAGCAGAGTCAAATAGAGACAGTTTAAGATTTTGCTGTGCCCATGAAGGGATCTGCTAGCAGTTGTCTAAATGAAGCTTTCAGAAAAGTATATAGCACTATCATGAGCTCTTTTCTCTGAATATTTCAGTGAGTTATTCTAGTTTAAAAGAAATCCTAGTAGGATTTCCTCTGTGTAAGCCTTGTAGCAGCTGAGAAAAGATTGGAGTTATTCTTTTCCTTACTAGAAGAAACAAGTGACTATAGTGAAACATCCAGTATATTGTGGCATTTGTTTTGAAAAGGATATTTTGTCAAATATTCCAGGCTGAAATAAGGGATCCCTGTCTGATTGGGGATTGACCTTGTTGTGACTTATAAGATGCTGCTGTTGAGAAATCTGCAGGAGCATGCATCTACTTGCACCTGCTTTGAATTTACTGTTCCTTTTTCTTCCCCTCTTTTTTTGTTTCTGTGTTTCTCTTTGCACGTATCCTCAAATATTTGAAAAGCAGACTCAAATATGCTTCTATTAGGTGGCTAACTTGCACAATCTTGTGCATATTTACTTAGATGTAAGGCCCACTGCATTCAGTGGAACTTACTCCCAGGTAAGTGTGCATAAGATTGCAACCTAAGCATCTTGCGAGTTCTGGGTCTCAATGCATCTTCTCATATAGTTCTGTAATGTTAATTTCAGAACATGGATGCTTTTCTGAAATTAAAAGCACTTTTTAAAAAAACTCTGAATAATACAGTATTTCTTTTTCATTTGGCCACACAAATACTAAAATAAAAATCACACATATTATTGCTATATGTACATTTGGAAGATTCCCTACCCTCCATAGGATGAGAAACATAAATGTTAGCTTTGCAAGAAAATAAAAGTATACATCACACCCACCACTGAAATAATTACAGTACTATATTACAGTAATTAATCAGCACTGGGATGTTGAAAGGGTTCTACAATTTTTTCGAATGAAACGTAGTGTTCAAGGATTGGGATATCTGTAGGGAGACCAAAACGCTGGTTTATAAAGCCATTGTATTACCAACTTTATTGTATTCCTGCGAAACATGGACTATCTATAAACGTTATTTCCACCTCCTTGGAAGATTTCATCAACGCTGCCTCTGGAAAATCCTGCGAATTACTTGGGAAGATAGGCAAACAAATGTCAGTGTACTGGAAGAAGCAAAGACTACTAGCATTGAAAAAATGATCCTTCAACGCCAACTTCAATGGACCGGTCATGTTGTTCGAATGTCTGACTGCCACCTCCCAAGTTACTTTATTCACAACTCAAGGATGGAAAGCGGAATATCGGTGGTCAGTATAAGAGGTTTAAAGATGTTCTTAAGGCTAATCTAAAAAAAATGCAATATAAACATCGAGAACTGGGAAGCTCTGGCCCATGAATGATCTAACTGGAGGTTGGCCTTTCACAAAGGTTCTATGGACTTTGAAGAAGCCCGAGTGCAAGGTGAAAGGGAGAAACGTGCTAAGCGAAAAGCACGTCAAACAAATCCTTTACAGGACCATCTTCCATCTGGCAACCTGTGTCCTCACTGTGGGAAGCTGTGTGGATCTAGAATTGGCCTCCACAGTCACTTACGGACCCATTGCTAGAGTCTACACAATTTTTTACAATTTTCTCTTTTTATAATTTTATTTTTGTAATTTTATCCTGGAAGACAATCTTACTCAGTCACGAGTGATCGCCTACTACCCCCTAAGACCAGAAAGGTCTTCAGATAAGGGCTGTGACTATGATCCAAAAGGCATGTGTAGAGAAGTGTCCATGTAAGCAGTAGGTGCCTGCACAGAATATCAAATAAAACTATAGCTGTTCAAGGAACCAGTGGTTACCTACTACCAGCCCAATATAATGGTGCTCTGAACCCTCTTTCTCTAGTCCAAGATTTCTAAAAGATTGTCTAAAGAATTCCTATCTTAATCTGAAGCTTTAATAATTTTCAAGTTTTATTGAGAGGGTTTCTCAAGTAGAGAAAGAGCACATACAAGAAAAAAAGGGAGAAAGATTTCCCCCTTTGATCTATATTCAGCAAGTATTTATGTTATGCACTCATACCCCACTCCTCAATATACTGTATTTCCAGGTTAGCTTAAAATAAAACAATAAAAATATAAAATAACAAACTAAAACAACAAGTCTCAGCAGCATAAACCCTCAAGAGTTACACATTTTTTGAGCAGCATAAAACTAATGAAAACACATCAGACTAGGTGTCAGGTGATTCTCCCTGGGGAGAGCATTCTAGAGATGAAGTGCCACAAGCAGGAAGGCTCCCTTGTCTCTTCTCAGTTACCACTCCTGCCTTACCTCAGATGATGGGACATCCAGAGGAGGGCCTCTGTAGATTACCCAAGTGTAGTGTGAATGCTCTTTCATTCACCTGACTGCTTCTTACTATCGATAGTCTCATTTGGCTTCATTGCTATTTAAGCTGATCAGTGGTGGCAATCTGTGTGATTTTGTTGATGACATCAAGAACACTCTTAAACAAAATTATGTAGGTCATCAGAGCCAATAGCAGTGAGGGCAAATGAAGCAGAGGACAGTGAAGGCAGAAAGAGAATGAAGAAAAATGGTGCAAAGATGCATTCAGCAGAAAACAGAACAATTTGTTTTGCAAAGTGAACATTGTTGGTAATTAATATAGCTACATACAATGCTAATTTTGAAATGAATATTGGAATTACAGAATATTTGGTGCAAATACTTGTCTGTATATCCTTTCATGAGACAGAAACTGAACTTCCCTGTACTTTTAGGAATGATTTTTGTTGAAAATCATCAACCCTTGTGAAGAAACTCCTATGGCTTCTTCAACTACCAAAGGTCAAGGGTACATTACCTGTCAGAAAAGGCATGTTCATTTGACTCTTGCTGAAGGACAGACCATGCTAAAATGCTAAAGGACAGATGATTCATCCCAGGGAAGCATCATTTTAAACCTGCCCTTGTAGATACCGGGCAACAGAGTTTTTCCAGGGACAACGCAGTGAACTGGCGCGCACACACACACGTTCCATTCTGTCCTGATGCCCATATGTTAACTATGTTGGCCTGGCCCAACCAATTGAGGGTGAGAGCTGGCCTATATATTATGGTTACCATGGGCAACAGCATCCCCATTGTGAGTTTTCTCTCCCTCAGCCATAATATTTAGCAGCACTCACAGTATGAATTGGGGCCGTCAGGCAGTGAATTTCCTCACAGCTGTTCTATGTCATTGGCAGATGCTGAACTTACAAAGTGATGGTCCCAATTCATGCAGCAAAATCTTTGAAATGTCATGGCTGGGGGGTTGTGGAAAACCCACCACAGTAATTGGAATACTCATGGCTACCATCGTGTTTAGCACAGCATCCACAATGGTAAAACATCTCTCAGGTTTTGCATTAGCATTTTGAAGCAGTTGCTACACTTATTTTGAAGCAGTTGAAGCACTTGTTCGTTACAGACAATTTTAGCTTTGGCTGATGTTTTTAAAATGGAAAGCAACAAAATATTGAGACTGCTATATAGGATAAAATTGTTTGCTGTACAGTAAACTTTATAGTGTGGATCCAGATTCTCAGTTTTCCCATTCCTTAGTGAGTTTCTTTTTTCAGTTCATATTAAATGGTATCCATATGGAATTGGGTTATAGGAAGAGGTCCAACTTTGTTTGTTGTTTGTTAAAGTGTACTAACAGCCCACGCCATGTGCTAGTGTTGGCCCAGAATTACTTGACCACCAGCAGGGTGAACAGTTCAATAGTTAAATAAATAAATAGTTGTAGAAACAGAAGCTAATCTTAACTACAGTGACCGTGTTCCTTGCAACTTGGCCACCCACCAATCACAACCCCATGGTTTCATCTAACCCAGCACTCAACAACACATCCCATGAACAACCAGACAGCTAGAAAGAAAACAAAGTACCTTTCCTGCACATTATGCTGGTAGTAGGAGACCTGTATGGAACCCAAAGGCATCCCTAGCAGAAAGTCTGAATCCTGTTGTGGGAACAATGCCTCCATGCGGCCCATTTGCTATCTCACTGGGAAAACCCAAATGTTGAGGAGAGTTGGCCACCTGAATAATGAAGAGCTGATGCTCCAACAGCAAGTTTTTATTAGAGTTATTTGTATTGTCATTGTTATAGATAATCTGCCTCAAAGTATTGTCTACTCCTCCCATGTTATTTCTGTACCCAGCTTACCTATGTTCTTGTAGCTAAGAGTGCATCCCAAAATGAGTCTGACATAAGCCAGTGAAAAATAAATTGTTGATTCAATTTAAAGTGTATGTATTAAGGACTTCTATAAAGTGATAAAAAACGCATAAGGAACTAATACAACATTTGCACATAATATCATTCCATATGGTGCTAATAAGATCCTTAAAAGGATTAAAGTTCCTATTGATGAAAACAGTATAGACGCTAGATCCGCTCAACTGGATCACAGCTGCATCAAAGTCAATTCCGATCAGACTATCATTTATTTACGGTATTTATTATTTATTTATTACATTTGTTAATTGCCCATCTGGCCGGCCACCCGGCCACCCTGGGCGATGTACAATTAAAACACTGCAATAAAACATGACAATTAAAACAGT
Organism: Shinisaurus crocodilurus; assembly: GCA_021292165.1. NCBI lineage: Eukaryota > Metazoa > Chordata > Lepidosauria > Squamata > Shinisauridae > Shinisaurus > Shinisaurus crocodilurus. The sequence continues at coordinate 266,036,123 of CM037876.1, forward strand.
ATAAAAAATTCTTTTAAAATCCTAACCCACCCCATATTCCTGCCTGAAATACCATGTTGTTAATGCGTGGCGGAAGCTCATCAAGGAGGGGGCATGGCGAAGGTCACTAGGGAGGGAGTTCCATAACTTGGGTCCGCCACAGAGAAGGCCCTCTTCCTAGTCCCCACCAGCCTGGCTGCTCTGGCTGATGGGATAAGGAGAAGGCCGTCCGTGGCAGATCTTGTTGAGCGGCCTACTTAATGTTGCTGGAGGCGTTCCTTGAGATAAACTGTGCTGGAGCCATGTAGGGTTTTAAAGGTCAAAACCAACACCTTGAATTCGGCTCGGCAAGCAATCATGATGAGCTTCCACATTTCGGAAATTTTCACAGCTAGTAATTATCCTTAGTTGGTTTGAGGTAGCTGCTGTATGTCACTATTGAGTTAATAGTGAATTGAGATAGTAGTCATAGTGTTCTAGTGAGCAAATGCAATGCTTTTAGGGATTTCAGTATTTTTACTGTTTGATTAACTCATTCTTAAGTAAATGTTTTAAATGAGCACAACTAGACCAGCCTTCAATTAAGTTTTTTTTCCAAGTTCAAGAGACTGGGCCTCCATATTATCTCCAAAGAGATTGTTTTAACATATACCACCTCTTTTGCAGGTGTTGTTATGCCATCATGGGTGTAACAAACCCCCTTGAGCAAGCGTAGGATTCCAACCCAGCTCTGCCTGTTTCCCCCTTTGCTGGTGGAGTTACGCTGGCGGTAGCCTCCCATGAGCACAAAGGTATTGCTTTGTAGGTGTATGCCCATCCCCACCCCATGGTTTAGTGTTATGGTCCACTGGCACACAAGGTAGTTTAGAAGTGATTTTGTCCTGCTAAGGAAGTAGAATTTGAGGATGATACCAGTCTTTCTTTCATTTTATTCTATTGCTCTTTGCTATACTGTTGTGAAGCCATTTTCCTTTTATCTTTGGAATTTGCACATAGTACAAATATGTGCAAATTTGGGGGAAGGTTTCTTGCATCTCAATCCCCTGCCTTCCAGCCTGTCAGACTGGTTCTAAAGCAAAGTTCTTTTCTCCCTTGTTTAGAAAGTCTGACTTGGCGGAATGTGTTATTAAAAAATCAATATGACCCTACAAATCAATATGACCTGTCTGACAACCAACTGAGTAGTACTGCTTATATTATGCAATCTTTTGGCCCAAGCCCTACAAAAGTACTCAAAAGTGTTCTAAGATGGTGCCAACAGATCATCTGGAGCTTGTTTCAATAAACTTGGTCTTGAACCCTCTAATAATCTGTGGTGTTTAGTGAATAAATATACATGTAAACAGTTTGGGGTGGATGAAACTGTCAATTTTGGTTTCTCTCAATTTCTCATTTTTCTAATCTTAAATTTGTTTCATCCCATTTTGACATCAATTTGTGAATTTATTTTTAAAGTTCATATGACAGTTCTTATGCATTTTTGTGCACGTATCTTCTAATATATACATTTCTGGATATAATTTTGTCTAATACACACATTTTTTTGCAGTCAGTTCCCCCTAATATGGATTTTTGTATGTTATTTTCACAAATATATGTATTTTTGTGTGCACTTTCCCCCAATAGACACATTTTTGCCTGCGGTTGTTGACTGGAGAACTGCATGGCAAAATTTGGAGAAATGTGAATATTGAAGGATAAATGCATTTCAGTTTGCATATTGGTTCAGGAAGTGCAAACTCTCCCTCAACCCTAGCAAGAATCTACTAGCATTAATGCTCTTCCATTCTGGACCAGCTTCCAAAGACTCTCCTAAAGTAATAGAATATTGGGGGAAAGGCAGGTTATAAATAATACAATCATCATAATCATCATATCATCATCATCATCATCCATGTTGCGTGCATTGCAGCACTCCATGTGTTACCATAGCCAGATTTGATCTTCTGAGGAATGGGCAGAGCAAAGACAGTCTTGGTCACTGCAGTCACCTGGGTATCCAGATGTAAAGCCGCATCCAGGAGCACCCCGAACTGCAAATCTGATCCTTCAAAGTGTGGAAAATGTATCAGCCATGGTTGGTCCTTTCCACCACTTTGGTCTGGAAAAGAATCACCCACCTTGTGAAGGGAAATCAAAGATGAGCCATATCCATTTCTGCTTGGTCAAATCAAGTGCTTCCCCCCCCCCCAATAGCATCTGCCCCACTGAATCAACAAAAGATCTGGACCTAGAAGTGTGCCATCCTCAGCAGGCCTATGTTTTGACATATTCAAACTGCTCCTGTCAACTTGTGCCTGAAAAGGAAGGAGCACCTTAATCTGACTGCTAGTACGTTTTGTATGATATGACTTAGATATTTTTAATGGTTTGGCATTTCATGAATTTTGGGTTGGAGCAGTGTTTGTAGCAGGAGGCCTGATTTTTTCCTATTGCCCCCTCCCACTGCAGCACCCCACGCTAGATCACACCTCTTGATTTTCTGGAGAGGCAGGCAAACCCTGTTGTGCAAGCAGCCTTCTACTCATGCAATTCTGTATCATAATTTTGCATATGAAACTTATTGCATGCTGCTTTGAAGAATAGTTCAAAAAGTGGGCTAAAAGTGGTAGCTTAAATAGATACATATATTTAAATATCCATGTGCCAAGGCTCCGAGATTGTGAGAAGTAGTGATGGCGAACTCCCTTGGCTTGATTAAGAACTGAGCTCAGCAAACTTGTTGTAGCTATAAGCCAGTTAGAGGACTGGTAAGATCAAATGGTGGCCTGAAATGTAAAAATAAATAAAATTCAAAAACACTGGAAGCAATATCACTACCTGCCTTTGGATCAGGAATAGAGAGTTAGGAAAAATCGACACAGAGACTTTTGCCACATTACTGTAACTGTATCTCTTGATTTTTTCCAACTCCAATAGATTTGGTAGAGTTTGTCATCTTCCTTTTGTAATAAATTCCTAAACTCTTGAAGTCAAATAGGTGGTTAGCACTTTTAAAGCAATTGGGATATACGGTAATCTCTTGGATAAGAGGTAGGTATATTGGTTTAAATTCCATGTATTTATTCCTTTGCTAAGGACTCATGCTAAATTTGAAAAGAATCTTTAGCCACTGTTGCTGTTGCCAGATAAGTCTATACAAATGTTTACACCCATGTAGTTTATGACATTCTATCATACAGTACCACACTGTAACCTCTGTGATGTTCCTTATACCGGTATATCTGCTGCATGAAAATCACCAGTATGGCCTAAATATTTCTACACAATGGGAAAAGTAATGAATTCAGATCAGTACATAGCAGGGATGTTGAAGAGTCCTTGGTCTCGAATCACAAGTCTTTGGACTCGAGTCCGAGTCCTTGGTCCAAAATGGTGACTCCTGAGTTCCGAGTCACTCCCAAAGCTGACTCCACGAGTCCCTATTAAAATCAATAGGGTTTTTTCCCAACAAAATAAGGCTACTTCAGATGTGTGGCTTAAATAAATTCTAGGCACAAGTGTGCCTTTTTATTTCAAAACTCTGCAACTGATTTTGGCAAGAACAGACCAGGCAGACAAACCCAAAATAACCAGGCAGGCAGAGGAGGCAGGGAACCCCAAAGCAGGCAGGCAGAGGCCTTTGTCTTGGACAATTCAAACTGTGGAACTGGTTAAGAAGAGACCAGGCAGGCAGAGGAGGCAGGGAATCCCCAAACAGGCAGGCAGAGGCAGCCAAACCCAAAATGTCTGAAAGGTTGCATTTTAGGAAAATGATTTTAAAAAATAAAATCTTTGCCAGCGATCGCACTTCTCTCCACTCCTTCTGGCACAGCCCAGGGATGTTGTCCTGAGTCGAGTCTCGAGTCCCATTAAAAATATTGGGACTCGAGTGGGACTCGAGTCAGAGGGGGGACTCAGTCCGACTCACGAGTCGAGTCCTGGAGTCCGAGTCCCCATCCCTGGTACATAGTACATGCGAGTGTGTGTGTGTCTGGGGGAAGGGATTAATAGAAATTTTGAGCTAAAAAATTAAGACTATGCACATAGCTCTACAACTACATACTTGTCCCGGGGAAAGATTGTTATAGAAATTCTAACCAGAATTGTGCTGGTTCTGAGAAAATGTATCTTCGATCTGATGTTGATAAATATGTGTTGGGGGAACTGCTGGGACTCATGGGCTCCTCAAGGCTCCTCAGTGGGGGCAACAGCTGCAGGAAACATGCCAGGACAGCTCATCAGTCCCGCAGGCTGGGCAGAAACACTGTAGCTGCAGCTTATCAGGCAGGGTGGGGCTGAGATGAGTTGAAAAGGCAGAGCAGAGGTGAGTGGGGACGGAAGGAAAAGCCAAACCAGGTTTCTCGTCTCCCAGTGGTACCTTCCCCTCAAGTGAGAAGAGAAGCCCCAGTTGGAAGGTGGGAGCATCCAGTAGGAATGCGCAGATAAGAGCAGTTCTCCTCAGTCACTGTGGAAATGTAGGAAGAGGAAACTTGCTCTGACCACCTCTGATAGCTAGTTCCCCCCGCCCTAGAGATCCTATGCTGGACTTCACTTACCTGTACCTGTAGGACCTAGATGAAGTGGAAGCAGTGGCAAGCTTTGGGCTTTAGAGTGACTACTTGTTCTGTGCCCATCTTTTGGCACAAACAAATTCTGGCAAGCTAACACAAAGCACTAGAAACAGTGAGAACTTTTATTGGTAGCAAAATCAGGTTTGCTTATGAGCTCTGTCAGCAAAAGCTTAATGGTTGCAAGTCTCCAGAAATCATATAGCTGATGATAATTAACTATAGGCTCATTATGTAGTTCAAAGAACAGTCAAAAGCGAATAATTATAACCATGTCAGAATCAATACAACTTGGTTTCCCTGTTGCAATCTCTACATTTTAGAATACAGGGCAAGGGGCTCGAATGATTTCTGGCATAAACCATCCCAGGCAATCAAGAGGAGGGTTCTAGAAAAAGGTTTAAGTAAATCCACACAAGCAGAGATTTAGTCCAACCTTGAAATCTGCATCAGTACCTCCATGCTACATGGATCAAGGGCTATCAAATCCAAGAATCAAAACATAGGTTCAAGAGTAAGTCCAAAGTAAACCCACACAAGCAGAGATTTTAATGACCATAGCTTCCACTTTGGTATCTCCACGCTACATGGGCCAAGGCATAGAGAAATCCAAGAGTCACCATCAGTCTAAGCCAGCAGACCCTCTGCTGGCTTGGGCTATCAAAGATGAAGATACCCAATCCATAGCAAACAAGAATTCAAAGTCAATGAAAAGTATAACAATACATTCCATGGCAGGTTCTTAATGATTCTCAGATCAAACAGACAAATCAGGTGAAACAGGCTAAATCCAGGTGAGAAGTGTTTCTTGCAGTTCTGATGGAAGGAAGTCCCAAACATGAAGGGTTAAAAGCAGTAAACAATGAGACGTTAAAAGATGGACATTAAAGATGTTCTCAGCAAAGTCTCCCAGACAGGGCAATGCTAGCAAGGGTGGGGCTGCAATAACACACCTCCTAACAATCTAATTGACAAGGGATCTTAGCCCATAAATGAAACCTATGCCAAACAGGGCATTGCTATTCTGCTAGTTTCTCATGGAGAGGCTGTTAGATGTCTTAACTCTAGGCATGACATTCAAGGTTGACCACTAGCAGCTCGACAGGAGACACTCCCATCACCTGCTTTCCTCTGAGAAAGTGGACAAGATAAGCTCACGTTTATTCTGACATTCTGCAGGCTGATTAGGCCCAAACCAACACCCTCCTGCCTCTTGCCATTCCATGAATTGCTAGGCATAGCTAAACTCTTAGGCCCTGGGCGTCTCACTATTGAACTGGGCTCCAAACCTTTCTGGACCATTTCTGATTCTGACTAAACTATGGAGCCCACCACTGTGCTGGGCTCTGACACACAGTAGAGAAACCAGAAAAGGAGAGGCTCCCAACTCCTTATTCTCCAGACGAAGGGTATAACATATTTAGCTGATCCTTCAGCCAGGAGTGAGAGATGTAACTCGTTGCCCTGAAAGGGAAGTACTTTGTGGGGTTGATTGACAAGTGATGTAACTAGCAGTATTCAATAAACTAAGCTTACTGCATCTAACACTTATCTGAGCATAGCATCTTAATGGAGATGATGGAAGATGAGTGTTTCATCGTGCCCCTGCCTTGTTGAGAGGTTTAGCTAGTATCACATGAAGTTGTTTTTGCACAAGCTGCATGAAGAACCAGACACAAATATCTGCTACAAAATGTGGTAAACTGTTCTGGGGTCCAGTTAAACAGTATTATGTCAGCCTATAGTATATATTATATTGTCCCATTTTATAGAATTGTATTACGTTCTGAGCATACTATTTTGTGAAACAATGTTTGTTTTATATTTTCTTAACATTTTGTGATAACATATGATATTAAGTAAATAAAGGATGTTGCTTTTCATGATCCTTATCTACAAAGGTCCATTGAAGTCAGTGACCTGTACTAGCTGATTCATTGACTAAGGTGGTTTTTGTATGTTGCACTATGAGTTCCCCAGACATAACTACATGATGGAGCAGTGAACTCTTTTTTTAATTGAACTTTTCTAAGCATTGGTTCTTCATAAAATATAAATAACTGAGGAGAGTATATTGTTAACAGTAATGTATTCAGATCATCCCATGTATGGCACTGTATATGAAAACCTCTTAACTGATTACTTTGGATGTGATAAAAGCATAGTGCATTTAAACACTGCATCATATTTGTTCGTCTTAGTAGATAAATCTGTTGATCTAGAGCGAAGCCGACCCACTCATTTCTCTTATTCATTTATGTGATGAAACTGTCATAAATGTGTATCTGATGAAGGACGCTGCCTTTTAAAGGAATGAATTTACTGATGAAAAATGCTCTGTGTTTAAGAGGTTTTCACTTATACCATGTTAACTATGGGTTGAATCGATTTCATACAATGTGAACAAGCTGAAGTTAGAAGAAACACATTTTTCCCTATTCCTGAGCATGCAGAATGAAAGTTTGTTGAAAAACTGTGGGTTTAGTTAATTGAAGTTAATACTTGAGAATAGTGATTAAAGCTGTATTCTCTATGTTAATATAGTTAACATATCCCTTTATCCTTAGAAACAGTTTGGTCTTACATTGCCATTTACAACAATTCAAGTTAAGTATTAAGCGGCTGTATAATGGAGTTGGATCAGGGTAGTTGCCACATAAGAAGCCATGCAGTGCTGTTGGTGACTGCCCACATTTGTACTGTCCCAGTACAAAGCCACATACTTGCTGTGGTGAGCGTCCCAAATATGCAGCAGATTTGAGAATATTGTTGGATCTGTGGGGTGGGAGAAGTGGCAATTGGTTGTACCAGGTTATGCGCAGTTAAGCCACTTGTGGGTAAGAACATGTATGTGCTTTTGCAGATAAGTGTCCTAAGCATGCCGTGAGAGAATGTAGGGAAGGTGGAAATATCCTTGGAAATAAAGCGACAGGTTTTACTCATCTCTTCTCAGAAGCAAGTTTGGCCTTCCACAAGAGGTCTTGTAGCAATCCAAACAGTGAAGAATGGGGTGTAGGACTGGACTAGTTGATCAGGTTCCTTTAATCCCTTTGATTCCATGATAATATATGGCTCAGATTATCTCTTTGTAATGCTTAAACCCTGCTAAAGATGACTGTATAAATATAAGTGCAGAGGTTTGTACATTATACACACGTAGAGGTAGAAGTATTACTGATGCCAGTAGTGTCTCCATGGTCCTTTCTGGACAGCCGTATCCCATATGGAATTAATTTCACTCTCAGCTGGTACATTAGAATAAATAATTTTGTTTGCGCGAAGTACTGCTTTTCTGTAACTATAAATGTTTATTCAAGCACCTGGCAAGTCTATCTCTGACCTTTTGTGCTCTACAATATTAGCTTCTCTAAGGCTGTGAAATTAAAAGTTACTTAAGAGCTTTATTGAGTCTAAGCGTTTGTAGTTTCCAGCATTAGAATGTTTGTTTACTTTGCAGTGATTCAGCCCCACCCAGCCCAAGGACAGCCCAAGCTGTTACCACACTTTTAAGTTCTGTTTTGGGAAAGTGAATTTAGAAATGACAAGTACACATTTTAGTGTGGTGGTTAACTTCTCATTTTTGTGGATATAGCCAGTTTCTTCATAACACAGCCAGTTTGAAGTCAAGATCCAGACCGAGTTAAGATTTGTACTTTGCTCCTGGAAAGAGATCAGATATTTTTTTATTCAAATCAAAATCAACCTAGAAAATCTGTAAGAAAGGGGGGGGGGGAAATACAGTCTGCAATCTAGACAATGGCACACTAATCCAGCCACCCACTAATGAGTTTCAAAAGCAGTTAGTGATGTTACACAGAAGAGGGGAAGTAGAAGGGGGGCTGTTGAACTGAATAAAAGGCAAATGCCTTACTGAGCACTTGGAAGCTCTTCTACATGTCTACAGGGGCTCTGTGGATTACTGCCAATCTTTATTTGTGTTTGTTTCTGTTTGTGTTATTAAAAAATACTAGTTACATCTTTATGACAGAGGAAAAGGAGTTCAAAAATAGTAGCAATACTACTGTCTGTGTCAATACAAAATAATTTTAATAGTTTATTAAAAGATCTTCCATTGTACAAGTCCTGTTCCAATAATAAGATTAATATTTCAGTTAATAAGATTAGTGTAAAACAGCCAAAACATTTTAATGGGTAAGAGATCATATATATTTAGGGCGGAAACACAGAAATTCAGTTTAGCCAATATCTGTCTTGCTCATACTTTAATGAGTTTGTGAACTGCAATCCACAGTCGTTTACAAGGTAAGGCTCCCAACTGGACATGCAGCTCAGGGTGCTGGTGCTTTGTTTGTTATGTAACTTAAATGGGAGATTTGGGTAATGGTGCTTAGTAATTTAGCTACCTTTCAATCTATTTAAATACTAGGGTCTACTTGGGAACTCGTCTCCTAAGATGTGAAAAAGGATCCTAGTTCTTTATGATGTCCAGGCATTCCTGTTTCTGAATGATATTGGCTCAATACACACAAACTAGACAGAAATGTCTCCTGGGGCATTAGTGATCCATTGGATCCATTGGAGTGATCCATTGGAGTAATGCAGTCATGCTGCCTGCACCTAGTGAAGCTTACAAATGTATGTGCTTAAAATGTGTTGGTGCTAGACCAGATCTGAAATATATGTTTGAATGTTGGTGTAGCATTTAGAATTGAAGAGGAGAGGGTTAAATACAAGCTCATATCTACACAACTACAGAACAGAGCACTGGGCCAAGCACAACCATTAGACCATCTGGTGGGCATCCATATACTTTACCATGGTTATTATTTGGCTGGGTCCATGCTGTTTAGAATAATTGTCTAACAGTGCAATCCTATACATGCCTACTCAGAATTATGCCCCATTGAGTTCAGTGGGGCTTACCCCGAGGCATGTAGGTATAGGATTGCAGCCTAAGATGCTCACACTAGTTTTATGGGTTGAGCAGCAGAACATCACCAAGGTGGTAAGTAAATGAGGACAGGGCCATGAGCACGGAGTTCAGAGCTTAAAGCTGACCTAGGCAAGGAAAATGGGAGATGGGAAAATGGATATAACTACAGAAAGAAACAAGAGGCAGCTGTCTCAGTTTGAAGAACACATTCCTGTATTAAACAGGGCTACATTGCTGTTCAGGAGGAGTCTATCTAGCCTTAAAGAAACTGTAGCTCTTTAAGGCTAGGAGGCATAATGGAGACTTGCCTAGTATTTTTAAAAACGTTATTTGATATCACAAATCTCTGAGTTATCAGCCTGTGTATTATTTTTACTCATCACAGGTGATCAGACAAATGGCTGCTTGCAGTGAAGGTACTTGGATTGCACAAGTGTTGTCTTGTAATAGTACTTAAAATGCTGATTGTCCATCCCAGTTCCCTCCCCATCGTGTTGTCGGTGTTTGCTTAAGTTGCCCCAGAATATCAGATGAATTAATTTCAATTTTTAATATACTGTAACTTTAAGTTATAATTTCTCACTATGGGCGTGTTCACATGACATGGGAACCGCGGGGGAGCAGAAGTCCCCCGCGGTTCCCGTGTCGTGCGAACGCCGACCAGGGGTGCCCCCGCGGGACAGCCGCGTGCAGGACACACGCAAAGTGACCATGGTCGGTAGAGGGGTAAGCCCCTACCGTGTGTGGCCACCCTGCCATGCGAACAGCGGGTGGCTGTCCCGCGGGGGCCGCAAAGAGGCAGTGGCCAGAGCTGCAGCCGCTCCAGCCTGTAGGGACAAACGGCCCCTCTGGGCATCCCAAGCCCCTGCCCCCTAGCGCCGGGAGGCCTGCCGGCAGCCTGGGTTGTGCGAACCGGCCCTTAGTGTCTTTTGTTCACCTCTTTGGTCTAGATAGTAATAATTTGGAAAAGGTGCAATAAGGAGAAAATGAAAATGGCTCTATGGTAAAAGAGACAACTCTGGTAAATAATTAGTCATTTTGACAGTTCATAGTCTTTTATCCCAGCCATGTTACGCTACTTTGATAAAGAGTAGGTCCTTTTGTTCATCAGGTGGCTTCTAATATCCACCCATTTTCTGATAGTGTAGTTTCGATTGTGTAGCCATTCTTGAAGACATGGGGTGCTTCCAGATGACACTTTTATGGCACCATTGCCCTGTCCTATTCATGGTATTTTATGTGAGAGGTGTCCAGACATTGTGGTCTTCAACTCATAAACCTCCTGTGTTTTCCCACCACTTCTTCCATCTTTTCTCTTACCTAGATAATCCGTTAAGAAAGAAAAGGTGGAATAGCTGCAGAATGCCTTCTCATTGGTAGTGCTAGGAGTTCTCCATCTGGAAGCATACATGATCTTGCTTAAGAAGCTAATTCATGTTACTTTAGCTTCGTTTGTGAGTTCTTTTTTACTGCAAATAAATCCAAATCCAAACTGATAATCATAATAGTCCTTGAAGACCTCCATCTTGTGAAGTACATTTTCACCTACACACTTCAGGAGATATGTGGGTATCTTCAACCTTCACCTCCCTGGTAACATGTAGTTGAAAGATACATGATATGTCATTGTGTTAGTGTTTCCTGCCTCCCGCTTTACTTCATTGGCTGTAATTTGCAGGGGGTGGGGAAACATTAATATGATGGAGTCATGTCACATGTTTATTTCAAGTAATAAGATGTCAGGGATGCACATTGGCAGCACCCATGCATGTTCCTGTCATTGGAGTTAAGTCAAAAGCTTTATAGAGCTGGGTTTAATGGTGAGCACAGTAATGTTTTCTGGAGATGGAAAGAGTTTAAACTCACTGTTAACATGGTGAATAGAGAAAGTGTTTTAGGATGCTTGCATATTAACAAGTGTTTTGGTTATTCAAAGTGCTGAAAGCATTGCGTTTTACATAGATATGGCTGCAGCAGCCTTGGATTCTTATTTAAATAGCTTGTAGTTTCCAAAATTAATATCATGCTTTTAAAAATGCTTTAAAATCTTGTTTTATTCCCCAGAGATTTGTTTTCTGCTGTTGCGATTAGATGATGACAGCTAGCTGGCTTTTAAAATTGATCAGGAAGTATTCTGGCAGTCATTCAGTGTTGTAAAAGCACTTTAATGGATATGAGCTATTCACCCAAATCAGACTCAATGTCAAAACAGGCGAAAATACAGCTGTCATTCTGGACAACAAGTTACACATATGCAAGCAGCTGCTTAGAACACTATAGAAAGTCAAGCTTGAAATTAATTTTAAGGTGTTATCTGCGTATATGATGTTGATATATGTATATCTACATATATTCTTTTATATGTATATGCCCTGTTTCTCTTTTCTTTTTGCCTGCATATCTGTGAAAAAAAATCTTGGCATGAGAATTTTGTTCCTGATGTGCTCAGACCTCTGATCTTGAAAGTGAAAGATTTTCAGTTTGTTTATTGTGTGGTGAACATTAGCGAGGGGATATTTGTAATGGAATATATATCTTATTGTTGGCCCTTAACATGGATGGAGTAGAAATAGTGGAGTGTGGGAAAGTGAAGAAAGCCAACTCTCACTGGAGCATTGGACTTCGCTTTCCCTTCCTCCAATAATAGCATTTGACAACTTTACCCTTGGAAGCTTTGCCTGAAGTTGGTTAGTGCGGCAAAGTGCAACCAAGCCATGCAAGTAAAATATGTATGCATGGTCTTCACATATGATGTTTCCCCCTACATTCCGCAGCGAAAATATCATGTGTAAGGTGCACAGCAACTTCCAAGGATGTGTAATTATGCAAAAATCGATACTGTAACAATTTTTACCCGTGCCGTAGTATTTTCTTATCCCATGTAAGGAAAATGTCAATTGTAAAGCATTCTCTGTTGCCTTTTAAAAGTTATTTAATTTAGATCACCTTCTATGACAAGCCACCTCTTTCAAGTTTGTTACCGAAATCTTTAGGCAAACTTGGCCAGTCAAGGCCAGTTGGAGGGATATTTATTTATTTATTTATTTATTACATTTATACCCCACCTTTTTTCCTGCAAGGAACTCAAGGCGACTTACATAATCATCATCATCCTCTCCATTTTATCCTCACAACAACCCTGTGAGGTAGGTTAGGCAGAGAGTCAGCGACTGGCCCAAAGTCACCCAGTGAGTTTCATGGCCGAGTGGGGACTAGAACCCGGATCTCCCGAGTCCCAGTCCAACACTCTCACCACTATGCCACACTGGCTCTCATCATGATAATAACTTAGTTACGTAATAGTGATTAAATAGCAACTTAATAGTAACTTAAAAGGAACTAAATGCTGGGAACTAAAAGTAACTAAATAACTTTACAATAACAGCTTGATGATAAAAACTTGATACTACTAGTAATCTGTGAGGATCCTGGTTTGGAAGACTTTGATCAGTTCTAGAGCCGAAATGGTCTGTTCTAAGGTCAGATTACATGTCAGAAATATATAAATGGAGCAATGTTTAGAGCAGGAAGGTTCAGAACAGGAATTGGCTAGACCTTGGAACTAGCTAGAGACTTAGAATCTTGACATAGGACCCCAGAGTGGCAAGTTAAAGGCAATAATTTTAAATCACTTTTGTAGGAAACAGCCTGCTCATACAAAGAAACTTTGCTAAAGACTAATGGGAGGATCTGTTCTGCTGGTCATCCTGCAGTTCCTTGAGCTAGAAAGGGTCAAGAAACTGAAAGAGCCTTAAACAGTCAAGGCCAATGCACCTGATAGGGAGGGGGCTCCTCAGGTACTGAGCTGATGGTACCAGGCCCAGATATTAGAGACATTTGATCTGTGCAAAATTTATAACCCAGTTTATTCCAATGGTTCAGGTAAGGTTAAAATACATTTTAAACTTCATAAAAAAAAAATAACAATCATAACAATTTACCCACTTTCTCGAATGCTAAAGCCTGGTTATCCCTAGTCCGTAGTTGATCTTATTGGGAATTTTTAAGACTGACAATCACTTCTTCTATTCATAAAGTGAAGTGTCTGCATGCAGGATTCTAAATGGGGAGAAGACAGAATAGAAGACAGTCTCTACCAATGATAGACACCCTTTCGCCTTATGGAAAAAAAAATTGGAGGGACAGAAGAACTTCCTGCCTCCTCGTTGAACATCCACAACTGGCAGCAGGTGCACATGTGCTCTGTCTTAATGTTGCCAGGGAATACTGGCTTGAGAGAATAGTGTACCAGCATGAGCCCTCTTCTGGCTGGCACTGGAGGTTTGACGGGCTGAAGGGAAGCAAGGAACCTTCCACTTCCTTTTAGCCTGGGATCTAAAAGTGGATGCAGGGGAGGGAATTATACTTAGACGATGTGCAACAAAGAATGCTGATGAAAGTGTCTGCAAGGGAATTGAGAAGAACGTGGAAAGAGTGAATCGGCCTCTTCCAAGTCCAGTGTCCCAGAATCTGTTCTTTTTGGTGGTGAAAGAGTGCCCTCCTCTGAGAGTGAGTCACGTCATTGCTAATTTCTCATCAAAGACTGTTGTAGGCTGAAAGGCAGTCAGCAGATCATAATTAAGCAAGCAGTCCATTGGGCAAAGCAAGTACTGGTTGGTGGGTGGGGAGATTGAGAGTAATTGGGTAAGTAAGCCAGGCCATTCCATCTTTATTCTTGCTGCTGTCATCATATATTGTAATAATGTTCCATAGTCTTTCTCAAGTTGTAAATCCATTATTTTCAAATCTGATTCTTTAAGAAGAGTACTACCCTATCTGTTGTCATAGGCGATCACTCGTGACCGAGTAAGATTGTCTTCCAGGATAAAAATTTACAAAAAGGAAATTTTAAAAGGAAGAAATTCTAAAGAAAAATTGTGTAGACTCTAGCGATGGGTCCGTAAGTGACTGTGGAGGCCAATTCTAGATCCACACAGCTTCCCACAGTGAGGGCACAGGTTACCAGATGGAAGATGGTCCTGTAAAGGATTCGTTTGACGTGCTTTTCGCTGAGCACGTTTCTATGAATGTTAAAGCTGGAGAACTTGTTGAACTGGTCTAGCCATCACAAAGAAGCATAGGTGAAGAGGTGATCCAGGAGGTTCTATAATGTTGCAGCTTATACGGAATAGCAGCTAAGGAATGTTGTGACACAAGCATTCATATCAGATACTTGTGCTGTCCCAGAGCTTTATATTTATGATACATCTTGAATTCTGAATGTTATGCTGGGTCCTAGCGTTGTAGCATTGTATGGATTTCTATGTGAGGTAAGTGTGCCCAGGCAGGTGCAGGTAAAAATTGTACCAAGATTCTGGATTTTCTCTTAATTTGTGCTGATTAAAATATGTCTTAGAACATTTTTAGGAAAACCAAGCTAAACCTAAAACTGAGATTGATCCAGCAAAAGATTATATTTCTCATACACTAGTTGCTCGATAGGTTAGGTGAGTGGCAGCCCTCATTGTGTAGGAGAGCAGGGGATCTGCTCAATAAGCCAAAGTTTGGTTATTAGTTCCTCAATCCATTGTGTTATAGGAGGTGAGCGTTTATCTTTCCAGTGTTGTAAAATCAGTCTTTTGGCTGTCAAGAGGGCACAGAAAATCCACATGCATTGTCTTTGTGATAAATTCCATACAGCAGGTATATAATTTAAAAGAACTTAATACTAGATTTATCTGTGCTATGACCTCTACTCAAAAAAAAGCAACCACTGGGCATTGCCAAAGCATATGGGTAAATGAAGCATTCACAGTATTACAGTTAGCTAACTTAGACAAACCCTTATTAAAAAGACGTTGTGGTGTCCAATAAACACGAAACAAAAGTTTATGTTGAATAAGATGTAACCTAAGATCCATAGACCCTTCTGACACAGACACAAAAACAATGTTCCTTGATTAGGCAACATAAGACCATCTAATTCTCTATTCCATTCATCTTTAAGACTCTGTGTATCATACTTATTCACCGATAATAAGTATTTATAAACATGAATTGTAGGTCGATATAACTGCTCTGCCTCAATGAGTGCATCCAATAGGAAAGGAGACTCTGAAGCTGTAAAAGCAGCCGGACCAAACCTAGATTCTAACAAATGTTGCAGTTGCAAGTATTGCCATTCAGCTGAGGCAGGCAAGTTATATTTAGTACGCAAAGCCGAAAATGACAAAAACTCATCATCAACACTCACTAATTCATCCAAAGTAAAAATCATCCTGTCTGCCCAAGTCTGCCACAGGAACATTTTCTTACCAATTTTTAAATCTGGATTACCCCATAAAGTCAGTTTAGCATGAGAAAATGGGTCAAACTGTAATTGATGAGATATAATATGCCACACCTCTCCAACTGCCGTGATTGTAGGAGGTACCCTATCTGTTTTAGTGTAGCGAGACCCTAATGCCATCCATTTGGAGAGAGGATCCAGACATAAGGTTTGAAAAACTGATGAAGGCGGATAAGACCAGAATTTAAAACTAGTCAACAAATAAGCCCCATGATATAAGGCAAGATCTGGCAAACCAAACCCACCTTTTTCAGTTGTAAGTTGCATTCCTTTCAAAGAGATTTGTGGAGGTGAAGAACCCCAGAAAAATTTGCGAAACAAAGCATTAAGTATTTGAAAATAATTGCCAGGTATAAATAGAGGAATCCCATGTAAAACATAAGTACAATCCTAGGTGTAATATTCATCTTAAGTGTATTAACCCTACCCCACAAACTCAACTCAAGAGATGCCCATCTGTCTACATATATCCTGTGAGATCTCATTAATCAACTTATTCAAATTAAGTTTAATCATTTGGGATATGTCTCTAAGGATAAGTATTCCCAAGTAAGTAATAAAATCTGGGCACCATCGAAATTGCCACTGAGTTAATACACTCTGAGATATATTATCTCCAATCAGCATCAATTCCGATCTTGACCAATTAATTAAATAGCCAGACAGATCACCAAAGTTCTTAATCACCTTCATCAAAGCAGGAACCAATGACTGGAGTTTTGAAATAAATAACAGATCATCAGAATAGAGAATAATTTTAAATTCTAAACAGTCATGTAAAAATCCATGAATACTACTATTCTGTCTAATAGCGCATGCCAGGGGTTCCATACATAAGTCAAATATCAATGGAGAAAGTGGACATCCCTGTCTAGTACCTCACCCAAGTATAAAATAGTCTGAGAAAAGCCCATTGGTCTTGACTCTCGCTCTTGGGGTTGAATATAAAAATTTGATCCAATTTAAAAGTTCCACAGGAAAGCCAAAGTTTCTCAATGTAGCAAAAATAAATTTCCAATGAATTTTGTCAAAGGCCTTTTCAGCATCCAAAGAAATTATAGCAGCCTAGTCTATTCTATTTGTATTTAAAGCAATCAGATCAACTACTAATCTAAGATTATTGACTTCCTGTTGATTTCTAATGGATCCCATCTGATCATATCAAACAAGTATTGTGATAACTTGTTGCAATCTATCAGCCAAAATTGATGTTAATATTTTAATGTCAACATTAATTAACGAAATAGGTCAATAGTTAGTGCAATATGTCTTTTCTAGGCTTAGGAATTACAGTGATATAAGCATAATTTAAAGATGCCGAAAGAGAACCAGATTCAAAAATATAATTATAAAGACGATGAAGCTTTGGGACCAAAAAGCTAGAAAATGTTTTGTACCACTAATTGGAAACGCATCTGGACCAGGTGCTTTCCCAACATTCATATTAGAAATTATTTTCATTATTTCCTCAATACGCAGGGGAGCCATAAGGAACTGTTGTGAAGAATCTAACCTTGGAAGTTTAAGCTGAGAAAAGAAAACGTCCATATCTTGCTCTGATATTTCTTTACCCATGCTATACAAATCAGAATAAAATTTTAAAAATTGTGAATTTATATCTTTAGGGGAAGTGTATATCATATCGCTCTCATCTTTAATAGGAGAAATAACACCTTGATGCTTTTTCTGTTTAAGATGATTTGCCAAAAGCTTACTAGGACATTCACCATTTTCCCAGTATGCCTGTCATAAACAGGTTAAAGCAAATTCCACCTGCTGTGAAAGGATATTATTCAATTCATATTTAATGCTCTCCAGCTCCTGATAAAGTTGTGCAGTTGGAGAAGTAGCAAACTGAGTTATAAGGAATTTCAACTTCTCACTCAAAACTACTCGCTGCATTTTTAAAATTTTGTTTTTATAGGAAGCATAAGCAATAATTTGGCCTCGTATAAAAGCTTTACTGGCCTCCCACTCAATAGCACAAGAATCAACTGTACCCTCATTAATTTCAAAGTATTCAGTTAATTCTGAAAAAATCTGTTTTTTAAAATCTGATCATTAAGAAGGGAAACATTTAAACTCCAAAGAGCAGGGGGCCTAAGTGAATCTGAAAATTGCAACTCCAGGCAAACTGGGGCGTGATTGGAAACTACTAGCATTTCAGTCTTACAGATGTTCATATAACGTAACAGCAATGTAGAAACCAAAAAAAAAATCTAATCGAAAACAATTATGATGAACAGATGAAATAAACATGTAGTCTCTTTCAAGAGGATGCAAAGCTCTCCATACATCAATCAAACCAAATTTGGCATTATATGCTTGAAGTGTAAGTCTCACCATCATTTGCTTCTTAGGGGCAGGTGTATTTCTATCCAACAGCAGGTTTAAAACTTTTATTAAAATCCCACCCACAATCAAATAATCATATGCAACATCAACCAATTTACTGAAACACTCATGAAACATAACCAGAGAATCATCATTAGGCCCATATATATTAATCATAGCAATTACTTGTCATTATATTTTCCCACCAAAACCTTCAGGATCACTAATAACCTGTTGGACCGAAAAACAAAATCGCTTATGAATTAAGATTGCTACCCCTTTAAACCTAGTAGAAGTATCAGTTACATATACCTCTCCAACCCAATTTTTCCTCAATAAATGGGCACCTGCAGCCATCAAATGAGTTTCTTGTAGAAAAGCCACATCAGCATTATGCTCTTTTAACCTAGAAAGCACTGTGTTCTGCTTTTTTGGATTCCACAGCCCCTTGACATTCCATGAAGTCACGTTAAACATAAAACAGTGAAAAATAGATTAGCTGCCCCTCCTAAAATACAAATCTTACTAATTTTACCAATATTAACTACTTCTGTATAATATATTCCATAGATCATTAGTATAATATATTTCAATACAAAAAAATCCAAGTGGTCCAGGGAAACATCTATTTTCCTGTACCTCGCATAACCTTTCATATATTTCAGTTATCTGCCATTTAGCCCTAAATGCTAGTCTGTCTTCTGTCTGATTGGCCTTCTCCACAGGTTTTCCAGTAATACTTTTAATCAGTTCTTTCTTTAAATAATACGTTCAGGACCAAACTAGACATTATATTAATTAACACGCATAACAGGTTATTAGTGATCCTGAAGGTTTTGGTGGGAAAATATAATGACAAGTAATTGCTATGATTAATATATATGGGCCTAATGATGATTCTCTGGTTATGTTTCATGAGTGTTTCAGTAAATTGGTTGATGTTGCATATGATTATTTGATTGTGGGTGGGATTTTAATAAAAGTTTAAAAATGTCAGTTGCAATTGCAGGGGAGTCTGAGTGCCATTGATACCATAGGGACATTTAACCCTTTCTCCCTCTGTCATAGTCCTAATGGAAATTGCCATTCTGAAGCTTATATGAAGTCGTAGGAACATAGGAAGCAGCCTTCTCCAGGGCTGTAGGCAAAGGTTTTTCCTGCCCTACCTGGAGATACCAGGGATTGAACCTGGGACCTTCTGCATGCAATACATGTGCTCTGCCAGTGGGCTGTGGCCCCTCCCAGCTCAAGTCTACATTGGCACCGGAAGAGAAAGCATTAAACTCTCCCTTCCCAATGCCTTGTGATCCAGTGTTCCTCTGTGGCAGTTATTTACATTTTAAAAATAGAGCACGTTAATTGCATTCACACATTTCACACAGTTAAATTATGTTCTTTAATGATTCACCTGATGATCAGACTTGACATAATTGCCAAGGAATTATATAAGTCAGAGCAAGTTGTTGTTTTATAAGGAAGGGATCTGGAATGTCCTCTCTCAGTTCTCAGTGAGTTCTCATGGTTCCAGAATGGAGCAAGGACTCAATCACACAGGAGGGTGATTGTGATCTCTCCTGGCTCATCCAGTATCTTGGCCACAGCAACAGTCTGTGTAGGAGGGAGACAGAATGTCCCTTCTTCCTCAGTGCTTTGTTCTTAGCCTCAGGTCTGGAGCAGAAGGAAGACTCTCCATTCTTGGAGTGGAAAGCAATTCTGGCTGATGGAGTGACTGCTGCTTCCCTGATCTGTTCTACCCAACAGGACGATGCCCCCCTTAATGTATAGTTACCTGCATTAAGAGCTGGCATAATATATTGACCATGAGTGTGAACTATGAGCGAGGAAGCCCCTGTTTAAAATTTCACCTCACTCTTATCTCACCCATGGGTTACCAAGTAGCCTTAGACAAGCAGTCATCACTTACTCTTTGCTAACTTCTGTAGCTTCTGCATTGATTTTGAGTGGATGTTACACAGCAGGCATAGCTGTGTTGCCTTCTCTGTTGAAGAAAGTCCACTTGTGCAGGAAAGCACCCATGGGGTTCTGAATCATGGTGTGTATGTATGGCACAATCTAGCAAAATTAACCATTTGAAGGCCCATTGATTTTTATGGCAGAGTATTAAATATGTGTTGAACTGTGCTAGAACTGAGCTGAATTTTTGTAACTTTTGATTTATGAGTCAAATTTTGCATAATTGGAGAAGATGTTCAAAAATTGAGTTTCAGCTCAGTGCTTCTTCACCTCCTTGTTATGTTTCTGGGGGCAGGCAAAAAATTTTTGTTCCAGCAGGCCTTTGGAAATAGTCTGGACCTGTGAGAATGTGATGGATTAGCACTGTTATTTATACTGTTATCATTGTTTTAATTTTCATATTTTATATAATTTTCATATTATAGATGATTTAATTATATTTTTAACTTTTGTATATTTCTATCTATATGTTTTAATTGTACAAGTTTTAATGTTGTAAAGCCACCTTGAGTCCCAGTAATGGGAAAATGGTGGGGGGATGATGATGATGATGATAATAATAATAATAATAATAATAATAATAATAATAATAATAATTATTATTATTATTATTATTATTATTATTATTATTAATATGTTGTCCATATTTAGTGGAGTGAAACTGTCTAATATAAATTTTAGTTTATTAGTTTAGTGGATTATTTAGTTGAGAGCAAGCAACTTAATTTACTTGACTTTTAACAGATCGATGGCACTACCTTGAAGGTTTTTGGCTATGAACAAGGGCCGTGTTAACTTCTTTTTGTCACATCCGTGCAATCCTTTACATATTTACTCAGAAGTAAGCCTAGTTGAGCATTTGGGACATACTCCCAGGTAAGTGTGTATAGGATTGCAGCCTTAGACTTTTAGCTCCAAATGTCATATAGTAATCTCTTCCTACTTTAGTGTCTCGTGGTATTTGTGTCCCCAAAAACCACACTACTTTGTAACTCTTACCTTTAAAAAAAACAAATTGTTGAGTTATAGTTTGCTTTTTAACGTTCAGGGAAATAGTCTTTTCTGAGCTTTTCCATTTGACCTGTTAGGTTTTCAGTACTATTTTCCTCCATGATAACTACTCACAGCTGCAGAAACAGGATCATGGCAGACTTGTGGCAAAGACCTGCAATGTTGACTGTCATCTAATGACTTACTGTGCCGAGTATAAATTGCTGCTCAAACAGCATCCTTCCAGGTTTTCCTCCCAAGAGAGCATGTGCTTTAAAGAGTGACCTTCTTCTGCCCCAGCACGTCAACCTGGAAAGTTTCTACTTGCAGCTGAATGAATTCATGTCAAGCAATAGGCTGTACTTAATACTTACTTAAGATATAAATAGAGAAAAAATATTTTGTGTGTATGTTAGAATATATGTATAGCTTTAAAAAACGTACTGCTTCTGTCTTTTTTGTTGTATTGCCTTTGCAGCCAAACTGATATTTCTTTGAAATACATAATCATTTCTTGGAATATGCAAAATATCTATCCAATATTGTCAGTCATAGAGATTTTAAAAATTGGATAACACAAGGTATAGTCACCATTTATATCTGTGTTGCGGTCTCAGTAACTGAGATAAAATTACTAATATTTGTGAAAAATCTGTGTTCCATCCTCATTGTTAAACAGGTTCCCTGCAAGTGTTGGCTATAATTAAGTAAGGGGGAGATACCAGGATCTTACAATGTGAAGCTCATAGAATTATTTAGTCAGTCAGTTAGGATTTCAAGATGGGTAACAGTAGCATTAAATATTATATATAGAAATTACAGATGCCTCATACCTGCTTAATAACAGTAAGAGAAGATGACGCTGCTGCTGCTGCTGCTTAGCATTTATATAATGCAATTTAAGTGTTCAAAACATTTTACACAGATACATTAACTCATTGTCTTTTACAACAGCACTGTAAGGAGGCCAGTATTATTATCCTCCTCTTGTAGATGATGAGGCGGGTTGAAGTTAAGAAAAAGTGGCTTGACGTCCAGCTAGGATAGGGTAGACAACATGTGGATAGGGTAGACAACACAAATTGCCTTCCCCTGACCTAGGGCATCATAGCTGTTCCCATTGTTAATCATTGCAGAACCCCAGCTTAACTCTTACTGTTGAACTCTAGCCCAAACTGAACTTCTACCCTTCATCTCAGCCTTCTTGGGCAGACTTACAAAAGTTTTGGACTGCAACTCCCATCAGAACCAAACAGCTTAGCCAGTGGCAGGAGATGGTGGGAGTTGTAGGCCAAAACACCTGGAGGGCACCAGGTTGGGGAAAGCTGTTCTGGGAGAAGAGAATTCCATGGTAGTTGGACAGCAACCTAGAACAGTTACGTATCTATTTGGGGCTTGTAGAAGGAGCTCTTTGACCAGAATTGCATCTTACACACATCAGCTCTTCTTTTTAAACCCTGATTCTTGTGAAGAATTGTGCTGGCAGAGAAGTGGCAGGTGGTAAGAGGGTTGTCTAGCTCTTCTGCTGCCTCCATTTTGCTCCTTCTCCCCTCTCCACTCAGTCTCCCCCCAGTTATTGTTCCATACTACGGATGTATGAGAATTCTGTTTGCAGGGTGAAAACTCAATGGATTTTACCAGTTTGGCCCTGCGGATTTTGTTCCATCCACCTCCCACTGACATCGACACAATGTGTAGGGAGTCAAGCCAATATGCAGATTCTATTTTTAAAAAAACTGTGGCAATTTGCACAATTTGGGAGGGGGGGATCTTGAAATTTGTGCAAATGGTGTCATTTTTTAAAAAATTTTTTATTGGCGATCTTGCACAAGTGTGCATGATTGCAAGTCCACCTGTCTGCTATGTAAGCTTGCAGAGACATATTCCCCCACTTGTACACATCCTTGTCAGTTTCATCCTCTTCACACACTACTTCCAGCAGTGCCTAGCAGAGCCATATTCCGTAGTTGTCAAAGAATTTATCAATTTCATCCTCTACTTTGGCACTTCCAGAGCGAAGTGGGTGGGTGCAGGAACTGACAAGTTCTTTGACAGAATCGGGGGGGGGGGATTTGCTACAGTCCGCCGCCGCTTACTGGAATGGAAATGCTGTCAAATCCCATTGGGCAAAATTGGGTCTAGAACATCAGTAAGGGAAATGAACCCATAAGGAGGAGCCGGAGGTGGAAAACAGTAGGCAGGGGAAGAGTTAAGCAGTTCCTGCCTGCAGCTTTGATGGTTTGGCTGTGTAACATGTACCCATTGTTCTTAAATGTCATTATATGGAACAAAGGAGAGAATGCGGTCTCTGAGGAATGTGAGGCAAAGGTGTTACAGGTTTGGTAAGTCAAAACTAGCATTTTGATAAGGGCCTAGTGCAAACTCTAGAACTGTTATTATTATCTGCTTTCAGAATACTGCCCCTGTGAAGAGCCAGTCTGCTCTGCTGTGTCCTGCATCAATTAAAGATTCTAGACAGTGAGATATAAAGGGCAGCCCTACAGTGGAGCTAGTGGAAGACTCATCTGATCACGCTTGCTGTGACCTTCTTGGCACAATTACAGATCCAGAAAAATCTCAGGTCTGCAAGCCTTAGAAAGGATGAGAAAAGCAATGCAGCTTCAGATAGTTCTCCTTATCTCTCTAAGGTTCTTTTGCTGACCTCAGTCTTAACTAGGTTACCTGGAATTAACTCTCCAATTGAAAATGAGACCCACACCGCAGTCCTATGCATCTTTATTTGGAATACTCAGATTTCACTGGGAAGGAATACTTTGATTGCACTGGGTATTACCCCTTAAAAGTGCTTGATGTTGGATGAATCATGACAAGTATCTATTACTGACAGAGTGCTATGAGTTTTGCTAATTTTAATGTATGAAAGAATAAAAACTGTTGAGGCAGAATGAGAAGACAAAATTAATTATAAGATAATGGTTAACTAAAAAAGTTGGGGTTAACAAAGTTCATGTTAAAATTAAATTTTACAAATCTGACAACTGTCTGAGTGTGGAAAGCTAAGCAGGGTCAGGCCTGGTTATTACTTGGATGGGAGACCCCTCCTCTAGTTTCCTGCATTGAACAGGGGGTTGGACTCAATGGCCTTGTAGGCCCCTTCCAACTCTATGATCCTAACTAAGGCCATTCAAGGATTATTTTGAATATCATGGGCAGTCTCTCATGATGGGCAGTATTTGAGGATCATGGGCCGCTGCTCCAGAATCTGGAGCTAGTGCAGAATGCCGCAGCTTGACTGTTGCTGGAAGCTGCCCCTTTTCAGCATGCAACTCCTTTGCTGAAGTAACTGCACTAGCTGCCTATTCACTACTGGGCCAGGTTTAAGTACTGGCCTGGTACTATTACTTAGTACTAGTACTAGTACTTCTGGTACTAGTGTACAAAGCCCTGAACAACTTGGGACCAGGATACCTGAGAGAGTGCCTTCTCCCTTACCAACCTGTCCGGTCACTGAGGTCATCAGAGGACATTCTTCTGGTGGTTCCGCATGGATCTATGGCCCGACTGAAGTCCATCAGGAGAAGAGCCTTCAGTGTGGCAGCTCCACTTCTATGGAACTCCCTGCCTCTGAAGCCCAGGCAGACTTCGACACTGTGTTGTTTTTGGCTCCCACTGAAGACATCTTTGTTCCGGGAAGTCTTCCTTACTGACCAGCCATGGTTTTAATGTTATTATGTTTTTAATGTATTGTTTTTATCATTTTATCTGTTTTATCCTTTTTATTGTTCACCGCTCTGGAATCTGTCTAGATATGGAGTGGTATACAATGCTGTAAATAAATAAATATCCAACAGGGCCAGTGTGTTCCCATTCATTTTGCTGAGCCAGCAGGACCCACTGCTAGCATAGCGGGGAGATAGTGTTTCATAAAGGAACCCTGGAAATGAGCAGAAATGCTCATTTCCAGATTGGAACAGTTGAGCAGACCTCCCTTCTGCAACAGGCTGACCTGTCCCATTTCGGAAACTAGTGTTTCTGTTCATTTCAGGTTCCGCTGGCTCCCTGTTGTGACAGTGGCGGATCCTTCTATGGCAGCAGCCTAGTAGAGTGGCTGTCTTTGGTGCAGCAAGCTCAGCTATTGGAAAGTTTGTCTTAGTTGTTAATGACATTAAGACAACATGATGAAGCTGAAAATGTCCAGAATAAAGCTGTAATTTTAATAGAGGGAGACCAACTTTTAAAATGGCCATTTCCATATGAAAGTGGGAAAGTTTTGAGGTCAGTTTTAACATGTTTCCAAAACAAAGTGACCATCTTTGTATCTTTTGAAAACGAGATAGCCTCAAGAGATAGCCTAACCTCAGCCTCAACCAGTTTATGCCTTATACAACATGCACAGCTTCATTTTACTCTACTGTCCAGCTGCTCGCCACAGCCAGGCCTAAATCCCAAGCCTGTGTGACTAAAAGAAAAGAAGGAATATGTATGTTCACAGTTGTATGTGAATATATATGTTCAGCCTCTTCAAGGTTGCTTGTTGTATGATCCTTTGGCTTGCATAATTTTAGAAGATAAAAATATGGAGGACAACAGCCAGTCAGACAACAGAAATATCAATTTATTAGTTTTAGTTGAGGAAGGTGATGTTGTCCATTCTAGTTCTACAAAGAAAATATAAATTGACAGGCTGCAGTTTTTCAGAACCAAGTTCTTACATGTGAGTTACATTTGGAAAGGTGTAAAGAAAGCTTTTCCACATTTTCAAAGTGTCTTATTTGTAAATCATGTTGAAAGTTGATGAAGGAATTTTTTTAAAAAATGTGAATCAATACAGCAGAAAAAGGCAATTAAAAGAATTTTTGATGCATACAGATTCCCTTAATTTTAAATTATTTGCTAATTTATGCTTCACAGAGCATTTATAGTTGTAGATATTCTGAATAATTTGCACTATATTTTTGGGCACCTCAGAAATGCTTATATACCTGTGTTTGATATTTCTCAAAGAATGAGGCAGGTGTCATTATGGAGGTGTGGACAATTGCCATATGAGGACAGAAACTTTCCTCCAGTCCCTCTTTGTCTTGCTTCTACTAGAAGGCAGAGTGCCAAACCCTGAGTGAAAGAAACCAGACTTTCAAGTGAGTCCTCAAATTACTAGCCTGTCCTGTCTATCCCAGCATTACTAGTTTAGTCACTTGTGGCATATTGACTTTCTGAAAGAAAGGAAGAGCTCTCTGTCAGTTTACTAAAGGTTTCCACCATGGTCACCTGAAGCAAATGCTTACTCGCCACTGCCGACCAGGCAAGTTGCTGTTTACAAGTCTGGAATAAACAGGATGATGTACTACCGTCTGTTCTTTATTGTCATGCTGGAAGATAGTGGCATATCTTGGGGTTTTGTGTGGGTTTTTTTTGTTTGTTTTTGTTTTTTACTTGTCGGGTTGCAGTTGGGAAAGTTCAAATATTTTCTTGATTTCAGAAAGCTCAGTTTGGTGACTTCTAGTCATACTTAACTGCACTTAAAACATTTTAATATATAAAAATTGAAAGTTCACATTATTGTTATCTCCATTTCAGAGAATATTGTTAGCGCTGGCAAAATCTTATCTGCTAGCTACAACCAAAAGAATGAATGTCCATGTGCTTGCTTATTCCTGTAGAGACAGAACTATACAACTGGCTTCCACAGAACAAATCTCAGCAGCTGCCACTAGAGGGATGGACTTTTCACCTTAATAATTAAAAAGGGCTAAATATGAATAAAAAATAGTATTTTTGGAAACTTCCCAGTCACAGTTAAAGGGAAGTACTGGTTATTCATGATGAGATGAGACACTAGCTTAGACAATGGTGGATGGTACTGCTACCTAGAATTGTAAGGCAGGGTTCCATGATCATGGGAGCTCTATACACTACAATCAACATCTGAGGCCCTCTTCTGAGGGCCTCCTCAGAGGGAGGTTCAGAGGATGGCAACAAGGGAGAGGGCCTTCTTGAAAGTCCCCCCCCCACTCAAATTGTGGAATGCTCTCCCCAGTAAGGTCTATCTGGAGCCAACATTTTTTCAGCAGCAGGTTAAAACTTCCCTTTACTCTCAGACATTTGACAGCATATGATGGGGCTTTTTCATTTTTTATCGGGTCCTGGTAGTTTATTGTTAATTGTTTTTAACTTTTCTTAAACTGTTTTACATTTTTGAATGTTAAAGGTTTTATTTTATTTTTTTTATCATTTTGAGGGCTTTGGCTATTGGGCGGTTATAGAAATGGAATGAATGAATGAATATAAGCACTCACAGAGCCCTTTTCGAATCTTTAAGCTCAACACACGAAGGTCTAACTGGCAGCCAGGTGTGCAGGAGCATTGTGGGTAGGGCTTATGTGTGCACCAACATCCCGCTCCCCACTTGCTCACTACACGCGAGCAGGCAAACGCCTGCATCGGGATCTCGTTTCTTTGCTTGAAGGAAAGATCAGATGTGCCAGTGGTACTTGTGATCAATATGCCACGAGTTTGAGTCTTCTTTTCTCTCTGTAGCACACCCAGAAGCAGAAAAGAGTTTCTGCCCTGTTCTGGTTGAAGGAGTATTTGTCTCCCAAGTTCCTCAAGGAAATGCCATTAATTGCCTGGACTAAATTGCCTGTCAACCTTACACACGCACGAAAGTGGGGATCACTTACTTATGGCAGTTATGCCTGTAGCAGATATTCATTAAGTACAGGCTAAACTGACTCTAAAGCAGTTACCGATAACTGTATTTTTTAAACCAATGTGAAAATGTCTTGTGTAGATCTAAGAGTTTCTGTTCACACCATTTACTTCCAGATATTGTCGCTCAAATGAAATTGTTGCTGAAGGTGCTGTATATTTTGGTGAAAGAATCTTACAAGCTGAAGTTGCAATTTAATGCTGTGCACTTGATTGAACTTCATTTTTCCAGGCATAAAGGAAACTGCATTGCATTTCCTGTGAACACGCCCACTTACCATCCTGCTTTCACTAAAAGCATGTTGGTATAGAGTTTAATGTTTCAGATAAGGGCTTGTGTAAATTAGTACAAGTGCAGTATGATCACTTCCCATTTCCGTTGTGATGTTTTGAGAATTACTCCTGTCATAAATTTAAAGGAATTCTGAGAAAGAGGATGACAGGAATCATGGATTCAGTGGCTTTATTTTAAAAACATGACTCATAAATATGTATTTCATCTTTTAATCCCATTCTTACAGAAACGTACATAAGTTCCGTTTGTATGTAATGCTAAGCCATGGTTTTCGTTATATGAAAAAGCCTTGTGTTCCCTCATCCTTTCACACATTCCACTTTAATGAGTTACTTCTGCTTTCACAGAAACCATAGTTTCACATTATATTTGAACCTATAAACTATGGTTTTTTGTAAGCCCTCCAAACCAGGATTACAAACCATAGTTTAACTCTGGTTTGAAAAAGTAGATGTAACCTTTTAAAATGGAGTACATGAAGGGAGAAAGGAGGATGGAGTGTGTGAGTATAGGGCTCATAGTAGGGCAAGGCATGTGAACCAAACCACAGTGTAGCAAACCAGAAAGGTTTATACTCATTTTTCCACATACAGATTTCCAATATAACATATCAGTTGGGGTTAAAGTGCACATTCATTATTTAAAGCTTTAAAAAAATATATATATTAGGACAGCTTTTGTTGGTATATGGGTATGCAAACATTTGAATTACATTTAACTGTGTATGATTGGGGGGGGGAGAGAAGGGATGGAGTCATGGGCAATGTTGTTTACTGAAATCCACATTAGAGACTTATTTATTATCTTCCATTCACTTTCTAGAAGTGCTTCTTGAACCACATTTGAAATCCTTGTAATTCAGATTTGGCCAATTCCTTGCTATGCTAGGGTAACATGTATTAAAATGTGCATTTTTGCAGTGCATTCATATTTGTGGAAACTATAGGCTCTTGTTTGACATATACCATTAAGCAAAGGTGGCATCCCAAATGAGCACATTTAATAATCAGAGAGAACAAAAAGACCAGTATAGATATATATACCACTGAGACCTGCTCCTAACCATTGCAAGTGCTGCTCAACTCTCTTCTGGTTACTGAGAAGTTACTGAGAATTGCCCACGTTGCTTTAGGATCATCACCTAAATGGTCAGA
This sequence comes from Shinisaurus crocodilurus, assembly GCA_021292165.1. Classification (NCBI taxonomy): domain Eukaryota; kingdom Metazoa; phylum Chordata; class Lepidosauria; order Squamata; family Shinisauridae; genus Shinisaurus; species Shinisaurus crocodilurus. Next base: position 266,065,251 of record CM037876.1, read on the forward strand.
AATGCCATTTTTCTTTGAAAAAATGATTTGAGATTTTCAGTAGGCCAGATTCTGCATTAGCTACTGAATTCTATGTTTATACCATGTAAATATAGATGCATCAAATGTATACAGCTTTCATTGCTCAGAAAATGGGCAGAACTGTTGTTCCTGTAGAGCTGATGAATTGGATGGATCTGGCAGGTTTTGGAGAAAAATTCCAATGGTTGATGATTTCCACCGCATTTGCTAGCCTCAGGGGCTGGGGAGGCTTAGTAGAATTTTAGGTACCTGTAGAGATAATGTTACAATTCATGATGGCCTGTAGTGTTTCTTTCCAGGCATCTATCTGTGTAACATTACCATCTTCCTTTTACAATCAGACAGTTTGTTGTTCTCCGGGACCTGAACAAATTTGGCTGAGGGTAAGGCAGGAGATGACTTGCCCTAACAAGGAAGGAACTTTCAAAACCAAAGCTATCACGTATCATTGTGTATCAGGGAACAAGACAATTCTGAGGTAGACTGCATCAACAAACACAAATCTCTACAAGTTTCCTGACAGTAAGGATGTTGGTATGTCTGGGCTGGATCAGGTTGCATCTGAGAAAATTGTTCTTTGCCAGGCTTAGGGAAGCCTGTTTTTAGCAGGCATGGGAGCATTCAAACATCCCCACCTGTAGCCTGAAGTGGTACAGTCCAGGAGAAGGCTCATCACTTGATTCTGCTGATTGTGTAACCTGTACTTTCTCAAATAGAACTTTAGAGAAGTTGGTGTTACTGCCTTATTGCATCTTAAAAGAAATAATGATGTGACTGCAAAATGATATATTTTTTCATATTAAATCTGCCCTCAAGAGCACAGATTTTTGTTCTAAAATATTTCAGGCTCTGATTATCCAGCCAATATTTGCCACTTAACAGTGCAATGCTATACTTGTGTACTCTGAAGAAAGTTCCATTGAGTTCAATGGGGGTTTCTCCCAGGTAAGTGAGTACAGGATTGCAGCCTAAGAAGCAATGTTAATATTACTATACAAGAACATACTAGTTCAACATATTTCAATTAAGGAAAGTAGAACACATGTAGATAAGGGAAAATGTGCCACTCTTTCTGCAAGAGAATCCTTTTCTTGACAATCTTTTTCCTATCCTGTGAACTTGTCAGTATGCAAATTTTACACAATAATAGCAAATATGATGGAAATTCATTGTACTGATGTTGGAAAATATGGCAGAATAACTATCCTATCACTTTGAGAGGGAAATATCCTAATCTCTATTTTTTAAAAGTGATCTCCATTTTCAAGAGTAGCCAAAGATAGATGACAGTGGCTTTGTTTGAACCTCATGATAAACCATCTATCCTGGCTTAATAAATTGTGATATGCACAAACAGCGTGTTGATGCACAGCCTGATTCACCCAGCGTGTTTCATACGAGTGGGTAAACAAACTAGGAAGTCACAAGCATAGCATCCCATTACAGTCGCTTGTCGAATAAGCCAAACCTGGTTTAAAGCTAGCTTCTTATCTTGACTTGTTTGGAAGCAATTAACTATAGTCTCTGGTTTGGGACATAAATGGAACATGTGCTTAATTGTGGATTCCTTGTTTGTTTACCCTTACTCACGTAAAGGGAGGAGTGAAGTGGGAATGATCTCCTTGTGCATATCGTGATTTATTAACCCTGGATTGATGGCTTACTGTGATGTGCGAAAGTGGAAAAGTGATCGCTAGTCAGTACATTATGTTTATTATGTCACATTATCCTAAACCAGTGGCTTCTGGAAAAAAATTGCTAAATATAATAATGTGAATTAGGGAGGTCTATTATGGAAGTTTAATGAAAAGCTACTATCACATTTCTCTGTTTGACCATTAACACTGATGGATTTAAAATATAATTATGAAAAGGTATGCATAAATTATTTCCATCAGTTTGTTTTTATATATTCACTCAATACCTACACTTTCAAGCATTTATCAACTGTGCATCTGAAGTCTGAATAAAATAGATACATAGAATAAAATCATGAGATACATTTGCATATTGTGTTAGACCATGCTGATTGTTGGAATGAATTATTGTCACATTACCGAATGCTGTATTTGAACAATTATCTATTTTGGTTTTAATGTTTTAACTCACGCTGTATCTGGAAAAGGGCTTAATATAATATCCTTTCCGGTTTCAGCGCCAGTGCTATTTGCTACATGCTTGCAGCCTAATTTCCATTATATTTACTGTGTCGTATAGAAATACTTAATGTCAGGAAGGCAGTATTTACTGAAATACACGAGTTCAGAATTCATCATGATTCTGTGTGAAATCCACTCGCCCTTTGCTCCCCACCCCCTCCTGAATTGGAATGAAATGTGCCTTAAACTGTAGTGAAATACATCACATACGGCAACAGTGGGCCCTTGCTTTGCCTCTATTCCTGGTGTGAAATCGATACACTATCTTTCCTCCTGACCTGTTCTGTGACCTCCATTGCAGCTTTCATGCTGAACAGCAATTGCTTTGAACAGCCTGGGTCTGCCACAGCTCACAAATGATTCTCAGCTTTTGTCTAAAACTGATGCTGATAACAAAGGAATGATTTTAAATAATGCAGTTGTAGTAGTTTTCTAATTATGAATTACATGAAAGTGCATGCTCTTCTATTATTAACCCGTTTCAATAGCAGATACAGTGAATATGCAAGCAAAACTGTTTCATAGCTCAGGATTTCTGTTACCCAGTTTCTCTTCTAAAGTTTATACTGGCTGTGGAAAACAGTTTGTGTAATAATCAAATATATTTTAAGCTGTATTTAACTGGAAGGTTACTCACTTTTAATTTTGTGATACCTCTAACCATACATTTTGTACCATTGAAAGATGAGAAAAGCCAATTTGACATACCTTAGTTTCCCAGAAGGGGATGATATTTCCTAACCAGAATCTTAAATTAAAATTAAGGAAAAGTTAAAACTGGGCTTCAAAAATAGTTTACTAGTTGTATGTCTGCAAATATATAAATAGCAGTATTTTGAAGCATTTTAGCCAACCATAGGATTATTAAGGGGAAAAGACTGATTGAAGCTATAATTGGCATTTACACTTGCATCAACAAATACATCAGTCAATTTAGGTAGATTACGCTAGTATCCATTACTGGCTTTGAAATCAAGAAACTGTCTGAAGCAGTGGTGAAGTTCATATTCTTTACAAAAATGTATTGGTAGGAAATAAAATGCAGAGAGATTGTTTTAAATCATTGTCTTTTGAGAACTTTCACACCTGTTACTATTACTTTTTTAAGTACATCAATAAATACTGCTAAAGCATACAGGGTTTTAAAAATCCCTTTTAGCAGCAAAACTAACTAATTGATATTGTGTAAAGTAATAATTGCACTAGCTTATTCTTACATTTTATGTAAGAATTTTATGGTGTGTTGAACATGAAATTGCCTTCTCTGTCAAACAGCAAGACAGAATATTGCTTTTGACAAACTCCTCTATAATAATACTATACAAAACCTGTACCCCTCTGTTTCTTTCATTCATTCCAGCTGTTATGAGCATAGTTTCATTTTTGATGCACTAGAGAACTTTAACAAAGTCTAGTCGCAAGTGTGTGTGTCTGTAATGTAAAGAAAATCTGGTGTGATTGTGAATCACTGATGTGAATAAGGAGAGTGCTGTTGCAGTATCATTATCTTTATCACTGTTTCCCCCCCACCCCACCCCAATAACCCTGGAGTGATGCTGCATCCAAGTCATTTTGAGGTTAAAAATATGGGAGCAAGCAACCAAGAGAGGAGGTGTGCCTTGCTGCTGTGTGTGGCAGCATCAAAGTAAAGTATAAAGAAGAATGAATAAGCTGCCCCACACTGCTAAAGATAAGGCTTGGAAGAGGAATAGAAAGTACTTGGAAGAGGAATAGAAAGAGAAAGAAAATACTCCGAGTGAATGACTGGCTATGAAGGTGGTGCCAACGCAAGAGATTTGGATTCTGGGACCACGGGCTACACTTCCTGGAAGATGGACTGCTGGCAAAGGATGGGTTGCACCTCACAAAGACTGAGAAGAATGTGTTTGGCCACAGCATGAGGAATTTAATCAGGAGGGCTTTAAACTGAATCCAACAGGGGAGGGAGACATAAACTCGGGGGTAACAATGGAAGAAGGCCTCTGTGCCACAATGGAGAGAACAGCTCCAGCGGTGCCCAATGATAGTCTACCACAAAATGTAGGAAAAAAGTTGGACTATAAAGCACATAGTCTTCGATGTCTCTATACTAATGCCCAGAGTATGGGCAACAAACAGAACAAACTTGAACTCTTGATACATGAGGGCAAATATGACTTGATAGGGATAACTGAAACCTGGTGGGATGACTCCCATGCAGGAATACAGCAATTGAAGGATATAACTTGTTCAAAAGGAACAGAAGCAACAGAAAGGGAGGTGGAGTTGTGCTGTATGTTAAAGATACGTATCTCTGCACAGAGATACAGGAAGAGGAGCTTGGCAGCCCCATTGAGAGCATCTGGGTTAAAATAAAGGGGGCAAAGGATAAGACGAACATGGCGATTGGAGTCTACTACCAACCACCCAAGGAAGGAAAAGACGAGGATGAAACTTTTGAAAAGCAAATTGCTATTGTTTCAAGGAGGCATGATGTGGTAGTAATGGGGGACTTCAATTTCCACGATATCTGTTGGGAGACATATTCAGCCAAACATGCCCCCTCCAAGAAATTCTTGACCTGTGTTGCTGATAACTTCCTCCTACAGAAAGTGGAGGAAGGAACTAGAGGATCGGCTATCCTTGACCTGATTCTAACCAACAGGGACGAGTTAGTGGATAAAGTGGCAGTTTCGGGAACTCTGGGGGAAAGTGACCATGTTATACTTGAGTTCTTGATTCTAAGGGAAGCAAAAGCTGAGTGTAGGCAAACGCGTACCCTGGATTTTAGGAAAGCCAATTTTAACAAACTCAGAACAATGATAAGTAAGGTCCCATGGCAAGAGACTCTCACGAGAAAGGGAGCCCAGGAGGGGTGGGAGTTTTTAAAAAAGGAAATTTTAAAGGCACAATTGCAAACAATTCCTGCAAGGAAAAAAGGCAGAGGGCAACAGAAGAAGCCAATGTGGCTTCACAATAAACTCAAAGATGACCTGAAAACAAAAAAAGGACACGTATCGGAAGTGGAAGGAAGGACAGGCTACAAGGGAAGAATACAGGCAGGTAGCACAGAACTGCAGGAATAGTGTCAGGAAGGCTAAAGCTGAGAATGAGCTAAGGTTAGCGAGGGATGCTAAAAACAACAAGAAAGCTTTCTTCAGATACATGCATAGTAAAAGACAGAGGAAAGTGTAGTCCTCCCCATGGACTACACTAGGAAGAATAAAGAATATAAAAATACATTTTAAGAGCTAATTTGTCTGTTTTTAGTACTCTGTAGCCACTACAGAGTACCATTTTCTTTGTTAATTAAAAATAATAATTTGGGGGCAGCAGGGGCCACACTAGGGTGGTGGCGGGGCAGCATGCATCTTGTGGGCTGTGTGTTACCCACCCCTGCTATAGATCAAGGCTGCTATTTCTCCGTGTTTCTCTAGTCAATGCAATTTTGTAAGACAATTTATTTCTGTGCAGTAAGGAAATACTACTTGATTGATTCATTGTAGTCTCAGGAACATAGGAAAATGGGAAGCTGCCGTATACTGAATCAGACCGTTCTTCCATCTAGCCCAGTTTTGTCGACACTGACTGGCAGTGGCTCTCCAGGATTTCAGGAATGAGTTTTTCAGCCCTACCTGGAGACGCCGGGGATTGAACCTGGGACTTTTGGCATGCAAAGCATGTGTTCTACCACTGAACTACTTTTCCTTGCCACTTGGAGAAAATTGAAAAAAAACTGCGTAAATCAGATTTCCCCCTCATTACTGACCTTTCAAATTGTATTAATATGCTTTTATTGTAATAATAAGTACTCAATCCTACATGTTGCTGAGTGCAGGGCCCATTTAAAAACATGTAGAAAGAATGTGTGTGCAACATAAAAGTGCATCCAACAACAATTCATAATTTAAATGTACCTCTTAAGCATCACTTCTCTACCACCTACAACTTTGTAAAAGTCAAAGAAATATTTTACAGCAAGTATTTTAAATACTGCAGCCAAATTTCATTGAGGTAGTATGTGAATCACTGCTGTGAGCTAGTTCCTTTGCACTGGAAAAAATGGTTGTAATTCAACACAGAGTTCCCCTTATATAATTGTGTGGGGTTTTACTGTATATCTGGGATTTTAACTATGATTAAACAAATATAGTGTGTGTGAGAGAGGCTGAGAATGAATGAGTGGGTGATTACCAGAGCATCACACTGGTCCATTATGGAAATAACACTTAACATTACTGAGTGTTATATGTGAATAACTTGTCATCATGGATAAGGATTGGCTGCACACCAGAACATGAACCTGGTTTGAAGTGGGTTTGCAAACTGGTTAAGTGTTAGGTCTGCTTTGAATAAACTATGGCTATAGCAATTTCCCTGCCTCTTCAGCCTCTCTGCTTTCAAGGTGATTAGCAGGTATCTCTGGAATTTCTATATGTATGCCCTGTGGAAGCAGTGCCAACTCAGTCAAGATCTAAATGTATATTTGGAATGTTAACGGTTACAGCAACAAATATTGTTAAGTATTGCATCTGCTCTGGGCCAATGAAAGTAGCAAGAGTTAGTCTTAGTAGCAGATTGTCTTAGAGAAAACTCAAGTTGCTCTCAAATCCAGGTGTAACATGGCCTGTATTTTGTTTTTAAACAATATTAAGTGATAGAAGGGCATGGTTTTTTCATCTCTATCGCACACTTAGATGTCTGTATATTCACTGGAACAATATTAGTGTTCAAATATATCCAAGTGATATACACTGCATTTGACCAGAGATATTGGGGCACATATACTTTCCAATATTATCCTCTTGTCTATTCACTAAGGGATATGAACGTGCACTGTATGCAAGAAGAGGACAGGATACTTGCTTTTCTTTGCAGATATGCAGACATTTTCCCTATAGAGCATAAGAACAGAACTATCTTTTCTGGGTAAATTGGTTGAAAACATTAAATATAAAAATAGTAAGCACATAGAAGGACAAGCCCTGCTGAAAAAGAATCAACATGGCTTCTACAAAGGTAAGTCCTGTCTCATTGCACTTTTAGAATTATTTGAGTGTCAATAAATATGTGGACAGGGCTGACCCAGTAGACATTGTTTACATGGACTTCCAAAAGGCTTTTGGCAAAGTCCGTCACCAAAAACTCTTGAGCAAACTTAGCAGTCATGGAATAAGAGGAGAGTTATAGGAAAATAACCCTAACCTACCTCACAGGGTTGTTGTGAGGATAAAATGGAGAGGAGGAGGAGGAGGAGGAGGATTGTGTAAGCCGCCTTGGGTTCCTTACAGGAAAAAGGTGGGGTATAAATATAATAAATAAATAAATAAATAAATAGAGGTCTTATGGATCAGTAACTAACTGGTTAAAAAATAGAAAGCAGAGAGTAGGAATAAATGATAAATTCACCACAAATAGGGATGTAAACAGTGGAGTCACACAGGGATTTGTATTGCGACCATTGCTTTTCAGTTTATTCATAAATAATCTGGAATTAGGAGTGAGCAGTGAAATGGCCAGGTTTGCTGATGAAACAAGGTTTTTTAGGGTGGTTAAAACAAAAGGGATTGCGAGGAGCTCCAAAAGGATCTCTCCATACTGGGAGAATGGGCATCAAAATGGCAAATGTGATTCAATGTAAAGAAGTGTAAAGTGATGCACATTGGGGCAAAAAATATCAACCTCAGGTATAAGCTGATGGGATCTGAGCTAGCAATGACTGACCAAGAAAGAGATCTTGGAGTTCTGGTGGACAGCTCGATGAAAATGTCAACACAGTGTGCAGCTGCTGTGAAAAGGCAAACTCCATGTTAGGCGTAATTAGGAAAGGAATTGAAAATAAAATGGCCAAGATCATACTGCCCTTATACAAATATATGTTGCAACCACACTTAGAATACTGTGTACAGTTCTGGTCACTGCACCTTAAAAAGGACGTTGTACAGTTGGAAAAAGTGCAGAAAGGGCAACTAAAATGATCAAGGGGCTGGAGCAACTCCCATATGAAGAAAGGTTACAACAGCTGAGATTGTTCAGGTTAGAAAAAAGGGGAGACATGATAAAAGTGTACAAACTTATGCATGGTGTGGAAAAAGTCGTCAGGGAGACATTTTTCTCCCTCTTATAATACTAGAACCTAGGGTCATCCCATGAAACTTATTGGTGGGAGATTGGTGGGAGATTCAGATGAAAGGAAATACTTCACAGAGTGCATAGTTAAACTATGGAATTCACTTCCACAAGATGTAGTGATGGCAACCAATTTGTATGTCTTTAAAAGGGGATTGGACAAATTTATGGAGGATAAAGTTATCAATGGCTCCTAGTCCTGATGGCTATATGCTACCTCCAGTATCAGAGGCAGTATGCCTATGTACACTAGTTGCTGGGGAACATGGGTGGGTGCTATTGCAATAGCAAAATGGACATAAGGATAAAATGGACAGAAGGAGGAACCACCTTGGGTTCCTTTATGAAATGTGTGATATTCGGGCGATTAATAAATATAATAAATAAATAAAACAAATGAATAAATAATAGGTTTAGTATCCTTTTAAAGATGTGGTTACCAGAACTGTATACATTACTCCAAGTGTGGTTGCACCATATATTTGTATAAGGGCAGTACAATATTGGCAGTAAGTTTATGAACACAGATTCTAAACCATGGTGTGAATGTGGTTTTAAGGTCTGGTTAGTAAACTGATATTAAACCACAGTTCTCTGTTTCAGATATAACAGGTTAGTTGAGGCTATCCAGGATTGGTACTCCGAGGTAGAGAGAGGTGAGGGAAGAACACATCATCTTGACACTCATTCCTGGCTGCTAATCTGTAGTTTAGAAGATGGGAAATATACATTTGAACCAGGCAATTGAGTTATTCTTATTCAGGGAAAAACTCACGATCAATTGCAAAGATAATTAGTAGAAGCTATCAATTTTTAATTGTAAAAGAGCCACAGATTGCATAATCTGGATCTGTTTGAAGCTGTATGCCAGACTTGCAATACAGTGGATTATTTTTTTCTTGACACAAATGACATTTTCTAAAGATTTTATTAAAATTAAATCCCCCTAAGTCATATTACTACTTCATTGTAAGCATGAATGAGTAATACAGTGTTTGTTCTCTCCAGTGAATTGTTATGCAACAAGACTTGATGGTAATTCTACCTTTCCCAAAATCTGATATCAAGCAATTTATCTTCTAAACAATACTCCTGAGTACTAAACCTGAAACCTTTTGGCCTCAGCCCAAGTCAAACCTCAGGAAACTGATTCTCAGGAGCATTTCCCTAACTCTATAAATTTAATTGTTTTAATAAATAGCATACAAGATTACTTGTAGTGTTACCTGTTTACTTGTTCCCTTGAAACAAATCTTCATTACAGAACAGATAGTATTAAAAAAAAGTTACTCACTATATAAAAATAGATAAATAATTCAAAGTTATTGAGATGATAACTTGTTTAATGGAGAACATTTTCAAGCATGTGTATTTGAAAAGATGCTTTTATAGGTTATAGGATCACACAGGCTTCATGCGTTAAATCTTCCTAAGATATAGGGAATGATGCATCTTGCAGCACCAGCATAGGCTCCATATTGGTTAAGTGCTTAATCATTTCCTTAGCTGTTATCCTGAAAAAAATTCAGTGGAGACCAATCCTTTTTTTTACTTCAGTGGGGCTGTTCCAAAACTCAGTGGTTTAGGACTGCAGTTCTCGGTTTTTGATGCTGATAAACTAGGATGCTCTTAGTATATGGAGGATATCATGGAAACAAATACTCCTGTAGATTTTTTGAGAATTTAAGCTTAATTAAATGGGTTAATTCTTTAGAGCTAAGGTATGAGATGCAACCACCTGTGCAACAATTATAAATAGTTAAAAGAATTAAACATATTTTTCAATGTGCCTTATTAGAGTATACTAATTGATTGAAAGTATAATGGAAAACAGAAATTATTTATTACCCGGATACGCATACAAGAGAAACATTCATAGGCTTTGTGCAGGAGAACTGTGTTTTCTTCTAATGTCAAAACATGTATGTAATATGAATTAATTTTAACATTAACAAATCTTTGGACAAAATATCATTTCACAAGAGGTTAGACTAATTTTTATACTATATGTTTGCTGTATCCAAAACCATTAAATTGGCACTTCTAGTTTGGACTACTGCAATATTTGTTGTTGTTGTAATAACTTACATTTCTTTTCACTGCATCTTATGATGTATCTAGAGCACAGCTGAGCACCTATGTCCAACTCTTTCCCCTCAAAATAGTTTTGTAATTAGTTACTTTTATGTGTGATGCAATTATTTCCCATACTCAAGATTTCAAAAGACTTTGAAATGAAGAGATAACCTTTTAAAAAGTTTCATGAACAGGCATCATAAGGCCAGGTAATAATTATTGGGTGACTTAATGGTAGGTTGCAGTCTTTTCGCTGTTGTGGTGAAAGTAGATGCTTTTGGCCCAACAGTTTATCCTGACATCTCACGTAGTAAGTGGAGCAGAGCTGTCCAGTTTTTCTCTTCTTGACTTCTTAAAAAAATGTAATACTGTACTCCATTTCAGTAAAATAACGGCATATTACAACATTGCAAAATATTTATCCATTTCTACAGCAGTATTTTCCAAACCATAAATCTGTCCACAATCTTTCCAAGAATAAATAAACGTGTGCCATTTATTTTGACATTTTACACTCTTGATACACTGTCAGTTTTGGATTTAATATAGACTGTGATCTTTTCCATAATTGCAATTTCCCTTAGCTTACACAACCAATTTTTAATTGTTGGAATATTTACATCTTTCCAAAATCTGGTCAGACAGTTTTTAGCTGCCACTGGCAACAGTTGAATTAAATCATGATGCTCATTGGTCACGTTCCGTGTAATGTATCCTAGCAGTAACACCTTGGATGCATCTGGTTATGAGTACTTGACTTTTATGAGTAATCTTTTCCCCTTACCATAACAGTGCCCCTTATGCACTGTTGTGCCAGCCCTAGAGGAATAGGCAGGGGTGGCAGGATGTGATGCAGGTCAGTAATGGGTTCCCCTCCTTCCCTACATTCTCTGCACTATTGAATACAGTGGTACAGCTGAAACATGAAGGCATATATGTATACAGGTCAGCTTATTAAGGCAACTGAATAGAAGTTAAGAAAGAACTAATTGCAAAAACATATTGGGCACAACCCAACCAAAGTTGAGCGCACTCAAATCCTATTAATTTCAATGGGAGAATTACATATGTGCTTAAATATCTCCTGTTAAAATAAATGGAACTTCAAAATGCATACCGTTAGGTGGGTCATGGTTATTCTACCTCTTTAGAAATTGTCTGAACCTTTCCTCAGAGCAGCAGGTTCTTCCTCAGAGAGAAGTTACGAAAAGAGCTAGTTTAATAATGGCCTCATTTGTGACCACTGCCTGCTATAGAGTTATAAATATGCAAGCCCAATTTATTTCAGTGGATATTTTTTCAAGCATTTATTGCATCCTGGATTGATCACTGACTGTCACCATTAATGTTTAAAAAGATCTTAAAAGGCAAGAACATTTTTTTTGTCATATAGTACTAAATAGCAATGAGAATAAAGCCCTTTGCAGGCATTCCCCTCAAGTGATTGTATTGCATGGAGGGAAGAATGAAACAACACCCACTGGTCCCAGCCTCGCTGCCATATCTACCCCTGTACACACATCCATACACACATTGGGAAAAATATATGTAAAGCGATGCTTGCCTTGCATCAGGTTTCGAAGCATGGAAGAGCCTATGTGTGTATTCCCTGTATAGATGTTTTCCCCAATGTGTGAATAGTGGTGGTGGGCAGTGGGGTACAGCTCTGTTCTCCTTCTCCACACAATTGTAATTGTATCATTAGTGATGGATGAAATTCTCTATCTCCATTTATAATTAGTTCAGTTTTTCCAAACTTTTTAAAAAAAGAACTCCAGGACAAAAAAATGCCCCTCATCCCCTAAAGTGTTATCCTAAGCTCAGAAACATTTATGTTGTTGCCAACTGTCTGCTCCTGCTTTTTATCCCTCCTTTTGCCCAACTTACCAAGTTCCATGTCAGGGAAGAGAAAAAGGATCAAAAGCTTGAGGGCTCATCTTAAATTCCATGGTTTCATTTAAGGCAGATAGCATGTTTGGTGCATCCATTGACAATGAACTCTAAGAACTTAATAATGGATTCTCCAAGCATGCTTCATTGTCTCAGGACCATGGGTACTGCCAGGGGCAAAGTTGTGGTCTAAACAAGTCAGTGGTCTGCAAGCAGAGAAGGATCAAGGGGGGCACAGGCAGAGGATGAGGCCAAGGATGGGTGGTCAGGCAAAGCAGTAGTCTCTGTCATGGTCAGCTTGCCAAGACTGAAGAGCCGCCAAGCCTAGGAGACTTCTTACGGTGAGCCGGCAGTATGCCTAGTGTCTCCCCAGGTTATATAATCCCTCTTGACTGACTGGCTGAAGTTTCCCTTCCCTTCCTGTCAGGGGGCTGCTATAGAGCAGCAAGGCTGAGGCAAGAAAGTCCTTCTCCCTGTAACCTCCCCCAGTGGTGCAGAGTGTAGGATTTCCTGGTTCTTGCTGGGACAGGAATTTATGATGAGGCTCCGTTTTCACCAGTCTCCTCTGTTTACCATTTCCGCCACCTCTCGCCCATTCCGTGCAACTTGTTAACTTCGAGAAAGGAGCTAAAACAGTAGTAGAGGACTGGTACTGACCTGAAACACAAGGGAACTGTTGAATTGACTCATAATGACTTCAGGTTTCCTGAAATGCAGGGATTTTGTATTGCAAACCCCAATTTCCAAAATTACCCTTCAGTGTTATTAGGGAATATTCAGAAAATACGGTTTTGGAAGTAATTCCTCATCTATATCACACACAAGACAGCCTGGGCTATATTTGCGTCATCCTTCCAAATCATCCTGTCAGTATGCTAAAGTGTAGAAAATATCTACTGTACTTGTACACATAACCTTTAGTTTCCTTCATTGAGCAGGGGGTTGGACTAGATAGCCTTGTAGGCTCCTTCCAACTCTATGATATATGAAATGCTGCTGCTGCTGTTATACCCAGAATTAATGGCGCAAAAATACCAACATAAAGAATTAGCTGGGAGAGGGAGAGGGTACGGAATTCTTCTTTTACAAGTTCCATTCAGCATTAGGCAAATACTGGGCTACATTTACCATATAAGAATCTATTTCAGAGAGATTTTGTGTGGCCGGCCTTAAAAATAGTATCACAAAATGCATACAGATATACCGTAGGTCTCACTCAGCCAGAAATATCAAATTGTTAAGAGCATTTCTCCAATGGATAGCTAAAATTTGGTACACAGATAGTCCAAGTCACCTTGATTACGTAGTATAAAATGAAAAAGACTTACGGTAATAGTTCTTGTTCCAAACTCACAACAGGCAGTCTGCTTCAGAATTGCAGACAGTATTCCAGTGGACAGGAGTGCAACGTTTTGAGACATCTCACTTCACACAATCCTTGCAATGAAGGAGGGGTGATTTGTAGTGGTATCTAGGAACATATCTAGGAATATGCTTGCAGCATGAAAATTGTATCTTTTAGTTTTGTCATGAACTGTTTACATTCACTCACAGATGTGAAAGCAATAAATACCCTCTTCAGGACTTCAGTTTTTCTCTGGTATTGTGGAAAGGAATGTTATTTTTTCTTTCTGGGAGACCATGGTTATAAATAGTATATTTCATTCTTGCCAGAGGATTTGGAACTCATGCCTATTCATTTTCAGACAGCCATTGGAGGGTCATCTAGTCCGATCTACTGCATTAAAGAAGCTACTCCCTGCCTAGAGAATTATATACAAATACACACCCACTCTTGAATATTATGAGAAGAAACAGATTGTAAAACTTGAAGAGGCAATTTGTTGCATTTGGCCCTAAATTTAGTAGTGTTTTCCGCATTGTTAATATGCAACCATTGTTAGGGAGGGTAAAGGTGAGAGCTTCCTCCCTAGTTGTTTCAGATCAGTGCTGGCTCCAGGTTTTGGAGGGCTCTTGGGCAAGACACCCTCAGTGGGTCCCCCTCCCTCAGTGAGTCTACCTTCTTACCAGCATTGCTGCTGCTGCTGCTGCTGCTGCTGCTGCTCCTCCTCCTCCTCCTCCTCATTACTGCCACTACCTGCTTGCTTGCCAGGAAGAGAACCAATGCTCAAATAGGCAGCAGCATCTGTTGTACCACCACCACCATTGTCTGGGCCAAAATGAGAGAAAGGTGAACAAACAGGTTGCAGTGGTAAAGAGGAGCAGGAGGTCCAGGGGGCTTTTCTAAGTAGGCCCTCTGCTGGGGTGTGGGCCTTCAGCAGGTGCCTACATCAGCCCTGTTTCAGATCATATGATTATAGCAAAACCAAAAGCATGGAAGAGGATTTACTGGGTGAGGTCTAGTTTGGCACTGAATCCATGATACTTAAAAGTAGCGAACACTTTGGCACAGCGTAATCAGACACTAGAATGAATTGCTGTAATCTATACTGATTTAAACAAACAAACAAACAAACAAACAAACCTGAAAATGAATTGCATTTGGATTTGCTGGTTATTGCTTTTACATGCTATAAAATAACATGATGGTTCTGGGGAACCTTAATATGCTGGGACTGGCATGTCAGGAGCAGCGCAGGATGTAATGACCACTCTGACAACCATGGAGGTGTCCCAACATGTCATTGGCCCAACACATGTAGTGGATCACATTCTAGTTTTAGTTTTCTCTACTAGACAGGACAATGGTGATCTGAAGTTGAGGGTGTCATATCTATTCCCTGATTGTGGTCAGACCACTTCCAGCTGAGATTTAATCTTGCCATAACTGTTCCTCCCTGTAGGGTTGGAAGACCTATTAGGATTGTCTAGCCCTGGAGGCTAATGGATTTTTGGCTATTATGGTGGGTGCTCCTGTTGAAGCCTAGGTTAGTCTTTGCAATAAGGAGATAACATGGACAGTTGACAGGATCATGCCTGAGCATTCTCTCCCACTTTACAGAGCCCGTTCAGCTCCTTGGTATACATCTAGACTGAGAGTAATGACACAAACTGGGAGATGAGTGGAATGTAGGTAGAGGAAAACTCACTTTGAGTCTGATTGAATACAAGTTAGCGCTCATTGGTCACAATGGAGGCAAAGAAGCAATTTTTTCCTCCACCATTGTATTCTATCAATATTGTCTAGAGAAGCTTTTCCTAGTGTTTCAGGACCTTTCTAGTTCTGGCCTAGTGTACCCTCTGTAGTACACTATGACATGTTCACAAGACACTTTGAGGACAAAATCACTTGTATGCTTCATGACATAGATCCCACATTTCTGGAAGTTCAATATGTGGAGGTGGCCAGGGCACTGTCTCATCAGATATTGCTGGATAACTTTTTTTAGGGCCCAAGGATGTGGACAAGATATTTAGTAAAGTTTAACCAACCACCTGTTTGCTTGATCCTTACCCCTCATGGCTTAACACATCTAATAGGGAGGGGATGACTGGCTGAGTCCTGGAGGTTATACATACATTCCTCCTTATGAGAGGAATCAGTAGTGAGACCACTATTGGGGGGGGGGGATCCTTTGTTGGATCTAGAAGATCTGAGCAATTATATCCTGGTGGCCTAACATCCCCTTCTTCAGCATGGTGGTTGAGCGAGTGGTGGCCAGACAGATCCAGGCATTAAAACTAACCTTTTAGGGTTCTTTGAGAGTGTCAATAAATATGTGAACAGCGCTGATCTGGTAAACATTGTTTATTTAGACTTCCAAAGGCTTTGGACAAAGTCCCTCACCAAAGACTCCTGAGGAAACGTAGCAGTCATAGTATAAGGAGAGAGGTCCACTTATGACTCAGTTAACTGGTTAAAGAACAGAAAGCAGAGAACAGGGATAAATGGTAAATTCTCCA
This sequence comes from Shinisaurus crocodilurus, assembly GCA_021292165.1. Taxonomy (NCBI): domain Eukaryota; kingdom Metazoa; phylum Chordata; class Lepidosauria; order Squamata; family Shinisauridae; genus Shinisaurus; species Shinisaurus crocodilurus. Next base: position 266,081,369 of record CM037876.1, read on the forward strand.
AACGGTGGGGTGTAAACAGTGGGGTATCACAGGGATCTATCTGTATTGGGACCAATACTTTTCAACTTATTCATAAATGATACGGAATTAGGAGTGAGCAATGAAGTGGCCAGGTTTGCTGGCAACACCAAATTATTTATGGTGGTTAAAACAAAAAGGGATTGTGAGGCACTCGAAAGGATCTCTCCAAACTGGGAGAATGGGCATCAAAATGGCAAATATGGTTCAGTGTAAGCAAGTGTAAACTGATTCAGGTTGAGGCAAAACCTCCCAACTTCAAGTATAAGTTGATGGGATCTGCACTAGCAGTGACTGACCAAGAAAGAGATCTTCGCATTGTGGTGGACAGCTCAGGGAAAATGTCAACCTAGTGTGCTGTGAAAAAGGCAATTGAAAATAAAACTGCCAAGATCACACTACCCTTATACAAATCTATGTTGCAACCACACTTTGAATACTACTGTGTATAGTTCTGGTCACTGCACCTCAAAAAGGACATTGTAGAGTTGGAAAAAATGCAGAAAATGGCAACTAAAATGATCAAAGGGCTGGAGCAACCCCCCTGTGAGAAAAGGTTCCAAAAGCTGGGATTGTTTAGCTTAAAAAAAAAAGGTGAGTGAGGGGAGATATGATAGAAGTGTACAAAATCATGCATGCTGTGGATAGGGAGACATTTTTCTCCCTGTTTCATAATGCTAGAACCTGGGGGTCATCCCATGAAGTTGATTGGTGGAAGATTCAGGACAGATAAGAGGAAGTACTTCTTTACACAGCACATAGTTAGACTATGGAAATCACTTCCACAAGATGTAGTTATGGCCACCACTTAGGATGGCTTTAAAAGGGGATTGGACAAATTCTGGAGGATAAAGTTATCAGTGGCTCTTAGTCCTGATGGCTATATGCTACCTCCAGTATCAGAGGCAGTGCACTGGTTGCTGGGGAACATGGGCGGGAGAGTGCTATTGCTTGTGGGTTTCCCATGAGCAGCTTATTGAACACTGTGTGAACAGAATGCTGGACTAGATGGACCCTTGCTCTGATCCAGCATGGATTTTTTTTGTTCTTATGAAATGGATTTTCTAGATCCATTTCAGTCGGGCCTGGTTTTGGCACTGATACTGTCTTGGTCACCCTGTCGGGTGACCTTTGCTGAGAGAGAAACACAGGGAGTGTGACTCTGTTGATTCTTCTGGACATCTCAGTGACTTTTAGTACCATTGACCATGGTATCCTTCTGGAAAAGTTGTCTCAGTTGGGTGTGAGTGGTATAACTTTACAATGGTTGCACTCATACTTGGATAGTTGGTTCCAGAAGTTGGTGCAAGATTGTGTGTTTTTTGCAGAATCTCGTGGCATTTATGCTTTGGGGTCCCACAGGATGTCATCCCCAAGCTATTTAACATCTACATGAAATCATCGAGTAAGGTCATCCAGAGATTTAGTGTGCAGTGCCATCGGTATGCTGATGAGATACTGCTCTCTCTCTCTTCATCAGATTGAGGTGTGGCAGTGGAAGTGCTTAATCAGTGTTTTGCAGTATTATTGGACTGGATGAGGGCCAGTAAACTGAAGCTCAATACAGACAAGACAGAAGTAATGTTAGTGGGTGGTTCGTCTGTTAGTTGTTCAGGTCAGTTTTCTGGAATGGGTTTCACTCCGCGTAAAAGACCAAAGTCATGGTTTCGGGGGTGCTTATAGAATCATCTTTGTCATTAGAATCACACATGTCTTGTGTGGCACAGAGCACTTTTGACCAGCTTTGGTTGGTACACCAGCTACAATACTGTGTGGATAGAGACAGCCTGGGTTTAGTGATCCATGCCCTGGTAATCTCATGTTTAGATTATTGTAATACATTGTTTGTGGGGCTGCCCTTGAAAATAGTCTGGAAACTTCAGTTAGTACAAAATACGATAACCTCAGTACTGCTTGGAGTTGAGAGTTCTGATCATGTTCTAGTATTGTATCATCTTCACTGGCTGCCAGCTCATTTCCAGGCCCAATTCAAAGTACTGGTGTTAACCTACAAGGCCCTTCACAGCTTGGGGCCACAATATCTGATGGAGCACCTCTTCACATATATTCTTAACTGAGCCCTAATACTGTCATTAGAGGCCCTACTCTGAATGATGAATTGTGAGTAGCTACTCGGGAGCAGGCCGTTTTAGTAGTATCCCCCAGTTATGGATAAGGTTTCCCAGAGATCTGCTTGGCACCTACTTCATTACCTTTTGGCACCAGGCAAATGCTTTTTAAAAAATTCTCTCAGACCTTTTAATCCTCTATATTTCTGCTGCAATGCTGCATTTTAAGTAGTTTGATATTTTTACTTCTCCTGATGCCTGTTTTAGCCTCTGGTGCTTTTAATTGATTATATTACAGTATGTGGATTTTGGATTTTATTTGTGTTTTTATTGTACATTGCCCTGAGAACTAATAAATCTTAGAAATAGATAAATAAATAATAAAATTGATACTTGGAATGCATATACTTGTTGGTAATTTCTAACCCAATATTGTAAGCAATAAAAGTAGTATTTCTCCCTTCCCTCTGCCATTTAAATTTAACCCTCTGTCTGTATTTGCACATTTATTGCAATTCAAATATATGAAAGCGGATGTTGAGAGTTCTAGAGATGTGATGCTGGATACCCCACCCCACCCCACCCCCCATTGGTGGTTCCATGGGGAAAGTGTATATATATGTGGGTGTGCTTTTCTGATGCCAGAAGTAGAAAAATTGGAATTTTGGGGCGGGAATGGAAAGACTACCCTTGTGAAATACTTTCTTATTTAGAATGATGAGTGAAATGCTTTTTGAATTGATGTTTTAAAGTAATATTGTCACGCAGCCAATTCATACTGCTGAAAATCTCTTAGATCCAACATTCAAAGGTAGCAATATTAGTGATGACAGCATTCTTACTGCCTTTGACTAGATTGCTAAACATGCAACACTCTTAGGACTTGCTGTTAGAAAAGGACTTTTAAGTGTTGCGGAATACAGAAGAACTTGAGTTGTTTTGTGTAGGAGTGCAAACTGGGAGTTTGGAATGTATATTGCATGTGTAATATGGTGACAGGATCTTTATGCAAAACAGTCTCTGACTCTTGCTTCTCACTTGCCTCAATTTCCTCCATCTTATCCATCTAATGAAATTAAATGAATGAATGTTTGAAAATACATATACAAAATCAAGAAGAAAATTAATATATGAAAACATGCTTCAATTTATGCAAACGTTCACCTTTTTCTGAAGTCCATGAAGTTCAAAGTAAAAGTTTAGAAACATAGGCTATGTGTATTTCAGTCACTGCAATTCTATACCCACTTATCTGGAAGTAAGCCCTACTGAAATAAATAGGACTTATTTCTAAGTAGACATGTACAGAATTGTGCTCTATAGCCATTATTGCTGTAGTTGTAGATATTTACTTGGTTATTGTTAGCCGCCTTGAGTATCACTGATACAAAAGTCGTGTACTAATGGTGGTGATAAATAAATAGTAAGAGGACCTTACATGATCAGAACAAAGGTCCATCTAGTGCTGGGGCTGGCAGTGCAGTGCCCATGGGCACAGAAATGCCCCTTGACACTAGCATTCGCACCTGCCAAGGCCCTCTGCCCCTCCTAATTAAAAACATTTTTTTCATTATCTTTGAACTTTTTACCTTGGGTGGTTGGAAAGCAGCAGATCTCTAGAATCAGCTACCCCACACTCCTCCCTTCTCCTTGCCCAGAAGGTCTTTGGGCCCTATGTGGATCAGAATATATTTGAGAGCAAAGGAAGAGGTGGGGCAGCAGTTGGCCAGAGCTCTACTGTTTGCCTCTCAGCCATCTCAAACTGAAAGGAAGGAGAAGAAAAGAGCTGCTTGGAGTAAGCTTGGAAGACTGGGGAGACAGCTTGGAGAGACGTGTGTGTGTGTGTGTGTGTAGGAAAGTCAGTGAGGGAAGGTGAAAAGGTTAGGAAAACCAGTGAAGAGGTGAGGTAGTAGAGAGAAGCTGGGGAGTGACTTTTGAGGGAACAGATGGAGGGATGTATATGTGTATTTGTTTGATGGATGAATAGGAGTGCATGGTTGTATGGCTGTGAATGGGTTTGTGTGTGTTGGGGTGATTCTGAGATAGATTGGTGTGGTGTGTGTGTGTGTGTGTGTGTGTGTGTGTTGGCAGTGTGATTAGTATGTTCGGGTGAAAATGATTTGGGGATGATCTTCCTATTTTGGGAAAATAAATTTGGGGAAATTAATTCTATAGGAACTTTTTTAGAGATGAGCTGGGAAAAATGGCTTGCCTTTCTGTGAAACATGTTTTGTTGGAGCAGAAAACGATGGGTTCAAAGGGGAGCGTGTTTGTCTTCTGGCCTCACCAGTTTGCCTTTCTGTGAAATTGATTTTGTTGCAGTAGTAAATTTTGTGATTACCCACACCTGATAGCAACCACAAAATAGGGGCTGTGTGACCCCCCCCCCCAACCCACCCACAGCAGCAATTCTGTAATGGTGTAAAAACATTACATTTTGTCAAAAATCCAAATTTGCCCACAGGCCCAAAAACGGCCTATCTATCTATCTATCTATAGGCTTTCCTATAACAAAACATTTTCTTGTAGGCTCGCAGAATAAAAATAACAAAAATACAAATTACAGTAATATTTATTTATTTATTATAATTATACCATGCCTCTTTTCCTGCAAGGAACCCAAGGCGGCTTACATAATCCTCCTCCTCCTCTCCATTTTATCCTCACAACAGCCCTGTGAGGTAAGTTAGGCTGAGAGTCAGTGACTGGCCCAAAGTCACCCAGTGAGTTTCATGGCGGAGCGGCAACTAGAACCCGGATCTCCTGAGTCCCAGCCCTACACTCTCACCACTACGCCACACTGGCTCTAATAATGGGATAAGATGAAACACAGCATTAAAACAACACCAAAAAAGATCAAAGAATATGGAGAGCAAATAATAAAAAGTCAACAAAGCTAAAACAAATTTTACACTTCAAAGTGATTTTGAAAGAAAAACATAAAAACATTCAAGTAGGCACTAGATGGGTTCCACAATTTGGTGTCACCACTGAAATGGCTGCCACCTACCATACCTCATTTGGTGAGGGCACTTGAAGAAGTCTAGCATTAAAAACAATATTACTCAAATTGTGGCTTGTTTTAAAAACAGAAGTGCATGTGCTGGCTCGACTTGCGTTGGATTAAGTCGGCACCAGGCTAGGGTTGACTGAACAGAATTGGGCCAAGTCAAGAAAATCTGTCAGATTTTCAGCCCCCTATAGGATTCCTCACACATCCCTAAATATATGCCACCTTCAAATGGATACTTACTTGGATATCTGGTCTGCTTTTGTTGAAGCCTATGAATAATTGCTAGTAAGTTGCAAGTATTTTCATATATAGGTATTTCATATGTATTCATTGCTGTGGGTATATACAAATTCATGTATGTATATTTTAAAAACTTTTAAAAAGTAGAAAAACATTAGGTAATGCTGCTTCAACTATAAAACCCTTAACCACTGCCACCCGAATAAGTCCTCTAAAGTAGCCTGGTTTCTATGGTCTAGGCATGGGATTGACACCACCACTAGGGACAACTTTTCAAGATTTAACAAAACATATTTATTAAGGAAATAATTTACAAAAGGGAATAAAATTTCACTCTTCAAATAAGAGGCTAAGATTGTTTAAAAGTACTTAGATTAAATTCACTTTGTTACAATTCCTATGTAAGAGAGTCTTCTGCAGCCAAATAAGCTCTCAATCGTTTTTCCATCTGACCAGGTTTCCCTAGCCTCCACCCCAACCAATCCCTCACAACCAGGAATGGATACTGTATAGCAGTCTTCTTCTGTCGCCAGCAATTCTTGTTGGCTCTGGCTTCTAGTATGATACGGTTTCAGACTCTTGCTGAGGTACCCTCTGGCCATACCTCTGCTTCAGACCTTCTAATGCTGGGATCTGCTGCCTGCTTGAAGATTCACCACAATTTCACTGCACAGCTTCCTGCTCCCCTCAGCATCCAGCTCCAGACTTCAGATCTTCCAGTAGGGTTCTATCAGACTCAGAGGCTTGCTCCTTTACCAGCTCTGAACTCTGCTGTCCTTAGCCACAGACTCTCTTCCAGCCATCCACACCAACTATCTCCAGACTCCCCCTGTCCTTCAAATCTCCTGGCCAGAATCTCTACCAATCATATTCTTTATGGACTTTTAAACTGCCATTCCAATTTATTGACCTCCCTGACCAATCCAAACAAAGGTAGCTTCTCCCCCTAGTCACTTTCAAACTGTCAGCTTGAAGCCTGCCTTCCATAGCAACCGTAACTAAGGCAGCCACTACTCTCTTATGCATAATACACAGTAGCAAAGCCAGGATTCTGGCCTATTCGGTTACATTATAGCTTCACTTGGATGTCATTTACAGAATACAAATAATGCAAAACATAAACAAACAGGTATAAATACAATGTTTCTTCACAGCTATCAAATAAATATAGTTACTTTGATATGTGCTTCCCAGTCTTATGCATATTTATTTAGAAGCAAGTCCTCCTAGTGAGTGTGCATAGGTAAGTGTGCATAGGATGGTAAGTAGGTGTGCATAGGATTGTAGTAAGTGTGCATAGGACTGCAGCCTTACTATGGATGTTGATGAAATAACAATGGACTCTGTAGTAGTAGTAGTCGTCGTCGTAATACAGCAGGGCTGTAACCAATTGGTGTCACTTCATTGATGGAATGTTCTTTGATACAGCAGAGTCTTCAGTCACTGGAATGAGGAGTGAGGCAATTTTTGGCAATTCCCCATCCCCCTCCATTCCTCTGCATTCCATCACTGAATGGACACAAAGTGGATACATATAATCCATAATGCAGGATTTCTAGTTTCTCTTTAAATATGAGTTTCTTCTGTTTCTTTATTTTTATTTTTTTAATTGAATTTTCCAAAACAACAACAAATCTTATTTGGCTTCCGCCTCATTGTCTGACAAACATTACCAATCCTAAGTTTCCTCTATTTTCACCTTACCAATATTCAGAAATCAAAACCCAAAGTTATTAAGTCACTTTCCCTCCTCCCCAAGAAGTCCACCAGAGGTTTCCAGTCTTTCTTGAATGAAGTTAGATTTTTTTCTCTAATTAAACAAGTCAATTTCGCCATCTCTGCTGAGTCCAACATTTTCAACAGCCAGTCTTCTATAGTTGGTATTGTTGCTTCTTTCCATTTTTGAGCATAGATTATTCTTGCTGCTGTCATCATATAGTGTAATAATGTTTCATAGTCTTTCTCAAGTTGTAAATCCATTATACCCAATAAAAACATTTCTGGTTTCAGTTTAATATTCACTTTTAAAATCTTTTGTATCCATGTGTGTATTTGTACCCAATATGTTTTCACTCTTTTACATGTCCACCAAACATGATAAAATGTTCCTTCATGATTTTGACATTTCCAACATACATTTGACACATTGTTATACATCTTAGCCAATTTCACAGGGGTTAGGTACCATCACATCATCACATCAGGCGATCACTCGTGACCGAGTAAGATTGTCTTCCGGGATAAAAGGAGGAAATTCTAAAGAAGATTGTGTAGACTCTAGCGATGGGTCCGTAAGTGACTGTGGAGGCCAATTCTAGATCCACACAGCTTCCCACAGTGAGGACACAGGTTACCAGATAGAAGATGGTCCTGTAAAGGATTCATTTGACGTGCTTTTCGCTTAGCACGTTTCTCCCTTTCACCTTGCACTCGGGCTTCTTCAAAGTCCATGGAACCTTTGTGAAAGGCCAACCTCCATTTAGATCGTTCATGGGCCAGAGCTTCCCAGTTTTCGATGTTTATATTGCATTTTTTAGATTAGCCTTATGAACATCTTTAAACCTTATATTGACCACCGATATTCTGCTTTCCATCCTTGAGTTGGGAGTAAAGTAACTGCTTTGGGAGACGGCAGTCAGGCATTCGAACAACATGACCGGTCCACTGAAGTTGGCGTTGAAGGATCATTTTTTCAATGCTAGTAGTCTTTGCTTCTTCCAGTACACTGACATTTGTTCGCCTATCTTCCCAAGTAATTTGCAGGATTTTCCGGAGGCAACGTTGATGAAACCTTTCAAGGAGGTGGAAGTGACGTTTATAGATAGTCCATGTTTCGCAGGCATACGAAACATGTTTCGCAGGCATACAACGATACATCATCTTGTAAAAATTCTCTCTCTTAAGATCAGAACACAATGTAAATTTTATACCTTTAGTCCACATGCGTTCCCATTGTTCCATCATTATATTATATCCAAAGTTCCTTGCTCATTTAACCATACAGTCCTTAACTTGTTCTTCTGTCCCAAACTTCAACAGAAATTTATACATTTTTGCAATTACCAAAAATAAATAAATAAATAAATAAAATTCCAAAAAAGAGTTTCTTCTGTTTCTTTATGACAATGCTGGGGTCCACCTACTGTCTAAACCTAGATAATAAGAAAAAACGTGTGCGTGTACTACAATGTTGATGATTCTTGTTTTGTTTTTCCACCTTTCTGTTTTCCCAAATAACAAAATGACGACTGCATTCCTGTGCACACTTACTTGGGAGTAAGTACCCAACTAAGTAATATTTTCAAAGACTTGCATTGCACAACACATCTATTTATTTATTTCTAACATTTGTTTGTAGCCCGATAACATATAGTTCTCTGGGTAGCTTACAGTGAATAAATATAAAAACAATTTAGGGCACAATCCTATGCATGTTTAGACAGAAAAAAGTTCTACAACTCCCAGCATTCTCGAGCCAACTGTGCTGGCTGGGGAATGCTGGGAGCTTGTAGGACTTTTTCTATCTAAACATGCATAGGATTGCATTTTTAGACACAAATGTGAAACAATAAAATCAAAAGCAACATAAAATATAATAAGAAATAAAATTCACAGCAGCCCCAAAATTAAAAACACAGATTTTAAAACTGCCTGGCCTGTGTTTATTTATTTATTTGTGATACTTCGATATTGCTTGATATAATACAATCCCGGGCAGCCCCATTTATTTATTTATTTTATTTATTATATTTATACCCCACCTTTTTTCCTGCAAGGAACCCAGAGGATTACGGGCATCCAATTGAGTGCGGAAGGAGCGCAGCGTGTAGGATTGCCACCATGCTCCTCTCGCCCTCAAAAACACCTCCTCAAGAGGAGGACAGGCTGAGGCACTGCCTGGCTTCTATGGAAGCCAGTAGTGCCTTGCTCCTCTCCTCTCCTCCCCTCCCCACCACCTGGAATTCCCCCACCATGGGGAACTGAAGACAGTCTTCTGTGTTTGGTTCCCAGCCAGCTCAGAAAGAACTGCACTCGCTATGGTGGGCGGGTGCGGGTGCTCTGCAGAGCTGCAACCTCTGAGGGGATTTCTGAGGTCACAGCGGCGACTATGCCCCATCCTATGGCCCCCCAGACAAGGTCAGAGGGCCATAGGATTGCGCCCTAAGTGGTTCAATGATAATAATATGAGTAAATAATATGAGTTATTTACAAGGCCTGAGTGAATAAAAAGATATTCACCAGGTCTTCCAAACATAAAATGGTACTATATAGCAAATCAACTTAGATATATAATGGATATTATTGCTAGGAAGGATCTCATGTGGTGGGAAATAGAAGCATATGAATTGGGAAATAGGGTGGAGAATTTTTTATTTGCAAAGCAAGGGTATAATATGATAAAAAGATTAGAAAACCCCTATTTAAAAAATATGTTAGAAAATTGGAATAGAAACAAGAAAATATTTATACCAGGTATATCACCGCTTACTCCAGTGGTGGTAATGGAGCACTTTCCAGAGAACGTTAGACATTTGGAACAAATTTATAGAGAGAAAAAGGTAATTAGATTAATGGACTGGCTGGATAAAATGGAGACAAGGCAACAAATAATTGAAAGGGTTGGTCCAGGAAGAATTTCGTGGCTAAATTTAATCCAATTTAGTTCAATGGGGAAAGAAATTGAAGAGGAGACAGGAGCATGAAAGAGAATTCACCGCATTTGAGCAGTTGGTTATGTCTAAGAACTTATAGAAGGGAATGTATCAGCTAGAGGTATTACAAAGATGATATATAAAATGATTCAGAAATCAGAAGAGCAAGCAGAAAATCTTAAGATAGTTTGGGATATAGAGTTTGAAGAGGAAATAGCAAAAGAAGAGTGGAATAAGATATGGGATAGGCGAATATTGAAAAATATGTCAATAAGGATAAAATAGAATTTCTATAAGTTAATTTGGAGATGGCAGCTGACTCCGGTGAGAATAAACAAAATAGATAATAAATGTTCTCCAATGTGTTGGAGAGGTTGTCAGGAGCAGGGTACGTATGCTCATATGTGGTGGAGTTGTTAAAATGTATTGGATTTTTGGGAAAATTTTTTTGAAGAAATATCAGAAATTGTTGGTACTGATTTGGAAGTTTGTCCTAAATTAGCATTGTTATCAATAACCGAAAAGGTGGCTGGTCCTCAAAATGTTAAAGAATTAATTGTAAATTTGTTAACGGCGGGTAGATTAATGATAGCAAGAAAATGGAAAGTTCAGCAAGTGTTCTCTATCACTGACTGGTATAAAGAAGTGTGGGCTATGGCTTTAAACGATATGTTAACTTGTAATATCAAATGTAAAAGGGGACAATTAAAGGAAAACAATTTTATTGATATCTGGGGTTTATTTTTGGATTTTGTGTTAAATAAGGGGAAAGGGAGCATGCCATGTCAAGATATGTTGTATTTTTGGAATCATGAATAACAATAGATTATATAGAGATAGAATGTATTCTTTGGTCCTGTGGTGATGGGAGCACTATATAAGTTGTATGTTTGTTATCTAGTTGTTCTATAAATTGTTTGAAAAATTTTAAATAAAAAAAAATTATTAAGAAAAAAAGAAGGTATCCACCTGTGCGGAAAAGAACACAGAGATGGCACCAGGTAAACCTCTTTGTGAAGGTTGTACAATTAATGGGATGCTACTTCATTCAGTGGGGCACTTGGAAGAGGGCCTCTAAGTAAATCTTAATGTTTGGGTAGGTACATAAGGCAGAAGGCAGTCTTTCTGGTAACTTGGTCCCAAGCCATTTAGGAGTTTAAAGGTTAAAATAAGTACTTGAAATTGGCCCAGGAAATGGACTGAGCCAGTACAGCGGACAAATCAGAGATGTAATATGGTCAAACTGCCCAGTCCCACTTAGTAATCTAGCAGCCCTATTTTGGGCCAACAGTTTCCAAACTATTTTTAAAGGCAGCCCCACATTCAATGTATTTCAGTAGTCTCAATGGGAGGTCACCAAGCATGGATAATTGTGGCCAAGCTATCTCCATCCAGGTAAGATCACTGCTGGTGTATCAGCCAAAGCTGATAATACCGGCTTTTAGCCACAGAGGCCATCTGAGCCTCAAATGACAGTGCTGGATAAATAAGCAAGCACCCCCCAGGCTGTGAACCTGATCCCCTAGAGGGAGTGCTGTGGCGGAGTGACAGGCAGAAGCCCGGGGAGGGGCCAACCTGAACATTCCAGAGGCTCTGATTGGTTGAAGCAGAGAGCATAGAACCCCAGGGAGTTGGCAGTTAAAGGGAGTCGGTTGGCAGTTGGGGAGAGAGTGGGTTGGAGTGAGAGAGGGAGTGGAAGGTTAATAGAGTAGGTAGGGAAAGGTGGTGCTGAAGAGAAGAGTTCAGACAGGAAATCTAGTACTAAGTTGTGAGAAAGCAAACGTGTCGTGAAGGTGTTAGTATAGAACAATTCACAGGAGTCTCCACTTAGGGAGTGAAGGACCTTCTGTCTGAGGAAGAAGGTGAAGCTCTGGACTAGTGAGAGGGACAGTTAAGTTCCCTGGTCTGATACTGCAACTTCAAATAACCAAGCCAAGTTGATACAAAGAGCACTGTATAACATCTGCCTACCTTTAACCTGAATCTAAGCAGAGAACACGTTTGAATTAACTGTTGAAAATCCAAGTTATCTGTGCCTGAGTTGAATATCAGCTTAGAGACTTTGTTAGAACAATAAATCAATCTTTTTATTCAAAGTTCTAAGTGTCCAGAGTCTGACTGGTGGACAGGAAAGTAAGAAGGGAATTAACGGAGGGGCACCCTACTTCAAGTAATCAAATAAAACAAACTGCTCTTAATAAAGACAAACAAACGTGGGTGAACAGCTACATATAAGGCCTAAGACATATCATCGGCTAACACAGCTTAAGAAGACAGTTTAAACTCTGAAGTGACCAATACAAGGTGGCACTTGGTGAGAGTGAAGTACACATTGAGGGTGTGGGCTTTGGAGGAGGGGTCCCGTCCGCTACAAGTGCAACCCCCATTTAGAAAAAAGCTGAACACTATTCACCCAGGGAGATGCATCAACAATAATCGTCATCATCATCATCATCAGGCGATCACTCGTGACCGAGTAAGATTGTCTTCCAGGATAAAAAATTTAGAAACAGACAAATTTTTAAAGGAGGAAATTCTAAAGAAAAATTGTGTAGACTCTAGCGATGGGTCCGTAAGTGACTGTGGAGGCCAATTCTAGATCCACACAGCTTCCTACAGTGAGGACACAGGTTACCAGATGGAAGATGGTCCTGTAAAGGATTCGTTTGATGTGCTTTTCGCTTAGCACGTTTCTCCCTTTCGCCTTGCACTCGGGCTTCTTCAAAGTCCATGGAACCTTTGTGAGAGGCCAACCTCCATTTAGATCGTTCATAGGCCAGAGCTTCCCAGTTTTCGATGTTTATATTGCATTTTTTTAGATTAGCCTTATGAACATCTTTAAACCTCTTATACTGACCACCGATATTCCGCTTTCCATCCTGAGTTGGGAATAAAGTAACTGCTTTGGGAGACGGTAGTCAGACATTCGAACAACATGACCGGTCCACTGAAGTTGGCGTTGAAGGATCATTTTTTCAATGCTAGTAGTCTTTGCTTCTTCCAGTACACTGACATTTGTTCGCCTATCTTCCCAAGTAATTCGCAGGATTTTCCGGAGGCAACGTTGATGAAATCTTTCAAGGAGGTGGAAGTGACATTTATAGATAGTCCATGTTTCGCAGGCATACAATAAAGTTGGTAATACAATGGCTTCATAAACCAGTGTTTTGGTCTTCTTACAAATATCCCGATCCTCGAACACTCTATGTTTCATTTGAGAAAATGCAGCACTTGCGGAGCTCAAACGATGCTGGATTTTACTGTCGATGTTAGCTGTAACAGAAAGATAGCTGCCAAGATAGAGAAAATGATCGACATTTTCCAGTATTGCCCCGCCAAGCTGGATAGATGGCATCACCAAAGGGTGACTTGCACTTGCTGATGAAGCACCTTGGTTTTTTTGATGTTAAGTGAGAGACCAAGTTTTTCGTATGCTTCTGCAAAAGCATTTAGGATAGTTTGGAGATCATTCTCTGAATGTGCGGAGACCACATTATCATCAGCATACTGAAGTTCCACAATGGAGGTTGTAATTACCTTACTTTTTGCTTTCAGCCTGCTGAGATTAAAAAGCTTTCCATCTGTTCGATATATAATTCCCACACCGGTGGGAAGTTTCCCCTCGACAAGATGTAAAACCATGGCGATGAAAATGGCAAATAATGTTGGGGCGATAACACATCCCTGTTTAACACCTGATCCCACTTTAAATGGAGCACCATGAGAGCCGTTGTTGTCCAAAACCGTTGCCGTCATGTTGTCATGGAGAAGTCGCAAGATATACATTGAGTCTGTTTCTTTGTCCTCATCCAGTCCATTACCATGCTCAAGCGCCAGTTCAGGATAGCCACAGCCTCACCTGCTTCTGATTAAAACTAGATATAAAACTGAGCATCAGCTGCATTCTGGTGACATCTCAGACCTAGTCTCCAGATGATCTCTGCGTAGAGCCACAAGAGAAGTGATGTAGGGATTGATTATTGGCTCTTCAGACATTATTTTCTTTTATCTAAAGCAGCCATGTTGGCCTCTAATTTTGATTAGAGTAGTGGCACTGGACTACTTATTTATGTAGCGCTATCTGTGTGCGTGGTGTTTTAAGGAGTATACGAGGACAAGCCTCTACCCCAAGGATCTTACAAACTAAAATTCATCACAGGGGAAACATAGGAAGGAGAAGAAAGGTAAACAGGGAAAGAATGTGTGATTGTTTCAGTAACATATGCTTAATCTTGGTTACAGGCTTAGTTGCAGTAGGCTATGGGAACCAAGGGTTAAGCAATAGGATTAATGGATAAAGTGGGTTCAAATTACAAGAAAATGGATTTCAAGTAAACATGAGGAAGAACTTCCTGATGGTACCAGCTGTTCAACAGTGGAACAGACTGCCTTTGGAGGTAGTGGCTGCTCCTTCATTAGAAGTTTTCAAGCAGAGGCTGGATGGCCGCTGTGACGATTCTAGTTCTATGTAAAGGGGAAATACCTACTGAGGCCTGTATATAGTGTGCCTGGGGTGTATGATTGACAGCTGGAGCGCATGGAATGTTCAGATGCAGCTTGCGTGTGATTGGCTGGGGAAGCAGTGAGTGGATTTTAAGAGAGAGAGAGAGAGAGAGAGAGGGAGAGAGAGAGAGAGGGCAGTTAGAGTGGGAGAGAGAGAGTGGGTGGTGGTGGTTGGACTTAGATGATGGGAGGTAAAGAGATAGGAAGGTTTGAGAAATTATTCTGTTAGAAGAGTAGAAGTGCTATATCCAGAAAAAAATATTTAATTACCTGTATTTGCCTAAAACCCATATTTGACCCCTGAATCCCTTATGTTCCCTGACCCTGATTTCCTACCTGTGTTCCCAAAATCTTGTTCTTTTTGTGTGAAAACAACCTGCTTCCCATTTATAATTATAGATAAGGCTTTGGTTAACGCCACGTGCCTTGCAAGGGACACACACTACTTAGGGGTTTGGTGGAAACATACCTGAAGGGAAAAACCCACAATAGATGGGAGAAAGAACAGCATCTATTAAGTTTGACAGGATGAGTGACATGAAAGCCCTGGCGGTGGTAGCCATCCCAATAGCGGTGTGGTGATAGGCACTGGCTATCTGAGAGGTGCACCTGGGTGGCAGGGCAGATCCTGAGGAGAGACAGGTGTCCTTGCTGACTAGGTGAGGCGGCAACACCTCACCTGGGTATAGGGTGAGGGGCGGTCGTTGCAGCCACCTATCAGGGATGCTATAGCAGTAGATCTCCTGCATCAGGAGGGGGTGGACAAGAGGACCTTTGGGGTACCTTCCAACTCTTATGTGATAACTATATGCTACTTCTAGGGTCAGAGGCAGTGGGAATTCTACTTTTGGGTAGCAACAGCAGGAGAGGGCAATTGCTTTCTTTTCGTGTCCTGCTTGAGAACTTCAATGAAGGAACACTGTTTTCACCTGTTTGCTTATGTTTTGCTATGTTTATATACGTTGAGTGACTGCGATGATGATGATGATGATGATGATGATTGATTGATTTATAGTATTTGTACACCGCTCCACGTCAAGCAGATTCCGGTATAATGTACCTGAGTAGGCCAGAAGCCTGACTTTGTTACTATGTATTTGGCCTAAACAGTTGTGGCTGCCTTGGTTACGGTTATTTATGAAGGGAGGCTTCATGCTGAGTTTAAAAAATTTCTAGAGGGAGAAGCTACCTTTGTTTGAATCTATCAAGTTGGTCAACAAATGTGATTAGCAGTTAGAAGTTCCATAAGGACCTTGATTGGCCTAGAGATTTAAAAAGGGCAGTTAGAAGTCTGTTAGAGTTGGTTGGTAACAGGGATTTAGAGTTAACAGGTGGACTGTTGTCGGCTGAAGAAAGGGAACTCATTGCTGGGAAAAGAGAAAGCCAGTCTGAGAGAATTCATATGGAGGGAGACCTGGAATCCGGAGCTGATGGCTGTGGAGAGCAGGAGGCCGTGCCAGCACCAGAAGGATTCAGTCAGAGGTCTACCAGACGGGACTTCACCCAGAGTCCTGAAACAGTATCATCCCAATACCTGTTCTACTGTTCTTGTAACTTTTAAAATATATTTATGATTCGTGTGTGTGTGTGTGTGTGTGTGTGTGTGTGTAATATTGTATTTTATGTATTTTTATGTAACCACTTTGAGTAGTTTAAATGTATAAATAAATAAGCCAGAGGCAATAGGAAGGGCTAGAGGCAGAGGAGGACTGCTGTACAGTATCTGTTTCCTCATTGTGAGGGGTTGTCAGCGGTGGAATTTAGGGATACCTGATCTGAGGGGGAAACTATTGAGAGCTTATTAGCAGGAAAGACTCTCTCACTAGGAATGGTAACCAAGCATATTTAATTTGAGTACATTTAAACAATCCCATCCGATTATTTGAATAATCATAATCTATTCCATTGCGAATATAATTCCCTAATAAATATTTTAGTTTTTGAACTCTTGGCTCTAGTACTTGTGTCAGTCCTGTAAGACTTAGTTACCAGACTACTGAGGCATATAAGATACACAGAGGCAGTGGTTTTATGGTTAAGGATTTTTATAATTGAGGTAGCTCTGTGGTGGGGAGTTCCACAGACATAAGCCTCAAAGTTTTAATAAGGGAAGCATAGATGGTGAAACTTGTTCCTTTGCTGAAGGAACTGCACTGGCTACCTATTCGCTACCAGGTCAGGTTTAAGGTTCTGGTACTTGTGTACAAAACCTGAAACAACTTGGGACCAGGTTACCTGAGAGAGCGCCTTCTCCCATACCAACCTGCCCGGTCGCTGAGGTCATCAGATGGCATGCTCCTGGTGGTTCCTCATGGACCTTTGGCCCGATTGGAGTCCACCAGGAGAAGGGCCTTCAGTGTGGCAGCTCCATTTCTGTGGAACTCCTTGCCTCTGGAGGTCAGGCAGGCTCCGACATTATGCCGCTTTTGGCACCTGCTAAAGACCTCCTTGCTCCAGGAAGCCTTCTCTGCTCTCCAACCACCACTGTAATTATTACTTTGTTTTCAGTGTGTTGTTTTTGTTTCTTTCATCTGTTTTTGTCTTTTGATTGTTCACCGCTCCGGAATCTGCTTGATGTTGAGCAGTATACAAATACTGTAAATAATAATAATAATATAATATTTCCACATTTGGAGACATAGGTGGGTTAAACCACAGGTTGTGCCAGAATATTTGGTGTTAGCAGTGGGATAACTTGAGGGGTTTCTGCCAAAACTTTCCATGGGCATCTGGTTGGCCACTGTGGGAAACGAGATGCTAGACTAGATAGGCCTTTGCTCAGATCCAGCTGGGTTTCTTTTTTTCTTGTTATGATACACCAACAACAGTAAAAGTTGTATTTTTGTTCCAAATCATTATTTCTTTTATTTTTAGTTGCGAATTGTACATTTTTCTAGATAGAGGAAAACTGACTGACTTCTCTACATGAGCCAAATGGATGGAGTTGCACACTGAGTGTCATTTGGTACATATCTCTCCTAATCAGCATTATTGAACAGGAAAAATACCTGACTGCAGACTTGTAGCTCTTCCAGAAAAGAAAACAAGTAGGGTACACCAGCAAGTATCTCAAAACTACCCTCTGTTTCCTTTCAGAAGCAGAAGAAAAGAGTCACTCGTGCAAAACTCAGTCTATCCCTGCCATGGTCTGCAGGCATTGCAACAATGCCTCAAGATCAATGGAACAAATGCCAAGTGGATGATAAAAAGATTTTTAGCTGTGGAGCTTGGTGCTTGTTCATTGCTAGAAAAGCCAAGCACAACAGTGATGGCTATCAGATTTCCAACTGGTGATAACATTTTTTCCCCTTATGGACAAATTATTCCCCCTGTTTGGGCAACATTCAATACATTATGATACATACAATATTTATGCTCACAAGGTTAAAAGTTACAATACCTTTACAAGTATCCTGATTGCAGGCAGTAAAAATTACACAAAATTTGTCCTGAACTCTCTTCTGATAGATAGTTTTACATTATTTCATATTTTCCTTTAAAAATTTTCCAGGAGACTTTGGCACCAGTATGTTCACAACATACTTTGTTTCATAATCCTCTGATTATGGACTAATTACAGTACTGTAAAAATGTCTTTATATATTGAAATTGTTTTAATAAACAGTAAAAAAACCCACCTTAATATTTTAGGATTTCCATGTCTAAGAAAGCAGTCCTAATCCCTTCCAAAGGAGAGAAGCTTTGCCAGCAGGGCAGCACATCCATCCGTGAGGTCTGCAGTATGCCTGCAGAAATCTTTGCAGGCATAGGAGTACCATTAGCTTTGTTTTCTAATGGGAGGGGGGAAATTGAAAAGCAATGAACCACCAGAAAAAAAGGTGGAAAATCCAACTACCTCCGGCCCTGGCCAGAGTGAGTTGGCAGGGCTCTGCTAGTGACTGATTGTCCACCATGAATCTCCCCCCCCCCTTAAGATTGCTCTGTGTCTTTGGTGACTACACCACATTATTCTCATTTGTTTGCAGTTTGCTAATTCTAAAAATCCTTGTTTTTATTTCTAGTTTTGGCCCTGACTTTACAAACTGAATGCTCTTGAGTTCCTGTGAACTGATATGTTATGGCGTACAAACAGATATATCAATAAAGGAAGATGCACAGATGCAAACATTCAGGGGTTAAAATGTGAGGAGAAAGAATGGTAGGACCCTTGCAGAAAAGAGTGTTGGAATCCCCCCTCCCACTTACTCTGCATATATCCCCCACCCCCTAGAGGGCAGCACAAAATTACTTCTGTTCCTAGGCAGGATGATGGTGGTTACTGAATCCTTTCAGCCAACACTACATTCAAAGTGACCTCGATAGGCTGGAGCGCTGGGCCGAAAACAACAGAATGTAATTTAATAGGGATAAATGCCAAGTGCTGCACCTAGGGAGAGGAAACCAAATGCAGAGTTACAGAATGGGGGACACTTGGCTCAACAATACTACAAGTGAGAAGGATCTTGGAATTGTGGTAGATCACAAACTGAATATGAGCCAGCAATGCGATGTGGCTGCAAAGAAGGCAAATGCTATTTTGGGCTGTATTAATAGAAGTATAGCTTCCAAATCGCGGGAAGTGATAATTCCCCTTTACTCGGCACTGGTTAGGCCTCATCTTGAGTACTGCGTCCAGTTCTGGGCACCTCACTTTAAGAAGGACATAGACAAACTGGAGAGGGTTCAGAGGAGGGCAACAAGGATGATAAAGGGACTGGAAACAAGGCCCTATGAGGAGAGACTGAAAGAACTGGGCATGTTTAGCCTTCAGAAGAGGAGACTGAGGGGAGATATGATCGCACTCTTCCAGTATTTGAGGGGATGTCACACAGAGGAGGGCAAAGATCTCTTCTCGATCATCCCAGTTTGCAGGACACGGAATAATGGGCTCAAGTTACAGGAACCTAGATTCCACCTAAACATCAGGAAAAATTTCCTGACTGTCAGAGCAATAAGACAATGGAATCAACTACCTAGGGAGGTCGTGGGCTCTCCCACTCTGGAGGCATTCAAGGTACAGTTGGACAGACATCTGTCAGAGATGCTTTGACCTAGATTCCTGCATTGAGCAGGGGGTTGGACTCGATGGCCTTGTAGGCCCCTTCCAACTCTACTTTTCTATGATTCTATGATTCTATGTTTAGACTGGAAAAAAACTACAACTCCCAGCATTCCCCAGCCAGCATGGCTAGCTGGGGGATTCTGGGGGTTGTAGGACTTTCTTCTATCTAAACATGCATAGGGTTGCACCCTTATTTAGTTATTAAATTTGTATCCCGACTTTCTGCCAAATGTGGCATTGAATGAAACAATAAAATACAGATAAAAACAGAATCTTAAAACAAATCAATTAAAAATACAGCAAAGAAAAGAAATAAACAGCACCCAACCATTAAAAAAATTCCCTTTGTTAACAAACCAGTTTGCATCTGAAGGGTCTGCCTGCCAGTAGAAGGACAACAAAGAGGGGGCCAACCATACCTCCCTTGTCTTCCAGAACCTGGGAGTAGCCACTGAGAAGGGTGAGCTCTTACCATAAAATGTGCTGCTGAAACTTTGTTTTGGCTCATCAGGAGGGAGCAATCAATGTACCCTCCAAAACCAGTTTCCCCTCCCATTCTCCTCAAGGCAAAAAAAGGGTGTGTGTGTGGGTGTATGTGTAAGTATTATTTGGTTGACAGGAAGGCACAGAGACTGCCTTGTTCCCTGCTGGCCAGTTCAACTGAAGACTTGGTAGCTCATTTCGGGGCTGGGACTCAGCCTTGAAGCACAAGAGGAATGGAGGAATTGGATTGGGTCACATACGTAGAAGGAAACACAGCAGTATGTGTGTTTTCTGGAAAGACAGCAAAAGAACTGCAAGCCCTCCCACGCTCCACTTGGCTCAGCTTTCCCCCAACATCTCAAACTATTGTTCCAAGGTGAAGGAGTGAGTGAATACAACCTATCTTTGACCCTAATTCTGTCAGTGAGGAGTGGGGAGATTGGTTTCACCTACCTCTCTTCCCTCTAGTAGCCTCTGCTTTATAGGAAATGCCTTCCAGAAAGTTTCATAGAACATAGGAAGCTGCCTTATACTGAATCAGACCATCAGTCCATCTAGCCTAGTATTGTTGATACTATTGGCGGCGGCAGCTCTCCTGAGTTTCAGGCAGGATTTTTTCCTGCCCTACCTTGAGATTTTGGGGATCAAACCTGGGACCTTCTACACGCACAGCAGGTGCTCTACCATGGAGCTACAGCCCCCCTTTCTTCTCTGGAATCCCTCTAGAACAGTGTTCTCCAACCTTGGGTCCCCAGATGTTTTTGGTCTACAACTCCCAGCATGCCCCAGCCAGCTACGCTGGGTTGTAGACCAAAAACATCTGGGGACCCAAGGTTGGAGAACACTGCTCTAGAAGTCACTTTTTCCAAAGCAGTAAGCGATAAGAAGTAG
Organism: Shinisaurus crocodilurus; assembly: GCA_021292165.1. Classification (NCBI taxonomy): domain Eukaryota; kingdom Metazoa; phylum Chordata; class Lepidosauria; order Squamata; family Shinisauridae; genus Shinisaurus; species Shinisaurus crocodilurus. The sequence continues at coordinate 266,102,300 of CM037876.1, forward strand.
ACTAGCCTTCTCCACCTCCCTACTTAACCCATTACTTCCCTGATGTTAACCTCAACTCTTTCCTGGATCCCAACCCTAATAAAATTGATTTCCTTTAAATCCAACCTATCTCCCACCTTCTAACTCTCAATCCCACATTCCCCCTTCCTTTTGTAACCTTGGAATCAACTCTTTCCCCCCTCTTCACAATCCCCTGAGAATTTTTATGGTTTTCCACTTGCCTGTATCCTAGTTCCAAATGGTCCATTCACTTGTAGATGAATGAAGATAGAATTTTGGAGTGTCAACAAGGGCAGAAGAAGCTTCTGCTGTTCCACCAAAATTGTTTGTGTGCATGTTCAAACTGACTTCTTGACACATAGCTGTAACTTCCTGAATACTAACATGTGGAAGGTGGTTTAGGTTTAGCTTGCTCTGCCCATTATCAGTCCCGAGGTGATAATTGAGGTGATCATCTTCTCACCTTTGTATGCTTGCCAGCTTTCCCCTCCGTATCTTCCTTCCTGCCACTCCAACTGCCAGCAAGGTAAATGAGAAAGGGGAGGAAGAGAACAATGGCAGGTGGGGAGGAAGAGAAGGAGAATTTTAAAAAGTGAGGGAGCATGGGTGGCATAAAATAGAGGGAGCAGGTCCCTCTGCCCCCATATCCACCATTGTGAATTTTTATGGCAGCCCCACTTCTGAAATATACATAGATTGTTCACTTCTTACTATAAATTAATATTAATGGCTACATGAGAATAAATATAATAGTGTGAAAATGAGAGATTCTATCAAATGCAGTATAAAAATGAGGACTAAAAATATATCAACATATAGTGAGCCCTTCTCCCTCTGCTTGAACCACAACAGCTACAAGGACATTGTCTGTGAGGCAAATGGAGCAATCTGCCCAGTTGTCAATGAAAAACCTCTGGGGTCTGCACAGGTCACCCTCCTCAGTTGTCATGCGGCGCCGGGGGCGGGGGCTCATGGTAGATCCCCCAGCACTTCGTGTGTGGAATTCGAGAGTGGCGAGTCACTGCGCCACCCTCGAGTTTGGGATGTTTTCGCCCTGATGCGCTCCACTGGCCTCTTGGCCAGCCTTAGTTAATCCCGCACTTCACCTTCGCAGAACTCCGATTCAATAAATGTGGCCCTGTTTTCAAACCATTACAGTTGTCTCGTCTCTTCATTTCACCCTATACCCGCGCAATCTTTAGTGAAAGGTACAAGGGGCTACAGGCAGTCCTTTCCACCATTCCCTTCGCATCCCTGCTTCGAAATAGCCCCATGCACTGAGGTGGGGTCTGTTCTCAGCACATACACAGCTGCAATGTCAACTAATGCTGCCCTCAAGCAGAGAGCAGGACTAGCTTCTAACATCACAAGGGATTGAGGGATCCTTTCACACTGGCACTATGTGGCTGGCTCTTCTGTTACCTTCTTCACAGCTGAGCATAGGATCAGTATTTGAATACAGTCCCAGCCATGGACTATTTTTTTCCCCTGTCTCCTTAGGACACAGGTTTATGCCAGAAAATGGCCATATACACTGAGATAGTCCAGCTGGAATGTTTAGATAGTCCAGATACTGGAATGAACTTGGGTGGAGCAGCTTCTGATGTTTCTATACCCTTAGGAGCACAATACTAAAGATAGTTTGTTGCCACTGGAAAGGAGAAGTACTGTTCTCAGCTGTTAATTTAGGTTAAGATGGGAAGGCTTAAATGGACATTTCCTTGATATGAGAGTCTGAAGACGATTTCACCAGAGAAAGATAAAAGTCTGGAAACTGGCTTAGGATACTCAAAAAATTGCAGTCTTCATAATATGTGTAGCATTTTCAACTGAACTACAAATCCTGATATTTCCCATAAAAAAGCAGTACAAATGGTCAGCAGCATAATAAAAACCAGGTTACATTAAGCAAAATATAATTTATGCACCTAATTCCATGTATTCTGCTGGAAGGTACTGTCTTTTCTGCAGGAATTTATTCAGTAGGATTCACCCTTCAAGGCCAGGCAAAATTTCAAGCCTCCAGAACTGTATACTGTATTTTGTTTTTGACAGACATAAAATTCCAGGGAGTTCTGTGATTACTGGTGAGACCTAAAAGCCTGATAAAGACTAGTGCTAAATTTATACGCAGATATAGAAACATGCCCCCAAACCATAGCCATAATTCTAAGAATGTTTAAAATACCTGTGCATGGTGGTACTATAGGTAAAAGGTATGGTTTAAGTCTGAATTCCTTTGCCTTTGAAAGGCTGCCAGTTATTTGCATTACTTCAGAAAGGAATTTCCCCCCCAGTTTAATATCTTACTTATCACAAAAAGCCAGGGTCCAGTTAGTTAAGGTTTCAGTTGGACGTGGAACATGACTTCCTAAGCTTGTCATGCATCAAACTGTTATGGCTGGCAATTGTTTAAAAAAATTCATTTTGTTATGAACTAGCCTGTTTTCAACTGGGCTGTTCAGAGATGGATTGCTTTCTGGAGTTTTTGACAGGTGTAATTGTTAAGGCGTCATCTGTTCTTGTTTGCACAAAATACATTTTAGCCAACTGTAGGACTTGCCCGCTAATCTTTCTCACATCATTCCATTCTTTGCTTGCCACTAGACAAATCCCCTGTTATTTGACCAGATGGTGGAAAATCCATTCTCATGATAAGTTGCTTCTAGTTTGCATTTAGATTACCTGCAAAAATGGAACAATTTACTACTCTGCCTCTAACCATCTCTTCCCTCCTTTTTTCCTTTAGTTTGACTTCTTGTAACTAATTATTTAAATTCTGCCCTGTGAGTTAAAATTAGTCATAGCTTTACATGTATGTAAATGCACTTAAAGTTCCACCTCAAGTTATATGATGGGACCATCTAGAGTTGAAGTGACATGTCAAGGTGGGAGGAGGAACTGTCTGATGTGCAAATAACAGCTGTATTTGAGGGTGTTTTCGAACTTTTTAGTGAAAGCATATAATCTTTTTAAAAAAAAGAAAAGCAGGCCATAGAATGGACAGTTTCTTTCCTTTTTTTATATAGCACTTGTAGCAAGGGAAAGAAGATATAAATATTAAGTGGAGTTTTGTTTGATTTTCACAGTGTGGAGTTTTATTGCTAGCATTAGAAAATATCTTACCACTGTAGCTGTGTTCTTTAGTAGTACATATGTTATATAAAAATATTAACCTTTTGCTGTCTCAAGAGAAGCAACATTGGGGATGGTTGTGGCCAGCTCAGTTATGTTAGAATGAGAACTTCTGTTTTATAAACCTTTCAAAACCAAGCTGAAAGTGATTTCAGTTAACCAGTGCGAATTGATTAGGCTCAAATACTATTCAGTTCTTTAATTTTTCAATTCTGAGAAAATATATACAAGAAATCAATTTAAAAGCATAAAATGGAACAGGAATATACAGTACCCAGAGTAAATATCCAATATACAGTTTGATCTTGGGCAAAATCAATTTTTATATGGAACTTATGAGATCAACCCTCCCTGCTGACATAATGTGCTGAAGAACGAGTTATCAAAATTAATTTGGGATAGGCTGTCTGAAAGTCAGTTCCAGAGACAGAGCATTCAACTGGCTTTATGAAAAAGCTTATTATTCCTAACCAGCAACACCCTTGCAGATTATCTACTTTCTGAATGGCTTCACTAGGAGATCTGCCTGGTTACAGGAGTGATTGAAATCCATCTAGTAGCTAATCTTTAATTTCTGGCACCCACTTACATAATAGATAGGAATGGTTGTTTCATAACTTTACTATACAAGAGATAGGAATCATTTATGTATATATTAAATGTCAAAGTGATTAGTGTAGTGCTTCATGAATGTCGTATTGATATACTCTGTGTGTGTGTGTGTATGTATTTGAAGATAATATATATTGTTTTCAGATAAGGCTTGAAATACTGAAGTGATACGTTATAGAAGTATCAAGGAGGTACTCCTTAAAAGCTAGTTCAAGATGTGATTCATTCAGGATGTGATTTGTCTGGCACTGAAATACTGCAGTATGCTTGACATGATCCACAGAACTTTGAGAATAAACATTTCTTTTTCTAATCAGAGTGAGCCAGTTTCTATGTTAATTTAATTTAATTGAAATACAAAGTGTGAGTAGAATGGGATTTATGTGGATGTCAATGAATCATTTTAGACCAGTCTTCCCCGACCTGGTGCCCTCCAGATATTTTGGAATACAAACTCCATTCCTGACAATTGTTCAGCCCAAAATATCTAGAGGGCAAAAAGTTGGGGAAAGGTTGCTTTAGACCATCCTTTTTGTAGGTGGCATTTTATTGAGATCATTGCTGTTTTATAAGGAAAGATGGATGAAAGAGAGGAAGTAATAAGAGCTTTTATATAACTTGAGAAAAACTCATAGGGATCCAAATCAGAATAGTTCCAGTTTCCAAAATTGTTCCGTCACCTGTAATGTATCAATTATGTGACAATTGTTAGGAAACACAGGTTATAATTTTTGTATTTAAATCAATAAATACTTAAGGATCAAGAAACAATTATGTTGAAGTACCTAAGTATGCTGCTTAATAAAAGTTTATGCTGAAAACATAATCAAACAGGTAACTTTCATATGAATAAATATTTTGATATTTTGATTGCAGACTTTGCTTCTGATGGTCTTATTCATTTCATTTCATTAATTTATTACATTTCTGTTCCACCCAATAGCCAAAGCTTTCTGGGCAGTTTACACAGTTTAAACCCCTTAAAAATACAATATTGTAGATAATATAAAAATAATTTTCATACAGACATATAAACACACAACATACGCACGCACACACATCTAAACCATTTTAACAACAATAAGAAATCCCAGGGCCCGATTAAAAACTTTACCATATGCTACCAAATGACAGAGTGGAGGAAGGTCTTAACCTGTCACTGAAAAGATATCAAGATTGGTACCAGGTGAGCCTCTCGGGGGAGATAGTTCCATAACTGGGGGGGGGGGGGTTACCACTGAGAAGTAGAGAAGTTATTAAAAGTAACTAATTAAAAATGAAAATTAATTAGTCAAATTGCAGGCTAATTATTTAGAATGAATGATGCATTACCACATGAATTTAGACGAAAAGGTTAAAATCTAAAACGATCCGTATATTATGTGCAATTTTTCATATTCCTTAATTTAAACTAAAAGCAACATTGAATTTAATGCTTAATTGTAAACTCTAAAATTATGTGGTAGGCCCTACTCCTGTGGCTATGAGGTCACTGGCCTTAGTTTTGTTTCTGTCATCATGGGCAACAAGAACAGGCTGTTAGGTACTGTAATTTAAAGTTCTTAATCAGCCTGAACAAGGGATGGGGGAGAAGATTGTTTGGTTCGCTTCAGATTTTAATGCAAACTTACCTAATTCGCATTTTCCAACCCAATACATGAACTTGAATCTCAGTTATACTTTGATAATTGCCATTCTCTGCATTCTGCAATGCACTTCTTCAATCGAAACACGCATAACATACAGAAATGCAGTAACATACAGAAATGCATTATGTTAGGGGAAATTGCTTGCAAAAATGCGTATATTAGGCAAAATTTCATGGAAAAATGTGTATATTAGGAGAAATATGCACACAAATTCACACAAATTTTCATGCAGACTAATGTGGAAATGGGGCAAAATGGTTAAGATTGTAAAAATGAGAGAAACTGAAATTGAAAGATTTGTTCTTCCCTAGTGTGAATATTGTTGGATATAAGTGGGAATTATGCCCCCAACTGTAAGGACAGATGATTATGTTACGATAGTGTTAAGTGTTATATGATAACTTTGTTTAAATATATACACTGTTGTTAAAATTTAAGTAATTAGAAGCATTTTTTGTGTGTCCCATTTTTTCCATTTTGACTAGAAAAAATTGTTCTGATCGAGAATTAAATTTGAGTTTACTCTCAGTGCTGCCTTTAGTCAATGTAACAAGATGAGATAGATGTAACATATAACAATAGTACCTTTCAAAATACTAATTGTCCTGCATTACAGTTGACTGTAGAGAATCTCTAGTCATGTATATCTGTTTTTGATACCTCTACAGAATAACTGTCCAGCATCCTCTGCCCAACCAATCAGAATGTAGGAAAATCTACAGATATGACGGAATCTACTGTGAATCTACCTACCAGAAGTATGTTGAAATCTGTGTGAGTCTTTCTTCTGGCTCGTGCATTAGTGCTGTCCCGCTTTTCAGAAGTTAAACGTGTATTGAAAACTTATACTTCTGCTTGAATGAAATACCTTTGAAATTGGGGACAGATATATGTTGTTTTCATACTTTGGAATTGTGCTCTTGAAGTTAAAAGGGAAATAAATAAACCTTAGGACTTTATTAAATCTCTTAGGTATGCTTCTGTATATTGCAGTAAACAAGTACTTAAACCCAGAAAAACCTAGGCAAAGTATATTGCACAGGTGCTTCACATCTTAGGGATTTGAAAGGTGTGTTATGTATAAATTAGCTGTCACTTTTTTCAGTCGTGTAATGGAATGATGAGTTGTAATTTGCATAATCCTTTAAGAAGGCAAATTATACTGTCATGTAGCAGACTTAACATGCTAGCTAGGATTTCATAGCTTTGAAGCTAATTAGTATGTACCTTACAGGACAGTTAAATTGAAGTTGAGTCCTTTTGCTTTTTCAGTCATTTGCCTTTGTCCCTTGCCTAACAGCATTTGAATTTGTTAGTGACTAGAGAACGTTAAAAGTGTATTGAAGGAAAGCATTATAGACAGATATTGGTCTGAGCAAGGAAATGTAATATAGTTTGGGGTTTAATACCTTTAAAGTCAGAAACGTTTTTTTCCCCGTTTTGTTACTGTTTCACAATAGTTTGGTATTCTTTTTTCCATTTATAAATTAAACAGTAGGCCTGATCCAGGAGTTTATGCTCAGAAATAGGTTTATACTAGTTGTAAATCAGGATAATTTGAAGTTTCCAACACTTGACTAAGATTTCAAAATATGCCAATTACAGTAAAAACAATGACTATAAATTAAACAGTTATGGAAAATAAGGTCATTATGAATTAGACTTGATCTTACAAAGATCAAAGAGAGATTTTAAATTACAACAAGTACATAAACTTAACTTAAATAACCAATTCTAACTGTTACAATATGGCTACAAATCTCTGAATACTAGTAGTTGATGACTAGCAATAATAAAGAGATCTTATAAAAAGAAAGCTCTTAACTAAATTCAAAGTTTATCATAGCTTCTTACTCACCTAGCCAAGGCTGCTCATATTTACCAGATGTACAGTCATTTTGCTCTTATCCCAGGGTGGTCACTCTTAATTGGGTTTATCATTGTATTAACTAGTTTTATATGCCAAAACTCCAAATTAAGGATTCAGAATTGTGAATGTGAAATCATTCTAACTGCTTGGGATAAGATGAAATTGATTTTGAAGTTTAGAATAATCTCACAGGTACTTCTGCAGCCATTGGCAACATATGCTCTAAATGGAGATTAAAGTATTGATACCAATTTTTCTATTTACCTATGTCCTGGTTCTAACTTTACTTTTAGTCTCTCACCTAGTGTTTTATAAGCATAAGTGGAGTGTCACTTTTGATTAGAATAGAGACAAAATGGTTTTCTCATTTCACTGCTCCATTTATGGATGGCAAATGGAGGCCTTTTTGGTGATTTGAAAGAGGGACTTGCTGATGGCGGTGGCAACAAGAGCTGTTCCTGATGGCTTCTAGCAGGCAGTTGTGGGTTTTTTTACAACCCAGAAGCAACCTGGAAATGACACTACATGATATCTTCGTTTCATTCCCATAAAACATCTGGGGAGGAAATGGTAGTCATCACAGGGGGGGAAATTCTGGAGGAAAAAATAAACCATCAGGAAGGGCTCTTTGTTCCGCTGCTGTGAAACTAGCAGTGGTGGCATAACAGTAAAGAAAGGAGAGCAATTTCATTCCCCATTTTGATGCTTTCCTCCATCAGTTTTAAGTCAAACTTCTCATCTGAGAACTTCTGCCTCAGAGCTGCTTTTAACAATAATTTAGTGAAAATTATGGTAAAACACCTGTGAAATTTCACCTTAGTGAATGGAATTCCATCTTCTTTTTGGTGGCAGCTGTTGTCTTCTCAAAGTGGGCTAAAGATGAACTCTCAGCAAACTGAGATAATAGTACACATTTGGCCTTAATCTTAGGGCCAAACTACATGTCTGGTGCTAAATGTGTCCTTGCTTGCATTTAATGTGCATATTTTAAAAAATGCAGATAGGAATAGCTGGGTGGGGGGCACTGATAATTATTGGGATTGTAGGAGGCATGGAGTGGATTTTAATTCATTCTTCCCCTGCTGCAGTCCTGAGAAAATACCTCCTCGGAAGCTAGTATTTACATTGGAAGAAAATTCTCCCACTGACTGAATGGGAGATTTCCTTCCAATGCAAATACCGTATTTTTCTGTCTATAAGACGCCCCCATGTATAAGACGCCCCCCACTGGGCAGTTTTGCAACCGTGCGGTTCTCTCCTCTGCTTACTTCCGTGTATAAGACGACCCTCAATTTTTAGACTAGCGATTTTAGGAAAAAGTATAGTCTTATACATGGAAAAATACTGTAGTAGCTTTATAAAGGAACTAAATAGCAAACTTTTATAAAGGATTTTCATTATGACACCAGCAAAGGAGAAAGAGGTTAAATTCTCCCTCTCTATCAGCTGCAATTCTAATCCTCATCAGTTCCCCTCCACCAGCTGCTGTGATCCTAATAATTCCCCTCCCCCAGTTGCTTCAGCTTGTATTTTCTAAAACCTGTATGTTAAATGCAAATATGTATTTATTATCTAGTTTGGCTCTTAGAAACCTGCTTTTCCCTATAGCAAAGGTGAAGTACAACTACAGAGTATAGCTACACACAGAAGCCGCAAAATGGCTGAAATTTTTGCCCCATGCAACAACAGTCTTTGAAGTTGCATTGTGTAAAAACGTTCGTTTATATTTTTAACTGGTCTTCCTTAACAATTAAGTATAAATCTTACATTGGTTGAACCATGGATGGTGGCTAGTTTATCACATGCAGCCACTTGTAACTCAGTTTACCAGAGCATGACTGACTAAGGCCTTATAGAATCATAGAAAAGTAGACTTGGAAGGGGCCTACAAGGCCATCAAGTCCAACCCCCTGCTCAGTGCAGGAATCCAGGTCAAAGTATCCCTGACAGATGGCTGTCCAGCTGCACCTTGAATGCCTCCAGAGTGGGAGAGCGCACCACCTTCCTAGGTAGTTGGTTCCATTGTCTTACAGAATCATAGCCTGTGGCTTACGCTGGCTCAGCTTGTCTGAGTGTGGAAAGCTAAGCAGGGTCAGGCCTGGTTATTACTTGGATGGGAGACCCCTCCTCTAGTTTCCTGCATTGAGCAGGGGGTTGGACTCGATAGCCTTGTAGGCTCCTTCCAACTCGTATGATCTATGAATCTATGAATCCTCCAGGTTCGGAGGGTTGCGGGCACCCTCATAGGACTTGCATTGCCCATAAATAAATGGTAAGCCTAGCTAACACTGACAATTGATAAAACAATTAATTACGGAAATTGTGCAGCCTTTTGCAAGTAAAAATATAGGTGTAGTTGATTCATATATTTCTGTGAAGGTGTTGTAATTTGCTTTATGTCAGTTCTTATGAAATAATCTGTGATGATATTCAAATTTCAAAGGTATCAAAGATAACGTATAAAGTAAATTCAAATTACGTAAAAAGTCTATGCAATGGCCCCAACCCAGCTAAAGCTACTAATGATTAAGAGTGCAATCCTACCATCCGCCCTGCCCCCCATGTTGATTGCTTCAGGGGATTAGGATCTAGAAAAGGTGCTTCTCTAGTGGCCTCTGCTGGCAGGGAGGGGCTCCAGCAGCTGAGAGGAAGGGGGTTGTGCTGTGCTGTGGCAGAGATCCCCATGGAAAGCGCTGTGGGTGATTTTCTTACTGGTGGTACGTGTAAGCAACCAAAACAGGGTGTTCCAAGGGCAGGGTAGAGCCAGCTTTACATCTGCTAGGTCCAAAGTTGCTCCATTCCTGCCAGAGTGGCCTGATCTGGACCCCTAACCTGCCTCTGCAAGTCCTATACAGACTTACTTAGGAGTTCCACTGAACTCATGGAGAATTACTCCTGAGTAGACATGAATAATATTGCTCAGTAAATGTGTTCAAGTATGAGCTGCCAACCAGTGTTCTTAGTTTCTTTCAACTAATGGCCCACTTTTATTAGCTTAATGAAAGAAAGGTATAATTTGAAGCTTAATTTGTAAGAATTTTCCTGTATTATAAATCATTATATTTGGTAATTTCCCTATTTATTTAATGGAAAAAAGTTGGTAATGATTAAGGAGGTAAGCCTATGCATACTTTCCTGGAAGAAGGCCCATTGAGCTCAGTGAACCTTACTTCTAAATAGAAATGTGATCTACCACAATTCCAAGATCCTTCTCACTTGTAGTATTGTTGAGCAAAGTGTCCCCCATTCTGTAACTGTGCATTTGGTTTTCTTTCCCTAGGTGCAGCACTTGGCATTTATCCCTATTAAATTTCATTCTGTTGTTTTCGGCCCAGTGCTCCAGTCTATCGAGATCGCTTTGAATTTTGTTTCTGTCTTCCAGAGTATTAGCTATTCCACCCAACTTTGTGTCATGTCATCTGCAAATTTGATAAGCATTCCCTGCACCTCCTCATCCAAGTCATTAATAAAAATGTTTAAGAGCACTGGGCCCAGGACCGAGCCCTGTGGTACCCCGCTCGTTACCTCTCCCCAGTTTGAGAAGGAACCATTAATAAGCACTCTTTGAGTCCGATTCTGTAGCCAATTGTGGATCCATCTGATAGTTGGATAGCCCACTTGTAGCTAGCTTGCTAACCAGGATATCATGAGACACTTTGTCGAAAGCTTTGCTGAAGTCCAGATATGATGTGTCCACAGCATTCCCACACTCCACAAGGGAGGTTACCCGATCAAAAAATGAGATCAGATTAGTCTGGCAGGATTTGTTCTTGACAAATCCATGCTGGCTTCTAGTAATCACTGCATTGCTTTCAAGGTGCTTGCAGACTGACTTTTTTATAAGTCTTTCATTTAGACTTAGGCTGCAATCCTACAAAAAAATTAACTGGGAGTAAACCCAGTGTAGTCAATTGGGGCTTATTTCTGAGTAGACATACGTATATGATTGCACTGTTAGTCCCAACTAATGTTATGGGGATTGGGTCCAAAATCTTAATTTGTTAGTTCTTAAAGTCATAAGCAGAGCTGTCATCCGGTTGAAGAAATCTTAGTTCATTAATCATATGGGTTTCAGTTGATTTATCTATTAATTAATCAATTAAATTTTCATATGATTAGAAACAAAACAGGTTACTTTTTAATTTTAAATAATGTACATATATGTTGTAGCAAGCATTGTCTTAGAAGAGCCATTCCTTCTTGTGTGTGAGAAAATGGGGAATGTCTCTTTCAAGATGGCTTGCCATCTGCAGTTTTTATAAATAAACGTATCAAGAAGAAATAATGGGTTGGATCCAGATAAACACATTTGTAATGGGGTGAGTGGAAGCTGACTTCCCCTCAAAAAGGTTCCTTCAGGGGTCGAATAACCCTGCTGAATGGTGTTGGATGTGGTGTGGGGGGACTGAGGGGAAAATGGGAAGGCTTCCTCTGCCCAATTTTCATGGATTCCTCCCTTCTCCCTCAGTCACCCCATCGCCACATCCCACGTTATTCAGCAGGTCTTTGGAAGAGTATTTTCAGAGGGAGGAAGGAGAAAGTCAGCTTCTGCCAGCCCTCTTGCACACTTGTTTATCTGAATCCACTCCCATGTACAGTATATATGTATACATTTTAAATTGACTGCCAGGTAATCAGGGCACCTTTATTACGGTAGCTGATCAACAGATTTCTAAAACTGATTAAACTTTGCAGCCCTACCATACAGTCATAAAAAAACTCCTCATTTCCACCACCTCCCCACTCAAACCAGTGACCTAGTCTATGTTCTGATTGTTAATTCAGACTCATACAATACTTAAATGCACTGATGCAATTCTGTAAAATATAAGAGTATGAAATTCAATTTTAGTATTTCACAATGTTCTTCAAATGTTCTTTTCTAGCTGTTCTTTGTACTCTGCTCCTTCACAACAGTCTATCTTTGACTTGTATTGGGGTTTACTTATGCCACACTTCCTATCCCGCTAGCCAGCACAGTCTCTTTTCAAGGTTTTCCTCCAGAGAACACTGTCTAGAGCTCTGCATACTATGAATTAAGGTTCCCAGAAGAGCTACATTTCCTAGGCTCTCTTTGGAATGCTGCCGCTGCAGTTTTCTGGAGAACAGAGAGATAGGGCAAATGGCTTTGGACAGAAGTTTCTTGCTGCTGCCCTGCCACCACCATATAAGCTTGGGGGAAGGGAAAGTGATGAGTTGGGGAGAAGGGAGGTGTTTGACTTCATTGCACTCTCAATACATCATTAGGAATGTAACAGAGTCTCTGAATTAGGAATTGGGTTTGAAAAAAACTTGAACGGTTCTTCCAACATTTTTTGAAAATAGTTCATTTTGCTTTGTCAAATTCCAAACTGAGCCAAAGGGTGAGTTCACCAGTCACCACTATTGGGAGAGGAGTTCTGCTTTGAGTGCCATTCTCAATTTACATTTATACAATGTAAGGTTCATGCCTTGGTCTCCTCTCGCCTAGACTACTGTAATGCACTCTACGTGGGGTTACCCTGGAAGACGGTTCGGAAGTTGCAGCTGGTACAGAATGCAGCAGCTCGCCTGGTTAAAGGCTGCCACCGGCATGATCACATCACTCCAGTGCTCAAAGAGTTGCACTGGCTACCAGTTGTTTGCCAAGCCGAATTCAAGGTGTTGGCGTTGACCTTTAAAACCCTGTATGGCTCCGGTCCAGTATATCTCAAGGAGCGCCTCCAGCAACATCAAGTAGGCCACTCAACAAGATCTGCCATGGATGGCCTTCTCCCTGTCCCATCAGCCAGAGAAACCAGACTAGGAGGAGGGCCTTTTCTGTGGCATCCCCCAATCTATGGAACTCTCTCCCCAGTGACTTCCGCCATGCCCCTTCCTTGATTAGCTTCCGCCGTGCATTAAAAATGTGGCTTTTCAGGCGGGAATATGGGGTGGGTTAGGATTTTTAAGTTTTGTACTGTTTTTAATTGTGTTTTATACTGTGTGTGTGTGTGTGTGTGTGTGTTCCCCCCCTCTTGTATTTTATTGGACTGTACATCACTCAGAGTGGCCGGATGTCTGGCCAGATGGGCGATTCATAAATATAATAAAATAAATAAATAAATAAATAAAATGACAGGACAGAACTCCTGTTGTGCTCGCAATATGTATGCCTTTCAAAGTACTACATACTTCAGTAGGATTAAATATACTGAAAAACTCATTATTTTTGATGTTACTACTCATTGCCACTTCATATGTTACAGAAAGGCAGGGAACGTAGAAGCAGAAGTGACTTGTGCTTTTGCTTTGTCTGCTTTAGCTGGACCATGCAAAGTGGAGACTACAGGCCAGAATCCAACAGGGCACTTATGCCCCCACTGATTCTCTTACGCCCTGCCAATTCTCTTGTACAAACGGCCCCCACTTGTGCAATGTCAATTTAGCACTTTCGGGGCAAACCGAAACAAGCGGAAACACTTGTTTTTGGAAGGAGACATGTTGGCAGGAGGTCGCATAAGGGAGCTCTGCCGATGTGCCTGCTTCCAGAAATGAGCATTTCCACTCCTTTCAGGGCTTTCTCTAGGAAGTGTTAAATCTCCCTTGTGTAAGCGCTGGTTTCCTCTTGTGCAGTGGAATCGACGGGACCCACTACTTGCAGAAGGAAATTGGCATGGCAAAAGGGAATCGGTGTGGGCATAAGCACCTTGTTGGATTCTGCCCTTTGTACGTCACATCTGTAACCTCCAAATGACCCCTGGAGACAGTTTGGATTGTCTTGGTACAGAATGTTAATATTTCTAGTACATACACTCCCGTTGTACCTTTTTCTCTTCAGTGCAGAAAGTACCTCATGCATTGTTGTGTACAAAATGTGTTCTTTCCCCCGTCCTTTCTTACATACATCCTTTCTCCTTTGTCTTGCGGAGAGCTTGCTCATTTTCTAAGAGCCTCTCTTATCTTCCTCAGATTTAAGTGATAACTCCCCCCCCACCCCCCAGTACCATGTATGGCTGGGAAACCACCAAACGATCAGTGGCTGGTGTGTGTGTGGCCATCTGGGGTGCTGAATTGGTTCCCCACAAGAGCTGGATTTGGCCCCTAGGCCTGAGACACTTAATCTTAATTCGGCTCAAATAACATAAGGTTAACTCTTAAAAGAAATCCCTTTACATTTAATGATTGCTGTTCTAATGTGCTGCATGGATTGCAGTGGTCAGGCAGTGATCATGTTTGATGTCAGATATCAAGATGAATCATACAGCTGAAGATAGTTTCATGGGTATATTAGGCCCATCACCTTTCTAGGTCGGAACCATATACTTTATTTTTGACCATAATACAATGTAGTGCAGATGTTCCGCACTAGTAAAATACACGCTTTGGAAGGCATGTCCTACAATGTTTAAGAAGTAAAATTTTATTTCATTTATTTTAATATTTTTATGCCATCTTTCAGGCCTTCTTAAGGCAGCTCACAGAAATAACATAAAACAGACTAATGGAAGTATTAGTCTGGTTCTGGCTATTGTACTACACAACCATAACAAATTAAGCAGAACTGCTAAAAAGAATCATAGGAGGACACAAAGAAGGGAAAGAGTCTGTTTTTTAAAAATGTGTATTTTATTATTATTAGTGTCATTTTTGGTAGAAAGGTGTGGTATAAATTTAAATAAATAAATAAATGTGTGTAACATGGGCTAACATACCCCTGTCGCCGAAGAAAAGCCTACCTGGTGTATGGAAAAGAGACAGACGATGAGAAGCAGTTTCATCCAAAGCTTGGTCTTTACAGAGTTTCTGGGATAATACCGGATGGACCCTTCAAGTCTAGAACTGAGACACCCACAACTTTCTGACAGAGACTCTCTGCCAGAGAGAGAGACGGAGATAGATTGAAGGGGGAGGGAGGGATCTACCTTAGGGATCCCCTACCTTTTTTGGGTCAGTGAGCACATGTGAAATTTTTGGGTCAGTGAGCACATGTGAAATTTTGAGAGTGTGTTGTGGGCACTATCATAAAACAGCTGCCATGGGGGGAGGGTGCTTGTTGATTCGTAAAATGGCTGACACAGTGGGGATGACGAGTCAGAAAACACTGATTTCTCAGAGGTCAAAGTGGTGAGACGGAAAAAAAAAGTAACTTGAACAAGAACCTAAGTATAAGGCAGAGGTGGGTCCTGGACTCCAAAACACAAACCATCTGTTGAACCTAAAACAATGGTTCTGGAGAGCAGGACTTTGCTTTGCAGCACAGCAACATCCCTGTTTTTTAAAAAAATTCTTAAGAAATAAAGTTAAAATGCGGAATGGCAGGGAGCACAGTGGGTGCCAAAAGATGTGTCCACTGGCACCTTGTTGGAGACCCGAGCTCTATCTTGTCACTTTAGTGAAACTCTAGTAGCAGGAACATTTCTTTACATTTGTTACAATTTGTATCTCACCCTTCCTTCAGTGAACCCAGTGTGGGGTTTTGAGCTCACAACAACCCAGTGAGGTAGCCTGGGAAATGGTGATTTGCCCAAGACCATACTTGCACAATACTAATTTTTTAGCTGAGTGACCCTGTGTACCCCCACCCCTTAACAAAACTAAAACTCAAGTATACAGTGTTTTCAGTATTGAGGGATGGAATACCCCATTCCCTCTAGCACTGATTGGACCTGCTACAGTGCGGGAATTTTCACACTGGTATATCACAGTTCTTGTTCCCAATTCTACCCGTTCCTCATTATTATAAATGTGTCTATTGTTCCTTCTAAGTGGGGAGGGAGGGAAAGGGACTGCTAGTTGATGGTAATAGTCAAGGGGGCACTTTTCTTAGCTGTTCTCACATTTTAGGAGATCTCAGGGGAGGAATTGTGCTAGTTACTAGAACCCAGATCCCCCTTGCCCTATCTTTCTTTAATGTGAAGTAAAGGGTAGGAGGTCCTACAGTTACTCAAAGACAGAGGATTTACCCAAATTTTTAAATTCAGAGCAAACGTTCCTCCTTTTCCATTTATAAATCTGCATGTAAGATTCTCATTTTGCTCTTTAACATTCTTTCCCACTCCCAAAGAGAGATTGCCTCTTTCCAATAAAAGGGAACAATCCCACACTGTGCTCCTTTTTCCTTTTTGCTCCTCTTTGCAATGAAAGGAGGCAGCTTTGCCAAACAGGGAGTGAAAGAGATCAAACCCTACAGGCAGTATGTTGTTGAATGAAGTACGTTCACAGCTGGATATCATGTCATAAGCATCAATAGGAATGTTGCTTTCTATTTCTTATGCAGCTTCAAATAGGATGTAACCTGTGAGAATTGAAAAGGCATTTATTTTGGTGCAAACATTGCAAAATTTACAAATGACAGCTAGTTAGCTGGAAATATACAGTGTGTAGATGGAAACAATGCTTTGTGAGTAATCTAGTTTATGTGCATTTTAGAATTGTATTCTGTGAGACTCTTCACGCTTCTGCCCTTGAGTATTATGAAGTTGCCATGATACAGAAAGATGCCTGTGACATGGCTCCCAGCTGTGAAAATACTTTAAAAAAATTACTGTATTGTCAGTAGGTTTTGAAATACTCTTGCTCTGATAAAAAACAAAACATGCCTACCTCTTCACTGCACTTTAAAGAAGGACTAAGGGACAGCTCCTTTTATTAGGAAGGGGAAGTAAAGAAACAGTTACTAAAGACTTAACTCCTTGTTTTTAAATTTTATGTCATTGAGTCCAGTTTACATACTAAATGGAAGACTTTTTTTGCATTATTCCATGAGGAAGTAATTCTAGCTTTTCATTAAGCCAATGTCTTCCTTGGAGAGAGAGGAAAAAAGAAACCCATGGGTCCATTATTCTCTATTTCACAAATTTTTGTAGCGAAATATTATTTATTCTTCTCAGTATATTATAGATCAATGGCTGGTTTAATTCAGTAACCAAAATATTGCTATATACATATATCCCTATATGCATGGTAGATCAGATGTCTTTAAAAAAGTATATAGCTCTGTTAAATTCAACAACGTTTCTTCCAAAGTTACTCAGATATTGGCTTTTTCTTAGGTGTCCCTTTATTTCTTCCTTTTATATGAACTCAGTGTTATAGGTTTTGCACTAATTGATTTTTTTTTAAAAAAACCTAGTTGATCTTTTCCGCTCTTATAATGTCCCATGCTGTTTTTTCTTTTTTTCTGGGGAAATCTTGACTTGACGGTGCAGAAGAAGAAAAGAAAGAAAAAAATTTATTCACAAAGAAGGCTATTTTGATCTTTCTACATCCAACAACATTAAATTTGCCGATGAATATAGTTTAGAAGTTCAGGAAAACAATTGAAGACACTTATTTTAAGAATCTATTCTATAGATCTATAGAATCTATTCTAACCTACCTCACAGGGTTGTTGTGAGGATAAAATGGAGAGGAGGAGGAGGAGGACTATGTAAGCCGCCTTGGGTTCCTTGCAGGAAAAAAGGCTGGGGTATAAATATAATAAATAAATAAATTAATAAACAGACAGACAGTTCTCCCCAAGAGCACAATAGAAAGTGTCCTGTCCCCCCCAATCATCTGACAGCTAAACCTCTGACAGATTTTCAAATGGAAAATGAACGTAGGGTGCAATCCTATGCATGTTTAGACAGAAAAAAGTTCTACAAGCTGGACATTTTTCTGTTTAAACATGCATAGGATTATAACCTTAAGTAATGACTAAGAGGCTGGGCAAAATTACCACTTCCTCTCATATGAATTTGCCCACCCACAACATTTAGCATCTCAGGCCCTGCTCTGCCACCTTTGCAGGCGCAGTTCCTGAAGACATAAAAGTAGTCATTTTTGGTTGTAGCACCCAGACTGTGGTTTCCCCTTCCCAGAGAAGTGCACTTGGCCCCCTCTCTTATGTTGATTAGATGTGTTGTTAAGACCATTTTATTTCTCTAGGCATTTAGTCTGTGCTGAATTCCACCCCCACCCCCGCTGTGTGGTTGTTTTTGTTTAATGTGCTGCGGACTTCTATTTTAATAGTCTTATCGGTCTTTTTGCTCCAAGGTGTTATTGTATTGGTTGTTTAATTTTTATTTTTAAGTATAAACTGCCTTGGGAGCTCTTGTAAGGACAGAAAGGGGAGTGTATAAATCTTTGTAATAAATAAACAAACAAGTAAATAAATAAAATTAGAGATGTCATGGCTTTTTCCATCAAATTATCCATGGATGCCACTAGCACTGAGGGTAAAGGGTGGTGTTTTTCCTTAGTGGTTTGCATTTTAAGCATGATCTTTTATGATTTCTTTTATGGCATCATTCCTAGGCTATCCATTTATTTTGCATATACCGGTACTGTATTGTAGGTTTGGAGCAGAACGGTTTTTGTTAGTTGGATATTTGCTTACCTGTTACGTGTATGTCCCAACTTAAAATTCTGTATATATGAGAAGTCTTAGGGATAAAACATCATCCCTGACATACACATTTTTCTTGTTCAGGGAGATTGTGAAGTGTAGGCACTTTCAAACATGTGATTCTTCCATTCATTCTGAGGTTGTATAGTCCCAGGAGAGGTATCACTAGAATGTATAAATCAGCTATAGGAATATTGAGTCCCAAGATGCTTCACTCTCAGCATTTCTTTCTGTTGGTTGAAAACAATGGATTGTAAACAGATCTGTCTCTGACTTTGTGGCTGTTGCAGATGTAATGTTAGCCCTCTGTTAACTGTGTTTGACAAATCAGAAGGTAGCCTAAGGAAAATGTGCCTCTTCCCTGCATCCTCTCCCTTCCCTGGAGCAAATTCCCTTATCCCACCTTAATTGCTCTTAAGTGGTACTTGGGCACTAACATTAGCCATGATTAGGTTAATTAAGGTTTACCTTAACCCAGGATCTGGACCCTGCTTCAAACTGTGCTTTTTAGATTTAATAATGATATTCAAGAAAAGCTTTCCAGGGACTGCAGTTACGAGAAAGGGTTGGGACTTCCCCTTCCACAAGTGTCCTTGCACTCAAGCTGCATTGGATACAATCCAATGAATAATCATGACAGTTTCCCCCAAATGCCACATGTATTATAGAGTGGAAGATCTAGGGCAGTATCCAATTCTGTCACACCGCTTATGCCATTGAAATTGCACTAGCTCAATGCCAATAGCATATGCTGGGCCATTGCCCAAGTTATTGCAGCTCAGTCTGGTTTGAAATTTTTCTTTCTGTAATGGGAGACACCTCAGTTTTAGAGCCAAATGGCTTACTCACTTTATGTTGCTGGTGCTAGCACAAGAAACGTGATTTTAGGTTCATGCTACAAAGGTAACATTTTATACTTACTGTGGGAAGGTCCTTGCTTTCAGGGGTAGCAGCATGTTTTTAATCGATGCTGTACTGCTGACTGATTACTGGTGATAATTATGTTACATGTTGGACCCACTGAAAACTGATAGAAGAGATTTTGATTCTTCTCAAAAGAATCAAAATCTCTTTTGATTCTTGGGGAACTCAGTCATACATACAGACCAAGCTTCTGCATCTGTAACAAACTGTTGTGTTGAAATCTGCAAGAAAAGGAATGGCATCAGATAAATATCCACAAAAGAATGGCAGCTGAGCTGTTCTCATATTCACAGTCATGGCTTTGTAGGACATAAAGACAAAGGAGTGCAGTCCACTGCTTGGTTCTTCGTTCCAGCCAGCAGCGTATATATGAAGCCTGTGCAAGCCTTGTTTAAATGAATGGATGTTGAACAGCAGCAGTGCCAACGGGATTGTGCTTGGTGTGTGAAAGAGTTCAGAATTAGTTTGAAGAACAGGCTAAGACATTTGTGTTCCCTACAGTACATCTAAAATGACAAAGAAGCCAGTCACGCCATGCATATGCTATCTTGTAAGGTCTAAATCTTAACTGGGCCAATTGTAAATATTATTTAAATTTGTAATAAAATCCTTAGCTTAATGGTTTTTCCTCCACATTGCAGAGGGTTTTACCATTCTAAAAAGTATCTTAATTATTATCATTAGATGTTTAACAGAAATAATTGGGTAATACCAGTTTATAATAATTTTGTAACATATGCTATAGAAACATTGGCTCAAATGTTCACACAGCATTCTCCTACCTGCAAGAATGATCACATTCGTTTTAAAAGATGCAGTGCTATCCATCCAAAGGAATGAGCATGCAGATGATACCCCTCCATTGAAATGAATGGTGAACTCTACACATTCCTGAGTTCTGTCCATTTAGGCTACTGGATCTGAATATAGTTTTTTTTATCAATTAAAAAGTAGAATTTAAAAAACAGGAATGAAATTATGCTATACAGTATTAATTGTTAATTAACAATTTAATCGTAAGTCTTCAGTCAATCAACCAATCATTTTATTTGTATACCGCTTTCCCATACAATATGCTCAAACCGGTCATAACAAAGCGTTATGAAAAACATACAGATACATATTAAAGAAAAGACAAAACAATTTAATCTCACTGTCTTCCTGTGAGACATGACATTATTCTAGCACTGCAGTGACATATAGCTAGCTAGATATGTGAGCAAATTTGTTTATAATCAGACTCCTTTGGCACCCAACATAGCTCCCCCATGTATACTTCATATACATGCTAATTGAAGTCTTGGTGACTCAGCCAACAGCTTTGGAGGGAATGGGGAGCTATTATCAGTAGTAATAATACTACTGTAGTAGTAATAACCAGATGGGTGATTAATAAATATAAGAAATAAATAAATGGGAATCACAAAGTTGAGCACTTCCATCATCATCTTCTGAGAGATGGCACTGAGAATGGTGTTGAGGTGACTGATGTAGATGTACCGGTAGATCTTGGCATGCTTCGAATGTACCCATGTCAGGCACACTGAAGACCTCTAGTGAGAGAAGGAATTTAGATAGGCCTTCTGGCCAAAAACAGTAGGGCCATGGAATGCATTTGGGCATGGTGTTAGCAATACCAGAAGAATATTCAGAGATTAATATATTTTCTGTGGTTTTACAAATAATAAATGATGATGAGCTGGAGAGAAAACATGGCTTAGAGCAGTAAGTGGGAAGAGGGTCTCTTGGGAGCACCACAAATGTCAATAATTACTAATTAATATATTAATAAATTGAAGATCACCAGTTCTAGAAATGTCTACCTTTATTGTTCCAATAGATTTCTTACTAATTGCCTGAAAGCAGTGAAAGTGAAGAGTGTATTAAACTGGGGAGAGATCTTCATCTGCATTGACATTTTATTATATTGCAATTTATCCACATGCTTTCTGAATGGTATTAATTAATGTATGTTGTGTGTTTTTGAAATATGTATGCATCTATTGGTTTTGATACACTACTGATAAGTTTCAGTCTTCTCTGCCAGGCCTGTGGCTTTTCAGTCTGGCCAGCATCGGCATGAAAGTGATGACTGCTGTTGTGCATAGGTATTCTTGATTGATAACATTCTAGTAAACTCGACTTGGTGATCCCAAGCATGCAAATGCTGTGCTTTTATTGTTGAGGTTTTTTTAAGACAAACATTTACATCTGTATTAAAATTACAAAAAATGATTTTGAGAGTTGCTGTAGATGTATTGCATAATGATGGTAAGATCACATCAAGACCAGAAAACTATTACTTTGTTACCCAAATACTGTAGTAATCACAAACAGGAAATTACTGTTCTTCCCACTGCTCATGTTTATATTCAGAATAATACAAAATATCTCCCTCCTTCTCCTTCTCTTTATTATTATTCTCTTGCTCTGTTTTATTATCGGTTATTTGCAGTGATACTTAACCTTGAACCATATGAGGAAGGGCAGTGCTGTAGTATCTTACAGAAACTACGCAAAGGCTGTTTTGTAGGTATATGTCAGGGTAGGGTAGGAAAGCATTCAATGTGCTTTTAATGTGCCTGTCACTTTCATGATGTAGTTAGTTTCCACTAGCTTGAGGCTTGTGTTCTGGAGACCACAGTATGCATTCCAGATGGCAGTGCAAACAATGTCTGTCAGTGACTTACAGGTAAATATAATGAACCAGAAGGGTAATCGGAGAGCTGCAACATGCAATTTGAATATGGATTAGCATACCAAGAGATTGTTAAAAATGTATAAATATCTCTGCTAAAAATATTTATTGTATATCAACATCAACAGCATGTGTATGTCTACATGCATAATGAAGCCATGACAGTTTATTTCTGATCTGTAAATGACTGAGACCAGTAGCATCCGTGGCAGAGTTTTTCCAGGAAGAGAGCATATTCTACGGACATGAGACCCCAGGTTAGGTTTTTGGCATCTCAGGTTAAGGATTTTAAGGTATCGAGGCCAGATCTGCCAAGTTGAGGTTAACATTTCATGCATCTGATGAAGTGGACAATGTCCATGAAAGCTTATGCCAGAATAAATTTGTTAGTCTTTAAGGTGCCACAAGACTCTAGTTGTTTTACAAAAATCCTAAAAGACAGTGTTTGAAACCTGCCATTACTTACGAAGACAGAACTGGATGGGCTCAGCCACTGGCCTGATAAAGTAAAAGGTGGCTCCTTATCACTCTCTCTGACAGTGAACTAAGTGCCCTCACACTGGAAGGGAAAAAGAAGAAGCATCAACAGAACTACAAAAAATCTTTACAAAACCATGAAAAGGTCAACCTTCCAAAAAACAGCTTCACAAGAACTGAGCCTGCTCAGTGTCCTCCAGGAGCACTGAGTGTTAGAAAACAAAACTGCAGGGGGCAGAGAAAGAGAGTAAATTGGCCTGCTTGGGCCCCTTCCTGTTAACATTATCCCGGAGGAGAGCATGACTGGATCTGTGAACAAGGGACCAAACCCCTCATCCTTAGGTGATGAGAATATACTGCTGCCTTCCCCAACCTGATGCCCTCCAGATATTTTGGACTACAATTTTAAAAAATAACATCTTGCCTGGGTTACTCTGTGAAGCTCTGTATACATGAAAAGTTATTTTACATAAATAATACTAAATACTTTATTGCACAAATACTACTACTAATAAAAAGTAATACTTTAATATATTTGATGTAGTATATTTAATATATGTATATTTTATTTAGTATAATTATAATCATCATCCATCATCATCATCAGGCGATCACTCGTGACCGAGTAAGATTGTCTTCCGGAATAAAAGGAGGAAATTCTAAAGAAGATTGTGTAGACTCTAGCAATGGGTCCGTAAGTGACTGTGGAGGCCAATTCTAGATCCACACAGCTTCCCACAGTGAGGACACAGGCTACCAGATAGAAGATGGTCCTGTAAAGGATTCATTTGACGTGCTTTTCGCTTAGCACGTTTCTCCCTTTCACCTTGCACTCGGGCTTCTTCAAAGTCCATGGAACCTTTGTGAAAGGCCAACCTCCATTTAGATCGTTCATGGGCCAGAGCTTCCCAGTTTTCGATGTTTATATTGCATTTTTTTAGATTAGCCTTATGAACATCTTTAAACCTCTTATATTGACCACCGATATTCCGCTTTCCATCCTTGAGTTGGGAGTAAAGTAACTGCTTTGGGAGACGGCAGTCAGGCATTCGAACAACATGACCGGTCCACTGAAGTTGGCGTTGAAGGATCATTTTTTCAATGCTAGTAGTCTTTGCTTCTTCCAGTACACTGACATTTGTTCGCCTATCTTCCCAAGTAATTTGCAGGATTTTCCGGAGGCAACGTTGATGAAACCTTTCAAGGAGTTGGAAGTGACGTTTATAGATAGTCCATGTTTCGCAGGCATACAATAAAGTTGGTAATACAATGGCTTCATAAACCAGTGTTTTGGTCTTCTTACAAATATCCCGATCCTCGAACACTCTATGTTTCATTCGAGAAAATGCGGCACTTGCGGAGCTCAGACGATGCTGGATTTCACTGTCGATGTTAGCTGTAACAGAAAGATAGCTGCCAAGATAGAGAAAATGATCGACATTTTCCAGTATTGTCCCGCCAAGCTGGATAGATGGCATCACCAAAGGATTGGCTTGCACTTGCTGATGAAGCACTTTGGTTTTTTTGATGTTAAGTGAGAGACCAAGTTTTTCGTATGCTTCTGCAAAAGCATTTAGGATAGTTTGGAGATCATCCTCTGAATGTGCGGAGACCACATTATCATCAGCATACTGAAGTTCCACAACGGAGGTTGTAATTACCTTACTTTTTGCTTTCAGCCTGCTGAGATTAAAAGCTTTCCATCTGTTCGATATATAATTCCCACACCGGTGGGAAGTTTCCCCTTGACAAGATGTAAAACCATGGCGATGAAAATGGCAAATAATGTTGGGGCGATAACACATCCCTGTTTAACACCTGATCCCACTTTAAATGGAGCACCATGAGAGCCGTTGTTGTCCAAAACCGTTGCCGTCATGTTGTCATGGAGAAGTCGCAAGATATTCACAAATTTATTGGGGCATCCAATTTTCATAAGGATAGTCCAGAGAGCTGTACGGTCTACAGTATCAAAGGCCTTAGCCAAATCGATAAATGCCATATAAAGGGGTTGATTTTGCTCCCGGCATTTTTCTTGGAGCTGACGTGCAGTAAAAATCATGTCTACTGTCCCTCTAGAGGGGCGGAAACCATATTGAGTTTCAGGGAGGATCTCTTCTGAAATAGATAGAAGACGGTTTGCGAGAATCCTAGCAAATATTTTACCTGCGGTTGCTAAGAGAGAAATGCCCCGATAGTTTCCACAGTCTGTTCTATCACCCTTCTTAAAGAGGGTGATAATTATGGCATCCCTGAAGTCTTCTGGGATCTCTTCTCTTATCCAGATTTTTTCGATGAGTTTATGAAGATGTTGTACAAGTTCGGGGCCCCCTTCTTTAAAGATTTCAGCAGGAATGTTATTTAATGTTATTCAGCAGTAAAAGTTATTTTACATAAATAATACTAAATACTTTATTGCACAAATACTACTACTAATAAAAAGTAATACTTTAATATATTTGATGTAGTATATTTAATATATGTATATTTTTATTTAGTATAATTATAATAATACATTGCTGAAAGCAATCTTCCATGTTGAACAGTTCTACTTTAGGCATGGCTGTTCACAGCAAAAAGCAAACAATATGAAGTATGTAACAGGTTGGCTGTGTTCGCACATAACGATAAGCCAGGATTCCTTATTTACTTCCTATTACAGCTCGTTTGCTCTTCATGTAAGCCAGTAAATCTAATAAGTAAATCTAACTTCCTTGCTGCCTTGAGTGCCATTTTTGGTAGAAAGGCAGGGTACAAGTCAAATAAATAAATGTATTTTGCCATCTGAACCCAGGATCCTGGTTTGTTGCTTCTAAACAGGACAAGATTTGTATGCCAGCAATAAACTCCTAGCCACCACCCTGGGTTCATATTTCACAATAAGCTATCCCTTCCTGGTTTGTTTTACATAATTACATAAGATGTGAAGTAAACCAGGTTATGCTAGGAATCCTGGCTTATTGTTATGTGCCAACACAGCAATTGTGTTAACATTCCCAGGCTGATGTTGTCCTTATATGTTTGACTGTTTTTTAGACAAAGGAGCAGAAATGTTTAAATATTTGCTTCCACATTTTCTACCCTTGAAAAAATATTGGGAAAATTGTTCTAGAATAGTTCATTTATTTGAGTGCTATTGCTATGAGGTCATCAAAATAATGTCAGGGTCAGGCCTGGTTATTACTTGGATGGGAGAGACCCCTCCTCTAGTTTCCTGCATTGAGCAGGGGGTTGGGCTCGATAGCCTTGTAGGCTCCTTCCATGAAATCTATGAAAACTCAAGATGACTGCTTCAAACCTTGGAAGACAAAGCAACTTCAGGCTAGTTTTCTCTTACAGGCTCAAGTTTCTAAGGTTTCTAAAAAACAGGGATGTGAAGAAATAGTTACCTGAACAGATTTTTCCTGGGTCATCCTTTTTACAATAAACACCCTTGTTGAATACAATATAGGCTTTCCCTGAGATGCATCACATTTTAACAGGATAAATTTGTCTTAGGTTAACTTAAGTAGGAGAGCTGCCCTCCTTGCGATATATGGATACAAGGGAAGGAAGTGTGTTATTTGATAGTAATTAGATAGTAACCACAAACTAATCTGATCTCATTTTTTGATCGGGTAACCTCCCTTGTGGACTGTGGGAATGCAGTGGACATAATATATTTGGACTTCAGCAAAGCTTTCGACAAAGTATCTCATGATATCCTGATTAGCAAGCTAGCTAAAAGTGGGCTAGATGGAACAACTATCAGGTGGATCCACAATTGGCTACAGAATCGGACTCAAAGAGTGCTTATCAATGGTTCCTTCTCAAACTGGGGAGAGGTAACAGGCGGGGTACAACAGGGCTCGGTCCTGGGCCCAGTGCTCTTAAACATTTTTATTAATGACTTGGATGAGGAGGTACAGGGAATGCTTATCAAATTTGCAGATGACACAAAGTTGGGTGGAACAGCTAATACTCTGGAAGACAGAAACAAAATTCAAAGCGATCTCGATAGGCTAGAGCACCGGGCCGAAAACAACAGAATGAAATTTAATAGGGATAAATGCCAAGTGCTGCACCTAGGGAGAGGAAACCAAATGCAGAGTTACAGAATGGGGGACACTTGGCTCAACAATACTACAAGTGAGAAGGATCTTGGAATTGTGGTAGATCACAAACTAAATATGAGCCAGCAATGCGATCTGGCTGCAAAGAAGGCAAATGCTATATTGGGCTGCATTAATAGAAGTATAGCTTCCAAATCGCGTGAAGTGATAATTCCCCTTTACTCAGCATTGGTTAGGCTTCATCTTGAGTACTGCGTCCAGTTCTGGGCACCACACTTTAAGAGAAGGATGTAGACAAACAGGAGAGGGTTCAGAGGAGGGCAACAAGGATGATAAAGGGACTGGAAACAAGGCCCTATGAGGAGAGACTGAAAGAACTGGGCATGTTTAGCCTTCAGAAGAGGAGACTGAGGGGAGATATGATCGCACTCTTCCAGTACTTGAAGGGATGTCACACACAGGAGGGCCAGGATCTCTTCTCAATCATCCCAGTTTGCATGACACGGAATAGTGGGCTCAAGTTACAGGAACCCAGATTCCACCTAAACATCAGGAAAAATTTCCTGACTCTCAGAGCAATAAGACAATGGAGCCAACTACCTAGGGAGTTAGTGGGCTCTCCCAATCTGGAGGCATTCAAGGTGCAGCTGGACAGCCATCTGTCAGGGATGCTTTGACCTGGATTCCTGCATTGAGCAGGGGGTTGGACTCGATGGCCTTGTAGGCCCCTTCCAACTCTACTTTTCTATGATTCTATGAAATACGTTGGGTGGGTTTGCAAGACACTTTAAGCCCAGGATGCTTAGCCTGGCCCCCCTGCTGTACCTGACTAACGATCGGGCACAGCAGGGGTCCTGAGGCATATCCTCCTTCCTCTCCCCCCAGTCCTCCCACCAGTATCCCAGGGGAAACCACGGGAGCACTGAGGGAAGTGGAGCATGGATGATAGCTGCCAAAATGTGGCCAAGCTGCACTTTTGGGCAGCTGTCAGAGGCTCCCCAGAAGTGTCAGGGACAAGCCGCCTTCCTCCCAAGGAAGCCCAGCACAAGGCGGCTCGTGCCCTCCTGCCCTTGCTTGGCACCACCACTACTCAGCAACAGGAGGGAACGAGCCGTCTTGTGCTGCTTTGTAGCCACCCCATGGTGGGGAGTCACCGGGTTCAGACAACACGCTAAGCCACTGTGGCTTCGCTTGTCATGCAAACCCAGTGATTGGGTTTAATTTTTGTTGTCTCACACTTTGAGTAATTATTATCTGGGCAAAGTGGGAGTTTGACATTATTTTGTTAAAATAATTATGCCATATCATATGACAATGTTGTAAAGTTATGTAACTATACACATTTGAATAAAATACAACAGAGAGTCTTGTTGCACTTTAAAGAGAAACAAATATATTGTGGCAAAAACATGCATGGATCAGAGTCCACTTTGTCAGATGAATAAAGTAGCGGATATATGCCCTGAATATGGAGAGGAGAATGATCTATATAGTAGTGTGATACATCTACTGCTATCTCTTGCATTACTTAGTATTTCTTTTGTAAAAAATCAACAAACCACCCCACCCCACCCCAATATTTATCCTCTCTTTAGGGCATACATATGTAGCAAAAGGCCACTCTTATGCATCAGATGATGTGAGCTTTGGTTCACAAAAACTCATGCCGCAATATATTCACCATAAAATTAGGGACAATGATAAGGAAAGTATCATTCTAAAGAAATTGAGTTTAGAATCCCTCTATACAAGCAGATTGGAGGTTAAGAATTTTTAGATTCTGGTGTTCTAAGTGCATTTAATATTTCAGAAAATTAAAGATGAACCATGCATGCTTTTCTTATTTTTTTATTTTTAGTGATTAGACTTTGTGCCAAATTATACTGACCTGGTTTACACGTAATGGCCCCTTTGCCACTCCTTGTCTTCCCTTCCCTGCCATTGATTTTTCCACTCCCTGTAGCAGTAAGTTTTGGAAGGGGGTGGGGGAAGAAGGAAAAACTGATTGGCTAGGTAAGCTGGGAGGGTGGAATGAGGGCTGGCAAGGGGTTCCTTTGGGCTCAATATTTCTGACATTTTAGGGAACTCTAGAAAAAAGTACCTTCTTCCAATTAGCTGTCTGTGATCCACATATTTCTACACTGAGCCATAGGCCGTGTATACACTACTTCCCGTGTGTATCTGCATGTGCTCACCTGCCAAACAGACAATATGTGTGGTCTGCGTTGTCAGTGTGATTCACCTACATGGGGGCGGGAGGGCAGGGGAGAAGTGGTGCTTGTATTACTCCAAAAAGAGGTTGGTGCTTTGAATCAGATCATGCCAACCATATGTTTGGCAAATGTACCCACAGACCTCCAGATGCAAACAAGTATGCACCACTGTGCACATATCTGTCCTTGCATGTGCAGGACCTGGTGTAGAGGATAATTCACCTTGGGAGCCTGTTTATATGGATTGTTCATGCTGGATTTGGGCAAAATTGTAATGAAAATATACCTTTGAAGCTCAGTGTCACCATTCTCAGCAGCTTGGTTAATCAGGAAGATGGTTATTTCCCTTATTTTGCTTGTTATGTAAACCCTTTTAGGTGGTCTGGGAAGTCTACTGGAATCGAAATACAAAACTTTTTATTGTCCTGGGCATCCATCTGGCTAGCCCAATAGAAATATTTTCACTCCTGTGTCTATATTTACCTCTTGGTTCTTTATAAATCTGGATTGGTCTGTCAGGTGTGATGAAAGCTGTGCGATTATGCTCTGTAAATACTGGCAGTTCCATCATTGTTCTGTATGTCTCCAGTAAAGGTTTAAAGGGTTACGGAAATTGCTGTATAAAATGCCAGAAATTGTACAGTCTCCCTCTAAGCCTATTAGATTAGTTTTGCTGTTGAGATTTAAGATAGTTCTCTTGCTCTGCAAACAGTTCTGTATCACTTTATATGGAGAAATGCAGCAGAGCCTGTAGACATTCTACAGCATGTTATACTTAGTCTTTATGACCAGGGGGAACCACATTCACAAGATTTAGTTAGGCAAAGACCCACAACCACTTTGTATCATGTGTCTGGAAGCGCATGGAATATTGCATAGTAAATCTTGTATAAGAAAGCAGCAAACACCTTGCTGAATTGTTGCATGGGTTTCTGGAACCAGAGAACGCTGCTGTCTTGTAGATATATTGTTGGAAGCTGTACTTGGAAGCACAGCCCTTCTTGTTATTTGATAAATGGAGATTAGAATAAACTGCTGGCTATTTTATGGTATACTTGTTAACAACACTAACCTTCCTAAATTGATTCAGGTTAATCCTTACTGTAGCCTTACCTTGTTTCTGGAAGACATATAGATAATGTGGTTCTTATAGAAGCCTTGTGAGTCACTGGGGGTGGGGGGAAGAAACCCAACCCATTCTCTCCCCCCACCCTTCCTCCGGTTGAATTGTGCAGCAGGATTATATTAGCATAGACTTTGAAACATTTGAGCCCCATAGGGTATGGTGTGTGGGTTGATACAACATGACTTGCCTTCAACGGTTGTTTTAACAAGATATCCTTCATACCAAGCTGAAAGGCATAACTGAGAAATGTTCAATAAGAAACTCTACTGGCAAAATTCTTCACTTTCATCTTTATCTGATTAAGTCATGTTTCAATACTACATTTAAACAAAATATTTTAAATTCAATGCTATATGCAGCATGTTTATAGTTTTTCAAATATCCTTCCTAATCTACTGGACTTAATTTCTCCCCCCCCCCTTTTTTTTTTTTTAGTTTTTGGAATTGCAAATATAAAATATAAACACACCAAAAAAGTTATAAAATATGGGTGTGGAGTGATCCTGTAGGCATGTACTACAACTCCCATCAGTCCCAGCCAGCATGGCCAATGACCAGGGATTGTGGAAGTTGTAGTCCAAAACATCTGAATAGCATCACGGTTGGCTACCTGTGTTGTAGGATATTATGTAGGTTTTTTTGTGGGGGAAACCCAACACCACAGGATATAAATCAAATAATACTACTAACAGAACTCTGCTTCCCCATTCTTCCCCTCAGAGTGTATGCACTGGCATATTTGCAGGCTGTTACAGGGAATGCAAGGTGCCTCCCAAATTCCTTTCAATTAATTTGAGCAAAGGGGAAGGGCTGGATGGGAATATAGGAGGAGCACAGAAACCTCCCATTCCATGTAATGGTTGGATATAGTCCCTCTGTGTGTGCTTGTGCACATATACTGAGGGTGGAAAACAATACTGTGCTAATCCCTAAGGATTCTTCTGCACACAGGTGCAGAACACATGCTGAGAAGAATCAGCCATATAAAATAAATGTGTTGCATATATGAAAAATATTAGGGCATGATCCACCCTTAGTTAAATGTGTTCAAGTTCAATTGATTTAAATGGTGGAATTAAGCATGTGCTTGATACTCTTCCATTTATTAATTGAATTTAAATGTATTTAACTTTGCATTTAAGCAGAACAAATTATTGAAACAATGTCACCGTTTTTAAGAACACTTTATCCTCCTTTCTCCCAAATCTGAAAACTGTTCCAATGGTACTGTTAAACTTCGTTATCAGTAGCATATTTAACATTCCATTTTCTTTTAAACATTCTTAAATAATAAAATACTGCTTAATCCAGTCAAAGTTAACCATTTTTCATTCTCTTTGGCTCCAGTCCGTAAGAGTGCAACTGGGATTGCATGCAAAACCTTTCAGAATATCTAAAATCCCACTAGTGGGAGGTTAAAGCCCCATCGGATGGATTATGCCTATCTGTTGTCTATTTTTCAATCATGCAGTATTATTTTGAATAGATATGTTCCTTGGGATGTTGTTATTAAACTTAAGAACTTCAATAGATGGTGCTAAAATATAGACAGTAGGCTCCTCTGTGGTATGGTTTGGAGTTGTGAGTGTTTGTTTTACTATAGAAAACATTTCTTGCAGAAATAAGTGGGTTTCTTGGGAAAAAAAAAGTCATTTTGACTTTATTTAATATTCATTTTGTAGCTGCAGCTTTTGCATGATATTTATGTTGGCTGAAAAATATTCAGTGCAAAAAGCATCTGAACTGCACTCCTATCACAATGGTGACTGGCCATGAACTTGAAAACAGATTTCACATGTATAGAGATTTTACTATCACTCTAGACTTTATACTGCTGTGCTGCGTAACTTTTACTGCAGAGGAGGACTAGATGGTTTGAGAGTTTGGTAATGGGATATGGAGACCTTCACCTCTAGGTCACCCCTTTGAATGTAGCCCAGGTGGGTAGATACTAAGTCATTAGTAGCTGATGGCTTTTAGCTGGCCTATGTGAAATGAGTTGGTGGTCTCAGTCAGATTCTTAGGAGAAAGGTGTTAATATCACAAAGCCGTAATCATAGTTCTCACAAATTGTCAACCATATGAAACAGAAAAACCAGTGCCTAAATGGGCACTGATAGAGTTACCCTCTGATCTTTGAAGTGGTCACTCTAGGTTTGTATAAAAGTCTTATTCTATTATAAGGCAAGCAGATTTTTAGATTTATATCAGATTCTTTTCTGAAGGCACAAACAGCAACACTTCCTTATTCGCTCTTGCAGCAACTAATACAAAGGTTGCTATTGCTCCTTTTTGACAAATGGTGCATAATGTATGTGTATCACTTGATTTCTTGCCACTCAGTGACATTCATCCTGCCACAGCATAGGTCCAGTGATCGGTGAATTCCTGTCAGCTTGCTTTGGAATCATCTTGGTAATTACAGGCTCTCTGTGAACATTTAGGGGTTGGGGGGACTTGTCCTCCTCTTCTTTTTTGGGGTGAGAGTTGCCTCCTGGCTCATAATGATGCATGTGTGCATATAACTTATCATATTGACCCCTAGGAATTGTTCCTTGCACCAGCCATGGTAGAAAGCTGATTGGAAATTCACCGCTTCCCGAAGCGTACATGCCTGGGAACAAGAGGTGATTTTAGATCTGGATGAGGGACTACAGCCACTGGAAGTCAACCAGTGTTATGTAATCAAGTAATGTGTGAAGCGTGCTTCCTATTCATATGGTTGTGTTTGATAGACAGATGATTCTCTAATTGGTTTCCCTGTGGTTATTTTGCTGCTGCTGTTGTTGCTGCTGCTGTTGTTAATAAGATAGTTATATACCACCCTTCATTATGAAATTACCGGGCAGTGTACAGAATTCATGAAATCAACTATTAACAAGCCACAATAAAAACCTAAGGTTGGTGCCTGTTGCACTGCAGGGGTGGGGGGAGAGTTCCAAAGGCAGGGTGCCACAACAGAAAATACCTTCCTGCTTGCCATCAGATGTACCTGTGCAGATGAAGGAACAACCAGGAGGCCCTGATCTGTAGATCTCAAGGAACAGGCAGGTCAATACAGGAGAAGGGGTTCTCTCAGGTAACTGGTCCCAAGTTGTTCAGGGCCTTATATGACAACAACATCTTGAACCTGATTTGGCAGTCAGCACAGTTATCTGAGCAAAGATGTTACATGCTCGCAGTAGACTGCCCCACTCACCAACCTAACCACTAAATTCTGGACCAGTTGCAACGGAAACCCCACATAGAATTCATTGCGGTAATCCAGTCTTGAGGTTACTAATGCATGGATCACTGTGTCAGACTATCCCTATCCAGAGATGGCCAAAGCTGGCGTTCCAGGTGAAGCTGGTAAAAGGCACTCCTAGTCACCAAGTCCAACTAAGCCTCTAGTGACAAAAATGTCTTGAGGAATATCCACAAACTACGAGCCTGATCCTTGAGGGGGAGTGCAACCCTGTTCCAAACAGGTAATCTGCCAAATTCCTGGACATGAAAACCACTCACCCACAGAGTCTCCGTCTTGTCAGTATTTAGCCTCAGCTTATTGGCTCTCAATCAGTCCACCACTGCTTCCAAGCACTGATCTAAGACCTGCACAGCCATGCCTGACTCAGATGTCACAGAAAAACAGAACTTGGTGTCGTCAGCATACTTCCAATAACTTCAGATAGATGTTGAAGTACATTGGGGGCAAGATAGTACCCTGTGGCATTACACAGTACAAATGCCAGGGGGCTGACACACAGTCACCCAATGCAACTCTTTGAAACCATCCCTGCAAGTAGAAGCAGAATCACTGAAATAGAGTACCTCCCACCCCAACCCGCATAGCCAGTCCAGAAGGATACCATGGTCAGCAGTCTCAACAACTGCTGGAGATCAAGGAGAATCAACAGGGTTGCATTCCCCCTATTTCTCTCCTGGTAAAGATAATCTATCAGAGAAACCAAGGCTTATTTTGTCGTAAAACCAGGCCTGAAACAGATTGTAACAGGTCTAGACAATCACCTGCTTTTTAAGATGCTGGTAGACTCCTTTCAGAGGAGGTATAAAGAGATGGGTCTGGCAACACTGTAGATCTGTGTTATAAAGGGCCTTACCTTCCAATGTACCCAGAAATTAGTTTTAACCCAGAGATGAGATGGGAAGCAGGGTCATTCCATCAGGTGCTTCCCTCAACTGTCACTACAGCAGCCATTCCATAGCAGGCTGCAGCAGAGTGAGACACGGTCTGCTGAAATACCACTTGCTTTTTTCCTCTTTCCTCCCCATCAATTTTTCCTTTTGTGTCATGTCTTTTTAGATTGTAAGCCTCTGGGCAGGGACTGTCTTGTCTTTATTGACTGATTGTAAGCCACTCCAAGAGCCTTTTTGACTGAGGAGTGAGATAAAAATGCCATAAATAAATAAACCTTCATTCACAGTTTGTTTAGTAAGCATTTCCATTGGTCAAGGTAAGAGTTTTTGTGGATGACCTTAGCCTCATGTGTAGAGAGATCTGATTTTGCTAGAACCAGCCTCTGCTGTACTGGGCATGTGAAAAGGGTATAGCTATCATGGTGCAAATGTTCCCACTGATTCTAGCTCTGCCAGACTCTTCATAATGCTAGAGCCTGCGACTCTGAAGACTTGCATGCATTTTATCTTTCTGACACTCAGTTAGCATTCACTAATATCTCTCAAAGTTTATTAACTTCTGTATACTTTTCCTCACCTTGTAGTTTTTCTATTTAGCTTTGAGTCTTCCTTCTCTCTTTCATAGAGGTGGAAACCTCAGTTCTTTGTAAACTTCACATTAGACAATTAGTTAAAAGACTTGGTAAGACAATAGCCTTAAGAACAAAACATAGGAAGCAGCCTTATACTGAGGCAGACCCATTGTCCTATCTAGTCCAGTACTGTCAACACTGACTGGCAG
Organism: Shinisaurus crocodilurus; assembly: GCA_021292165.1. NCBI lineage: Eukaryota > Metazoa > Chordata > Lepidosauria > Squamata > Shinisauridae > Shinisaurus > Shinisaurus crocodilurus. Next base: position 266,137,327 of record CM037876.1, read on the forward strand.
TGGCTCTCCAGGGTTTTAGGCAGGCATTTTTGCAGCCCATCTTGGTGATGCCAGGGATTGAACTTGGGTCCTTCCACATGCAAAATGTGTGCTGTACCACTGAGCTGCCTTGAGCCTTACCTGTTCTGTTATACATATATTCCCCAAGAGCTGCTGCAACATTCCTGTAGCCTGATATTGCTATACAATAATACCTTGGATTGCAAGTACAGAGCCTTTTAAAGTTCAAATAAAGGGAAATCCAGGAGTCCGTGTGCCCTACTAAGATGTTTGGATATACAGTAATATTTTGGATTGCAAGTAACTTGGTTTGAGAGCGTTTTGCAAGACAAGCAAATGTTTAAATATTTATTTATTTATTTATTACTTGATATACAAGCGACGTCTTGCAATACAAGTACTGTAGTACGGCTTAAATTAAAAATCTCTGTACAAATTTTTTTGGGGGAATTTCGTTTTGCTATAAGAGTGTTTTGGATTACAAGCATGTTTCCGGAACGAATTATGCTCTCAATCCAAGGCATGACTGTATATGAGCTTGCCTTTAGATCCATCACTGTTACTGGATGTGTAGCTTCATAGTGCGCTTCAGTAGCTCATAGTGCGCTTCAGTAGCTCATAGTGCGCTTCACCAGCTTTGGTTGGTGCACCTCTTCTTGGAGAGGGGTGATCTGACTACAGTTATCTATGCCTTAGTAACATCAAGGCTAAACTACTCTAGTGCATTCTTACATGAAGCTGCCTTTGAGTCCAACTGAGGGCTGGCTGCCATAATCACATAACACCAGCATTTAAGATCTTTACTGGTACATAAGAAGCACCATGCTGGATCAGACCAAACGCCTATGTACTCCAGCATCCTTTTCCCACAGTGACCAACCAGATGCCTGTGGGAAGCCTACAACCAGGCCATCTCTAGCATCTTTAACCTATTGACCTGTACATGTTATTTAAGATGTGGGTGCTGTGCGAAAGGACCTAGCCAGTGTTGGGAACAAAGGCTGCTTGTCCTGACACGTCCGCTTCACATTGAGACACGAAGAGCGGCTCCTACTCCCGTTGTTGTCCAAGTCTCCCACCATGTGCATCCTCGCTCTTGTCTCCAGTTTACCGGAGGTTTCACATCCCTGCAGTAGTGGATGTTGCTTGCTTTCCCCTCTCTCTGGGAATACAAGGACTTTTCTAGCCCCCAAAGAGGTGCATGGCATGGACAAACAACTGAAGCATCCTACAGTGATGGTAGCAGGGAATGCAATGTCTTTCTTCATCCACAAGGGTGCAACTAACACAAGCAGAAACCTGGGAGTAAGAAACTGAAGCCTCATGGCAGTAATAATGGTGGTACTGTTCCCCCTCCCTTTTACTAAGATTAGAAGGTCTTAATTATATCAGAGCAATTAACTACTAATATGAGTTCATGTTTCACCAACATGTATTGACCAACAAAGAGGAAAAATGAGTTGGCAGTACTTGCAAAATTAATAAGATGTATCGCCAATACATTTTGCTTTCAAAATATCTATATTTATACTAGCTTTTCCCCCTTTCCCAAATCCTTACATATAAAACATGCATGGTAATTTATCAAAGAATGATGTATTGCATTTGAGTAGTAATAGGAAGAACAGTAAAGTTAAATGAAAGATTTGTCTGTTTAATAGATGTTTGTAATAAAAGTTTGCAGAATTAATCCAGGTTTTTCAGGATATGCTTATTTCTCATTTTCAGGAATAATAACTATTATATCCCCTGTCCTCTCTCTCCATTCCCTTTTATTTATTTTAGGCCTTTGAAAAATACATATATCGACTACTGTTATGACTATGGTTTGTGATCTAGTATATGTAGAAGGTGGAGAAGTCATGCTGGAGCATTTTAGCATCTTTTAGTTTGCTAATTCATGCATGGAACATTTTCAGCATTACTCTGAGATTAAGCCCAAGAGCTAAGGGCAGGGCCTCAATTTTGGTTTGCTAGTGATAGTCATATTGTGGTTAGAGAGAGGTCTGCACTCTGGACAATACCAAACCTTTTCAATTTAAATTTCAATAGCAGTAGCAGACTATTAAACAAGGTGAACATGATTTTTTGTTTCGTTTTTTGCATACACTCATTTGCTAGTATAAAATATATATTCTAACATTAGAGATCAGAGGTCTGTTACTAGCTGTAGTATGATAATTTGATGTAAAATGTTCAGTTTCTTACTTTTTAATAAAATATTACATGGTTATTGCAATTCAGTATTATTTCAATTAATTTTTATTTACTGTAATTATTACTTTTCATAGTAGGGAGATGTTTTCAGTTTTTCAGAAATACTCCCTATTTCTCAACAAGTTTATTGTATCTGCAGTATTTGAGAAGAATGCAACCATTAAAATTTTTCAAGAACTGTAAATTCTTAAGAGTCGTTCAAAATTGAACAAAGGGCATGGATGACTTCTAACAATGTTGTTTTTTGTGAACTGCTTTTGTAATATTTGGTGCCAGTATGTGAAATTTGGAAAGTTAGTCTGAACACCTGGATTGTTTGCATGTCTTAAAGGCATATGTGAGCTAAATGCGAGATCATCCATTGATATTTGTATAGGGTTTTCTTGGGTTATCAAACTGTCTGTGTGTGTTATAAATATGAGATTTGATAGGGTCATAAAATCACTGTGAGATCATGATACACAAGGAAACAGGAGGGAAAGGTGAGAGAGTTGATGTGGTGCAAAAAGGTAGTCTGGAAGTTTTGTCACCAAATCCAACAAGGACAGGTTGATTATAACCATGCTATTAGCAGCACTTCTGTAATCATTTATACTGTCTTTCTCCCCCTAAACTAGTCTTCTGTAATCATTTATACTGTGTTTTCCTAAACTAGTCTTGCAAATAAGCTTATAAAGGTTTCTAGCCCACAGATAAGTTTACTACACTGTGTTAGTCATTTGTGCACATGGTAGTCCTGAAAATAGTCTTCCATTTTATGAAAGCTTCCCTTTCTGCCCACCCAGAGACAATTTCTTTATACTACAGGCAATAGGTTATTTATAAGCCTGTCCTGAACATAATCTCTTCTGATGGAGGGTTGGGCTTATACTCTTTTATGCTCCTTTCTCCAAACTCTGCTAAATGTAGAAAATTCTACATTTGGAGAAGGCTAGCTTAAAACACTTCCCCTTGACATGTTAGTTTTCTGTATGCTCAGGAAGGGGGTGGGTATCAAATTGTGTTCCACTACCTGAAGACTGAAAAGTCAGAAAAAACTGCAAAATCTGACTGCTAGATGTGTAAATCAGAAGTGCCAAATCTCACACCTTAGTAAACATTCTGTCCTGAAACCTTCGCCCTTATTCTAGATGTTTGGGGCTTGTTCCAGTTATGTGCTGTACACAAAGACACAAATTAACTGCAGAATCAGTGCTTTTAAAAGAGGGCTTGGATCCAGAGACCCCACTGTATGAGCACCTAAGGCACATCTGCTCACAGGAGGGAGCATGCTGCTTACTCCTTCTGACACTCTCTTCCAGCTTCTCTCCTGGCTCCCTGCAATCTCACATCTGCCCTCTGCAGTCCATTGAAGCAGCCATCACCAAAATCACCTTAGAATCCAAAGTTTCTACTTTATCCTCATTCTCTTTTACCTCTCTGTTGCCTTTGGCACTGTTGATCACCCTCTCCTGCTTCACTCCCTTCAATCCATCAGTTTCTGTGATTCTGTCCTCAACGGGTTTGGTTTCTACCGGTATAATCACTAGGTGGAATACTTCCCTTTTCCTTGGGGTCCTTCCAGGAGATATTCCAAGCTCTCTCTTTACACATTTTCATTGGGTGACTTCATCAAATGTGATGTTTTTTGGTATCATCTATATGCTGATGATACACAGCTTTACTTCTCTACCCCAGAGGTCTCCCTCTCCATCCAGTCCAACATCTCCAACTGTCTGTCTGATGTTTCCATGTGGATATGTCATTGCTGTCAAACTTGGTATGTCCAAGACCGAACTTCTCATCTTTCCTTTCAAGGAATTATGTCCTCGTACACTGGCTGTATTCATTCACGGCAGCAGCATCTACCCTGCTGGTCAGACATGAAGCCTTGGCTTTATCTTGGATTCTTACATATTATTTGCTCCCCATATCCATTCCATCACCAAGTCATTTTCCTTCTCCTTGTAAAGCATTACAAACATAACAAATGACCCTTCTTCTCTGCCTCCTTTAGCAAAATCTCTCATTCACCTTTAGCAAAATCTCTCATTCACGTTCTAGTCTTTTGTGATTTTAATTATGATTGTAAGCTGCCCTGAGTGTGTGGTGAAGCAGGATATCAATCATTTAATCAATCAGTTAATTAAATAAAAAGTCATCTCCTGCCTTGACTACTGCAGCCTTTTCTCAAGTCTCTCTCCACTCTCCAGAACTCTGCCATCTAAAACTTTCACCCTTTCTCCCTCTCTCTCTGTTCCTTTCTTAAAATCCCACCCTCAAAACCCATCTTTTCTATGAAACCTTTGGCACAACCGCCTTAATCATCTCCTCATCCTGAAACTAAGCTTAAGTATGTGCAACTGAATTACTATTCTTCCTCTGTTTACCCCGCCTCCATCTTCCTCCTGTCCCTCTGTTGCCTCCACTTGGTTGAATTTTAGTTTGTAAGCTCATTATACCCTAGGTCTAAAAAATATTTATGCTGTTCTGAAGTCAGAAGTACATAAGTGATATTTACTAGTTTTCATATTTGGAAGTAGAAAATATAATCATTATCAACTTTACAATGCTCATACATGGAGTGAATTATTTCTTCACTGCTAGAATGAAAGTAAATTGAAAATATCTTGTGAGTATCAGATTAGTTAGGTGTTAGAACAAACATTTCAGTCTCATTGTGTGTATGAATTCACAATTGTTACAATTTGGGTCACTACATAACTCTGAGCACATAAAAATGTGTTTCTTTGCCTTATAATTCTGAAAGGTAGTACTACAGTATGTGTGTGGTCTGAGTATTTTTTGCAGACGTGATCTGCATTTAATCTGTGCAAAATTAATTCCCTAAGCTGCTGGCAGGCAGCATGTACTTGTTAATTATTCAGGTGGATGACAAATGCAGAGCAGAGGTTCTCGCAAAGACAAAGTTTGTATGATGCATGTTTAGTAACTGATAGGCTTGACATTCTGTGGTGTCTTATTCAGTGCTAATCCTAATAAGCTGCCTGATGAGATGAACGCCTATCCTCCTGTCCTTTATAGAGAGAAAACAGAGATTTGAAAGAACTTCATTATAGCAATAAATCCCATACTTTCTGTTATTCTTGGTGAAAAGCGATCTTGTCCAGATGAATAACAAAAAAGGAAGAAAAAAGTCAGTATTCCATTATAGCACTGAGCACTGAAATGAATAGAAGAATGCATTGCAAATGTCTTCTCTATGAAGGAAGCGGAAAGCTTAATTTTATTGGCGGGCCTATTATTTTGTACTGTAATGTCCTTAATATTCTTTCACATTTATCTGCAAGAAATGCAAAGCTATTGATATATAATTCTGTGACAATTTGCAATTTACAAACCACATCAATCAGTACTTCATATATACTGGTTTCTGTCATTTCTCAAATTCTGCCCACAAGTTGATATTGCTTGTCACTTTGAGGTATTCATGATCTGGCCTAAAGTTGCCTAGATTGACAGAGTAGTGTGTGTGCAGGCCGAAACAAGAGACATTTTGACTTTTGGTCTAGACTTACATGCTTAGTTGCCTTTTCATAATTAAATTAAACTTATCCCCCCTTTCCCCCCTTCTTAAATGCAACAGTTAGCATTACAATTAGCACTGACAGAAATAATTTGGGCTTTATGTAGCACAAATCTAGAGCAGATGTCATGAAGATGCATTTGAAGGAGACAGAGACTGGGGCTGTATATAACTCCAGGCAGTCTTGGATGAGACTGAGTTTCTAGATCTGTTTCAATTGGGATTCAGGCCTGGTTTTGGTACCTAGGCTGCTTTGGTTGCCGTGATGGATGATGTATGTCGGAAGAAAGACAGGAGGCGTGCAAACCTATTGATTCTCCTAGACCTCTCAGTGGCCAATGACCATGGTATCCTTCTGGATAGGCTGTCCAGGCTAAGGCTGGGGGTGAAATGAGTTTGGTTTACATCTTAATACAAGCCAGTCTAATTTGCACTTCCCTAACTAATAAGTGAACTGGAACGGAGTTATCATGCAGTTTTCACACTTCTCTGAACTGTGTGATGTAGTTCTCTGATGAAAAAATTGACATAAAAATGAGCTCAAAAACATATATTAGGGGAAAGTGCTTGCAAAATTAGTGTATATTTGGGGAAATTGCGTACAAAAACCTTTAAAAAACACTTGCAAACTGATGCGGAAATAGGACAGAGTGAACTTGTACTTGAAAAAATGTTAATGTTACAGAAAATGAAACCGACAGATTCATCCATCACTGTGTTGCAGTGATTCCATTCCTTCCTGGATTTCCAATTTGAGAAGGTGGTTCTTGGGGGACTTTTGCTTGACTTCTTGGAAGGCTGTGGGCCTCCCAAGGCTGTGGGGTTGTCCCCATGTTGTTTAACACATACCCAAAACCATGTAGTGAGTTCATCCTGGTATTTAGGGTAAGGCGTCTTGCAGAAGGCATCCACTATATTTCTCCTTTTCATCAAATTCAGCTGAAGTGGTGGAAATGCTAAATCATTGTCTGGCTGCAATAATGGATCAGATTGTAAGCCTGCGGGCAGGGACTGTCTTGTTAATTGCTGTAAACCGCCCAGAGAGCTTCAGCTATTGGGCGGTATAAAAATGAAATAAATAAATAGACTGAAGTTCCATCCAGATAAGATGGAGGTACTGGGTAGGTGGTTCACCCGTCCGAAGGAGTGGTGTTCATCCTGTGCTATATGGGGTTGCACTCCCCTGAGGGTTCACAGCTTGGCGGTATTCCTTTATCCACCTTTGTCACTGGAAGCACACATTTCTGCTTGTAGCATGGAATACCTTTTACCAGCTTAGCCTGGTACATCGGCTGTGTCCCTATCTGGACTGAGATACCCTGATCTCAGTTATCCATGCTCTTGTAACTTCCAGCTTAGATTACTGTAATACACTATGTGTGGGGCTGTCTTTGAAGACTGTCTGGAAAGTGCAGATAGTTGAGAATGTACCCGCTGGATTACTAAATGGAATGGTTGTTATGATCGTATTATGCCTGCGCTGTGCCAACTGCATTGGCTCCTAGTTTGTATCTGTGCTAAATTCAAAGTACTGGTTTTGACCTTTGAAGCCCTTACCAGCTTAGGAGCAGGGTACTTGGAAGGACTACCTTGGTTGGATCCATTATTGTTGTTCTGCCAGCAGAACAGATACTGCTGGCAGAATGGAACTTCCCCATCCTCTTCTTCCTTCTGCAGTCCCCTGTGCACCCTCCAGATCTGCTCCAGCTGGTTGGAGGGCCCTTCAGATCAGATTTGGAGGTTGTGCAGGGACTGCGGGGGGGGGGGAGTAGAGGATGGAGAAGTCCTTATTCTCCAGCAGTATTTGCAGATGGAATGACAATATTGGATTCCAACCCCCTGTCTCTCTATATACTTATGTATACATTAAGAACTTCAGTGTGCCTCCTACTGGTGCCCCAGCTATGTGAGGTGAGGTGGATGGCTACCGAAGAGTGGTAGCCACTCACCCACCTTCTCAGTGGTGGCACCCCAGTTCTGGAATGTTCTCCCCAGAGAAGTTTGTCAGGCACCGACTGCGTTATCCTTATGGTGCCAGGCTTCCTGAACCTTTTAGAGCTCTAATCCTGATACCTGTTTTATGTTGCTATCGTGTTTGTGTGGTATTTTAGTTTATTATATTTTGGTATTTGCATTTAAATTGTTTTATTCTTTTTTGTTAATTGCTCTTGGGATATGATTAAAATACTTATAATAAATAAATAAATAAATATACTGACAAAAGAATTTGATATGGTTGTGAATCAAAATGTGTGTGTTGTGTACACCGTAAGCACTATAAGAGCCTTAGTAGTCCACCCTAGTTTTTCTGTAGTTCAGCCACCTTATCTGGAGCCTGAATGTTACATTGAAAGTGAATATCCTTTCCACTGCCTAAAGTGAAAATTGCATGTTTGAAATTGTGGGGAAATCTTCTGGAAATAGTCATAGATTTCTAAAAGCTTCCAAAGAAGACTCATGGGGAGGGGAAGGAAAGAAGTGGCTACTTATTGTACATTATCTTTAACAAGATAAAGTCTCATCCTTAACAGGATGAGAGCGAGGGTGGCGTAGTGGTGAGAGTGTTGGACTGGGGCTCGGGAGATCCGGGTTCTAGTCCCCGCTCGGCCATGAAACTCACTGGGTGACTTTGGGCCAGTCACTGACTCTCAGCCTAACCTACCTCACAGGGTTGTTGTGAGGATAAGATGGAGAGGAGGATGAGGATTATGTAAGCCGCCTTGGGTTCCTTTCAGGAATAAAGGCGGGGTATAAATATAATAAATAAATAAATAAATAAAATAAGTAACAGCACAACTATATGCATTTCAGTGCAATCGTATGCATCCTATGCTTACTCAGAAGTAAGTCCCATTCAGTGCAATGGGACTTACTCCCAGGTAAGTGTACAGTAATACCTTGGATTGCAAGTAACTTGGTTTGAGAGCGTTTTGCAAGACAAGCAAATTTTTAAATATTTATTTATTTATTTGATATACAAGCGACATCTTGCAATACAAGTACTGTAGTACGGCTTAAATTAAAAATCTCTGTACAAATTTTTTTGGGGGGGGGAATTCGTTTCGATATAACAGTGTTTTGGATTACAAGTACGTTTCCGGAACGAATTATGCTTTCAATCCAAGGCATGACTTTATACAGGATTGCAGCATCAGCAGTAGCTCTGTACCCTATGTAACAGCAAGATAGTAAGCACTATCTTTTACATGAGGAACAACTATGAACAATGGCTATTTAAGGTACAGTATAAAAGGAGAGCAAGCCAGGGGTAGCAATAGACTGGCAGCCTCAGCAATAGCAAGCTGGTCAGCACTTTAAATGGGGAACTTTGCACAATCAAGCCTCTTTTTCTCTCTTTCCACAAATCATTTCCACCCAACAAGGGGAATTATGTGAACATATACCAGCCCTCCCCAACTTTATGCCCTCCAGATGTTTTGGACTTCAGCTTCCATCAGACCCATCCAGCATGGCCAATGGTCAGGAATGCTGGGTGTTGTAGTCTAAAACATGTGGAGGACTCCAGGTTGGGGAACGCTGACATATACACTTCAGTTACAAAAAAAAGCAAAACAAACACATTCAGGTCTCTGTGTCATTAAATGAATGGTGGAGAAGAATGCACACTGTTGCTGGAGCCCAAAATAATGTGAAAAGAAGTCTTGCCCTGATAGAAATTTCTATCTGTTATTGACGATAAATGCTCCAAACATGGGATGGCACTGTGTTCAGTAGGTCTTACTACCTAAGATAGTGTGTTGTTGTTGTTGTTGTTGTTGTTGTTATTAATTTATTTCTATTCCACCCAATAGCTGAAGCTATCTGGGTGGTTTACAATTTACTTGTAAACAGGAATGAGAAAGTTCAAGGGGAAGGTTTTTATCTATTTTACTGATTTCTGAATCTTCTCTCCCCCCACTTTTTTCGGGGGATGGGGGACACTGATTGTTATTCTGAGACTGCCAAGTTCTCTTATACCAGGTTTTAAGAGGCTGTAGAAATTGGAATGTAAAGGGAAAAGCCTTCAGCGTGTTCTACTAATTTATGTATCCACTTTTCTTCTTTTCTTCTTCTTGTTTCTTTCTTTTCTAAATTGTTAGGCATGGTGATTTCATTGCTAAGACTTAATTTTACCTAGCAGAAAAATGCATTATGTACTGGGCAAGTAATTGGTGTCTACAGAGTAATTTCATAAGGCACTTGATACATAATAGCCTATATTGCTCTTTTTCATAATAGGAAAAAAAGTTATTTTAAGCTGCTCAGCTACCTGGTTGAGTTTAAAGGATAGCAATACTATTATATGCTTTTATCCATTTCTTGTTATGTAAGTATTAAGACTATTGTGAAAACTTTATAAGATTAACTAAATATAATAGATTATGAAAATAGCTATAGTGTATGTTTTAGAGATCGATATTCAAAACTTCTCTAGAACCGGTAATTTCTGGACCAGATTAATTATCTTATAGGTTTGTCCTATGTCAGTCCTAATCAAATTGAGATTGGATAATTCAGGAGCATTTACCAAATAGAACACTCTGCCTTTCATATATCTCTTTTTAATTAATTAGTAAAATATTTTTGGTAGTGGATCAATCTTAGCTTTTATACAACCACTCTACTGCTGCTGTGCTGTGCAATCTTATACAGTCATGCCTTGGATTGAGAGCATAATTCGTTCCGGAAACGTGCTTGTAGTCCAAAACACTCTTATATCAAAACGAAATCCCCCCAAAAAATTTGTACAGAGATTTTTAATTTAAGCCGTACTACAGTACTTGTATTGCAAGATGTCGCTTGTATATCAAGTCAAAAATAAATGAATAAATATTTAAAAATTTGCTTGTCTTGCAAAATGCTCTCAAACCAAGTTATTTGCAATCCAAGGTATTACTGTACATGTAAGTAAGACCCATTGTATGTAATGGGACTTACTCCCAGGTAAGTGTACATGAGATTGCAGCCTAAATAATTTGAGCTCCATAACAGAAGTGGTGATCAGTGTCAGTATGGTTTTTAGATGTGCATTTGTATTCATCCTGTCCCAAGTTTCCTGAAGTTCTGCACTGCTTGAGATGACCACAGTGTGGAATAGAATATTGGGCTTAAGGCCAAAACAGACATTACTTTAAATCTGTGTCTAGCAGCTACATATATTGTTCATTTTTACTCTAGATTAGGTGCAGCAGGTCTGATCAAGATCTTAAAAGCCTCCCTACCTCACACACTATTGTCCTGATGGGAGCCCCTGCACCATATTCAGCACTATGTGGAAGCTCAAGAGGAGCTACAACTAATCACAGCTCCCTAAGGAATATCTCTGATTGGTACAAGTCTTTCTAAACACATGTTTGTCTCATTGCTGTTTTATATTTTTATATGTACACCTATGAAGAGCCCTGCTTGACAGGACTTAAGGTCCATCTAGCTCAGCATACTCTTTCTAGAAGTGGCCGGCAAGTTGTCTCCTGAAATCCCACAAATAGGACAGACCTACAGCAACTAATATTCTGAGGTATACGGCCTTTAAACTTGGAGATCACATTTAACATAGATAGACCTTTCCTCTATAAACTTGTGGTTTTAGGTTCCAGGATCCCAGTCCCTTTCAGCACAGATCAAAGGCAGTGTTGGACTTAGGATCTTAAATACAGAGGATTGTATCGGACACTGGCCACCCACCAGTGGAATGGAAACCAGTGGTGGCCGTGGAACAGATTTACCCTCTGCCCTGCAAACCCATGCCTCCCCATCTGCTCTGGAGGGTTGGAAGCAGACTGGAGGGGGGTGCATAGGGGACTGCAGGGGGAGGGGAAGTCCTCTTGTATGAGTATGGCCACAAACTGAGCAGAGCCACACTAGAGTAGGTGAGCCGTATTAGCAGATGTAAGCATCTTAAAAGTCGAATATATGAAGAGACCCTTGGTCTGAGTGTCCCGTAGGAGTGTGGTTTATTGAGTTAAATGCAGGGGATTATTAGGGAATTGTAAAAAGTGACCTTGAGAATGATTTTTATTCTAGAATGTATCTCTTGTGAACATTAATGTGAAATAGCAGAAGAGAGCAATTAAAATTTTAATGAATGTTCTTGCCCATATTACTGCTCATTTTCATTTCATTTATTTTCATTTATTACATTTCTGTATCAGCCAATAGCCAAAGCTCTCCAGGCAGTTCTCAAAGATTTTTACTTTTAGGATTCCTCATTTTTACCATGTCTCAATAGTTGCCATGTTGTGCTGGATTATGATGTGAGGATTTCCATTTCAGTTAGATGCAGCCCCCAGAAATAGCTTGATTTTACAGTCTTAGGTTGAATTCAGATGATATCCAAACCATATTTTGGTGAATTATGAATGAACTAGTCTCATCCATTCCCCTTCCTCTCTTGTGTGTAGTTTCTCTCTCCATTTAGATTTAGCCAAGGAAGCTATTTCCTGGCTGGATACCCTGAAGACCCCTGAATTAGGCACCTTTCTCAGTTTTCCTTGAGATTTCTATTTTAATATTAAATGGGATGAATCTCAAAGAATATTGGTCATTTTACAGAGCCTAAACATGATCTGCCGTTGCATTAGTTTTTGTTGATGCCATGATTGTCTTACTGTTTCATGATGCTGTTTTTCGTAGTGTTTTTTCCATTATGTATAATTATATTTTTATTGATATAATATGATTTTTTACTTTGGGTTGTAAACTGCTCTGGTTTCTCTTGAACTGGAACATAGGAAATTGTCTTTTACTAGGTCAGACTATTTGTTCATCAAGCCCAACATTGTCTATTCCAGCTTTGTAGTCCAAAACATATTTATAATTCTTTGCCCTAGCAAAGTCAGCCACCTTCTTTGACCGCCTCCCCAGTGATGTTAAGAACTTGGCAATGATTTTTCAAGCTGAAGCTCACATATTGGCTGCCCATCATATGGCTGATTGCGGCTCAAAGGCAATGGCAGCCACTATCACACTACGTCATTATGCTGGGCTCAGGACAGCAGGCCTCAGCCAGGAAGCCAGTTCCAGAGTGGAGGAACTCCCATTTGATGGGGAGTGACTTTTCAGCGCCTCCACAGATGAAACACTGGACCACATCCAAAAGATGCCACCCGCAGGATGGGAGTGGGATCACAATCCTCATCCACCTCCATGTATCTCCCTTGACCATACTGGCAATGCCAGGGATCTGCTAAATGCCTGTTGTGCCTCCAGTAGGTCAGACAGAGACCAGCCGTGCCGGAGTGTGTTTGGGGTGGGGCCAGCCTACGTGCAGCCTGACCCAGCTGGGCAGCCTTACTAATCAGCGCCTGCTCAAAAAGCAGGTCCCAAACACACTCAGATGCTGGAAGCAATTGTTTGTTGCTACAGCCAGATGCTCCTGAGATTCCTGACCTCAGACTTCTGTACCTTTGAACCTTTGAATGACCCTGACCACGACTTTGCCTGATCCCAAACTGGTTTATGTTTGCTCTGTTTTGGACTGATATATTTTGGCTTCGACCTCGGACTGTGATAACGACTGTCAGAGTCATCCTTGAGCAAGGCATCCAGACCATCATCTAGGACTCTGCTACAACCTAGATGAATCTTCCACCATAAATATCGCTGACCCTCAAGGGAAAGCAGCATCTTTGACTCATATGGATGAGCCCTACCACCCAACCCCCTTTTTTTCCAGCTTATCTCAGACCATTCCTGTTGACATGGCAATCCGTCACCACAGATGCATAGGTACTCTTGATCATCTGGGGTGGTTACACCATTGAATTTGAACTCCCCCCATGGGAATCTTCCATACCACTCATCCTAACTCCACATGCATGGAAGAAATTGCTGTGATCTTGGACAATGGAGCAATATAAGGGATCACCCCTCACCAAAATCTTCCTGGTTTCCCCCCCAATATTTCACCATACCGAAAAAAGACGGAGGTCGACACCCCATATTCAACCTACAGGATATCAAATACTATATTAGTTCCAGGCACTCCTGGATGACTACTCTTTCTTCTATACTTCCTCTACTTTGCTGCAGAGACTGGTTTGCCACAGTGGATCTCCGTGACCCCTATTTCCATATCACTCTCCATGCTGTGTCATTTTCTTTGCTTCACCCTCAGCAACAAATACTTCCAATTCAAGGTTCTCCCATTTGGCCTCACCACTGCACCAAGAGTCTTCACAAAATGCAGGGCTGTAGTGGTGGTGCACCTCTAATTGCAGGGAATAGTCATCTTCCCATATATAGACAACTTGCTCTTTATCACCCCTCATTCAGCCTTCTCCAGTCCAACGCCAAGGCTACCTTAGATCTTTTGAGCTCACTGGGGCTCCAGGTCATCCAGGACAAATATTTCCTCATCCGCTCTCAACCCAGTTCCCTTCTCAGACTTTCAGTTCATAGGGGCTCCTCTGGACTCCTCACAGGCCCTCACCTACCTACCCACCGACAGAGCAGGTATGCTGAGATGCTTGGCACACAATATCAACTCCCATTCCCAGCCCCGAACAGAGACCATCCAATGCCTCCTCAGCCTGATGGCTGCAACAACAGCTGTGACCCCTCTTGCCCGCCTTTGCATATGGCTGCTGAAAGCCTGGTTCCTCAGTGTCTTCATCCTGGAGCGGGATTCCTCGACACACCCATTGCTCTTCCTTTCTGAATCCTAAGAACTCTGGGCTGGTGGACCATAAATTGAATCTCTCAGTGTGGATCAGTTTCCAACACCTCCATCCCTTCAGAGCCATCACAACAGATGTCCTTCTCTTCCACTTGGGGGCCCACCGCAATACACTCAAACTATGTGCCCGTTGGTCCCACCAGGAAGAAATTATGCATATTAATAATCTCAATCTCCTCGCATTTGCGAAGATTTTTTGGGTTTTCAAGCCGACCCTTACCGGACGTACAGTACAGATTGCCCGAGAGAACACTACATCAACAAACAAGGAGGTACAAAGTCACTCTCCCTCCTGCTTTGAACTTCTGGGAATGGTGCATGGTTCATCATATAATTGCAGTCACCATTCACCATTCCAGCACCATGAATGTGATTGCAGACCCTCTCAGTTGGTCCTGAACCACCCCTCATGAGTGGATCTGGATACTGTCCTCAGTTGTTACATTGACTCTATTCAAGATATGGGAAACTCCTGCAGTGGACCTTTTTGCCACGAAGGCAAACATGAAGTGCTTGATGTTCTGCAGCAGGGTGGATTACAGCCCTGACTCCCTAGGCACTGCCTTTCTCCTGAACTGGGCAGACACTCTAAACTATGCCTTTTCCACTAATCACTCAAGTTATGAACAAGTTTGAAGATGACAACATCTCCTGCATCGTGATAACCCCATGGTTGCTATGCCAGCTGTGGTTTGCGACTGTTCCTTGTCTTTAGTCACGCCTTCTCCGCCTTCCATGGCTCCTGGACCTCCTCATGATGGATTGGGGAAAGGTCAGACACCCAGATCTTGAAACCTTTTACCTCACAGCACAGTATGGGTCTACACAAATTCTCAGGCATCCTATAAAACTTAGTGGAGAGCTTTTTAAATGTTTGTTGCCCCTACCAGACAATGTCCTGAGACGTGCAATCTCAACTTCCTCCTTGACTTCCTTCTCTCTCTTAAAGTGAAAGGCCTGGCATTTTCATCACTCTGAGTATACCTAGTGGTGATTTCTGCAAATCATACCAAGGTAGATGGTTTTCACCCTACTCCCACCCAGATGCTAAATGCTTCCTCAAGAGCCTCCCCAACATTTAGCCATCCGGGACCCCACCTATTCCATTATGGATGGAGCCTTTCTGTGGTTTTTACACAGCTTAGAGCTAATCCCTTTGAGTCTACGGCTACAACAACATCTGCCTTCTCACTATGAAAGTGGTTTTTCTCACTGCCATCACTTCAGCACATTTTTTTTTAATTTATTACATTTATACCCCACCTTTTTTCCTGTAAGGAATTCAAGGCAGCTTACATAATCCTCCTTCTCCTCTCCATTTTATCCTCACAACAACCCTGTGAGGTAGGTTAGGCTGAGAGGCAGTGACTGGCCCAAAGTCACCCAGTGAGTTTCATGGCCGAGTGGGGACTAGAACCCGGATCTCCTGAGTCCCAGTCCAACACTCTCACCACTACGCCACACTGGCTTTCCCACATAGAGTGGGAGAGCTATGTGCTCTGCACCATGGTCAACCTTATCTCACTTTCCATAAGGACAAGGTCATCCTGTGACCACACTTTTCCTTCTGAAGGTGGTGTCACAGTTTCATTTGTTTCAAGATGTAGTGTTGCCAACATTCCTCCCTCAACCTTCCTCCCTGTTGGAGGTGAAACTTTACTCCCTCAGCATTCACAGGCTCTCTTCTTTTTCCTGCAACATACAGCTCCATTCCGAGCTACCCCTTGTTTATTTGTGTGCCACTTGGACCCATGTTTTGCCAAGTGGGCCATCTCTATGATGCTCCTTGCTTATCTACTTGCTTGCCTTCTGGCTCCTGCGAATATTTGCAACCACTCGACTAGAGCTATGGCTTTTTCTTCTGCCTTCCTCAGAGGTTTCCCACTTCCTCAGCTCTGTAGTGCTGCCACTTGGGTGGAGTCATCGACGTTCATTAAGCATTAGTACCTGGATACCAGAGTACATGTGGATGCACGTTTCTTCAGTCTTGGTGTGACATCCCCCTACACCCAGTGAGTGTTTGCTTATCAATCACATATATGTGTGAGTCACAGAGACCATGAAGAAGGAGGACAGTTTGCTTACCTGTAACTGTAGTTCTTCAAATGGGCATCTGTGAACTCACACTATCCACTCTCCTTCCTGCTGCATGTCTTGCTCTCAGTTTGTTACTCCGCTGTGGCAGACCGTGAACTGAATGGGAAGTTGGAGCCACATCCAGAGCATGTGCACACAAGGGTGAACGGGGCTCCTGCCTAAAGCTCTGCTCAGCTCTAGAAGTTTCCGAAAGCACAGAACCCATATATGGGAGTTCATAGATGACCACTCGAAGAATTACAATTACAGGTAAGCAACTTGCCCTTCCATATTTACCTACTCAGACCCTAAAGTCATTTTCAGGCACCCTTATCAGGGGTTTGGTGGGTGGCTACCAGAGAAAGCGCATTTTCAGTGGTGATATCCCAATTGTGGAATGCCCTTCCAAACAAGCCTCGCCAGGTGCCTATGTTGTGGTCCTTCTGGAACCATGTGAAGACTTTTTCATTCTCCCGGGTGTTTTAAGACCTTTTAAGACCACCAGTGTTTAATTTCCCTCTCTGGGTATTGCTTTATTGTTGCTAGTTTAATTAATGTATTTATTTTATTTATGTTGAGCTATGGTGGTTTTTTTAAAAAAGTATTTGATGTTTAGGTTATAGTGTTTTTAACTTTAAATTTTGTAAACTGAGAAAAGACTGTCGAGTGAGGGATATATAAGTGCTGAAATACATAAATAAATAAAATAAAATACGTAATGGCAATCAGACAGTAGCCCTGTGCAGGTGTTCGTCTGCTCACAGGTAGGGCTAAAGTGTAGAGGGGGATGTGGGCTTGCATATAAGCCCCACCCCCCCCCCGCATATCTGCTTGCATAATACCCAGTTAGACTGAAGAGGGCTTCTGTTTTGCCACAGGTTCCTCAAAAGGCGTTGCCAAAGGTTCTTTGAAGGATTTTCAGACCATAATAAATACTCCTCCAGGAAGTTAAAGCCACACATCTTTATTGCAAAGCTGAGCATGAAATAAAACAATGCTATGCCTTCCTCCAAGTTCCCTGGTGGAAATCCCACCCCTTAGCTACACAGACACTGTATTATTTCCAACTAACCCGAATGCTAGTTCCAGCAGCTCTCCGCCCTGGGTATCAGCTTTCAGCGTTGGGGCTTCAGCAGGGCTCTCTGAACAGCTTCCTCTACTCCTCCTTGCTCCTTCCGATTCTTCAGCACTCCACCACTACACACACAACCAACCAACCAACACTTCAGGCTGCATTTGCTAGTCTTATATACAATTCTAGCACCAAATTCCATGGGCTGCAGACCTTGTGTTTAAATGATAGCACCTGTGCTGTTGTGCAGTGTCATTCTTCTGACCAGCAGCCAGGTCACACATTACTGGAGATTGCATCAGCCTGTCAGCTGACAACTCCTAGCTAGCAGCCTACTCACATGCTAGCAATTATAGCAAGGTCATGCCTTGCTATTACAGAGCATAATACAGAGTTATAGTGTAATACAGAGCATAATACAGAGCATCGAGGCAGGACTGTTGTGCAACACTGCACTCCTCGCCATCTTCCGCAACTCCCATTACAGCTTCTGATCACAGGAAATTTGTAAGCATGTTCAGCTGAACGCACTTACAAGCTCTCCTCAAACTCGAAGGTCCACATGGAAGCCAGGCACCAGGGGTGCCGGGGGACAGAGCTTACATGTGCACCCACTTCCCCCTCCACAGTTTAGATCTAAACGCAAGTAGGCAAATGTCTACATAGGGCTAATGTGTGAAAAGTAAGGCTATCCAGGTTGGGAAAGTTTTGAGTTTAAACTAACAGATAGCAATAAGTATTTCCTTTATTTTGTGTAACAGTCCACCTATTTATAAAGAGTCCTTCAGCCAGTGTTTCACATATATTTCCCACTTTACAAGTTTTATCCAACAGTGTCATTCCACTAGTACAGATAGCATGGCACCGGTTGCAACCAAGTTCCGAACTATGCTCAAGTGGAGAATCCAACTAAAGTACTGCTTGCACAACCACTTGCAGACTTTTCATTTACTAAGTGGTCTGCTAGTGTAATTTTAGCATCACATAACTATTCAGTGTGCATTTATATATGTGGAATAAATTGGTCATCTGAGTATATTGGGAGGGAGGGTGCTATTATTTTCAAACTGATGTTTATTTAATAATTGAAAAGCAAAAAGAATGACCTTTCTTGGGTTTTTTTTCCACTTTCCTTGACTTTACCTGTTGTGTAAAAAAAAAAAAGGAGAATTTAACTCTGGGAGGGGGCAACTATCTTTCACGTACACTAAATTCTCAAATAATAAATAAGCTGGATATGTTTGAATTCTCTGTCCTGGAAGCCCGGGCAAAGTAGTAAAGCCACCTCCAAAGTGATTTGCAAGGGCTTCTGCAGCTTTGTCTGAGCCTCCAGGGCACAGAAGAAAGACCAAGACACATTTTTGTTGTTGAAAAATGGTCTTACCTGAGTGTCTGAATGAGTGTTGTAAATTAAAAGAGATTCTCCAGGGCCAGGCCCTTGAAATCAGATAGTCTTAATGTCTACAAAATGTGCTATTTCATTCTACTTAGTGAATTGTATCCTAACTGTAGAGGATAATGTTCTTCACCGTTTAATTTGAATGAAACAGGATTAGGAAGAGGATCTTTCTGATTTTCCAAAATTAAATTATATGGAAGTCTTCAGCAAGGGAGGGAGAAACACTCCCCCCCCCACACACACTTTTTTTATAATGACTTGGATGATAGTAGGTAATGTCCAGATATATTTCTAAGTTTGGCAGTAGCTAATTTTCTTTAGCCATGAGTTATTAGACAGGTTGTAGGGTACTGCTATTGATACCATGTCAATAATTTAGATGCACATATTGAACATTCTGTGTCACTTAGAGAAAAACATTGATTGGAATCTTCTCTAGAAATGAGGAGATGGGAGTGAACGTTTTAAAGATATAATCTGATACAATTGTAGTTCACTAACTCATATTGACTACCCCATCCAGTTTTCAAACCATTGGAAATCTTTCAAGTCTTTCCTATTAAAGGGCTAGGTTGTTTCACTGTGTAACACCTATTGTTGTTGTTGTTGTTGCCGTCGTCATCATCATCATCTATACCCCAGCTTTCCATTGTGTACAGCAATGCCCAAGGAGACTTACATTAAGAATTAATATTTTTAAATT
This sequence comes from Shinisaurus crocodilurus, assembly GCA_021292165.1. NCBI lineage: Eukaryota > Metazoa > Chordata > Lepidosauria > Squamata > Shinisauridae > Shinisaurus > Shinisaurus crocodilurus. The sequence goes on from CM037876.1 coordinate 266,156,997, forward strand.
ATTTTGAAAAGCCAATAGACTAAAATACCTCCCTTCACCCCACAAAGCAACAATTAGAGTACAGTAATACCTTGGATTGCAAGTAACTTGGTTTGAGAGCGTTTTGCAAGACAAGCAATTTTTTATATATATATATATATATTACTTGATATACAAGCGACGTCTTGCAATACAAGTTCTGTAGTATGGCTTAAATTAAAAATCTCTGTACAAATTTTTTTTGGGGGATTTCGTTTTGATATAAGAGTGTTTTGGATTACAAGCACGTTTCTGGAACGAATTATGCTCTCAATCCAAGGCATGACTGTATTGTCCAAGCCTGTTTGTGTAGGTAGGTGAACTAGATGCTGCCACCAGTACTTTTCTGATTGCTGAACCATATGCTGGACTCTGGTGCTCAGTCATGGGCACAGCTGTCCTGTGAGGAAAGATGCTGGAGGAGCTGGAAACATGCTGCACCCTTTTGGGAAAGCCAAGCAGGCAAATTGCAGTGAGTGAGGTATAAGAGATAGTGGTTTTGTGTGGCTAGTGAGGCCATAAAGATATATTAGGAAGACCAGAGCGACTTCAGGCACAAAGGTCACGTACTTAGAGATAAATAGAAATAGGGAGAAAGAAGGGACTGGAGAGAGAAACTGGAGCTGGGCAAATGAGGTCACCTAGAATTCTCCACATGGGGCAATGTGCCTCCCTTCCCTAAAGGCTGCCCAATACTGAACTCAGAAACAGTGAACTAACGTGGTGGACTGAGTGACTATGGGAAAGGAAAAAGGCTTGGACTTACTGAACATTATTGTTTTCTTTAGAATTAGTAGCACACACCACATCTGTGATGTTGGTTTTTTTGAGCACTTGGGAGTGGGGGGGGGGGGAAGGACCGCAAACCAGATCTCACAAAGGCATCACATGTTTATCAGAATCTGTGAGAACCTTGCCATTAAGAGCTATAGGGAGAATTTGAATTCATAGCATTCTTGAAACATGATCCCCAGTCCTTGCAGAATCCTTGCTCTTAATTTCTCTCCTGAAGTTTTAGCCTCACTGACAATAAATGTGGATTAAATACAGCTAACAACCTTTCCTATGGTGCTACATTCTGCCACATGGGTTCTGTAGCGAGAAAGGCAACAAAATAAAGCACCCTTGCTTGCATATGGGGCTTTTACGAAATAATTAATTTATACAGAACAGTCGTATATACCGACTGCTTTCCCCCATCTCATATCTTTAGTACTTCAATGCAACCTCTTTAAGATGCAGACACATAGAGATATTATTCTGTCCCTAGAAAGAATTACGGTAGAAGTTGGACACCTACCGTAATTTTTATCTGTGCAGTTACAAGTTACAGAACCGAGCGCGGAGGGCTTTCCCGACCCTGCACTTTCTCAGCTGTTGGTGGTGGTGCTGCTGCTGCAGGCAGCTGGGTCGGAGTAGCTGAAAGTTGTGCCGGTCCGGGCGCCCCCCCCCCGAAGATTAGGGTGACGGGAGGGAGGAGAAGCTCTGCTTTGCCCAATCTGATTTGTCTGTCTGACTCAGGGCCGGTGCAAGGCAGGGCTTTTTCTGCCTCAACGTGCGTAGGATTGCGTATCGCTGGCTCGGGAATGCTGGGAGTTGTAGGACTTCCCCCCCCTCCAAACACGCGTAGGATTGCATCCTAAAACCATTTAAAACCAAAACACAGAAACAGCATGGTAAATAATTAAAACATTGGAGCCCCAGCTAGCTTAAAATACCTTTCCCTCCCTCCCTGGTTGCTGGAAATAACTGCTTTCAGAGGATGTTGAGCCGCGCGCTGGAGGGAGGGAAGGCGAAGGAGGTGTTTGCAGGTGCATCCTTCCAGAGGGAGTGAAGGAGGGAACGAAGGCGAATGAGGTGTTTGCAGGTGCATCCTTCCCGCTGCCGCGCACTGCCACATTTTAAAGTAAGGTATTTTCCTCCATCGCTGCAGGGACGGGAGGGGGCGGCTGAGAGGGGCAGTGGTTCTGGCAGCTGCCGCCACGCTGGATGGGATGGGGGGGTGTTTCCAGACTGACTACGACGCCCAGCGGGATCGGGGCCCACGAGCTGCTCTGTCGCTGCCGCCACCGCCGCCTGCCCAGCCACGCGCCGTGTTTTAAAGTTGTTTCTCCATCGCTGCGGGGATGGGAGGGGGCAGCTGAGAGGGGCGGTGGCTCTGGCAGCTGACGCCACGTTGGATGGGATGGGGGGGTCTCCAGACTAACTAGGACACCATCAGGATCGGGGCCCACGAGCTGCTCCGCCGCTGCCGCTGCCGCCTGCCCAGCCCCACGCCGCGTTGTGCCGTATGTAAAAGTTTTTTTTAAAACAATATTCAATCCATAAGACGCACAGACATTTCCCCCTATTTTGGGGGGGGGAAGTGCGTGTTATGGAGCGAAAAATATGGTAGTTGTGAGTCTGGACTGGACATGTTTATCGGCAAAACTACAATGCCAATAGTTTTTGGGAAAAGCCAAGATAGTTAAACTAATTTAACTAGTATAGGTGTGAACCAAATGGAGTATTCGTAATTAAATCTTGGCACATACCTTCTTTTTACCCATCTATCAATACTTGTGGAATACCAGATGGATTAAATGTGAAATAAATTCACAGGACTAAGGTGATCAGAAGCATTTTGTGTGCCCTAAGAATACTTCATATAGCAAGGATCCAAAATATTTTGCTCTCATGAATGAATGAGGGCTTACTGAAACATTATAGGTTCAGTGTAGGAGCTAATGAAAGCCAAGTGGCTCTCACAACAGTACTTCAAGTGGGGTCTGTAATGTTTGTAAACTTTACCACATGAGCCTAGTTGTATGGTGTTTCCTCATCAGCACTACTTTTCCTGGCTGTTGGTAGTTTCAAGCATCTCCATGTGATCAGGTAGGCATATGTGGTAAGAGGTACTTCTGGTGGGGGACAAGGGGAGGTTAGGGGAGGTTGACCTGGTGCTGAATGGGGTACATCTACCCCTGAAGGACCAGGTCCGCAGCTTGGGGGTCATTCTAGACTCCCAGCTGTCTATGGAGGCTCAGGTGCCAGCTGTGAGCTGGGTGGCGCTGTCTCAACTCCATCTGATACAGCAGCTGCGCCCCTACCTTCCTAATCACCTGCTCCCATCAGTGGTTCATGCCTTGGTCTCCTCTCGCCTAGACTACTGTAATGCACTCTACGTGGGGTTACCCTGGAAGACAGTTCAGAAGCTACAGCTGGTACAGAACGCGGCGGCTCGCCTGGTTAAAGGCAGCCGCTGGCGGGATCACATCACTCCAGTGCTGAAGGAGCTGCACTGGCTACCAGTTGCTTGCTGAACCGAATTCAAGGTGTTGGTTTTGACCTTTAAAACCCTATACAGCTCCGGTCCAGTCTATCTCAAGGAGAGTCTCCAGCAACACCAAGTAGGCCGCTCAACAAGATCTGCCACAGACGGCCTTCTCCTTGTCCCTTCAGCCAGAGCAGCTAGACTGGTGCGGACGAGGAAGAGGGCCTTTTCTGTGGTGGCCCCCGTACTGTGGAACTCTCTCCCGAGTGACCTCCGCCATGCCCCCTCTCTGCTGAGCTTCCGCCGCTCACTAAAAACTTGGCTGTTCCGGCAGGAATATGGGGTGGGCTAAGATTTTAAAATTTTATACTGTTTTAAATGTATTTTATCCTGTTTTTATCTGATGTACATCGCCCAGGGTGGCCGGTTTGCTGGCCAGATGGGCGATAAATAAATGTAAATGATGATGATGATGATGATGATGGGCACTGTTTAGAACATTGCTTTGTAGAAGTGGTATTCAATGGCCTCTATCACCCTTTTCAGACTTTTTCCTCATTTGTAGACTGAATGAATAGAGGAGTAGTGGAATCGCTCTGAATGGCTCAGAATCCCATGTTACACATTGGCCTCATCCCTGGATGCACATAAGCTCAACACGTGATTAGAAACCCTGATTACCCAGTGTACCTAGCATGTAAATCTGTATATACTTTGATGCCCCTTTCAGCCATTTTGCTGAATGCATGGTGATGCGTGATGGGGCCATTGGGTACCGGCCCAGTCCATACTCCATGTGTTCCGGCTAATGTCTGAAAAAAGCTGTATGGATTTCTTAGGTATCCTGTACTGAGAGGGGGATTGCCCTGTGTCCTTTTAGGTCCCTTCCAATTCTATGATTTTGAGCAACCCTAGGGACCATTTCACACATGAAATTTGTATTTCATGGGTGGCCTCTTTGAAACACATAGTGATATGTGAAGTTCACACATTTCCCATAACTTTTCCCATACCAATTTCTGTTGCTGTTGCTTCAGTTTTAGAATCGTACAATTGGAAGGTATCTTGAATGTCATCTAGTCCATCCCCTGTTCAGTATAGGGTCTGCAATGCAGGATGCCTCTACAGCATCCCTGACATATGGCTGTTCAGTCTATGCTTAAACACCTCCAGTGAAGGGGAGGCTACCTCTCGAGGCAGTCTGTTCACTCTTGAACAGCTCTTACTCTTAGGAAATTTCTCCTGATGTTTAGCCAAAAAATGCTTCCTGGCAATTTCCATGCATTGGCTCTGGTCCTGCCCTCTGGAAGAACAGAGAACAAGTCTTCATCTTCTCTATAACTATCCCTTCAGATATTTGAAGAACACTATCATTTTGTGATCTAATTGTGAAAATTTCAGAACACAAATGGTCTGGCACACATGTGAACTGTGTTGTATTTATTAACTCTGGTATGTCTGAATGAGATAGTATTAGTTCCTATAAAGATCCAGTACATAGATTGTGTATCACCTTCTTAGGATGTATTTATTTATTTATTATATTTTTAAATTGCCCATCTGGCCGGTCACCCGTCCACCCTGGGCGATGTACAATAATTAAAATACAATAAAATACAATAAACACAATTAAACTACATTAAAACATAATTAAAACACCATTAAAAATATAAGTTTTTTTTAAAAAAACCCTAACCCACCCGCATATGTATGCGGTCTTGTATATTTTTGCAGACATAAAAATTCATGTTCAGAAAGATCCAGTGCACTTTTCAATCATTTTAAAAGTGTGCTGGAGAAGTAGATGTCTAGCAGTTCAGTTGGTGAAATAATTAATGAACCGTTTTCGAATGCTCACTTCACTTTCAATTTTGTTACATAGATTATTTCATTCTGGTAGGAAGGATGGGGTATACATATTTCATTTAGAAGCATTTGGTGTGACTTTTTCTGACCAGCATGAGAGTAGTTGTTCAGAGCATATATCTGTTGTTAAAAGCTCTGACAAAAACTTTTATAAGAAGAATATTTTACCAAAATAAAATACAGTCATTACCTCCTCTGGAAAAAAAAAAGCACACCCTCAAAACTGTTCTCTGATTTGTTGTCTGACACTCTGTTTTCCAGTAGTGGGTCATGGGACATAATTGGCTATTGCTTCCTTTGCAAGCTTCACAGGCTGTTGTGTTGACAGCTCTAGTTGCCTCTGGGTACGTCATAGAGTAAAGCTTCTGATGGGCTCTCTGTGTTTTGAACCAAGCCGCTGTGAATTTAATCATGCCCCCTCCTGAGCTATGTGATGTACAATTGAATTCCCTTAATTTACTGAAACAGACCAAGATTTTATGATTTCTGTGCTTCTATCACACCACTAGATCTGCGAGAGTAACCTCTTGCTACATACAGTTGTAGTGTTTTGTTCTTTCCAGAATTTTAGATGATGAAAGAGATGGTGTAGAGGAAGAAAACAATTATTAGTGGCCAATTGAAGTGAATTTTTCAAGCTTTATATGATTAAGAACTACTTTTAAAACCAGATTACAGGATTCAGAAATCACAAAAGAAAATTATTTTAAGCAGAAAGACTATGACAGAGCAAAGACCAACTCACTATTTATTTGTTTGTTTGTTTATTTATTATATTTATGAATCGCCCATCTGGCCAGACATCTGGCCACTCTGAGTGATGTACAGTCCAATAAAATTCAAGGGGGGGGGAGTACAGGTAGAAGTGGTCAATTGATTCCAAATTGAACTGCATTTCTAATCTTACTAAATAAATGGATGATGTGATATACTGGTTGTAAGAGTGTCTGACAACCTTTTGAGTTTTGAAATATGTTACCCTGTTTGTATTTTGTTGAGTTTAGATAAACATCCATTTCACCGCAGCACGACGAAACATATGTCTAAATTAGGCTGAGCTGAAACGGGGTACTTTTCATGAAAAACCTGTTCCCCCTTGGATTTCCCCCCTTCAGCAAATTTAGAGGGGAGGCTTATTGGCATTTCCCCCCACCATGGGTGTTGTTTCAGAGAGAATCCTACCCAATAAATACTCAGGCAGCCCATAACCTCCCTGGCCAAGGCATTCAGGAATTGCCCTTTTCCCTCACAATAGTGACATAGCCAAACCTGACTGGCTACATGATGACAATGTAATGATGTTACTGACAGCAAGAATAGCTAATTCATATTGATGGCAATTCTTCCTGACTTGGCATTACCTTCACTTGGAATTAGCTTTCATTGCCCTTAGTGACATCATCACATTGCCAAATCTGATTGGTCATGTAAAGATGTCTCTGTTACTAGGATTATGATTGGTTTTAAAGCAAAAAAAAGAGGTGCCAAATCAGCAGCAAATCAATGAATAGGTGTGAAAAGGGTAGGCTTTGGGGAGTCTTTCTGGAAATATTTCAGACCTCCCAAATTCACTAGATTATTCAGCTCAGCATTACTCTGAATTTGCTTTCAAAGGGAAAGTATGCTCAAAATTGTTGAAACAAAGCAATATAAAGATATAAGCAAAAATTCAAGTACAAATAGATTGTTGTTCTTGACTGGTTTGCCTATATTGAAACTATATTATTTTATGTGAAGTATGTGTAATAGAGCATTAGATTTGAAAACTCTGTGTTGAATATTATTTCTGACAGCCTTTTTTAAGGTCACTAAAATTCCAATAATTCAGTACAGAATTGAAGTCGATTCCAGAGAAAAATTTAATATAGTCTGCTTGCCTGCCAGCTTCAACATAGTTTCATGGCATTGAAATAGTTTGACACATTGAAATATAAAGTGCATTTGTCATATCTATTGGCGGAGTATTTTATATGATCGCATCTAACAAAAATCCAGTCAAAGTAAAACTTATGCTAGTCTTCTATACTTGTTACTTTGAATTCTGATTTGAAGCATGACAAGTCACAAACAACTCTTAGTAATAAAATAATGCTGCAGCTTATTCTTTGGAAATGTAATACACACTCCAGTTAATTCTGATATACATCTTATTTCTTTGGCATGTATATACATAATTATGGTATGTGTATATATAATTAGGTAATAAAAAGCTGGGCATTGTGTTTTGTTTATAAGACAGGTGTGTTTTCTTGTACAGCTATGACTGAATGATTTACTTACTTTTTCCTCAAAAGACAGTACCTTGTAGATGGACTTTTAAACATGGATTAAGAAGTAATGGATTATATTAGCATTACTGTTAAGGCAAGTTACCTTTTAAAAAAATATTCAAAGAACGTAGATAACATGTAGCATACAGGCAAATAAAATAAAGTAAAAAGAAGTATTCAGTGATACATTTCAGCTGTATCATCTTTGTTAACAATGGGCAACTGAGGGCAACTGATGTTTTCAACCAATCTTTACTGGCTCCTATGGGTCCTGGCACAGGTTGGCAAACTTGGCACAATGCAGTATGCCAACATTGTGTAATAAGCCCAAATAGGCTTTTGCTACCTGATTTGTATCGGCAACCTCAGAGAATTTGTGAGTGATTTTCAGGTTGGGGGTGGGTGGGTGGGTGCAAGATCAAAGCTAACTGGGGGTGAATTTAGTGTATGAGGCTGATATATACATAGCCACCTCACCATGGACTTTTGTGGCTGGAAGTTAGCATGGTACAAAGAATCATTTGAAAAGGTCCGGCCTTGTGAATAGCTTAATAGCCATTCAGATTATGAACCAACACACAGTTGAAATGCCTCAAAAATGTAAGGGTTACAAAAATAGGTCAGCCTGGTATAAGAACACAGTGAAAATGTCAGTAATGGACTGGATGAGGGCAAACACATTGAATCTTAATCCAAACAAGACAGAAATGCTTTTGATCAGTCAAAAGGCAGAACAGGGAATAGGGGTTCAACCTGTGCTGCATGGAGTTATGCTCCCCCTGAAGACTCAGGTTCGCTGTTTGGGTGCACTCTTGGACTTGGCCTGAACTTGGATGCCCAAGTCTCGGCAGTGGCCTGGGCCTAGCGTGCATTTGCGCAGCTGAGGCTAGTGTGCCAACTGCGCCCGTCCATACTGATGTCTGATTTGGCCACAGTCATGCATGCCTTCCTGTTTGGACTACTGTAACATGTTCTATGTGGGGCTGCCTTTGAAGACTGTTCAGAAGCTTCAGCTGGTCCAGAATGCTGCAGCCAGACTATTGACCGGGGCTGGTTACAGGGAGCATGTGACTCCCTTGTTACAAAGCTTCACTGGCTACTGCTCTATTTTTGGGCAGAATTCGAAGTGCTGATTATGACTTATATAAAGCCCTATTGTTGTGTGCCCCTTTCTTTCTAGTCAAGCTGTTCAGTTGTGTTTCTAATCAATTACCTTTATTATGCAAACTACAAACAAACAAGCATTGCCTCAGGCTACAGACAGTATCCTCTTGCAGCAAAGGAGACAAAAGTTTTAGACAGGCTTTGCATAACACAGTATATCTTAAGCTTCAGTTAGTTCCCTGGGTTAGAGCATCATGAAAGAGAGTTGTCACAAAACTGACACTGTCTACTATGGCCCTCCCTTCTCAAGCTGAGCTGGCTGCTAAGTCCCTCCCTCAATGTGGTCACCTCCCTAGCTGCAAGTCTCTTTTAGCACGGTGTGACTCTGTCTTGCCCCTCCCTTTTCATCTGACGCCTAACTAGAACATAAGAACCGTGCTGGATCAGACCAAAGATTCATCTAGTCCAGCATTCTGTTCACACAGTGGCCAATCAGCTGCCCACAGGATCCCACAAGCAGGACATGAGTGCAACAGCAGCACCCTCCCACCCATGTTCCCCAGTAGCTGGTGTACATAAGCATACTGCCTCTGCTACGGGAGGTAGCATTTATTTATTTATTTATTTATTTATTTATTTATTTATTTATTTATTGTAGTTGTATTCCACTCCATATCTAAGCAGATTATTTGATATGAACACTAAAAAGATAAAAATAGATAAAAGAAACAAAAACAATACATTGGAAACAAGGTATCATTAAAATGGTGGTTGGATTGCAGAGAAGGCTTCCCTGAACAAGGAGGTCTTCAGCAGGTGCTGAAAGCAACTCCCAGAGGCAGGGAGTTCCATAGAAATGGAGGTGCCACACTGAAAGCTGTTCTCCTGATGGGAGAACCATAGGTGCATTTGAAACCACCAGGAGAATGTTCTCTGATGACGCAGTGACCAGGCAGGTTGGTAAGAGAGAAGGTGCGCTCTCAGGTATCCTGGTCCCAAGTTGTTTCAGCAAAGTTCCTTCAGCAAAGGAGTTGCATGCTGAAAAGGGCAACTCCTGACCACAGCTGAGCTCCTGCACTAGCTCCAGTTTCCGGAGCTTGCCTTAAGGGCAGCCCCACATAGAGCACATTGCAGTAATCCAGTCTTGAGGTTACTAGTGCCTGTATCACTGTGGCCAAGCTATCCCTGTCCAGGAGAGGCCGTAGCTGGTGAACCAATCGAAGATGGTAACAGGCACTCAGAGCTGCCACACCACAGTCACTACAATCGAAGATGGTAACAGGCACTCAGAGCCACCACAGTCACAGTCCAGCGACAATGATGGATCTAGGAGTACCTCTGGACCACCCAAAAGAGGTCCACTGGATGGCTACTTGAGGACACAATGGAGGATGCAAAGTAATGCTTCTTTGCTGCCTGTGTTGCTGCTCAGTAGGCATGATTATGCGCTCTCGGGATTGCTTGGTTGTCTTCACTTCGAGTCTTACGTCATTTGCGCTCTAGCTGATGTCCAGCCAGTTTCATCGACTGAGCTCCCCAGTAGACCAAGGAGCAGAGCGGGTTCTACAGTACTGGAGAGGGCACTTGGGAGCGATTGAGTCGATGGCCCTTCACATCTCACTGTTCCACATCAACACCAGGGCCTCAGCTGGATCACGAGCTCTATCCACTGGAAAAACCCCAAGAGCATTCTGAAATCCATTGGATTCCATCAGTCTCCGGGGGCAGACCATCTGAATGGGGCCCCCACCCCTGCAGGAGGGAAGTAATGCCGTGACCTCAAACCTTACCAGGAAATATGTGTGTGTGTGTGTGTGTGTGTGTGTGTGTGTAAATTTATTTATTTATCTATTTATTTATTATATTTATACCCCACCTTTTTTCCTCAAAGGAACCCAAGGCGGCTTACATAGTCCTCCTCCTCCTCTCCATTTTATCCTCACAACAACCCTGTGAGGTAGGTTACACACACACACACACACACACACACACACACACACACATCCAATCAGGACTAGTAGCCATTGATAGCCTTCTCCTCCATGAATTTGTCCAATCCCCTTTTAAAGACATCCAAATTGGTGGCTATCACTACATCTTGTGGAAGTAAATTCCATAGTTTAACTATGCGCTGTGTGAAGAAGTACTTCTTTTTATCTGTCCTGCTGAATCTCCCACCAATCAGCTTCATGGGATGACCCTGGATTCTAATATTATGAGAGAGGGAGAAAAATGTCTCTCTATTCACTTACTACACACCATGTATAATTTTTACACCTCTATCATCTGTCCCCTTACTTGCCTTTTTTCTAAGTGGAACAATCCCAGCTGTTGTAACCTTTCCTCATAGGGGAGTTGCTCCAGCCCCTTGATCATTTTAGTTGCCCTTTTGTTGCATTTTTTCCAACTCTACCCTTTTTTAGGTGTGGTTACCCGAACTGTACACAGTATTCTAAGTGCGGTCGCACAATATATTTGTATAAAGGCAATATGATACCGACAGTTTTATTTTCAATTCCTTTCTTAATTATGCCTAACATAGATCTTGACTTTTAACAGCAGCTGCACACCGGGTCGGTATTTTCATCGAGTTGTCCACCACAACCCCAAGATCTCTTTCTAGGTCACTCACCGCTAGCTCAGATCCCACCTCCTCCCCCTCTTTGTTAGGAGCCTCCATTCCCAAAGGTGTAGAGGGCCCACCTTGGCTGTCCTCAGGAAGATTAGATGACAGCTGGGTTTCCTCCTCTGTGTCTCTGCTATTCTTGCTGGTCTCCTGCTGCCACAACATTGGTGCTTCAACAACATCTTCCTCCTCCCCCTCCCCTTTTGTTCAGAATCAGTTCTTATGTCTAGTGATGTACCGTCTTGCCTTGCGAGGCGTAGTGGGCCGGAATTAGCCCGCTCACGCCCATGCGAGGCTCACACAAGCCTACCTGGCTCCGGCAGCAGCTTGCCTCTCCGCGGTGAGCCGCCCGTGCTGGTCTCGTCGCGTCACTTCCGGCAGGCCACCGCAGAAAGGTGGGGGCGCCACTGCAGAAAGGCGAGGCGGCGGAGAGGCGCCCCCGCCTTCAGGTTCGTGGATACCACTACTTATGTCTTCTTGTGGCACATCTGCAGAGGTGTTGAGCCTAGGGATGTGTGAGGATTTCATTCAGGTGGTATAAATCCGGCGATCTGGCCGGGCTTGACCCCCTGAACTCTGTCCCGCTTACCTCCTTCCCCGGCTCGACTCGCGTTCTCCCGAGTTGAGCCAGGGAAGCGACTTATGGGTTCCCGGTGGGCCGCTTTTTACGTAAGAAATGCCATGAGATATGTCAAAAGTGGCCGCAATTTGTGTAACTTGCGCAAATTGCAGCCACTTTTAATGTATCTTATGGCATTTTCAACATAAAAAGCGGCCCACCAGGAACCCAGAAGTTCGCTGAGCAGCTCGGTACACGTCCGCTCTCAGGCTGCTCGGTGAGCGCAGCAGCGGCGTCCATCAAGCCAGAGGCAGGTTGGGTCGCCCACCACTAGTTGAGCCTAATATTTAAACCTACATGGCTTGGGACTAGACTACCTGAAAAAACGGTGGTCTGTCATATGAGCTTGCCCGGTTCCTAAGATCTTATGGAGAGTCCCTTCTTTTGAGATCACTGACTTCAGAAGCTCATTTGGTGATGACCTGAGAGAAGGCTTTTTTGATGGCCGCTCCCAGGCTGTGGGACCTTGCCTGTGGTGACTGTGGTGTGGCAGTTCTGAGTGCCTGTTACCATCTTCGATTGGTTCACCAGCTACGGCCTCTCCTGGACAGGGATAGCTTCAGTGTCAGGCACCGATCCTGACTCGGAGGAAGAGGTGGTAGAGTAGGGCCCACCTGTGGGGAATCAAGAGATGTGGCAGTTGGGTTCAGCCAGGTCTCCTACTGCCCAGTGAAGAGGGGACAGCACTGTAGGCTCATACAGCTAACAACCCCTCAGCTGGAAGACTCGGCCTTGGAGGAGGCTTCTCCTCATCAGTCAGGGACATTGTCCCTGGCAACTGGGCAGCAGGTGGAGTATTATCCGGGAGAGGGCGTTTCTGGGATGGGCCCTTTGGTATGGCACCAGCAGAAGAGGGCAGGACAAAAAGGCCCAGTCAGGCGGAGTCATCAGTTGAGGGGCTGGTTTCCCTGCCAGGACCCAATCTCTGGTAGTGATTCCTAGTAGTACCCACTCCCTGTATAAAAACCCTGGTAGAGCCCCACGTCCTTCGTAGGAGAAAACGCACCAGCATTCTGAACAGCTTCCCACCTACTTGGAAGTCTTGCATGATTTATATTTTGGTGAGTGGAATTTGTAAGCCCAGGACTTATTGGCTTTCTGTATTGTTGGACAGTTATAGCCTCTGAAAGAGCAGTTAGCTCATTAGGGAATTGCAGCAATATAAGACTATTCACTGAGACTATTGCCTTGTTTGTGGGAGGCCAGGACGGTAAACTGACTAACTCCCTCCCAAGGGAGGTTAGGTTTGCTCCCTCTTTTTCTTTTTCTTTTCTTTCTGTATCAACTCTATCTACCACTTCTGTATGTACTGACAGATTTGGGTCGAATCACCATGTAAAGGATCCCCTAGGTGGACCCAGCATGTTAAGCTTAATAAGAACAGGGGCATGGTCTGAAGTTGTGATTGGGTGGATCTTGGTTTCTGTATCCATAATATTCATAATATTCCTGTGCAAGAACGATGTATCCCAGCCTAGTATAGGTATGGTGTCTGGCCAAATAGAATGTGTAATATTTTTCCCCTGGGTGGCCACTCCTCCAAGTATATCAATCAGGTCATAAGTATCTAGCAGATTGCACATCTGCGATGCAATCACATTGGGCTTTGTAATATGGCTGCTTCTGCCCCAGGCTGCCTCCTTAACTTTGTTCAAATCTCCTCCCAATATTATTTTCCCCTTTCTAAATGATGGCAGTTGGGCTAACATACTTCAAAGAAAGCTCTCTGCCCTATATTTGGGCAGTAGAATGAGCCCAGGCTTACATATTTCTCCTGCTGAAGCTGCCCGTGGACAAAAATAAAGCTACCACTTGTATCACACATTATTGCCTAGTGTGAGAATGGACAATCCTTTGCTACCACTATTGAAACCCCTGTTGACTTAGATGTTCCTGGAACAGAATTGTTCCCTGATCCAACATTTTTTCAGTAAATTTATGATGTTGAGCTTTTTGATGTGTTTCCTGAAGAAACGCTACATCTGATTTAAGATTTTTCAACAGTGCTTCTGTTCTCCCATGTTTGACTGAATTTCCCAGTCCTGTTTACATTTAAGGAAATGAATTTCAAATCTCCAGAGTTATTGTCTCCCATCATTTCAAGCATCATATTTGCAGAGAGCTCACCTGCATATACTGATCGCACTGTCTCCTTCAACCTTCCCTCTACTACCAGTTTCTGTGGCGAGGCCAATTCATTTGATTCCAAAACTCTATGTTTATTCCAACTTTCAATCTGGGCACTACACGATATCTTCCAGGACTTATTTTCAGGGAAGGAGGTAGTGACAACAGGATTTCACACAGAACGGAATATAGCTTTTGAAGTCTATTCAACATATCATCCTGATTAATAGCTGGAAGTTCTTTAGAATCATAGAAAAGTAGAGTTGGAAGGGGCCTATAGGGCCATTGAGTCCAACCTCCTGTTCAATGCAAGAATCCAAGTCAAAGCATCCCTGACAGATGGCCGTCCAGCTGCACCGTGAATGCCTCCAGAGGGGGAGAGCTCACCACCTCCCTAGGTAATTGGTTCCATTGTCTTATTGCTCTAACAGTCAGGATATTTTTCCTGATGTTTAGGTGGAATCTGGGTTCCTGTAACTTGAGCCCATTATTCCGTGTCCTGCAAACTGGGATGATTGAGAAGAGATCCTGGCCCTCCTCTGTGTGACAACCCTTCAAGTACTGGAAGAGTGCGATCATATCTCCCCTCAGTCTCCTCTTCTGAAGGCTAAACATGCCCAGTTCTTTCAGTCTCTCCTCATAGGGCCTTGTTTCCAGTCCCTTTATCATCTTTGTTGCCCTCCTCTGAACCCTCTCCAGTTTGTCTACATCCTTCTTAAAGTGTGGTGCCCAGAACTGGACGCAGTACTCAAGATGAGGCCTAACCAGTGCTGAGTAAAGGGGAATTATCACTTCACACGATTTGGAAGCTATACTTCTATTAATGCAGCCCAAAATAGCATCTGCCTTCTTTGCAGCCACATCGCATTGCTGGCTCATATTCAGTTTGTGTTCTACCACAATTCCAAGATCCTTCTCACTTGTAATATTGTTGAGCAAAGTGTCCCCCGTTCTGTAACTCTGCATTTGGTTTTCTTTCCCTAGGTGCAACACTTGGCATTTATCCCTATTAAATTTAATTCTGTTGTTTTCGGCCCAGCGCTCCAGCCTATCGAGATTGCTTTGAATTTTTATTTATTTATTTATTTTATTTATTATATTTATACCCCACCTTTTTTCCTGCAAGGAACCCAAGGCGGCTTACATAATCCTCCTCCTCTCCATTTTATCCTCACAACAACCCTGTGAGGTAGGTTAGGCTGAGAGTCAGTGACTGGCCCAAAGTCACCCAGTGAGTTTCATGGCCGAGCGGGGACTAGAACCCGGATCTCCTGAGTCCCAGTCCAACACTCTAACCACTACGCCACACTGTCTTCCAGAGTATTAGCTGTTCCACCGAACTTTGTGTCATCTGCAAATTTGGTAAGCATTCCCTGCACCTCCTCATCCAAGTCATTAATAAAAATGTTGAAGAGCACTGGGCCCAGGACCGAGCCCTGTGGTACCCTGCTCGTTACCTCTCCCCAGTTTGAGAAGGAACCATTGATAAGCACTCTTTGAGTCCGATTCTGTAGCCAATTGTGGATCCACCTGATAGTTGTTCCATCCAGCCCACTTTTAGCTAGCTAGCTAATCAGGATATAATGAGGCACTTCGTTGAAAGCTTTGCTGAAGTCCAGATATATTATGTCCACAGTTTGGATTGTTATTTTAAACTGTGTTTTTAAATCTGGTTTTTAATCTTTTAAACTATTCTGTATGCTTTTATTGTTGTTTTTATGTATAAACTATTTTGAAACGCCCAGAGAGCTTCGGCTGTGGGGCGGTATAGAAATGAAATGAAATGAAATGAAATGAATGAAATTCCCACAGTCCACAAGGGAAGTTACCTGATCAAAAAATGAGATCAGATTAGTGTGGCAGGATTTGTTGTTGACAAATCTATGCTGGCTTCTAGTAATCACTGCATTGTTTTCAAGGTGCTTGCAGACTGACTTCTTTATAATCTGCTCCAAAATTTTCCCAGGGATTGATGTAAGACTGAATGGTCTATAGTTCTTTGAAAGTCTCCAACAGTCCCTGTTCCTCGTTATCAGAGAGAGGCCAGTGGGCTTGTGGGGATGAATCTTCTTGTTGCTGATCTTCTAATAAGTCATTATCCATAGTATTTCCCATATAGTTTTTACTTATTGAGCCTGCCACAGCCCCCACCCCCCCTTAGCCATATTACCTGCTACATCCATCTGTTGAGCAGACAGTTGCCCTTTCGTACTATTTTCATTAATCTTGGGATCAACAGATTCCCTCATACCTTTTGTAGGGATGCTGGCGAACCTCTTACCTCCTTCGCCAGCCGGTTCACGGGAGCCTCCATGCCTCTTGACTCTTCCTGCGGCAACACGAGGCTCCTGGCGGACTTTCTGGGGACCTGGAAGTGACGCGACGGGACCCCTGTGCTGCGTTTTTCATGTAAGTACCATAGAAAACCAGCTTAAAACAGCCGCGGATAGCAAATCGCGGCTGTTTTAAGCTGGTTTTCTGTGGTATTTATGTGAAAAACGCATCGCAGGGGTCCCATCGCATCACTTCCAGTTCCCCGGTGCTGTGTTTTTCACGTAAGTACCATATAAAACCAGCTTAAAACGGCTACGAATAGCAATTCGCAGCTGTTTTAAAGCTTGTTTTCTACGGAACTTATGTGAAAAGTGCAGCGCCGGGGACCCAGAAGTACCTCTCCCTGGCTCCTCTCTGGGGAGATGTGCCGAGCCAGGGAGAGGTAAGATCCATGGGGCTCAGGGGGTTCGAGCAGGGCGAGTTCGCCCCCACTTCCAGCCTTATCGATTTTCGCCAACATCCCTACGAGGGCTGGTTTACCATTGAAATAAGTGATTTAACAGTTGACAGTGTAAAAATCTTCTTGCACACTATATTATTATAGCCATTTTTTTTCTTTTTCTCCAGGATACTCTGCACAGGGTCCTCATTTCTAAAGTATATAACTACCTTCTGAGCATACCCAGAGTAAGGCAAAATATCCACACTCCTCGTATCATAAGGCACAATTCTAGTCATGGGCCCGAGAAGAGCTGTCAAATGATAAGCAATTTGCAACTTAAATCACCATTCTGGGAACATACCATTGACAGTTGGAAAAACAATAAATCCTAGAGCATCATTCTTTAAATGCATTTGCCTCCCACCCCCTGAAATCCCTTAAAACCTTGAGGCCTCAAGGCTTAAAAACATGGAACAAAACACAGCTTTAAAATTTAAAGATTAGAGATAAAAACATTGATAAGGATAAAAATATAAGGCAAAACGCTAAAATACAACCAGTCACCATCTTGGCCCTCCACCTGGCAAGTTCTAGAATTTTGCCACAATTAAAGTCTGTATTTCTATGATTGGACCAGGCCTCAGGTTTGCTCCCTTTTTGATGTCCTTCTGCTGGCAGACAAAGACTGTTTTATTTAAGAAGGCCTTAAACATGTAAGTGGGTCTGGTTGGTTGAGTGCTGTTTTTAATAATATTTTTTCTGTAATAGTTAGCTTTCAATTTCATTGGTTTAAGCAATTTTAATTGGGTTCTGTAAGCTGCCTTGAGTGCCATTTTTTGGGCAGAAATTAAATAATAATAATAATATTCCTAATTCCAGAATGCGCATAAAGAGCCTTCCCAGAGCTGCCACTTTAGCCCAGTACTAATGTTATTTATGTGGTCTGGAAGCTGCTGCAGTGCTACTTCTTCCCACACTGCTGGGGAAGTCCCAGATCATGCAGGAGGATCTCACACGGTATCTGTTCCTCATGCCACTTTCAACTCACTGAAAACAGGGTTAATGTTGGTGAGTAGAGGATCCGCAGTCTGAGTTCCTTCTGCATGGTCTATACTCCTCATTACGTGGAGGTGCAGGAAGGAGGGGTGCTGCTTCATCTTTTAACATTGCCAAAGTAACATAAGATCGGCTGTGAGGTCAGATAGGTAGGGTTGCTTTAGTTAGGAGATACTTTAGCAAGGGTATAATATGGCTTATGATTAACTTTATGCTTCTGAAGGCTGTGATAAGGGAAACCCCTTAATTTTGGCTTTATTTTTAGTAATTGGATCATTTTAGTTTATTATTATTTTTTAAATATTTTATTTATTTTTCAAAACAAATTATAACACAGAAAATATATTTTGCTAAAATATAATTAGCAAAATACAAAATTATCACACAAATATAACATAATCAACATACAATAAATCATAAAGTGCTCCCCCCCACCCTCCAAGGGACCAATTAATATACTTCTATCCTCTTGATCAAATAAAGTCTAAATTCCAAAAATATAACATATCCTGACAAGGCATGTTACCCTTCCCCTTTATTAATACATAGTCTAGTAATTGATTCCATATCTCCATAAAATTATTCTTCTTTAGCAATCCTTTTTTGCATTTGATACTACTAGTTAGTTTATCATTTAGGGCTATGTCCCAAACTTCCTTATACCAGTCTGTTATTAGGAAAACATGTTGTACTTTCCAATTTCTCGCTATCATTAGCCTGGCCGCAGTTAACAAGTTTACAATTAACTCCTTCATATTTTGATCACAAATAAGCTTCTCAGTTATTGATAACAATGCTAATTTTGGACAGACCTCTAATGATGCTCTAGGATTTATTGTTTTTCCAACTGTCAATGGTATGTTCCCAGAATGGTGATTTAAGTTGCAAATTGCTTATCATTTGACAGCTCTTCTCGGGCCCATGACTAGAATTGTGCCTTATGATACGAGGAGTGTGGATATTTTGCCTTACTCTGGGTATGCTCAGAAGGTAGTTATATACTTTAGAAATGAGGACCCTGTGCAGAGTATCCTGGAGAAAAAGAAAAAAAATGGCTATAATAATATAGTGTGCAAGAAGATTTTTACACTGTCAACTGTTAAATCACTTATTTCAATGGTAAACCAGCCCTCGTAGGGATGTTGGCGAAAATCGATAAGGCTGGAAGTGGGGGCAAACTCGCCCTGCTCGAACCCCCTGAGCCCCACGGATCTTACCTCCCCCCGGCTCGGCACATCTCCCCAGAGAGGAGCCAGGGAGAGGTACTTCTGGGTCCCCGGCGCTGCACTTTTCACATAAGTTCCGTAGAAAACCAGCTTTAAAACAGCTGCGAATTGCTATTCGTGGCCGTTTTAAGCTGGTTTTATATTTTAGTTTATAGGCATCAAAATGCCAAGATAATGGTTCTGTTTGTTGAGAGATAGAAAGTAGGGTTGTCTTTGATCACCTTTAATTTTCACAATGTTTATTGAACTGCTACAGTTGGCAACCATACTCTCCACCAGGGTTGTTGCTAGGCTCTTAAAAGATTCAGTGTGCAGGCCCATAAGACACAAGTCTGCATAAAACTTACATGTTCTAATTTATAGCTGTATATGCAAATTTAGAACTAATGACTAGGGTTTATTTAAGTTTTACAAATGGCAAAGCCAGCTAATCAGTTTCCCATCTAAATCACACCAAATACAATAAATGCTTTAATTTGCACCCCCAGATCATCCTATCATAGGGGATGTGTGAATCAGCAAAACTCAAGCATGCCGAGCTTCTCCAAATTCCATCTCAAAGCGCATTCCGACTCAAGTCCGTATCAGATTGTGAGCTTTGTTTTTTTTCTTTTCGCATGAAAAACTGCATTTTTTGTGCATATTTCCCTAAATGTATGCATCGGTTTTGCACATCTTCAAAATGTACGCATTCTTCTCCCATTGATTAAAATGTATTTATGTTCATTTTTCTCTCATTTTATGCTTTTTTCTCTATCTTTCTTGCTCTCTTGGAGGAATATTGCTCCCATCCTATGCAATTCAGCTTAGAAAAAGATCTTCCATTGGCACCAATGGAAGATTTTCTTCTAAGCTTGATTGCAATATAGGGTGGGAATTTTTTTTGGTGGGGGGAGGGAACATCACACAGGTAGGGGAGGATTAGCCTTTCCCTCCCCAGCTGTTACCCCCTTGGTACTCATCCCCCTGCATGGCAATTAATCTTAGGGAAAAAACTCTCATGGTCCAATGGAAGTTCCCCCCCCCCAGGTTAATTGTCATGCAGGGAGATTTTGAGGGGGGATAAACCACATAGCCATTGGGTTATTTCGTAACAACTGAAGCCAAATCAGAGTGACCGCAATGCTTCCTGCCATCATTCTGCTATTGTGTGTATGTAAAAATAAAAAGATAAGCAGTAGAACCTCCCCCCCCCATTCTACTTTTGTGACAAAAACATTTGCTATAGAGCTTCTGGCTCAACCTAATTTGCATTGCCATTGGTAGAAAAGAAGTCAAGATTAGTGTTTATGCTTATAACACTCATGTCTGCACTGGATGTCATCAGTTCTATCAGAGAAGTACTCAAGCAAATAACTTCAGCCAAATATTCTGTTTCAAAATGTATGCAGCGGAAACAGAATTATAATAATGGATTAATCTGACCAACATAAATTAGAAATTACACAATATTTAATTTGATATGTATAAAGAACATATAAAAATCAAAATGTCTCTCAATTACTTGCCACACAAGGAAATTAGAAGAAATATATGGAAGCCAGGAAAGTATGAAACTTCCCAGATGAACCAGAATTTCTGTTTTATGTATTTTCTGTTTACATACCTTTGAAAACTTTTAAAGAAAGCTAGAATAAAACAGAGAACTCATTTTGCAAAGGAAAAACCACAAAATAGCCTTGTCAGCAGAGAACTATTGCTAAAGTTCACATGGCAATTCCAGATGTGTAGTTTTATTACAAGGCCAGTTAACCAAGTTTAACAAAAGGTTGGATGATTAAAGATACTATTGAAGCTATCTTACACCATGAAAGATCTTCAAAATATACAAATCATGAATTTATGTTGTTGGAGGGGTTTAAAATTGAGACTTTCATCACGGCTTGTCTCTTGATAATCCAATTTTGATTAGAGTCTATCTCTCCCTCCCCACCCCACCCCCACCCCCGTTATAGATGAAATAAGTGGAATAAACTTTCCTTGCAGCCCTTTATTTTACTAGTACACCTAAAAATTCTATGTCAAAGGAACATCATGCGCAGTAGCTAACATACTGAATGTGAAGAAGTCAGAATAAGCCATCATTGGAAGAGTAATTTGTGCACAGACAGAAAAGAATGGTTTCTTAAGATCTGGGGCATTGGGGCCATGGCTTTCCAATGGTGCTTTAGTCTTCTAACTCTTTAACCCACCAATCCATTTGTATTGAAGGTAGCTAATTTAATGGCAATTTAATTAGCAAGACCTGAGGATTTAGCAAGATGATGCAACAGTGAATGCACTGATAAAGCTAAAATTCCTGAAATGTTCTTTTACTAGCATTCAGTCTGACAGTTCCAAGCAGTCAGAAGGGTAAGAAGAAACTGACATGGTGAAGGGTAGCATAAAGACACGTAGATGCATGGAACTGACAAACATTATGTCAATGGACTCTGACCTAGTTTTGCAGATCAAGCAACCATGTAAAGACTTGGCTACAGGCTGGACAGTGGCCCTTTCAGCAGGCAAATATATTTTTATTCAGACAGGCCTTTGGCGTGTAACCTGGTCTGTTGCTGAAGAGGCTTCTATTGGTTGGGTGCTGTTTATTTTTCTTTTATTGTTGTGTTTTTAATTGAGCTTTTAATGTATTTTTTTTAATGTTGTTTTAATTAAGTTTTTGTTTTAATCTTTGTTTTATTATTTTTAACTGTCTTGAGAGCCATTTTTTGGTGGAAATGTGGGATTTAAATCAAAGAAATAAATCAAATAACATAACAATGAACCTGAGACTAGAATACAAGCCAAAGTTGAAATGACTAGCTAAAACTACCAGGAAGGCATAGATCTGGCTCGTGGATCAGGAGGGCAGAACCCTCTGGTTTAACAATAGGATAAGGGTGATGTGCCAGCATTATCAGAAGGAAATGATATGGAGGCACTCTTATTCAAACTGGTTCAAGAAGTTTAACCTGGACTTAGAGCTGTCAGTTGATATTGAAAGGGTGCACAGATCAATCAAGTTGTAATGTTAAAATGACAGGCGACCTTGAGAAGTAATCATGGGATTTAAAAAATTTAGAAAGGTAGAGAAAATTTTGCAGGCATTGTGCAACAGTTACGATCTCCACTGCAATGACACTATAATTCAGGAGTTCCAAGATCTAAGTCAATGAACACTGCAAAGTTGTCAGCATTCGAAATATTCACTGAGAAGTTGAAGGAAGTAAGTTGGCTTTTCATAGTGATGGGGATTTCCCTTTAAACTGAAGGTGCAACATAAAGGGAAAATACTTATAGTATCATCAAATAAGCAAGTGGCAGATCTCATGGTACTGAATATGAGGATGAATCTATGCCTAGCAAGGAATCAGAACAACCGAGTTGGAACCGGAAACAGAGAAAATAGGAAAAGAGATTAAATCAAGTGCCAAGACAGAGGAAGATAGTCTGAAGAGGTACTGCATTTGACCGAAGAAGATTAAAGATCCTCCTAAATGCAATGCATATATTTTTTACTTACCATTCATGGTGTCTAGGGGTATGAATGAGATCAACACTGTGCCTCAAGCTTTGCAACCTTGCATAATTTGTAAGGTTTAATAGTCCCAACCTAGCTACCTACATTTTATTCATATGGTTTTCAGGGATGTTAGGGAAGAGTTTTTTGTTAGTGTTGTTAAGACTTTATACCAATCCTCCTCTGAAATTCTCCCAGGACGAGAGGCCTTGGTAAGCCTTCTTATACAGACCTTTCAGTTCACAGTTCCCGCTTGGTATGAATCAGGTTTCACAAGTTCTTAGTCCTGGTCAGGTTAGTTTATGTTTGTTCCCTCAGAGGGTTCTTTGTTTTTGATAGTGCTATATGCTGCAATCGTATACCTGCAATGAGACAAAATCTCCCACACTAAAATGGCAGTGCCTATTAATCTTGGGAAATCTAAAGGTGTTGTCTCTAAATATTAAACGGTTGGGTTGCCTGATAAAAAAGAGCTAGAATTAAATCCTTGTTTAAATCACAGACCCAATGTTGTTCTTGTACAAGAAATGCTGCAGAGATTGACAATGAGCAACCGCTGAAGGGAGGCTGAATAAGGAAACAATACCTAGCTGGCACTAAGTGATCCAAAAGAAGCCATCCTTGGGTGAAAAGAAATATTGTCAAAATTCCATTCAGTTGTAGGGCTAGAAATTATTCTAAATTGGAGCTAGTATGTCTCAACACCCCCCTGAAATAATAAATTAGAATGCAACAGCTCTCAGGCTTACATCTCTAATCAAATAGTTTTATTACCTGGGAGTGATTATCCCAAGGACTTAAAATAACTTATTTCACTCTGCTTGTGTGGAATTTCACTCACCTTGTGTGGAAAGTGAGGCACAAATGTAGCTCCTGGAAAAGGTTGAACCTCTATTGGTTGGGCAGTATTGCTGCCATCAAAATGTCTGTCCTCCTGAAATCCTTATTCCATACTTTCTGATTCAGATCCTAGATCATTGTTTCAAAAAATGGCAAAAACTGGTAGAGAACTTTGCACATGCAGGCAAGAGAACCATGGTAAATAAGTCTACAGTATTCAGTAACAGCAAAAAAGGAGGACTAGGATTTCCAGATGTATTATGAAGTAGCCCAAATAAAACACAGAAGCAATGTTAGCCAATGTACATGGTAGACCAGATACCCCATGGGGGCAAATGGAGACTACCTCAACTGTGCCATCCTTGAGTATCTTACTTTTTCTACCATTCAAAAGGTCTACCCTGGATGGGATGAAAGGTCCTTTTTTTTTTTTTTTTTTTTAAAGCAACCAGTGTACAAGTTTGGAAGCAATAGAGGAAATACCTTACCTTGCCTACATCACCACTCTTGCCATTCCTGAACCAACCTCAGTTCAGTCAGGTATACAGATATAAACAGTATAGTGATTTGGAATCTATGGGACTATACAAATTAGAGACTTAGTGGAAAAGGAACAGCCCATATCAGAATGGTACATACTAAAATTCCTGGTGTAAAGAAGGAAGTGTGGCTTCAAGGATTAGAGGCAACGTCATTTGCGGAAAAAGTAGTAAGATCAGGAGAGACATCTTTCTCATTGACAATATCAACACTTGTGTACACAGGCACAGCATATGGGTAACCTGAAGAGAGCAACATCAAGTATACATAATATGCTCATTGCAGAGACATGGAGGATGAGGGGAGCTTGGGAAACTGATCTGGTCACCTGCATTTATGAAACTAGTTGGGAAGCAATGTGGTCGAGGTAGCCTTTTAGGACCACATCTGCCATGGTTAAGCATCTATGTTCAAACTGGTGCATAGGAAGCACTATACTCCTTTAAAGCTATATCACATAAATCAGTCACTGTTACCTAAATGATGGAGGGTATGCACTGTTCCACATGTGGTGGGAATGCCCCCAGGTACAAACCTTTGGTGTGAAGTGTTGTGGTGATCTCAAGCATAGTATTGTGTCTCATACCACTAGATCCAATATTAGATTTCTTCAGCATTACTAACCTGGCGCCCTCCAGATGTTTTGGACTACAACTCCCAGCATTCCTGACCATTGGCTATATTGGTTGGGGCTGATGGAGTTGTCAAAAACATCTGGAAGGCACCAGGATGGGAAAGGCTGGACTACTTCATAATTAACTTACAACTAGTAGTAGCATGCATGGAGGTCACACAACATTGGAAACCCCAGTCTAGTCTGGCTTTAGAATCCAGGGCTTGATGATGAGAATATGCAAGATTAACTGACTCACCACAACTAAGTTCAGATGGGAGTGACCGAGTATAACGACTTTATAGAAACTCGGTTTTTCTGCTTTTCATTTGTCAACAAGTGGTCTCCGATTTCCAAACCTCAGAAAATTCAGAGATCATTTTTGAGAGACCTTGTGAATAGCAAAGCAATCTGATCTGACAGTCATTGTCTTCCAGAGTTTCAGAAGCGGGTGACTCTACAAGTAATGATGAGCAGGAACAGTATTGTTTCGTGTTGTGTTTATTGTCTGTTTTGATGTTGTTACAATCAATAACATCATTTAAAATCAATAAAAACCATAGAATTAAAAAAAAAAAGATTTGGGGCATTGCCGGAATGATGGAACTGACCTATTATCTGAAAGCATGAAGAAAAAGGACATACAGTATTTTTCCATGTATAAGACTATACTTTTTCCTAAAATTGTTAGACTAAAAATTGAGGGTCGTCTTATACACGGCAGTAAGCCGAGGAGAGAACCGTGCAGTTGCGAAACTGCCCAGTGGGGGGCGTCTTATACATGGGGGCGTCTTATACACGGAAAAATACGATAGTATAGACAAATGTTAAGCCAGATGGCAATCGTTGATCAGCTACTTGAATGCCACGGTCATAGTATGGAAGTCTCTAAGCCTCTAATTATTATTCTAGTGTTGTACTTAATATATAACAACTTAAAGCATAATAGTCAAGTATATTAATTTTGACAGTATGCATATTAAGTTTTGAAGCATTTTATTATAACCACCTGTTTACTGGTATTGGAGACTATGAGTGAATTATTTTATATTCCTAAATAAAAAATGTTAAGAAAATAAATGGAGGAGCCTGTAATGTAGGATATTTGCTTAAAAATTATGTGACCAGTACCCCAGCCCTAAAAATTTGCAGAAGCATATTGTCTTTCAAGCACAGGAGTAATAACTCTGCAGCACCAGCACAAATACATACGGTAATCTAATGCTGAACTTCGTTGGAGGTTGACATTTATGTTTTAGTACAGTAAAACTTGAAAGTAATTTATATATTACCAGAGCAGTATTGTTTCCACTTCCCCATGGCTAGTCCCTGTATCAGTCTGGTGATGTTTGAATAATAGGAACATGGGAGTAAGGTGGATCATGTGAGAAGATCCTACAGAAAGTCTGAGATCCAGACTTAGTCATACTTAGAGTAGACTCATTGAAATAAATAGGATTTGTTGGACAACCCAATGTTCCTAAAGCTGTCTTCTTTTTGTTTCAAATATTTTAGTACTGAAATGGGGCCTGGGGCAGATTAGAGGAGCGACCATTCAGATGTGCATTTGAGAACAGTATCCACAGCTGCCTGTGCCACTTCGACATGTTGGTCTGCCACCTCCTGCCTGCAGGGCAGGTGGTGGTGGTTGAAGAAACTGTACTTATGTATCCTTCAGTCTTTCATGTAACACCATGTGGAAAAGGTTACAATCTAGCACTAGACTAGAGTGTGCATGCGCGGACTACACTGTTTAAGAATGCACACTAAATGAAATGGTGCTGCAGGCTTTTATTCTGGTAACTAGACAGGGCAATTTTTTCCTGATTGGTTAGCAACCTTACAGGCCAGCCCTACTGTCCCTCAGGAAAGTACGATGTGGTAGAAACTTCATACATTATCTTTCCACCTAATGCAATTTTGTAGTTCAAATGTTCCTGGATTTGTGAGGGCTTCAGCAGTGAGAAAGCAGCAACATACCATTCTGAATGTAGAAATTGGGCTTTTATATATATTAAGATTAGCAGAAATACTTTTGAGGGATGCTTCCAAACACAAAGTAACATGCATTCCCCTCTACTGCCACCTAGGTCTTTCCCCCAGTTTTGTTGAAACTTGCTAGACTTGCTGTGCAAAATAAAAATGGTCTTATAGATTTTATCAACCAGGCCATTTTGCTCTTTTGAGGGGAGTAAAGAAAAAGAACATTCAAAAGAAATGTTTGTTTATGTCAGTTTCATATCATAAATTATTCAGTTGTCTACAAAATAAACATCTCTCTCCAAACTGTCGTAGAAATAAAACTGCTATGAATTAGTTAATAACATTTGATTCCTACCTTACTAGTTCAGTTCCTAAGATTGGGCTTTTAGGATTGGGTCATTCATTTCTTTCTACTTACCTTTCCTATTTTCATGGTGTTTTTTTTAGCTTTTCTTCACCAAAAATGAATACCAGGAAGTTTTTCTAAAGCTGAGATCTCTATATCAGTTCTAAACCTGTGATTTAAAAGAAAAAATAGTGCAAGGCACATAACAAAATCAATACTGATTATATTAGTGATGGATATTCTTTTCCTCATCCAAGCACAGCACAGCCTTCCTTGTGTAGGAAAGAATGCAGAAAAAGCATTTCTCCCCTTCGTCTTTTATTTCCGCCTGAGAATTTTAACAATTGAAGATCTGGGTTTTTTTTAACCATAGACTTGTTACAGGTCTTTCCGAACTAACACAACAATTCTATGGAATAATATGGTCCAAATGGGTTCTTTCAAGAAGGTAGTATTCTGGTAGTTAAGAAATGATGCAAGCACTTTGATAAAACATTGCTATAGCACAAGTGATCACTTGCTTAATGGAACTGTGTATAAGGCTCTTAAATTGTCCATTTTTCCTGTTTCTTTTGGCTTTATTATGTTTTACTATACCCATAGATGTTTCATTTGCCCTTCAGGTGTTCTGAGTTACTTATAAATACTTCGGCTTCAGATCTTAAATCTAGTTTTCAGGTGGAAAATGCATTTAATTGTTATGAGAGAGAAGGACTTTTTTTTGGCATAGGAGTTGTGTTGCTGGCTGAGGTATGTTTTATGTAGTATGTCAGTGTCTGGGTTATATGCATTTTCTTGGATACTTTTAAAGAGAATCTTCTTGGAAAAGAAGATAAAATGAGAGAATTTGCATAAGAGCTCAGTAATTTAGTGTATTTGCTCCTTTTTTGTGGGGTTACAATCATTTAGTGTTTTGTATTCATAATGATATGCATAGTTTATGTGCAATCACAGTTATGCAAAAGTACAGGAAAATAAGAATCTGCTTTCATTTAGAGTTGCTGGGAAATAAGGCTCAATGAAACTTTCAAACAAAAGTTGCTGGACCTTTTTGCTGAAAATAAGTCCAGAAGGCTGAACTTAATGTAACATGTGGCAGGTGGCCTGCATTTGCCTGGAGAATTCCTCCAGGGCAAGACAGCTCAGCAAACACATAAATCCTTTTTTCTCTGTTATCTAGTAGCACATTTAGTTGCCATGGGGATCTTATTTATGCAGCAGATCCTCTTCAGTTCAGTTTGTGCCTAAAGTTTAACAGTACAGCTGTTATGGTAAATGCTACATGGCAATATTTTCAAAACATTGCACCTTTGAACACTTTTTGATTGATTTTTGTTTTTCAGATATCAAAACGTCTATGTGATCACAATAAAATATCATTTGTTAGCAAACTTCACAAATTAACCTAAGCAGCGACTGCTGTTTACATCACTTTATAATTTGCTCATTATTTGGAGAAGAAAGCTTTTTCTGTAAAGGAGGGGTGCGCAACTTCTGTTTTGGCCTTCAAGTTCAGTCATCCATCACCATTGGCTATGCCGGTTAGGACTGATGAGCATTGTAGACCAAAACATCTGGAGGGCCACCAGTTACCCATCTCTGATGTAGACACTGGAGGCAATAGTGAACATGTTTTTGAAGATGACCAAGATTCAGCCTAAAATATGGCAAAACTCAGTCCTCCATGCATATGGAAAGCTGTAGAGGCTTTCAGATGTGCAAAGTGGCCCCAGCAACCTCCTGGGATCATATGTGTGTGCTCTCCACATCCAGGTTCCAGGGCCTGCACATTTGCAAAAAACCACGCAGTGTCATTGGCACTACAGGCAAGGGTTCCCAGGCACATGTACATGTTTGCTGCAGGGAAGAATGACATTTCCTGCAGCAATCTTGTGTGTGGAACTGTTCTATTTGTATGGTAAGAACCCAATTGCAACCATTATGAACCAGTTACAAATCTTAGGAACTGAACTAGTAAGGTAGGAATCAAATGTTATTAACTAATTCATAGCAGTTTTATTTCTACGACAGTTTGGAGAGAGATGTTTATTTTGTAGACAACTGAATAATTTATGATATGAAACTGACATAAACAAACATTTCTTTTGAATGTTCTTTTTCTTTACTCCCCTCAAAAGAGCAAAATGGCCTGGTTGATAAAATCTATAAGACCATTTTTATTTTGCACAGCAAGTCTAGCAAGTTTCAACAAAACTGGGGGAAAGACCTAGGTGGCAGTAGAGGGGAATGCATGTTACTTTGTGTTTGGAAGCATCCCTCAAAAGTATTTCTGCTAATCTTAATATATTTGTGTGTGTGTGTGCATAAAATACTCATGTCTTGCGCCATGTACACTAAAGTACATAGAAAATGTCAACAGTAATAATGTTGTGAAGGGAGGAGCAAAGGGCTAAGTGCACAGGGAAAAGGCTCATGCAATCTTGGTTTAATAAGCCAAGATATGATGGTCCAAAGGGGGCCTAAATTTAACATGATTTGTTCCTTGGTTTTCAAGCTTCACAAAATTTAGATTCTAAATAAAGGTATTACACTAATATGGATTTTGGAATTTTACTTATGGTCAAAATGGCTTTTTGTGAAAATTTAGATATTTACAAAATTGTGCGGTTCTCCCCCCCCCCCCATCTTATTAGAATTCTTCCCTCCCTAAAATATTTATGAGAAAAAATCACTAGTTTCTGAGATCAAACATTATACTTACAAAGTGTATATGTATAAACCCATCCTCATTTTTTTTTTTAAATTAACAAATTTTCTTATCAGCAGCTGGGATCACTTCAAAGCAAAGTGAGGGCCTCAAGCCACTGCCATCTTAATTTCCTGTGAATTACTATGAAGATGTTGGGCAGCTGCAGGACAGTGCTTTCCTCTGTAGTTTGTCCAGCTGCCAAGAAACAGAAAGGGAAAGAGAAAAAGGGACTCCTGTCATGTCTGGTAAGCTGGGGGAGGGGACTACAGAGAACAGCCAGGGGGGGGTCTAGGGAGAGCAGTCAGGCTTGGAAGGGCAGTGTAAGCTAACTGGGGCATCAGGGAAATCAGCACAAAGCCAGCAGGGAGGGAGAACTTGAGCTGGGGGAGCCAGCTGGGAGCAGCCTGGGTGGTTGTGGAGTGTTGTGTCCTTATATGTCTGAATGGACGGGGGCTGCATGTGTGTAAGAAAGAGAACGGGGAAGAGAATGGGTTTAGGGGAAGATTTGGAGAGATCCTGAAAAATAGTTAGTGTGTTTTTGTGTGTGCTTGCAGTGACAAGGAGGGAGAGACATGTTTTTATGCATGTATGTGTGCATACATATATGCATGATGGAGTCTCTCGCTGTGTGTAAGCGTGTGTGTGTGTGTGTGTGTGTGTGTGTGTGTGTGCATGAGAGAGAGTATGAGTGGTGATCCAGAGTGAGAGAGAAAAAGAGATGGGGGGGGATGAAATGGCTAGCAGGGGCAGGGGAGAAAAAGAGTTTGTTTTCCATGAAATAGGTTTCTGTTGGCACTGAAACTGTGGGTATAAATGAGTTGTTTAGGGAGTTTGGGTTCAGACCCCGTCTCTTCCTTGTACTCAATCTTTTGGGAAAGTTTCTTGTCCTTTGTGACTAGCCCATGGCAGCCATTTTGTGTTGGTCCCTGGGTAGTTTCTCAAATTGCCAAACATGTCCACAGGCCCAAAAAGAACTATCCCTGATATCAACAGTGCACCTTTATGCATATTTACTTGGAAGTACACCCCACTGAATTCAATGTGACTTAATCCCTGGTGAGTTTCCTAAGCACTCCCTGCCCTGTGTTATGTCCCCAACACAGAGCTGGTCTAAATGTTTCTCTTCCTTTTCTCACAATGGGAGGGGATTTAAAAAAAAAAAAAGTGGGAGGAAAGAAGCAGCATATTCCACTCCTCCCTCATTTCTACCTTGCCAGCAGGAGCCCAGTAGGGGGTTAGAAATGTTGGACCTCGGAGCACTTCATCTAAATGATAGGATAGTCCTGTTATTTATGGAATCTTTATCTCACCCTCCCTCGGTAGGGATGTATGAGAAATTCATCTCAGTTGGTTTTTGATTAGGATTTACCCAGTTTACACTTTCTGGATTGAACACAGGCTCAAACACAATCTGCAGTCAAAACCCGTACATTTCTGGGTTTGTGGTGTGATTCATGGACCCTCCAAAATGTGTTCAACAGCATGCATACATTTGAAAAATGTGCATGAAAATGTGTACTTTTGAAAAATGCACACAAACATGCTTTCATTAACGGGAGAAGATGTGCACAATTGATGCATACATTTGGAAAAATATGCATGAAATACACACAAA
Organism: Shinisaurus crocodilurus; assembly: GCA_021292165.1. NCBI lineage: Eukaryota > Metazoa > Chordata > Lepidosauria > Squamata > Shinisauridae > Shinisaurus > Shinisaurus crocodilurus. The sequence continues at coordinate 266,188,024 of CM037876.1, forward strand.
TTTTTGCGCAAAAAGCAAAAGTCATGGCGGGCAACAATCTAAAGAGCAGAGCCTCCTGTATCCGAGTGGGCTCTTCACATGAGCCATGGCCTGGGTTTTCCCGCGTTCTGGCTCACAAGAAAAATCCCAAAATACAGGAGACTCTTCTCTTCAGACTTTTGCTCTACACAAGTACAGAGTGACTAATGTGTCAGCAGAGAGGGATGGGGCGGGGTTGATTTTAACCCTCACGCATTGATTTTAACCCCTTTTTGAACACTTGAATAGGATTAGTAGCTCTCTAGAATCGTTCCCCAAAATTCCTTTATCTTGGGATACTCACACTCATAACAACCAACATATGTCTTCAGGTTCTGATCACATTCCCGGTTTGGGGTGTTATACCATTGGGTAGTACTTCTCAGCTAACCATATAAACAAGGAAATCTTAAGATATATTCCATCGAACTCTTTATTTCACTTAATATAAGTAGTTTCATTCTCCATTTTTGTTTAAAGCCACATTTATTCTACTATATAAATGTGAAAGTTTGTCAGTCCGTACGGGCGTTTGCATGCGTCGCATAGACTCCTACACGGTTGGACAGATCTGCCCCAAACTTGGCAAGCATACTCGCCATCACCCAAGGACAAAGACTGGTGGGTTCAAATCTCTGAAAAAGCCCTCGCTGCACCTGTACGGCCCAAAATAGATGAGAGCCAATGGCGTCACTTGGAATGTTCGCAGGGGCCATTCAGGAGCGGTTATGCAAATCACTCCACCAAGATATAGAATGTTCATATGCACTGCCACAGGGGCCCAGTCAGGAGCGGATATGCAAATCTCTCCTACGTCCAAACAGAATGTTCATATGAACTACAGCCGGGGCCTACATGGGGGGGGGGCTAGGATTGCATTGTTGGGTAGTCCCAGGGGGTGGCAAGCAGGGATTACATTGTTGGGTAGTCCCGAGGGGGAGGGGGCAAGCAGGGATTTCATTGTTGGGTACTCCCGAGGGGGAGGGGGAACAGGGATTTCATTGTTTTGTAGTCCTGGGGGGGACAAGCTGGGATTACATTGTTGGGTAGTCCCGGGCGGGGGGAGCTGGGATTTCATTGTGTGGTCCCGGGGGGGGGGGAAGCAGGGATTTCATTGTGCAGGACCGGAGGAAGGAGCAGGGATTTGTGTAGTCCCGGGGGGAAGCTGGGATTTCATTGTGTAGTCCCTGGGGGGAGCAGGGATTTCATTGTGTAGTCCCGGGGGGGAGGGGGAGAGGGAGAGAAGGGATTTCACTGTGTAGTCCCAGGGGAACAGGGATTTCATTGTGCAGTCCTGGGCGAAAGGGAACAGGGATTTCATTGTGTAGTTTCGGGGGAGCAGGTAGTCCCGGGGAAGCTGGGATTTCATTGTGAAGTCCTGGGGAAGCTGGGATTTCATTGTGTAATCCTGGGGGAGCTGGGATTCCATTATGTAATCCCGGGGGACCTTTCCTATAGAGGGATTCAAAACAGCGAACAGCTACCTTAAGGTAAGGAATTTCGAACAAATAGTGCCTATAGGAAAATGACAACCCGTGCAACGCCGGGTAAATAAAGCTAGTATTATATAAACTTAAAGTGTCCTTTTACTCTTTTAAATTGTCAAGAGTTGTTTCAAATTTAGCCTCTTTTCTCAACTTAATCAAATGCTTTAGAAAAAAATTAAATCTTATTTGTAAGTACTGATCAAGCTTGTTATTCCTCTGTATCAATAACCTATTCATAGGTGGATTTTTCATCCTAATTTTGTATTTTTTGGATATTTATGGTTAGTTTTTCTGTGAAGGATCAGGAAACAAGGAAAATGGGGATTACAGGTTAAAGTCAGGGGATTACTGTAGGGAGGGGTGAATCTACCAATTTTAGTTCCGAACAGCTTCTCATTTTTCCAACTTTTAGGTTTGTTTCGGTTTGATTTGCATCAGTGTACAAATTTTTGTTTTACAAGTCCACATGAAAGTTCTCCTAATACAGTGATGGCGAACCTATGGCACGGGTGCCACAGCTAGCACGCAGGGCACTCGAGCCATTGGTCATCAGATCGCGAAAAGACTGTCCCCTTCTGCAAAACACTAATGATTTTGTTCTTTCTCAGTGTGGAACAGAATGATTTTATTCTAGAATTCCTGTTACAGAATTCTTTTCTACATCGTTATCACATTTAAAAGATTTTGAAGAAGGATGCACAGAGCATGGCTTGGATGTACAGCCCTAACAGTTGACCTGAGTGCTGCATGTGTTGCTCTCAAACTAACGGAATATGAGCCAAGGTTTGACAAATTATCAGCATGCATGCAATAGCAAAAATCACATTAATTGTGCGAAAGCATGCCCAATGCAAACTTTTACCTAATGCAGTGTTTGCAGTCCAAGACATAAAGTGTTTAAAATGTGTTAAGCACGTTTAGTTTTCTTGTTTATCTTGCTCATCCTAGTACAGGTTGACTTTTGCTTTTACTAATCCGACACCTGTAGAAGCAGGGAAAGGACCCGGGGTAAAGCTTGCCGCATACAATTTCAGTCTGGCATATAATCATATTACAAGTTGAGAATCCCTTATCCAAAAATACATGTGCCTAATTATTTAAAAAGTTTGTATAAATTCCCTTCAGGCTATGTGTACAATGTAGTACTATAATAATTTTTTGAATTGATTTTTTTTTCAACAAAAAACTGTTTGTATCATTGAAAGCTCTGTTACTGTGTTTTTCTTTTAAGGCAAAAGAGGTTAATTAGTTCGGACAACTGTATGAGTTGTTTTTCTAAAACTAAAACCTCGGTATTCAGGTTTAACTGCAGTGTTGGCACTTTGAAATAAATAAGTTGGTTTTGTGTTGCAGTTTGGGCACTCGGGCTCAAAAAGGTTCGCCATCACTGTCCTAATACATGCATTTTTGTACGTATTTTTGTGAGCACGTTTTGCTAATGTATACGTTTTTTGGATACTAGTTTCCCTGTTATAATGTGTTTCTATTTTATAATTGTGAACTAAAGTACACATTTTTGTGCTCACTTTTCTAGCATATGGATTTTTGTATGTACTTTCCCCTAATGTAGAAATTTCTTTTGAGTGGAAAACTACTGCAAAATTCAGAAAAAGTGTGAATTTTGGTGTGGAACTGTGTTCTGGTTCTCTTATTGATTTGGGAAGTTCAAATTTTGTAAATGCGTATAAAAATTAGGACAGGACGAATTTGTCACCCTGGGGTGTAGGGCAATAGGTGTGCTAAATAAAGACATTGTATCCACTATCCACTGGAATCCCCTTGGTCCCCTTGGGGCATTTTATCTCATCTTCTCAGAGGCATGCTTCTGAGAAGGGCTGTGCTCAGACAAACTCATATCTATATCTATATGAATTATATCTATATGAATTTAGGACAAAATGGTGACTCACGAGTCACGAGTCACTCCCAAAGCTGACTCCACGAGTCCCTATTAAAATCAATGGGGTTTTTCCCCAACAAAATAAGGCTACTTCGGATGTGTGGTTTAAATAAATTCTAGGCACAAGTGTGCCTTTTTATTTCAAAACTCTGCCACTGATTTTGGCAAGAACAGACCAGGCAGAAAAACCCCAAATAACCAGGCAGGCAGAGGAGGCAGGGAACCCCAAAGCAGGCAGGCAGAGGCCTTTGTCTTGGACAATTCAACTGTTGAACTGGTCAAGAAGAGACCAGGCAGGCAGAGGAGGCTGGGAACCCCAGACAGGTAGGCAGAGGCAGCCAAACCCAAAATGTCTGAAAGGTTGCATTTTAGAAAAATGATTTAAAAAAATAAACTTGCTGTACTTCCTAAAACTTATCCATGTTGCATTTGAGGAACATGATTTTTTCTAAATGTTTGGCCCCCATTCTGGAACGGTGAGATCTCATCACAATTCCACCCTCACTGAACACCCGCTCCACTGGTGATGAACTTGCTGGAACCAGAAGCACACTCAGAGCAGCCACACAGAGTAATCTCAGGTCCTTCTTCTGCCTCTCCCAAGTACGCAACACATCAATCAAAATAAATCTTGACACACTGTTGGGGCTGCACTCCTGGTAGCCATCCATAGTGGCCGAGCAGCAGCACACCTCGCTTCCATGTACTCTTCGCCGGCAATCATGCTCCTCTCCACTCCTTCTGGCAGAGCCCAGGGATGTTGAAGAGTCCTTGGTCTCGAGTCCCGAGTCGAGTCTCGAGTCCCATTAAAAATATTGGGACTCGAGTCCGAGTCGAGTCAGAGGGGGGACTTAGTCCGACTCACGAGTCGAGTCCTCGAGTCCGAGTCCCCATCCCTGGAAATTAGTTAAACTTCAGTGGAGCCTCAGCCTTATAAACGCTGAGTGCTCTTCAGCAACAGAGACCTAGGAAGGGAAAGAGATGTTTGTAGCTTCCTTTGATGGGTTTATTGGTTTAAAGTGCAAAATAAAGCTTTCAAAGGCAATTCTGCTGCTATGCCTGCTAATGATGTGATTGCTTTATGGGTCTCCAGCCTTATGCCTTTAAGATGTTTTTAAGATGTTTAAGATGTTTTAATAATGTTTTAATGATGTTTTTTATGATGTTTTTAAGATGTTTTAATAGTATGTATTGTGTTTTGTTTAGTCTATGTATTTTATATTTTTTGCTGTTCCCCGCCTCGATCTAGATGGAGAGGCGGGTAAGAAATATCTATCTATTATTATTATTATTATTATTATTATTATTATTATTATTATTATTAGGCCAGCTTGGCTGTTTGACACCTTTTCTCTGTTTCTTATGTTTTTGACAAAAGCCGTGAACATATTTTCAGGAATCTTCCCCACTTCCCTTTGCAACCATGACAACCAGAAACTTTTCAGTAAAATCTAAGAACCTTAGGAGTTTGTTGAAGTGGCTAGATTTTTCATTAAAAGTCATATTCCATCCATGGTGTGATCATAGCTATGTAGAATTCCTCAGCCCATGCTGGTAGTACTCAGGATTAGTTTGCCAGAGCAGAGATGAGGACCAAGGTGCATTATTTTGGGGGTACATGTTGGGCAAGAATGAACATGACAAAAAGAAACTTTGATGAAGCAGGTGAACCGTGGGACAGACTTTAAGACTTAGACCAATAAAAATAATACCATGGTCACTAGCCAGTTTCAACCCTACTTAGTATTGTTTTAGGGCTCTCATAACATTGCAGTATGTAAGAAAATTCACAGTTGACCCTACATCCAAGATAATGTTTTCATTAGGTTCTTGAGTGTCAGCTCTATGCTCTTCAATATTCTGGTTCCACCCTGTTGTCTTTCAGAAAGAGATTGAAATAATACTTATTCAAACAGGCTTTTAATAACTGGTTCTGGTGCTGTTTTTATTTATTTTAATTTCTGCTTCTCATGGTTATTTGTTTTTAATGCTGTGTTTTTAAATACTGTTTATAATTTAATATGTTTATTCTTAATAAATATTGTCCTCCTTCTGTGTAATTATTGGTAGAAAGTCAGGATATAATATTAAATAATGTCCAGTTTGCACATGTATAATATTTTATAGGAAGAGAGCAGCTCAATTGTTCGTGAAAGAAAATGTATTTGAAAGAAAATGTATAATAGCATAGCATTTTATTTATTTACATATTTATTTACATATTTATTTATTATTTATTTATTACATTGTTTAATCTGCCCAATAATGAATGTTCTTTGGGAAGATTGCAAACTGTTAAAAGAATAAATACAATACAGATAATTAAATGAATACAATACAATACAAAACATCAACAGCACAGGGATATATAAATACCGATATATAAAAACAGCCATAAAATCTAAAACCTAGGTCTCTAAGATGCCTGGGAAACTTGTACCTTGGTCCAGCTCAGATTTGAAGTGATTGAACTCCCTTAAAAGTTCTGTTCTAGAATAGTTGTTCAAATGGTTAGGAACCTTCTTCTGATGTCCTTAGTTTATATTTGCTGTTCTTCTAGCTCTGTTCTGTACCTCTCACATTCTTCTTCATGGTCTCTGTGCATCACACATATGGGCTCTGCGCTGAGCCTTCTTCGGAAAATTCTTTAGCTGAGGTGAACTGGGCAGGAGCCCCTCCCCCATCGTGCCTGCTCCTGAGCACGGCTCCTGCCCATTCCCTCAGTTCCTCTTCGACTGCCTATTGCTGGTAGTCTTTCTTCAGAGGTTCTCCAATCTTTCGGCTGAGTAAAGAAAATTAGTATTTTTTCTTCTACTTTCTCCTCACAATTCTAATCCTTCTCCTCCTTCACTCTTTGTCCTGCAAACAACAACAACAACAACAACAAAAAGTTAATTCCCATTCTTTCTGTCTTACCCTTTTTTCGGCCTAATCTTCCTCACCTTAATCTACTTAATAATGGCTCTTAAAGCCCCCTTTAGAAAATGCTCTGGCTGCAAGGCTAAATTGCCTCCAGCCGATGGTCATTCCTTATGCCTCATTTGTTTGGGACCAGAGCATATAGTAATGTAAACATTGTCAGGCCTTTACAAAGCCGACAAGGAAACAGAGGGCCCTAAAACTTAAAACTTCACTGTGGCAGCAGATGCTATCCGCAGCAGGCCCCTCTATGCCTCGGGCAACCACAACGAAAGAGGCTACCCCTCAGTCTGGAGGACAGAAAAAGGACAGAAAAACCAAAACACGCTCCAAAGAGGAGAGGAAAGAGAAAGAGGCCCCCAGGGCGAAAAGCCCAAAACATGGCCGGCATCTCTCTGAGCCCGTAACTTCCGCCCATTCGGTCATGAGTCACGTGGCGTCGACATCGCCTCCTCGAGTCGAGAGACCAGCTTCGAGCTCATCTCACCGATCGAAGCTGCTTTCACCAACCAGGCAACAGACCTCTGCACCTCCAACTCCCAAAAAATTCAAGGAATCTTTGGTGCATGTTGTTTCCATTTCTGAAGCGGAAATACTGGACTCCCCAATGCCTGTCCCAACCGTCTCTCCGAGACCCGAGCGTGCACAATTGCCATCAAGGAGCCGGTCCATCTCGACTACTCCTTCTCGGCATCGAAACGGAAGGTTCCGCTCGACATCGATGTCATTGGCTTCACGCTCCTCTTCACATCGGTATGCATGAGCTTACCGAAGGGACGATATACGCCGCCGCCAACACCACACTCCTCGAGATCGAAGGGAGAGAGGAAGCGGCGACATCGATACAGACCGGGATCGACACGATCGATCTCGATCTCAGCGCTCAGCTGGCCGTTCGACTCTACGCCGAAGCTCCTCCGACATCCACCGCCGCTATCGAGACCGGAGCAGCTCTATCGACGGCGACCATCGCTCTTGTTCTCGACATCGCTTCTTCGATACTGAGCGCTCCACTCGACATCGAAGCCCTCTCGATGTCGAGCACCACCATTGCTGCCGAGGGAGTCCCGTCTACATCGATCGTCGGTCTCGATCTCGCTGCCGATCCATCAATGTCGAGCGCTCGGCACGACATCAAAGTCCGCTCGATGTCGAGCGCCGCGATCGACACCATGCAAGCCCCGTTCCAGCTACGAAAACTGGAAAATCCGTGTCAAAGACAAAGCACTTAAGTGCCACTACTACAGCAAAAGCACCACCAGGAGAATCCTCTTCAGACATCCCTTACTCAGAGAGTGAATCTGGATGGTCACCCTTACATGACTCCTCACCTGATCTGCAGATTGAATCCCAGATGTCCACTTCTCCAACAGAGGACTTGGGGACTTTCTCGGATCACATTATGAGGATGACAGCGGCACTGGGGATCGAGACACAAACTGAGGAGCCGGAGGTGGAAGACCCAGTGTACAATTTGATCCTGGCTACACAAACTTCTCCCACGCTGGTCCCGTATCTGCCCTATTTGTTAAAAACTGTGAAAAACACGTGGAAGACCCCAACGGCAATTCCACCAGTGGGCAAGAGACTGGAGTCGCTCTACAGGGTGCAGCCTGAGGGGGCAACATTTCTATTTTCTCATCCTGCACCAAATTCCATCATTTTTCAGTCAGCCCAGTCTTGTCGTCCAAGCAACACACTACCCCTACAGTCCAGGAGGGGAAGAAATTGGACACCTGTGGCAGGCGCATTTACGCATCCGGGTCCCTGGGGTTGAAGGTCAGCAACTACCAGGCAATCATGGCGCGCTACCAACACTTCTTAATAGAAAAGTTGGGAAACATCTGCGACGACCTGCCAACGGAGAGAAGGGACCTGGCGCGAACACTGCAAGCGGAGGGAATGAGCATCTCAACGATGCAAATGAATAACGCCAGGCATCAAACAGACTGCCATGTGAGGTCCCTTATAGGTGCTGTCTCCTTGAGGCGCCATGCATGGCTCCGATCAACAACACTAAATAATGATGTCAAAGCCCTCATAGAGAACCTTCCCTTTGACGGTGAAGGCCTCTTTAATGAGAAGACGGACGACTCATTAGATGCTGATCGAAAGGCCAAAGTCTCTGCACAGAAGATGGGACTTGGGACACTACCACGTCAGAGACAGTACAAACCTCGGCAGTGGAACAGGTTCCCTTCTTCGTCGGCTCCATTCTGACCACGGTACCAGCAAAGGGGGCAGGACAAGTGCCCCCAAGACAAACAAGCCGCTGGAACAAGAAGACCTTTCCAGCAGGTGCAGTACCAAGGTCCTAGAAGGGCTGGGGCCATGGCCAAACAATGCCTTTGACTCTCTTGCCATACTGAACGAGACAAACTTACCGGACACGACAAAAACACTGGCTACGACAAATATACTGGACGTGACAAACCCACCAAATTTGACAAACCCAAAAAATATGGCAACAATCACAGAACCAACAGTCTCCTATACAGAAAGACTGGCCGCATTCCTTCCATCGTGGCAATCCATCACGACGGACCACTGGGTTCTCAAGATAATCCATCACGGGTACCAGATTGAGTTGGACGTCCTCCCACCTTTTCTCGGCATCAACACCACGCAGCCTGCTCCACCATTGTTGGAGGAGGTGGACACTCTGTTGCAGAAGGGCGCCATCCAGCCTGTCCACCCACATCACCTCCAGGAGGGGCTCTATTCTCGGTACTTCACAGTGTCGAAAAAGGGAGGAGGACTTCGACCGATCTTGGACCTCCGACTTGTCAACTTCTTCATACAGTGAAGAAATTCAGAATGGTCGCCATCCAGTCAATATTGCCTCTACTTCGCAAGACGGATTGGTTCGCGTCGATAGACCTGCAAGATGCATACTTTCACATCGCCATTCATCAAGACAGTCGGAAGTACCTGCGGTTCAAAATAGGAGACGAGGCATATCAATTCGTGGTTCTTCCCTTCGGCCTCTCCACCGCTCCAAGGGTGTTCACAAAGTGCATGGCGGCAGCCTGCGCGAGTCTACACGCCAGAGGGATTTGGATCTTCCCATATCTCGACGACTGGCTAGTCGTTGACTCGTCAAGGCTTCGCCTCAAATCAGCTCTTCACACAACACTGAACCTGCTCGAGGACCTGGGCTTGTGTCTCAACGCCAAAAAATCAATACTGACTCCTACCAGAAAAATCCAGTTTATAGGAGCACTACTGGACGCTGTTCACGAACGAGCGTACTTACCTCTAGACAGAGTGGAAAATGTACTCGCCATTGCCAAATCAGTGTATCACGCCACAGCCAGCTCAGCAAAGACGATCCAATGTCTCCTTGGACACATGGCATCAACAGTACAAGTTGTGTGTCATGCCCGTCTGCACATGAAGACGATCCAAAACTGGTTTATCCGTGCATACAATCCCAAAGACAGTGTCCTTCAGTTCGCCTCTCCATTCCAAGGAGCATCAAGGCGGCACTACTGTGGTGGTTAGACAAAAGAAATCTGGTGCAAGGTGTACCGTTCCATTCGTTAAAACGGACAAGAATCCTGACAATGGATGCCTCCCTCCTGGGCTGGGGAGCACACTGTGCAGGGCACACAGCTCAGGGCACTTGGACTAGTGGTGGGGCCGAGCTGGAGTCGGCTGGAGGATTGCTCCGGGCTTGGCCCACCCGCGAGCGGTGGCGGCCCGATCCCACTCTTCAGAGCGGCGTGGAACGTTGCTCGCACCGCTCGCGCTGCCGGTGGAGGAAACCCCCCCCCGCTGCCGCCGTCGCCGGACAACCACCGCCGCTGGAGAACCCCCCCCCCGCTGCTGCCGCTGCCAAAGAAACCCCTCCCCCTGCTGCCGCCTCCGAAGAGACCCCTCCCCCACCGCTGCCGCCAGGACCCCCCCGCCTACCTGGTCCTGCGCGCCGCTCCTGTGCACCTCTGCCGCCGCCGGAGCCACTGCTCCGTCGCGCTGGACCCCCGCCTGCGCTCTGTTTTGGCGGGAGGAACCAGGGCAACAGGGCTTAAACAGCCCTGTTGCCCTGGTTTCCCCAGCCAAAAACAGAGCGCGGGGGTCCAGCGCAACGGAGCAGGGTCCCATCGCGTCACTTCCTCTAAGCGTCGGACAGGGAAGGAAGGCTCTCCGCTCGGCGGAGAGCCCAGATAAAGCCCACGGGGGGGGGGGCGCAGAGAGCCCGCACGGACACGAGCAGACCCAGTTCAGGCCTCACTCGTGTCTGCGGGCTGCTCGGCTACATCCCTACTTGGAACCCTATAGAGCGCAAAATGCATATCAACATGCTGGAACTGTTAGCAGTGTGGAAGGCCATGAAGGCACTGGAGTCACACCTGGACAATCAACACATCCAGGTGGTGACGGACAACACGACCGTCGTTGCCTACCTCAACAAACAAGGAGGAATGCGGTCGTTGAGATTGTCAAGGCTGACCCTCAAAATTTTCAATTGGACAATTCGAAGATCCATCTCCCTCGTGGCGATTCACATCGCAGGCAAGGACAACACCTTGGCAGACACTCTCAGCAGAGTCTCCTTGCAATCCCACGAATGGCAGCTGGATCCAGAGATACGCCATTGGATCTTTTCAATCTGGGGTCACCCTCAGGTGGACCTTTTCGCCACATCACAGAACACTGCATGCCGCCTTTTCTCCAGCAGAGCAGCGTCAGATCCAGACTCCATTACAGACGCCTTTATGATGCAGTGGTCGGGGCATCTGTTCTACATCTTCCCACCTCTTCCTCTGTTGACGTGAGTCGTCTCAAGAGTCTGGACCGACAGGACGGACTGCATCCTGATAGCGCCGTGGTGGCCCAGGCAACCTTGGTTCCCCCAACTTCTGCACCTCTCCAGAGGGGAATTCCGGTCGCTTCGCATCATACCAACCCTGCTAACGCAAGCTCAGGGCAATATACAACATCCAGACCTAAAGAGTCTCTCCCTCATGGCGTGGAGGATTCGACACTGATAATAGAAGACCTACCGATCGCCATCCGTGATATTCTGCAAGCTGCCCGGAAGCCATCTACAAGGGCATCTTACGCTAGAAAATGGATAGGCTTTACGAACTTTGTCATCCAATCTGGACAAGACCCAAAAACTTGTCCAATTCAAACAATCTTGGAGTACTTGCACTCACTAATGCTGAGAGGCTTAAAATTATCATCAATAAGAGTTTATTTGGCAGCAATTTCGGCCAACAGACCTTATACTGCCACAGGAACAGTCTTCACTCACCCACTAACAAAACAGTTCCTGAAAAGCCTGCAAAACATCATTCCTCCAGTCAAAAACTTAATACCCGGTTGGGACCTGCCACTAGTGTTGCGTGCACTCCAACAAAAACCATTTGACCCGCTCGCCACCATAGACCACCGGTTGCTGACGTGGAAAACAGCTTTCCTGGTCACCATCACATCAGCAAGGAGGTCCAGTGAACTCTGTGCACTAAGGGAAGACTCTCCCTATATGGTCTTCCATAAAGACAAGGTGATTGTAAGACCTGATTCTTCTTTTGTGCCAAAAGTAGTGTCTGAGTTCCATACCAGCCAAGACATAGTTCTTCCAGCATACTTCCTGAACCCAACTACTGACTTGGAAAGGAAGATGCACGCACTAGACGTGCGACGTGCCCTGGCTTTTTATAAGGATCAAACGGCTTCGTTCAGGCAAATATCGTAGCTGTTCATTTGTTATGGAGGCAAATCAAAAGGCCAACCTGTGTCCAAACAAAGATTTGCTAAATGGATTGTAGAAACAATTACTCTTGCATACCAGATAGCGCACAAAGAGTTACCTGGTTCGGTGAGAGCGCATTCAACCCGAGCGCAGTCTACGTCAGTGACGTTTGGAAAAGGCATCCCTCTACCAGAGCTATGTAGAGCAGCCACCTGGTCCACGCCATCGACATTCGTCAAACATTATAGACTTGACCTTCGAGCTCGGGAAGCAAACGCCTTTGGCCGGGCAGTCCTCTCATCGGTGTTGCAGTGACGTGTGCCGCCGTCCTGCCACCGGTAAGTCAGCTTCTTACTCTGCCCATATGTGTGATGCACAGAGATCATGAAGAAGAAGGACAGGTTGCTTACCTGTCACTGTAGTTCTTCGAGTGGTCATCTGTGCAGTCACACAACCCACCCATCCGTCCCCGCTCGGCGTCATTATCGATTTCGATGGACCTGCCAGTGGAGAATGGGTGCGTCGCTCCAGTTCATTTTATTATGAATGAATATGTTTAGTGTGGCCACGCAACAACGGACAGTTTCACCAACATGTGTCTCTCGGTTCATGGGGCCGCAATAGGCGATCTCAGAGGAACTGAGGGAATGGGCGGGAGCCGTGCTGAGGAGCAGGCATGACGGGGGAGGGGCTCCTGCCCAGTTCACCTCAGCTAAAGAATTTTCTGAAGAAGGCTCAGTGCAGGCGCAGAACCCATATGTGTGACTGCACAGATGACCACTCGAAGAACTACAGTTACAGGTAAGCAACCTGTCCTTATCTACTCTCTTCAGCCCCATATTAATTCCTTATAACCTTGGAACCCTGTTAATGGTCAGGGTTCATCTGAAGCTAAGCAGTATTTCTGATGCTAAGCAGGTGTCAACCTGATTAGCCCTTCATACGGAAGACTACTGGGAGCCTCATGTAAGAGCAAGGTATAAATACTTATTTGCTTAATTTTTATATCCTGTCCCTGTCTCTTTTGTCATATCTGAAATGTCTTATCAGCTTATTCTCCAAAATATATTTAAGAATGGTCCAGCTAAAAAGGAAAAAACCCAGAACATACTGATAACAAAAATGTAACAAAACACAGAATGGAGCCATCATAATAAAATCAAATATCAATTAGGCCAAAGATTTGTTGAAATAATTAAAACACTGTTCGGTTCATGCTGGAATATTAACAAGGACATTCATGTTCTCTCACCAGCAGCAATTCAGAAGGTGGCAGGTTGCACAGAAGGGCTTCCCCAGCTGATCCAATTCAAAAGGCAGGCTCATGTGGGGTAGAGACAGTTATCAAAGGATCCCAATCCTCAACCATTTAGGACTTTTAAGGTAATAACAAACATTTGGAATTGGGATCACAAACACACTGGAAGCCAGTGAAGTTAGTATAGGAAGGGAATGGGGCCCCCTGTATGGTCCTCTTTCTTCTCTCTGCCATTGCCACTCTCTGGCTGGCAACTAGTGACATTGAGAAAAATGATCTGCTGCTCACTCCCCATTTGATGGGTGGGTATTCCCATTTGGAGAAGGGCCATACATATCGCAGTGGTAAAGAATATGTTTTGCATGCAGAAGGTCCCAGGTTCAATCCCTGGCATCAGGAGGCAGGGCTGGGAAAGTCCCTGCCAATCAGTGTGTACAATGCTGAGCTAGATGGACCAATAGTCGGACGTGGTATAAGACAGCTTCCTATGTTCCTGTGTATTGGCCGCAGAGGAAGAGGGTGAGCTCCAGCCCCTTGATCATGTTGCTTTTCTTCTTCTGCATGTTTTCCAGTGTGCATGTTCCTTTTTGAGTCTGGCTTGGGTTTTCAGGGCCCTCAGGCAAGCTGCCCTCAGTGGGATCCCTCCCTCTGTGGTACTCTATGTAGCTGTGAGGAGGAGGGGACCCACTGACAGCATCTTGGTAGAAGGCCCTCAAAAGCTGGAGCCAGCACCCTGCAAAAATATAGGCAGGGAAAGATGCTGAAAAAGGCAGCCAAAATGATCCAGAGGTTGGTCCACTTTCCTTATACAATGTTCAGAGCTTTTTAGTTTAGAAAAAGCCAGCTAAGGCGAGACAGGGTAGAGGTTTATAACATTATGCATGGTGTGGAGAAAGTGAAAAATGAGAAACTTCCTCCCACTCACGATCCTAGTACTCAGGTTCACCTGAAGAACTGCATTAGCAATAGATTCAGGAGAAACAAAAGGAAGTACTTCTTCAAATAATACAAGACTAACTAATGGAATTTGCTGCCGCAAGGTGTGGCCAGTAGCTTTCGGCCAAGCTAGACACAGCGTCAGTAGGGGATTTCCTTTGAATGCAAATAGCAGCTTTGGAGGAGAGATTTTTGGCAGGACTACAGCAGGATAAGAAAGTATTACATTCTCCCTCTCCAACAGCTATGATGCTGATATTTATTTCATCATCTATTTATTTGTATGCTGCTTTTCCACAAAATTGTGCCCAAATCGGCTCACAATATTTTATTTATTTATTTATTTATTTATTTATAGTATTTGTATACCACTCCATATCTAAGTAGATTCCGGACCGGTGAACAATAAAAATATAAAAACAGATAACAGTAACAAAAACAATACATTGGAAACAAGGTATCATTAAAATGGTGGTTGGATTGCGGAGAAGGCTTTCCTGAACAAGGAGGTCTTTAGCAGGTGCCAAAAGCAACACAATGTCAGAGCCTGCCTGACCTCCAGAGGCAGGGAGTTCCATAGAAATGGAGCCGTCACACTGAAAGTTGTTCTGATGGACTGCATTTGAGCCATAGGTGCATTTGGAACCACCAGGAGAATGTCCTCTGATTACGTCAGTGACCAGGCATGTTGGTAAGAGAGAAGGCGCGCTCTCGGGTATCCTGGTCCCAAGTTGTTTCGAGCTTTGTACACAAGTACCAGAACCTTAAACCTGGCCCGGTAGCGAATACATAGCCACTTCCTTCAGCGAAGGAGTTGCATGCTGAAAAGGGGCAACTCCTGACCACAGCCAAGCTGCTGCACTAGCTCCAGTTTCTGGAGCAGCCTTAAGGGCAACCCCACATAGAGCACATTGCAGTAATCCAGTCTTGAAGTTACTAGTGCCTGTATCACTGTGGCCAAGCTATCCCTGTCCAGGAGAGGCCGTAGCTGGCGAATTAATCTAAGATGGTAACAGGCACTCAGAGCTGCCACAGTCACTTGGTACTCCAGCGACAATGATGTATCTAGGAGTACCTCCAGACTATGAACCTGATCTTTCAAAGGGAGTGCAACTAGGGGTGTTAATCCTACCTTCGGGGGGGTGCTCGCCTTTTCTCGGCGAGCACCCCCCCCCCGCAGAAGACCTGAATCCCCTCATCGCTCAATCCGCCTTGCTGGCAGCGCAGGGTCCCGTCGCATCATTTCCGGCTGCCAGGAAGCAACGGGACAGGATGGGACTCCGCACTGTGTTTTTGGCGTAAAAACCAGGGCAACCTAGCTTAAAATGGCCGTGATATAGCTATTTGCTATAGCTAGGTTTCCCTGGTTTTAATGCCAAAAATGCAGTGCGGAGTCCTGTCACGTCACTACCTGGCAGCTGGAAATGACGCGATGGGACCCCACTCTGCCAGCACAGCATGGAGCGATGGGACGAGCGGCGTCCAGGTAAGGCGCACGAGTCTGGGGGGGGCGAGCGAGCCGATTCTAGCCCGCTTTCAGCCCCCTCGAGACTCTTGGATACATCTCTAAGTGCAACCCCATCCAGAACAGGCAATGAGCCTGTGAACCACTCACCCACAGGACAGGATTCTTGCCAGGACTGAATCTTGCCAGGATTCAGCCTCAGTTTATTGGCCCATCACTGAGTTCAGACACTGATCCAGGACTTGCATAGCGTCTCCTGATTCAGTTGTCACAGAGAGATAGAACTGTGTGTCATCAGTGTACTGATGGCACTTGGCTCCAAATCCCCTAATGACCACTCCTAGCGGCTTCATATAGATGTTAACATTTGGGACAAGGTGGTACTCTGAAGAACCCCATCGCTCAGTTGCCAAATGTCTAAGGTATAGTCAGCCAATCTTACTTTCTGAAATCAACCCCGCAGGTAGGAGCGGAACCACTGTAACACAGTGCCTCCAGGGCCCAACCTGCTGAGTCAATCCAGGAGGATACCATGGTCGATGCTATCGAAAGCCACTGAGAGATCGAGTAGCATTAACAGGGTTGCACTCCCACTATCCTTCACCCAATAATGGTCATCCATCAAGACGACCAATGCTGATTCAGTCCCGGAACCAGCTCAAAACCCAGGCTGGAATTGGTCTAGATAATCAGTATCCTCCAAGAGTGCCTGCAGTTGCTTCACCACGACCCTCTCAAAAAAAAAAGGGGGGGGTATAAATATAATAAATAAATAAATAAATATTCTTCAAGCCAAACATACCCACAGAATTTTGACAATACTCAGCTTCTCTCCACCAAGCACCCCTTCCAGAACTGGTCTTCAGGCATCAGGCTTTATCAGGCTCCTAGGTGGTGGGTGGGGTGAATCAGGTGGAAGTGCTCAACCTCTTGAGCCCTCCCATCCAGCAGCAGTTATTTGCATTTTTAAAAAATGCATGTAAAATGCAAAGATGCATTTAACATCATGTCTAGCTTTACCCTTGAATAGATTTAAAATGGGATTTGATAAATGTGTGTAAGATAGGTCCATCGGTAGGTAGCCATGATCGCTAAATGGAACCTCCGTGTTCCAATTCCAATGTTTGGGCGAAATTAAATGGAAGCATATTGCCTTCATGCCCTTCTAGTTGGCTTCCCAGAATTATCTGGTTGGTGGGTTGCTATTGGAAATAGGACGCCAGATTAGATGGACTCTTGTTCTGATCCAGCGGGACATTTTCTATGTTCACTGCTGGACTGAAAGTTTTCTTAAACAGGAGCAACCATATTAGATATATCATTCTACTAATGGCCTTGTACAATAATATTATGTTTCACTTGCCATGTTGGAAATGCTATGGCATTGCATTTGTGCTTGTTGCATAGAAGTCATTTTGGAGGTTTATATTTATTTCTTGATTAAGTTAAGATTCTCAGATCTCTGTATTTCTCTATCATTTGTAGATTATGAGTTTTTCGTAGACAAGCATATCATTATTGCCTCAGGTTCAAACCTTACATTTGACAATGTAAAATGTCATCCCATATTTGGTCGTAATTCATATAGTGCAGCTTTCCTCAACCTGGTGCCATCCAGACGTTTTGGACTTCAACTCCCATCAGCCCAGCTAGCATGGCTAATGATCAGGAATCCTGGGAGTTGTAGTCCAAAATATCTGGAGGGCACCAGTATGGCCAAAGGTCAGGAATCTTGGGAGTTGTAGTCCAAAACAACTGGAGGGCACCAGGCTTTTTCAGATAGTTTACTGAAGTCCAAATAGACTGGATTTCCCTTGCCCAGAAGAACAACGGTCTTTAAAAAGGGTTAGTAGCTTAGTATGTAGTGATTTATCTTTGCTAAATCCATTTGACATTCTGGTGTCTTTATTTGGACCGTGACAAAGCCATGGAAAAGAAATAAAAGAATTTTAAATACACTAATGGGATGTATCATTAATTTTTAAAATTACAGACATTTTTCATTTCTATTACCTTTTGAAAATAGTGCTTAAGTTATATGCCTAGCATTAATTGTTCTTTCATCTTAATTTGGAGTAGGTTATATTTTATTCCAATTAAATCAGATTCCATCAAACACAAGAGAAAAATTGGGATTGATTTCAGGCGACTGCTGAATGAGGGTTCTAAATAATGGAAGGAGGCCATTGGCTAGGCACGGCCAGCACCTACCAGTAAGTTTCCTGATGGATTGTTGCCTTTGTAAATGGGCAGAGCTATCCTATGGCCCCTAGACAGTGTCTGGGGTGGTGGTGGTCATAGGATTCTTCAGATTCTCAGATCCAAGGTCAGAAAAGAGCTCTGACCTCTGAGCTGGGGATCCATTCTTGGATTCCCCCCCCCCCCTTTGTAGCCTGCTTGGAAAGAACCATCTAGCTGACTTGCTGGGTGGGAGGAGTGGGGAGGCAAATCCCCATTGGATCGCACCCTTATAAGTCAATCTGATAAAATCACCACTTAGAAAGGAGTTTGTGTATTCTGGAAGAATATCTCTGTCTGTAAATAGGTTTATAGAGATGAGAACGAATGGTATAGCAGCATTACTCAACATGGAAGTGTAAGATAATCCCACACACACACACACACACACACACACACACACACATGCACACACATTACAGGCATTCCTATCAAATTCACTTAGATAATACTTTTAGGGTGCAATCCTATGGCCTCCCAACCTTGCCTGGGAGGCCATAGGATTATTCGGAGTCCCAGCTCTGATGCCCTGCAAGCTTGGAGCTGGGATTCCAAATGCTGAGTCCCTGCCCCACCTTCCTCACAGCCGGCATGGAAAGAACCGTGCCGGCTGCCTCCCTGTGCTCTCACATCAGCCTCAGAGAGTAAGGAAAGGGGCATGCCAGGGGGCTGGGGCTGATGGCTTATGCTGTATTGAAATGGTGCCCCAGCCTCCTTCCCTCCCCCTCGGAAGAGCTTCGTCTATGTGGCCAAATACAGCTGTCTAGATGAAATGCAGGGCACGAGGTGTGGTGATGGAGAAGGTTGGTACCGTTGCACCGTGCACTGGATGCATGTAAGTCTCTGAGTTCGGAGGCTTATGTGCATCAAGGGCGGAGGACACTGGATTGTGCCCCCTGACTGCAATCCTATGCACACTTTCCTGGGAGAAGGTCCTATTGAACTTAATAGGACTTCCGTCTGAGTAGACTTGTATATGATTGGATCCTAAACAATTAAACCAAGTTCCTTCCTATAACATCTTATTTTTATAGTCCTGATATTTTCTAAAAATTATCTTGAAAACATTGGTACCATAGAGATCATTGTAATTTGCATTAATTTGAAAATGGACTAGCTGGCAATCCTAATATCAAAGGGGTAGGTAGGAGACCTAATGGCCCAGTTTGCATGTCACAGCAACCCAGAGTTTTTTAAAACCCTGATTTATCATGAACAAGCTAGCATGTTAGTTCACATGGCTCGATTGCTCTCACTTGTCTCCCTCCTCCTGCCAGCAGGAGCAGCTAAACAATGCAGGGGTGCTCAGTTTAGTGTGATGTCCAAGTCCAGAACTGTGACTTGTCTCCTGTTGCCATTTAAAATTAGAAAACAAAATCCTGGATTGCCATGCTGTGTGAACTTGGCCAGTATTTAGTAGGCCTTGTATGGACTTAGTGAACTGTTTTAGTCACTAACTCCTAAACATAATACCCCAGTCATAAGAAAGTTAGTCATATTTAAGTCCCATTGAAATCAATGGGCCTCAGCTTATTTTCAATTAACTTGTTCTATTGATTTCAATAGGACTTAAGCACGACTAACTTTCTTAGGATTGGGAGCCATTGTGTGAAGAGACTGAATCCTAGAAATTGCCTGACCAGAGGATTAAGAGCATTGTAGTTCTCAAAATGTCAAAATAATTTCCCCTTACTATTCTGATTATTTATTGTTTGTCTGTTTTGGAAGTTCCTGACAGAACTTGTGTCTAGTAGCATGCTTTAAACATTCAGTCAGTACAGAAAGCCTCAAAAATGGAACTTTTCCTCTTATGTAGAGATCTTTCAGCTCCTGATTGGTACCCAGCACGGCTTTCTGATTGGATGGGAATCCTCTGTAAAATCTCCGGTGACAAGTCATTTCCAGTCCTAGACCTTCTTCTAGGGCCCTGTTCTCTTCATCCAATGCCTGCTTGACCCTGTTTCCCCTACCCTTGACTCCCGTCTTCCCTTGTTTGCTTTTTGCCCTCTCCTAGGGACTGCTACTGACCCACCAGCTGCTTGACAGTGGCAATTGCCTCACCCAGAAACTCATGCCTGATGGACCCTTCCAACATGGGCCAGCTGCCAGCCTCA
This sequence comes from Shinisaurus crocodilurus, assembly GCA_021292165.1. Classification (NCBI taxonomy): domain Eukaryota; kingdom Metazoa; phylum Chordata; class Lepidosauria; order Squamata; family Shinisauridae; genus Shinisaurus; species Shinisaurus crocodilurus. Next base: position 266,208,060 of record CM037876.1, read on the forward strand.
ATCTCCCAGTATAGGTAGGCAATTGATGTTGTCCATGTTATGATAGTCTTCTAAATTAAGCCTATCTACTGAGAACAGGTGGTAATTAGAAACTGAATGGATGGTTTACAGGCACATCTGGGATAGTGTGTGGGAACCATATTATGGGCTTTAGGGGACAATTTAGGAGGGTACTGAGGGCTCCACATATGAGTGAGTGGGCATTGGCTTTGTGTCGTCTTCAGAAGTGCAGCTCATGATTGCTCAACTGGAGAGCATGCGATGGGCTGTGGCGAGAGGAATCTGATAATCTTGAAGAGTTTCTTAAAATAGCTTAACCACTTTGAGATCAGGATTCTGTGGGTTTTGTATATGGTGATTTTTAATTAAGTTGTTATTATCAAATAAACCATACTTACTGATTTTTCTTGCTTTCTCTGATAGGGTTGTAACTTGGGGTTCTCCTGAAGTTATCGTCACTTGAGGTTCAGGTGGCCTCAGGGCACACAGTGACTTCTACGAGTTCCTGGTGGTGGCCCAGCTATATCCCTTTCTGGACAGGGATAGCCTCACTTCAGTAGTCTGAGCTCTGGTAACTTAGATTTAACAGATTACTGCAATGCACTCTATGTGGGGCTGCACTTTGATATAGTTCAGACGCTGCAGCTTGTGCAGAATGTGGTGGCCAGATTGATAGTGGGGACCAGAAGGTCTGAGCATATAGCACCAATTCCAGCCTGCTTGCACTGGCTGCCTGTAAGTTTCTGAGCCCAATTCACGGTGCTGGTCTTGACCTACAAAGCCTTACATAGCTCAGGACTGCAGTATATGATGGATCACTCCTTGCGGTATGACCTACCCATATACTACAATCAACATCTGAGGCTCTCCTCTGTGTGCTTCCTCCGAGGGAGGTCCAGAGGATGGCACCAAGGTAGAGGCCTTCTCAGTGGTGGCCCTCCCAATTGTGGAATGTTATCCCCAGTCTGGCACCAACATTGTCATCTTTTTGGCACCAGTTTAAGACTTTCTTCTACTCCCAGTCATTTGATGGCAAATTATGGAGCTTTTAATTTTTTACTGGGTTCTGATATTTTATTGCTATTTTTTAGTTGTTTCAACTTCTTTTAAATCTTTTTAAATTAAAGATTTTATACTATGTTTTATTATGCTTTATTTTAGAATTCTGATTTAAACCGCTCAGAGAGCTTCAGCTATTGGGCGGTATAGAAATGTAATAAATGAATATAATGAATGAGCGAACATATGAAGCTGCATTATATGGGTATAATGTTAGGCCCAATATTGTCTTCTGACAAACCGTGACTGTTCCAAAGTCTGGAGCAGAGGTCCTTCCTAGCTCTGCTACCTGAAATCTTCTAATTGGAGATGCTGGATTTATAGGGATGTGTGTAGAGCTCGACTGGGGGGTGGAAGTCCAGCGAACTCGCCAGGCTCGACCCCCCCCCCCCGAGCTCCGCTCACCCTACCTTTTCCCCAGCTCAACTTGCATTCCAGGTTCCGGCACTACATTGTTTACATAGAAAACGGCCTAATTTGCGCTCAGCTTGGCTCACGTGGTGGGAGCACTCTGCTCACGCACCCCAAGTCATGTGCCGGGTGACCGGGTCGCCCATCCCTAGCTGGAGATGGAGGCTGGGATATTCTGCATGCAAAAGACATTCTGCTGGGGCATTCTGCATGTGCTTTCTCCCTGAGCTATGGGCTCTCCCCCTGTATTTCAGTGTTTCAATAGCTGGAAGAAGAAAAACTTAGATATTTAATGTTATTGCATGGTGGAAATAAAATTTATAGGAGGTTTGTACTGCAATACAAATAAGAAATATATAGCTAAGTACAAAGGGATACAGTTGAGCATTGTAGAATTTAGCATTTAGATATGTTTAAACGATACTTCGGTCTTTGTTGTCTCTTTTTCTTTACAGTTTTTTGTTTCATTCTTGCAACATTCCCCCCCCTACTGCCCCCCCTACTGAACTAGAATATGTGATTCTTTCTTTTTTGGGTGAGATGTTGGGACTCACATTTTTCTCAGAAGAAAAAATAGAGAAGCTTACTTTTCAGTGAGCTTTTGCTTACAGTGAGCATTATTGTTAAATCTGGTTTCTGGCTGAGACTGTTGGAAAGATCCCTTAGTTTAAAAGATTTGGAGTAGGCCCTGATCTGGACCATTTAGAGCTAGAATTTGTGACTTGCTTTTGGATTGTTCTGCCAGTTACGTTTAGTCTTTTCTTTATAAAATAATATTTTGTTTCCTCTATATATGTCCATTGTCAACACTTACAAAATAAATATTTCTTTGACCTTGTAGTCCAAGTGTTGGGAGTTTATTTTTCTCTATTCATCCTTTTCCAGTTTTTACTAAATTATTGTTGAAATTTATTTCCACAGTTTTGGTACTGGGAAAGAAAGAGAACATTTAGCTGTAACATAATTTGTTGCGGAAAATATAGTGAGAGAATTATTTGCAGTTAAAGCATTTTTTGTGACAGATTCCAAAGATTTTCCCCTGTGCGTGCAGAAAAATTACCTTGTTGCTTGCTTTTCAAAACAAAATGGGAAGTAAATTGAATATGGCTTTCTAGCAAGAATGGTGGCAACTTTCAACTTTGCCTCATTGTTCTAGAAGGGATATGTTGGGAAAACAAAAATGTGATTTATTTAGTGACTACCTTCTTTATATTCTCTCATTCTTCTTAAAAATGAAACGAATCACATCTATAAATTCTGCAAAGTCAAAGTAGCTTCTTGGAAGATTTTGTTATGTTTCAATCATGGAGTGAGTTATAGACTAACTGAAGGAGAAAGTGTTGTAGTAATGGATGACTTGGATTACCATTGCACAGGCTGGATAAATGCATGTTCTCACAGCAAAGAGTTAAAATGCCTAAATGCCCTAAATGAGTCGGTCATGGAAGTAACCAGGGGAGGGGTTACCTTGTATTTAATTCTAAGTAGCACCCAGGACCTTGTACAATGAAATGCAAGTGTGGAGCTGTTTGGAAATGGTGACCACAATGATTTCATACTATATATGGAAAATTGTCTAGGAAGTCAGATACAATTGAGAAGAGGAAACTTTTCAAAAATTAGGAGATTGGTTAAAAAGTAATTAAAACGGGAAACTCAGAAGGGTCAAATCTCTCCAAAACTCTTGGGGATTATTCAAAACCACAATGATAGAAGATCAGCAAGAATGTATACCGAAGGTTAGAAAAGTTACCACTAAGTCCAAGAGGTCACCAGCATAGTTCATGAGCAGTGTCAAATAAGCTATTAGAGAAAAGAAGGCTTCGTTCAGAAAATGAAAGCCTTTTTCAAAAGAGGAGAACAAAAAGGAACACAAATGTGTGCAAAAGAAATACAAGCAAACAATAAGGGATGCAAAGAGGGATTTTGAGGAGCATCCTGCTAAAAACATTAGGGCCAACAATAAAATATTGTTTAAATAAAGCAGAAGGAGGAAACTGGTTGGACCATTGGATGATAGGGGAGTTAAAGGAGGATAAGAAGATTGTAGAGAAGCTGGATGAAATCTTTGTATCTGCTTTCATTGCAGAAGATGTAGGGCAGATATCTGCCTCAACTGACATTTTCAGTGGGAGGAACTGAGGCAAATAATGGTGACGACATTCAGTTCTAGACTTCATTGAAAAACTGAAAATAAATCACTGAGTCCAGATGATATCAATTCAAATGTTGTTAAAGAAGTCAAATATTCTTGCAACAGAGGGATAAAAACAGTGGGATCTCCCCAGGATATGTATTGGGACCAGTGCTTTTTAATTTGGTTCATAAATGATCTGGAGTTAGGAGTGAGCAGTGAGGTGGCCAAATTTTCTGATGACAGTACCAAATTATTTAGGGTGGTTAAAACAAAAGGGGATAGCAAAGAGCTCTGAAGGAGTCTCTTCAAACTGGGGTAATGAGTGGCAAATGAGTTTCAATGGAAAGAAATGTAAAGTGATGCACATTGGGGCAAAAAATCTTAACCTCATTTATATGTTGATGGGGTCTTCGCTGGTGGTGAATGACTTGAATAATATCTTGGGGTTGTAAGCAGCTCAATAAAAATGCCGACCCAGTGTGTGGCAGCCTGAAAAAGGCAAATTCCATGGTGAGGATCATTAGGAAAGGCATCAAAAACAAAACTGCCAATATTATAATGCTTGTATACAAATTCATGGTGGAATACTGTGTACAATTCTAGTCATACTTCAAAAAGGATATTGCAGAGCTAGAAAAGGTATAAAAAAGGGCAACCAAAATCATCAATGGGCTAGAGCATCTCCCTTATGAGGAAACATTATGATGTTTGGTCTTTTTAGCTTAGGAAAAAATGTGGTTGGGTGGGGACATGATAGAGGTGTGTAAAATTATGCATGATATCGAGAAAGTGGACAGGGAGACATTTTTGTCCCTCTGTCATAATACTAGAACCAGTGGTCATCCAGTGAAGCTGAGCAATGGGAGATTCAGGACACGCAAAAGTAACAGGGAGCACATCATTAAACTGGAATTTTCTACAAGATGCAGTTATGGCTGCCAACTTGTATAGCTTTAAAAGGGGGTTAGCCACATTCATGTAGGATGGGTACTAGTCACAATGGGTTTGATACAACAGTCATGTGAGTAGAAGTCTGCTCATGCAACGAGACTTCCTCTTGCACAACGGGACCTCTCTGTCTGCTTCAAGGGGACTGCAAGGGGGAGGGGAAATCCATTCTGTCAGCAGTTTACCTTCCACTGGGGAGGTAAAAACTCTTAAAACTCTTAAAACAATATAAAAACTCTTATATTGTTTTAATTGTATGTTAATTGTGTTTTAATGGTGTTTCAATTGTGTTTATTATATTTGTCCTGATTGTACATCGCCCAGGGTGGCTGGGTGACCAGTCAGATGGGCGATTTAGAAATATAATAAATAAATAAACTACAGTATTGGATACAAACCAATGGCTTTATATTACCTCCACTATCAGAGGCAGTGTGCCTTTGTATGTCAGTTGCTGGGGAACAAGACCAGAAGAGCGCTATGCCCTCATGTCCTGCTTGTGGGCTTCCCCATAAGGCATCTGCTTGGCCATTCTGGGAACAGATTGCTGGACTCAATATGTAACTGGTCTGGTCCAGCAAGTCTCTTCCTATGTTCTATATAATTTTATTTTATAAAGAAGAGTCATGCATTCACTTTAACTGCTTTGGCAACAGATTCCAAATGTTCATCTACAAAGACATGTTTGCTTGAAGGCTGACAAAGATTGTTTGTTACTCTAGGAATGTTTAGAATTGCTGCATGAAGAATGTTGGAATGCTAAAGATATAATGGTGCACAGTCCTTCTAGAGCCTGAAAACGAAATGCGTGTGTGGAAACATTCACATGTACATTTTTCCTCTGTATCAATACCAACTTTAGAAATGTATTAGAAAAATATAAAGCAATTTGAACTTCAAAATTATTTCCACCAACATTCTGATATGCAGTCTATATTTTTTTTAAATGAATCAGTCCAAAATAGCAGTCAAATAATGTCTGCTTGTTATAAAATTGTACATATTTGTCTACATATTCTGATATTAATGTGTATGTGAATAATGTGGGTATACGAAGAAACTCAGTTCTTTGTTCTATATCCTTATATCATACTATCAAGAGGTATTCGTTTATGAGAATAGGGAAGCAAGAGAGAATTATTTTTTCTGTCCTAATTTGAATAAAATCAATTACAGCTCCAAGCCTTTTAAAATCTTTTAATATGTAAACATCTTGCTACCAAGGCAAAAGTTGCTTATTTGGTCCCATCAACATAATTAACTAAAGTTCCAATCTATGCACAAGAATTTAATTTCTGTATAACTGGTGCACCATTTTGGAAGACGTCATATTTATAAACACAGCTGGACTTGCACTTCACTGGGACAACCCATCAGACTTGTACTAGTGTACAGATACCATTGCAATTAATAGAGTAAGTACAGTAATACCTTGGATTACAAGTAACTTGGTTTGAGAGCGTTTTGCAAGACAAGCAAATTTTTTAATATTTATTTAATTTTTTTGGACTTGATATACAAGCGTCGTCTTGCAATACAAGTACTGTAGTACGACTTAAATTAAAAATCTCTGTACAAATTTTTTTGGGCGGATTTTGTTTTGATATAAGAGTGTTTTGGATTACAAGCAAGTTTCCGGAACGAATTATGCTCTCAATCCAAGGCATGACTGTAGTAAAATGTACTAGAAAACTTACTTGATCAGGTAGGGATTTGTAGTACCTAATTGCTCCCTAGGGAATGCTGGGTGTTTTTTACATGTCTAAGGGTGCAATCTAATGGGGCTGCCCATAACCCTCCAAATGATTACCCGCATCCTATGCAGAGCGGGAGAAGCTCAGAGGCGAAGGTCACCTCCGCACTCCTCCCATTCTGCAAAGCCACTGGACAGCTGATTTCAGCCGTCCAACTGCTGTATTTTGGAGGGAGAGGGAAGGAGGCTGAGGCGCTGCCAGGATATGTCATGGTGGCACCGGTCTCCTCACCTCCCTGCCCCTGGAACTACCCCTAAAGCATTTCTCCTAGGTCACTCTTAGAACCTCAGAGATGCAGCTGATGCAGTTCTTTCCATGCCAGCTGGGGAGGGCGCTTTGAGCACGGATCCCCAGCTCCAAGGTTGGAGATGTTTTCCGACCTCGGAGCTGGGTCTCTGTAAAATCCTATGGCCCTCTAGATACTTCCATTAGGAAATGGCTCCCACACTGCTGTGGGGGAAGTGTGCACGTCTGCTCTTAGGGTTCAGACTTCAAGTGGAAGAGCTGGCCAGGACATTTCTAACCCTCCATTGACTCATTGACCTTTTTCTTTTTAAAAACCTATCCCTGGGGTGGGGGTGAGATTTTAGGAAGCAAACAGGTCAAGAAGATGTGTTATCTTCCCCCCCTTGGTGCGCTCTGCTTCCAATCTCTTGAGTAAAAAAGAAAAAAGGAAAAAGAGTAGGCTCAGCTACATGCTACACAATTAATGTAACATGTGGTTTGGCCTTAATTCTGTTTGGTGAAAATGCTTTGATTTGGACTGTTTGTGAGTCTGTATAATTTGTCAGCCTTCCTTCAGATAAGGGTGCTGGAACACTGAGAGCACATTATATCATGCTCCAGTTTCTGCAAAAGCCTTCTAAAGGCTTTCAAACACAATCTCAAGGTGCTGGTTTTAACCTGTCAAAATCTACATGGTCCTGGGACCTTTTCTTTTTCCCTTTGCCAAGACTGACCTCTGGACAGTGCCAAATGCTATATAATAAGGACATACAGTAATACCTTGGATTGCAAGTAACTTGGTTTGAGAGCGTTTTGCAAGACAAGCAAATTTTTAAATATTTATTTATTTATTTTTTACTTGATATACAAGCGACGTCTTGCAATACAAGTACTGTAGTACAGCTTAAATTAAAAATCTCTGTACAAATTTTTTTGGGGGGATTTTGTTTTGATATAAGAGTGTTTTGGATTACAAGCACGTTTCCGGAACGAATTATGCTCTCAATCCAAGGCATGACTGTATAGGGAAAGATCCACTTCCTTTGAGATTTATCAAATAAGTTACAGGAATACTTGCATTATTGTTCCAGCCATTACCATCCAGACATTACAACAAATTCATTCCACAGCTGATATATACAAGTTAGTAATGCAATACATTATATTAAAACAGGCATCTATCTGTCAAAAAAACCAATGTATATCATAAACGGATAATTTGTGCTCAAATGTCTGAGTGTGGAAAGCTAAGCAGGGTCAGGCCTGGTTATTACTTGGATGGGAGACCCCTCCTCTAGTTTCCTGCATTGAGCAGGGGGTTGGACTCGATAGCCTTGTAGGCTCCTTCCAACTCTATGATCTATGAAATCTATCTATGAAATCTATGAAATGCCCCAGCACGATCTGTAGCAATAGGGTTGCAATCCTATGCACATTTATTTTCTGTTGCAAGCTCCTGTTTTCTGTTGCTAGCTCCTCTTCCTATTGGCAGTCCTCCCACAAGCTGTATTCACAGGAAGTTTGTCCCCATCTAAAAGCACATTTATTAAGGAACCATTGGATGACACTGTGAGAAGATGCAGTGATGGTGAAAAAGAACACCCTTTTTGCCACCATCACTGCCACAGAGTAGGCTTGATATTGAGCTCCAACCTGTGTTTGGTCAAACTCAGCACTAGTTTCCCTCCACCTGCATTCTAGCAATCTTCCCTCTTGCTTCATTGTCCTCAGCTCAGATGTATACCGAAGAGCTGGGCAGGCTCTGCTCAGAGGGAGAGGGCACTTGGGTGCGATTGTGTCAACTACTCAAGTTATCTCAGCATTCCACAGAGTGACCTGGGCTTTCACAGGAACACCAGCCATAGGAGGAAAATCCCCCAGAGCCCTTTGAAATTTGTTGGAGTTTACTAGTCTCTGAGGGTAGACCATTTTAATAAGTCCCTCACCCTTGCAGAGGGGAAAGGCCGCTGAGAGACTCTAAACCTCAATAGGAAGTGATCCAGCCATGACAATGGGATAGATGTTAGTTCTCCCTACTTTCAGATCACCATCCCCCTGCCCAGTCAAGAAAACCCAATCAAACATCTGTTCTCTTAGATGTGTGGCTGATAACATGTTGAGACAGCCCCATGGTTGTCATGGTGACCATGAAGACTTGAGCTGCCCCAGATCCAGAAACCTTGGCATGGAAGTTGAAATCCCCCTGAACCATCATTCTAGAGATCCTCAACACCAAATCCGAGACCACCCCCATCAGCTTTGGCAGGGAGGCTGAAGGGCAGAGAGATGGGCACAATCCCTAATCTGTGTCAGGTAGCTACACAAGGTACACACACTCAAGATTGGCACTCAAGTGCCAATGTAGGAAGCCTAGAGAGGAAGATAGAATTCCTATACATACTCTTTAGCAGTGATGGCGAACCTATGGGACGCGTGCCACAGCTGGCACGCAGGGACCGCTCTGCGGGCATGCGAGCCATAGGTCACCAGAGCTCGAGAGCAGGGGGGGCAAAGCCATTGAAGGACGGAGAAGGTCCTCCCGGGGCGGGGCGGTCAGGCCTGGAGAGTCGCCCGGTGACATCACTGTGCGGCGCCAACGCTCCCCAGCCAGCGGTGTGAGGCCGTGTCACGCCGCACGCCCAGGCTCAGGCCATGACGCTGCGGGTGGGGCCGATGGGATTGACTGCTCCTGTGCGGCGCCCGGCATTGCGCAGGCCGCTGCCTCTGCCGGGGAAGGGCCGAGAAGGTCCTCCCGGGGCGGGGCGGTCAGGCCTGGAGAGTCGCTCGGCGACGTCACTGTGCGGCGCCAATGCTCCCCGGTGGCAGTGTGAGGCAGCGTCACGCCGCACGCCCGGGCTTAGGCCATGATGCAGCGGTCAGGGCTGACAGGAGCAGCCACTCCTGCCTGTCGCCCGGCATCCCGCAGGCCGCTGCCTCTGCTGGGGAAGGGCAGAGAAGGTCCTCCTGGGGCGGGCAGGCCTGGAGAGCCGCTGTCGCCCCGGCGACAATGTCATTGGGAAACGTCCATGTCACTGGCCAAGTCCCGCCTCAGGAGGCTCCGCGGGCGGCGGCATGGTGGGCCAGGAGGCTGACCGGGTCCATGGAGGAGGGCAGCAGCGAGTAAAGGCAGGCCGCGCATGTGTTATTTTAATTTTATTATATTTGGTTTAATATAGGTTTAATTGCAGTGTTATATTTGGTTTAAAACAGGTTTAATTGCAGTGTTGGCACTTTGAAATAAGTTGGTTTTGTGGTGCACTTTGGGCACTCGGGCTCAAAAAGATTTGCCATCACTGCTCTATAGCTACCCTTCCTCCCCGATCCTCAAGTATGTGTTGATGCTGCACTGAGTACCCAGGAGGTGACAGCTGGAAGAGACTAATCCCTCCCAGTTCCCTCACCCAGGTCTCAGTAATATACACTAGGTCAGCCTTCTCATCCACAATTAAATCATGGATGAGAGAGATTTTATTTTGGACTGACTTGGTAAACAGGCCTTCCCTCCAGCAGGCTCTACCCCCCAAAATCACATAGCTATAATTAAAAGAGATCCTTAAGATGATCAGTGTATTATCCCCATATTGCAGATTGGGGCTAAAACTGAGAGAGAATTGCTTGTTTAAGGCCACCTATGGCAGAGGCAAGATTTGAACCTAGGTCTTTGTGGTTCACACCTCAGTCTCACTGTCACTGCTCTTTGCTAAGTTTTGCAAGTTAACTTATAGGCTTCAGCACTCCCTTGGCCAGGGAAATCACAGGAATGTAAATATGACCTGTCTGAATTACTGCTATTGGAAAAACACTTGATTTTCAAATCTGGCTCAAGATTTTGGGCGTGTTCGCATGACACGGGAACCGCAGGGGAGCAGAAGTCCCCCGCGGTTCCCGTGTCGTGTGAACGGCGACCGGGGGTGTCCCTGCTGCAATAGGGATCTCACCAATAGGGATCCTATGAGAAAAATCAGATAGTTTCTGATTTAATTTTAAGGAATATCCCTTTGTGTTCTTCAGTCCCCTCACTTCTAATTAAAAACTTTAAAACTTGGTTATGGAAGATCTTACTATAGTAGAGGGGTAAGCCCCTACTGCACGTGGCCACCCTGCCGTGCGAACACTGGGCGGCCATCCCACGGGGGCCGCACAGAGGCGGCAGCCCAGAGTGGCCGGAGCTGCCGCCGCTCCAGCATGTAGGGGCAAACGGCCCCTCTGGGCATCCCGGGGCCCCGCCCCCTAGCACCGGGAGGCCCGCTCTGCGGTGCGGGGACTGCGGGGTCCGCCCACATGCGCGGGGTGTAGGTCGTCTGCGGATCGCCCTGCCGGACCCTGCGGATCGCCCCGTGGTGCCTCCCCCACCCACAGCCTGGGTCGTGCGAACCGGCCCTTTATCTCCTCCAATCTAGATAACTCTAATGCCTACCATTCTGCTCTGCCAAGCTCTCTCATTAGTAAGCTTGGGCCAGACTGTGGTGCCAGAGAAGTGTCTTTTGAAAAAAAGAAAAGAAAAAGCCACAAGTGTCTTTCCATAATTTTGGCATCACTACACTGCTACTGAGAAGGAAAACATTGCTTGTAATGTTGAACTCTTAAGGTCAATGCCAAAAATGGAGATCATTAATCATAACTACAATGAGTGAACAGATACAAAAATATCAGGTATTTTATTCTTTTAAGGTTCTAAACCACTTTGAGATGTCTTTTTATGCACAGTCAAGCAGTCTATAAATTGATTACATGAATATATAAAAAATGTGGGCATTTGTTCTTAAATACCTAAGTTAATGCACTATATGAGAACAGCAACCACCACAAAAGCAACAGGACTATTTTATAATAAATTGGGTCCCATTTATTCATTACTGTAAGAGTTTCTTGCTTCCATAAACACCATGTGGTTTTCTGTGTTCTGAATCCAGTGATTACTTGATTTGTATTTCAGTTTTCCTTTTTCCACTTAAAAAAAAAAATTCTAATGGAATATAGCTTAAACTAGGTATATATTGTTTGCTGTTTAAATGTTATTGGAATTGATTAATGTTTCTCAGTTTCTGAAAAAGAATTATATTTGCTTGTATACTGTTTTCTACTTTTCTACTAATATTATTATTCTTGTAAAAACTCCTTTTTTGGTTTTACCTTGTTTATGTAATTATTTTTTCAGGTCAGGGGTTCTGAAGATAGTTTCTGATTTAATTTTAAGGAATATCCCTTTGTGTTCTTCAGTCCCCTCACTTCTAATTAAAAACTTTAAAACTTGGTTATGGAAGATCTTACTATTTTGTCCCTCAACTAGTGACTCTTCTGCTTTTGAAGGCTAATGCCATTTACAGTAATACTTTGGATTACAAGTAACTTGGTTTGAGAGCGTTTTGCAAGACAAGCAAATTTTTAAATATTTATTTTCTTTTTAAAAACTTGATATACAAGCAACGTCTTGCAATACAAGTACTGTAGTATGGCTTAAATTAAAAATCTGTACAAATTTTTTTGGGTGGATTTCGTTTTGATATAAGAGTGTTTTGGATTACAAGCACGTTTCTGGAACGAATTATGCTCTCAATCCAAGTCATGACTGTATTCCGATTTCACTTTTGAAGGTTTACTTTTCCATCTATTGCCTTTTTCTTTAATAGAATACCAGTTTCTAGATAGAAACTGCCATTTTATACTAATACACACACACAAGCACCCCAATTATATGATTCCCAATATTCCATCAGCATTCTAATGTGTGATGCAAACATATGCCAGTATTGGGATATGTGGATAGAAGCAGGCTTAACTCTCAGAGGTTAGGGTCAATGGAGTCATGAGGATTGTCTCTGACTGTACCCCTTTGCAGTCTTCTGTATAAATGAATGGTTGCCATTTACACGTAAGGGGAAAATTAAAGCCCTGTACCTATGGGAGGCCAAAACCTCCATCCCAACCACTGATGGCCTGCCTCTCACCAATAGGGATCCTATGAGAAAAATCACGGTGTCCCTGCAATATGCAATTCCTACTTATGTACTTTGCTTGTCATAATGAGAGGCATTTGGTTCTGTTGTTTTAATTAGGACTTGTAAGTTACCAGTATTTCATTTCCCTCTGAATACAATTAACAGTATTAGCCATCATCTCTTTTGTAAACTGGATATAATGTTTATTAGTAGTATTGAAGAAATGGTTCCACTTTTATTTCTACTGGAATCCAGTCATAAAAAACACATGAAACTTACTATTTTGGGGGGTGTAACTGATTGTAGCCTGCAAAATATAAAGGGTTTTGATCCAGAGTTCCCATGAGCAGAGGAAGAAGAGGAGGTGATTTCCACAAATTCCTCCTTCCTCCCTGCAGCCCCTTGAAAAACAGCTCAGAGGGTTGGTGGACCTTCTGGAAAAGTATGGAGGGTGGTGCTGGAGGCTGTAGGGGGACGGAGGAATAAGTGAAAATCTCTTTGCGTGTGTAAGGGCGAGATAAAGAAGAGGCAGACACAGGGTATATGGTTTCAAATCAGGGCCACATTTATTGAATTGAAGATCTGTGAAGGGTGAAGTGCGGTTCTAACCTAGCCCGGCCCTTGGCCGGTAAAAAGACCAATATTTGGCGAATACATCCTAACTGAACCGGAGGCGGGATGGCCCGCCACCGGCCAGTTGCCCTCCATGTGGAGCTGGAGGGCCTTACCATCGTCGCCTTACTTTGGAGCCTCCAGGCTCCCAAAGTAGGTGAGAAAGGTAAAACCCCAAAGCCGTCCCAATCTCCCTCGTGCCAAGCCTCATGGCATTGGCGAGGGCAGCCTTGGGTAAACGTCAGTCACCTTGAAAGGTGCCACTGGATGATCACCATAACCCTAATAGCTCCTGCCGAAACCCGCACTTCCCGCAAATGCGACCAATTTAGCTAAGATCCCCCTGGCGGGATCGAAATCGAATTCAAAAAGTCCCATACCCTGCTTCACAGTGTAGAGTAGGCGAAACACGCCCAATGCCCCGGCCAATTGAGACAATGAGCCAAAATTCCTACTCGGCCCCCAGGAAACGGGCGGCCAGAGGAGCCTACACTGCTCAGAGGGCGGGAGTGGAGGGAGCTGGAAAACAGGAGCAAAGAGACTGAAGGCGGGAACCCAGGAGCTTAAATAAGCTCTTACCTGGGTCCCCGCCCTTTTGAGCCATTGGCTCATTTCTCGTGACCCACCAGACCAGGTGCTTCCCTCCTCTCTCCTCCCCCACGCGCAAGCCTTCTCCCTGTTCCCACGTAGGGGCCATTGGAAGTTCTTTGCGCGTGTAAGGGCGAGATAAAGAAGAGGCAGACACAGGGTATATGGTTTAAAATCAGGGCCACATTTATTGAATTGAAGATCTGTGAAGGGTGAAGTGCGGTTCTAACCTAGCCCGGCCCTTGGCCGGTAAAAAGACCAATATTTGGCGAATACATCCTAACTGAACCGGAGGCGGGATGGCCCGCCACCGGCCAGTTGCCCTCCATGTGGAGCTGGAGGGCCTTACCATCGTCGCCTTACTTTGGCGCCTCCAGGCTCCCAAAGTAGGTGAGAAAGGTAAAACCCCAAAGCCGTCCCAATCTCCCTCGTGCCAAGCCTCATGGCATTGGCAAGGGCAGCCTTGGGTAAACGTCAGTCACCTTGAAAGGTGCTACTGGATGATCACCATAACCCTAATTGCTCCTGCTAGCAAAGAGACTGAAGGCGGGAACCCAGGAGCTTAAATAAGCTCTTACCTGGGTCCCCGCCCTTTTGAGCCATTGCCTCATTTCTCGTGACCCACCAGACCAGGTGCTTCCCTCCTCTCTCCTCCCCCACGTGCAAGCCTTCTCCCTGTTCCCACGTAGGGGCCATTGGAAGTTCTTTTTCTCCCTTCCTCCAGTAAAAACCACCTCTATATCTCAGTTCCTTCCATGGAAAGAAGGAGCCTATCTGTGAATGGAAGGGCAACTCTGGATCCAACCTAGAAACTTAAAACACACACACACACACACACACACACACATTTTGAGGCAAATGTTCTGTGGTTTTTTTCTTCAGCAAATAAACAAAAATTGTTAACTACTAGCTTTGTGTAAAGAAGAAATGACAGTGACTTCATATTGTGAATCGAAGAGAACTACCACCTCTTTTCTCATTGACAATGCTGGGAATGCATCTACTGCAGAGCATATGTCTCATATCAGCTCTTTATATTTATACCCAGCGGTGCTTGTGTGACTGTTGTTGTTGTTGTTGTTGTTATTATGGCACTCACAAGATCCTAATCTAGTCTTGAAGATTTCATTAGCCATTTAAAAATTTTGGGAACCAGGGAGTCTCCTTACCTATAGAAATGCAGAATGAAATAATTATAGATCTGAAATCAAGATGTGGAGAATCTCTAGCAATGGATCGTAATGGAGGTCTCCCTTCCAGTCCTCCCAAATGTCCTTCATTTCTCTCCTTCAGCCCTTCTGAAGCCCTCTCATTGGAGCATTTACCTCTCATTGGAGCAGCGGGATACCTGTTTTTATGTATGACTCGATGAGTCCCATTTTCCCCACCCCAACTCTATTAACCTTTCTTAAGCTAAATTCCTTCTCCTTTCATTCCACTTCCTGATAGTCTGTTACCACCTCCTTCTCCTCAGCCCTGTGTCCTATCCTTGTGACATATTTGACAATGTCACAAAAAGTTAGTAATGAAGTAGATAGTTTGGGTGAGATATATTACTTTTAGGCCTATATGAACCTGACTCCATTGATAGGTATCCAGAATATTGTGTAGACACCTCCTCTTAAGTGCTGTTTCTTGACATTTATTGGATTAAAGAGCAATCCAATTAGCTTCCTGCTATCTTCATTCTCCCCATGAGTTAATCCTAAATTATTTCTTCCCATTAGAACAAGTCTGGACATGCCCATGGCAAGACACCACTCTTGGGTTACCCCTCCCAGGTAGGTTGTTCTAATGCTACTTCGGAGGGCTATTACGTCTCATACTTTGACATATTAAACTATACAAACATCTTCCAAAAGAGAATTTATCTAATTTCCCGTAGTTTATTGCTCTGTCTCCATCTGTTGAACAAAAGCGCTTATTTTCCAGATCAGCTATCTATAAAAGTAGAGCTGAGGCTGCTACTAAAAGAAGTCTTCTGTTTGGGGATCTGTTCTGGCTGAGTGTACATAGATTGTTGGTTGATCTGATTCACTAAAAGAATGTCCAATCTGTAACTTTCTCAGGAGTCTAGTTATGGATAAACAGCAGCCATGTATATGCAGATTATATAATTATAAACATATGTACAATTGCCTGCCAATTTTATTTTCAACAAGTCACCAACTAGGAGTAATTCCTTTATTAGATTGCAAATCTGTGAATGCAAAAATTGTGTACAGATCTGGTTTGATTCTGTCAGGCTTTTAATTGTACAGTAGTGCTACACTACTGTGAAATAGTCTATATAATGTTTTAGAAGTAGTGTGGATAGGGATTAAAAAGCTGAGAGAGTTAAAAATCAGTAATCTCAACACAGATCTCTAGTATATATTACTAGCAATTTATGGTATGAGCTGTGTTGGTCTCTGGTAAGGGAAATGAACAATTCATCAGATGGTTGTAGTTACCAATTTGTTGTGCATTATATTATGAGTTTGACTGTAGTCGTAAAGCTGGGATAACTAAGAGCACAATCCTATGGCTGCTAGACAGCACCTAGATGGCTATAGGATATTTTGGAGTCCCAGCTCCAACCTTGGTTTCCCCTGCCTCGGAACTGGCACAGAAAGAACTGTGCGAGCTGCTTCTCCACCCAGCACAGAAAGAACTGTGCAAGCTGTGACTTTGGAGAAGGGATTTTGGGCATTCCTGGGTGTGGGGCAGAGACAGGCACCACCACGATACCAAGTCCCTTGTACTCTGAGGTGCCACACTTAGCTGAAATCGGCCATCTAAGTGATTTGCAGGGTGGGAGGAGTACAGAGGTGACGTTTGTCTCTGCGCTGCTTCCAGCCCGCATGGGATGTCCATAATCCTCCAAGTTCAGAAGGTTACAGGAACCCTGATTAGATTGCACCCTAAATTGTTTATTTTATCAATATTGAGTGGTGGTAGGGAAATTTCGAAGAGGGGATGACACTTTCTAAAGGAATCCCAGTTTTGTGATACTCAGAGATGTCAAAAAGCATCTTGAGGAGCATATTGCTAATAACATCAAGGCCAACAATAAAGAATTATTTAAATATATCAGAATCAGGAAACCAGCTAGGGAGGCCGTTGGACCATTGGATGACAATGGAGTTAAAGGAGTTCTAAAGGACAAT
This sequence comes from Shinisaurus crocodilurus, assembly GCA_021292165.1. Taxonomy (NCBI): domain Eukaryota; kingdom Metazoa; phylum Chordata; class Lepidosauria; order Squamata; family Shinisauridae; genus Shinisaurus; species Shinisaurus crocodilurus. Next base: position 266,224,882 of record CM037876.1, read on the forward strand.
AAGGAGACTGTTGAGAAGCTAAATGCATCATTTTTGTCTGTCTTCACTGCAGAAGATTTAGGACAGATACCTGTGTCTGAACTGATAATTTCAGGAAGGGAGTCTGAGGAACTGAGGCAAATAGTGGTGGGAAAAGATGAATTTCTCAGCCTTATTGACAAATTGAAAAATAATAAATCACCGTGCCCAGATGGTATCCAACCTAGACTTCTTAAAGAACTCAAATGTGAAATTGCTGATTGTTACGATTTTGGTTCTATTTAAAGGGAAAATACCTACTGAGGTTTGTATATAGTGTGCCTGGGGTGTATGATTGACAGCTGGAGTGAATGGAATGTTCAGATGGAGCTTGAGTGTGATTGACTGGGGAAGGAGCGACTGGATTTTAAAAAAGAGAGGGGAGCAGTTAGGGGGAGAGAGAGGGAGGGAGGGTTGGACTTGGAAGGAGGGTGATGGGAAGTAAGGAGATAGGAAGGTATTAGAGAGGAGTGTGTTAGAAGAGTGAAAAAGTGCTATATCCAGAAAAATATTTACTTACCTGTTATTTCCTGAAACCTATATTTGTTCCCTGAATCTCTTTGTTCCCTGACCCTGATTTCGGTTTGTGTGTGTGTGTGCAAGCCAAACAGCCTGTTTTCTATTTATATTGATAGCTAAGGCTTTAGTTAACCCCACGCCCCTTGCAAGGGTCACATGATACTTAGGGGTTTGGTGGCAGCATACCTGAAAGGTAAAACGCACAATAGGTGGGAAAAATAAGTGGGAAACAGCAGCACCTGTTGAATTTACCAGGCTGGGTGGCAGGAAAGCCCCGGCAGTGGTAGCCATCCCAATAGCAGGGTAGTGATAGGCACTGGCTATCTGGAAGGTGCACCTGGATGGCAGGGCAGATCCTGAGGGGACACAGGTGTCCTTGGTCACTAGGTGAAGTGGCAACACCCCACCTGTGTATAGGGTGACGGATGGTTGTGACATGTCCATATGGTCAGCCTCTGTACCAGAGAACTGGAGAATGGCCAGTGTAACTCCAATTTTAAAAAAGGAATCTAGCGGGGATTTGGGAAATTACAGGCTGGTTAGCTTCACATCTGTTCCATGTAAATTGGTTGAAAGCATTATTAAAGATAACATTAGTAAACATATAGAAGGATAAGCCCTGCTGAAAAAGAATCGACATGGCTTCCACAAAAGTAAGTCCTTTCTCACTAACCTTTTAGAGTTCTTTGAGAATGTCAATAAAAATGTGGACAGGGGTGATCCGGTAGACATTGTTTACTTGGACTTCCAAAAGGTTTTTGGGAAAGTCCCTCAACAAAGACTCCTGAGCAGACTACCAGTCATGGAATAAGAAGAGAGGTCCTCCTATAGATCAATAACTGGTTACAGAACAGAAAGCAGAGAGCCTAATAAATGGTAACTTCTCCCAATGGAGAGATGTAAACAGTGGGGTCCCACAGGGATTATATTGGGACCAATGCTTTTTAACTTGTTCATAAATTATCTGGAATTAGGAGTGAGCAGTGAAGTGGCTAACTTTGCTGATGACACAAAATTATTTAGGGTGGTTAAACAAAAAAGGAATGTGAAAAGCTCCAAAAGGAAGAGCTGGAAACTGTGAGATTGGGCATAAAAACATCTGGGTTACAATATCTGAGACTGTTTAACTTCAAGATAAGGTGAATGAGTGGAGACATGGTAGAGGTGTACAAAATTATGCATGGTGTGGAGACAGTGGTCAGGAAGTAAATCCCCCCCCCATAATATTAGAACCCAGGATCATCCCATGAAGCTGAATGGTGGGAAATTCAGGGTAGATAAAAGGAAGTACTTCTTCACACAGCACATAGTTAAACTATGGAATTTGCTTCTACAAGATGTAATGGTGGCCAACAATTTGGATGGCTTTAAAAGGGGATTAGATGAATTCATGGCGGATAAGGCTATCAATGGCTACTAGTCCTGATGGCTGTATGCTGTCTCCAGTATCAGAGTTGGGGAACACAAGCAGAAGGGTGCTATTGCACTCATCTCCTACTTGTGGGTTTCCCACTGGCAGCTGATTGACCACTGTGTGAAGAGAATGCTGGACTAGATGGACCTTGGTCTGATCCAGCACAGCTCTTCTTATGCTCTTATGTTTCTTCTCTATAAGGGGCGTCCTCTCATCCTATTAACCATTGTATCAACTTGTTCTCTCTTACTTGTGCCTGCAGTGGGAAGTATGTGGCAGGGGAGGATGAAAAAAGGATGAGAACCACACAACTGATCTTATACAAGCCAAAGCCTTAGTATTTCAAGCTTCCCTGAATTGGCAATGCAAAGACCGGATTAAGAAATCTGACACTATCCACCTTCTGTCAAAAGAGCTCAGCCCACCTGCTGGACAAAGCAGGAAGTGGAATGGCTAAAGACATCAGATGACATGAACCATCTGGGTCTTCCCCCAACCACTCACCAACGGGCACAGGTGTCACACCAGTGTCTGGAAATGAAGTGAGGTGGTCCATGTCCTGATTTCCATGCACCAATAAGGAGGTCTCCCCTGATGGTTCATGGGGGAATTGACTGTTCATGCATCCCCTTTGAATATTGTCCCTGCCTGGCAACCTGATGCTCAGTTAGTTATGATAATATAGATCAAAAGTGAATGACAACAAAGATACATCCTCGTACACATTTATTTGTTTATTTATTTTATTACATTTATATCCTGCCTTTTTCCCTCTTGCAAGGAACCCAAGGCGGCTTAAATAGTCCTCCTCCTCTCCATTTTATCCTCACAAGAACCCTGTGATGTAGGTTAGGCTGAGAGTCAGTGACTGACCCAAAGTCACCCAGTGAGTTTCATGGCTGAGTGGGACTAGAACCCAGATCTATAGACTAATGGCACCTGAGCTAGCAGTGAATGATCAAGAAAGAGATCTTGGAGTTGTGGTGGACAGCTTGATGTCAACCCAATGTGTTGACATTTGCTGTGAAAAAGGCAAATTCCATGTTAGGCATAATTAGGAAAGGAAAAAAAATAAAACTATCAACATCATAGGCGGAGTGTAAGTGACCAGCCCAAAATCACCCAGTGAACTTCATGGCTGAGTGGGGACTAGAACATGGATCTCCCAAGTCCCAGTCCAACACGCTAACCATTATGCCATACAGGCTCTCACATTGCTGTGAGAAAGGCAAGCCCCCTCACCATAGGCCAAAGATGGAGCTGCTGACATTTTCCATAAGATTTCGAACCTGTGCAGAAGAACATAAAAGTATGTTGGATCAGACCAAAGGTATCTAGTCCAGCATTCTGTTCTCACAGTGGCCAACAAGATGCCTGTGGGAAGCTCAAGAGCAGGACATGAGTTCCACAATACTTTCTCACTTTTGTTCCCTAGTACATGGTATTGAGATCCATACTGCCTCCGCTATTGGAGGAAATATACAGCCATCATGACTAGTAGCCATTGATAGTGTTATCCTCCAGGAATTTGTTTAATCTGCTTTTAAAGCCATCCAAGTTGGTGGCCATTAATATGGTAGCAAATTCCATAGTTTAACTATGTGTTCTTTGTGAGAAATACTTTCTTTAATCTGTTAGTAATCTCCCATCACTCAGCTTCAATGGATAACCCTGGGTTCTAGTATTATTCATTTTCTCTACCTGATGCATCATTTTATACACTTCTGTCATGTCTCCCCTTCCTCACTTTTTTGCTAAGCTAAAGTGACTTAAACATTGTACCCTTTCCTCATAGGGGATTTCCTCCAGCCCCTTGATCATTTTGTTTGCCCGTTTTTGCACCTTCTCCAGTTCTATAATATCCTTTCGAAGGTGGGGTGACCAGAACCATACACAGTATTCCAAGTGTGGTCACACCGTAGATTTGTATAAAGGCATTATGATAGTGGCATATTTATTTTTGATTCTTTTTTCACATTGAGTTTACATTTTCATTGAGCTATCCACCACTACCCCAAGATCCCTTTCCTAGTCAGTCACGTCAGCTCGGATCCCATCAGCATATATGTGAAATTGGGATTTTTTTTGCCCCAACATGCATAACTTTACACCTGCTTGTGCTGAACTGCATTTGCCATTTTAATGCCCATTCTGGGGTTTGAAGAGATCCTTTTGGAGCTCTTTGTTGCCCCTTTATGTTTTAACCACTGTCCCTTTTTTTGTATCATTGGCAAACTTCATCACCTTACTGTTCACCCCTAACTCCGCTCATCCCTAAATTAATAAACAAGATAAAAAGCACTGGTCCCAATTCAGATCCTTGAGAGAACTCACTGTTTACTCCCCTCTATTATGAGAACTGACAGTTCATTCCTACTCGCTGCTTTTTGTTCTTTAACTGGTTACTGAACCATAAGACTATCTCTCCTCTTATCCCATGACTGCTTACTTTGTTCAGTAGTCTTTGCTGAGATACTTTGTCAAAAGATTTTTGAAAGTTCAAATAAACACTGTGTATTGAATCACCGCAATCCACATGCTTGTTGACACTCTCGAAGAACTCTAAAAGGTTATTAAGACATAACTGGCCTTTGTAGAAGCCATGTTGATTCTACTTCAGCAAGACTTGTCCTTCCATATGCTTAATATTTTTGTTTTTAATAGTGCTTTCAACCAATTTACCCAGAACAGATGTTAACCTAACTGCCTTGGTGTACTGAGCAGAGCACTGCAATGTTCACTGACAAGTCTTTGGGACAGGAGAAGTTGTGTATCAGCCTGTACTCTCCTTGTCTTACTATTGTGTTTTTGTCCATGTCATCACTTCTTCACATCCTTGTATCCCAGCATAAGCATATTTGAGCAACTGAAAACTAAATTCTAAAATGTAGGGAGGTAGAAATAATACTATTCAAAATATGTAATTTATTTCATAACAAATTGCACTGAATTGTTTCTAGACATTTTGGATATATTAGAAAGATTTTTTAACAAAGAAAGAAACTATAGCTCAAAGTTCATTGGTATTTATTTTAAAAATTATGGGGAAACAGATTATTTCCTAAAGTAGGTACTGAACAGGTTATTGAATGATTGGAGTATTTTATAGCCTTAATTATTAGTATACTTATCAAACTGTAAGTAGTATAACTAGGTAAAAATTAAGGTAAAGCCAATCAGTTTGTTAGTGCCAAGCTCAGCCATGCTACTCTTTACTGTGCTTTGATTTCTGCCTTAATGGAGAAGTTTGACAATAGCAGCATTGGCAAGCAGCAGGACTCTGGCTTTTTAACTGGCAATAAAAAAAATCCCCCAGTGTTTGTAAGTACTTGTCTAGTAAGAAGAAGAAGAATGAAGGTGTAATATATTACAGGGGCAGAAGATTGCCTTGCTCTTGATCACACGAAGATCCTTCCAGTTCAGCATTCTGTTTTTAACAGCTTCCAGAGAGATGCCTGACCAATGGTAAAGGATGCTGGGATCTGTATGCCAAAACATCTGGAAGTTCCCACATTAGGGAAGGCTACTCTAGAAGCTCACAAGCACAACATGAAGATGATAGCATTCCTTGTATAACTGTTTGTCTCAGCATCAGATACTCAGTGGTATACTGTTTATCATGGAGGTTCCTTGTAGTTATTAGGAATAGGTGAGCAGAAGGCTCCGCAAGCCAAAAAATGTATTGCCCTGCCACCATGAGCAGCCCAGTTCTACATGGAAACAAACAAGTTGATTCTTCCCATCAGCCCAGACAAATCTCCCCTTAACAAGCTGTAATCTCCAGCCCAGATTATAGCCAACACAGGTCTCCTCTTCAGTTACACCAACACAGGCTGGAAGGGGTGTGCGCGTATGTGAGCAGATTCAGGACAGGCAGCTGCCTGAAGTGAACTGTGCTGCCTGTCCTGGATCCGCTCGCAGAAATTGAGCAGGAATGTTTGCTTAAGCAAGCAGGTATGCTTGATTTCTTGTGTCACCCCTAGTAGCTATCATACCTAGTGAGAAGAAGGAAGTTGAAGTTGTACAGAAACTCCAAAGCATTACTTAGAACTCACATTGTAGTATATGGTTACAGTATTGTGCAGTGAATCTGTAATTACAAGGTAATATGGATAAAATTTCATGTGAACTTTAGGATTTTTATTGAAAATAGTGGAACTTACATGAGCTACATTTTCAGTAGCAGATTTCTAAAACAGAAAAGAAATGGCAACTATATATATGCATCTTTTGTTAAAATATGATAAAGGCGGTGGAGTGGGGACCAATGGTGGCCAAAGTCAGTTTCTCTAGTTTTAGTGTGTGAAATAAATTGATTTTTTCGTCCATTAAGATGGTAGCTGGGAAAAGTACAGAAAAGTGTAACCAAAATGACAAGGGGGCTGGAGCAACTAACCATAAGAGGAAGGGTTATGATGCTTGCAGCTTTTTAGTTTAGAAAAAAAAGGCAAGGAATTTATACAGGGGTTTATAGAGGTTTATCAAATTATTGATGGTGTGGAGAAAGTAGATAGAGAGAGGTTTTTCTCCTCTTTCATAATTCTAGAAAGAACCTGGGCCATCCAATGAAACTGACTGGTGGGAGAGTCAGGATGCACAAAAGGAAGTACTACTTCTTGACACAGTGTATAGTCAAACTATGGAACTCACTGTCACAAGATGTGATGGCCACCAACTTTATAACATAAAGGATACTTTATGGAGGATAAGGATATCAATGGCTACTAGTCATAAAGCATATATGCTACCTTCAGAAACAAAGTTACTGGTGAACAGCAGTGGGAAAGGGCTATTGCCTTTATGTCCTGCTTGTGGGTTTCCAAAGAGGCATCTGGTTGGTCATTTGTGTCTTTGATACATACCTATAAATTTCAGTCAAGGAATTAAAGACACTGTGTATCTTTTGTGGTTAACAGACTAGCTGTTGAGTTAAAACCTATCTATCTTGATACACCGATTTCCATCCAAATACACAAGTTCTGAACCTCTACAGCTAATAACGTGAACTTGCCTGTAAGCTAGTAAGTGCTGAATCAATTTGAGTTGCTTTCCCAGTCATTGCAAGTGCTCATCAATAATGATGCTGTCCCTGCAGAAATATACAGAAATGATGACAAGCAGGAAGTTAAAGAATTCAGTAACAAGATTGAGGGGAGGAATGATCAATGTATTATTCCACATCTGAATTGGGTGGTTCAACAAGGAAGTGCCCAGTGTGTTGTAGTACTTTCAAATGATGCAGATGTGGTAGCACTGCTGCAAAGCTACATCGTAGGGATGGATGAGAAATGTATTTTAGTTCATATTGGAGCAGAATTGATCCAATTCTCATTGCCCAGAACTGAACATGGACTCAAACACAATCTGTGGTGTGAAGTCATACATTTCCGAACTTGCAAATCGATTCACACAAGAACAAAAATGTGTTTGATAAATGCATACAGTTGAAAAATGTGCATGAACACACTGTAGTAAATGAGAGAAAAATGCACAAATTTCAAAAATGTGAACAACCAATGTGTACATTTGGGGAAATGTACACAAAAATATGCACATTTTTTTGTGCGAACCCCCCCCCCCCAAGCTTGGAATCCAGTACGGACATGAGTCAGAACAAGCTCCAAGGTGGAAATTGGAAAACCTCAACAAGGTTGCTTGCTGAAAGTTCAGGATGTGTGAATTGGGTAATTCTGTAAAAAGAAAAAGAAAAGGGGGGGAAGGCACACCTGCAACAGAGCAAATTTCTCACCCATCCCTAATTACCAAACACTGATTGCACAGCCTGAAAACTTTCTGGCACAATTTGTAGAGACAGATGCCCTGTCAGAAAAAGATATTGAAAATGCTGAAAAATATCTGGTCAGTGTGGGGACAGTATCTGCAAAAGTGAACATTTTTGACAGTTTGAGGGTTTGTGTTTACAGAAAGTTACGAGCTTTCTTGCTGATCTACCACTGCCACCAACCTCTAGCTGCATTACAGGATATATCCAAAGAGCATTCTTGGCTATCAGAGAGTAAGTTAAGGGCTCTTGGATAAGGGCTACATGATGCTGAATCCTCTGGAATGCAGCTGGGAAGAAATGGATAGTGTTTTATGACCATCTAAGTGTCTTATGCCTTTACCAGAAGAACATATGACCATGTGTGGGTGCAAAAGAAGCCACACAACAATATGCAAATAGTAGAGGTCCTTAATTATTTGCTGTACTTTAGGCAAGTGTGAAAAGCTGTGTCACAATATATCTTAAATAACAAACTGAAGTTCAAAAATGTACCTGCATTGATCAGTCATAAATGCTGTTGTTTTAATGTTGCTTCTGTTTCAATGGTTGTTGAATAAATATGTAGTCCCTCACCAAGGTCTCCTGAGCAAACTTAGCAGTCATTGAATAAGAGGAGAGGCCCTCTTATGGATCAGAAACTCGTTAAAGAACAGAAATTGGAGAGTAGGAATAAATTCTCCCAATGGAGGGTTGTAAACAGTGGAGTCCCACAAGGATCTGTATTGATACCAATGCTTTTCAAGTTGTTCATAATTATCTGGAATTAGGAGTGAGTTGTGAGGTGGCCAGGTTTTCCACTGACACCAAATTATTTAGAATGGTTAAAACAAAAAGGGATTGCGAAGAGCTCCAAAAGGATCTCTCCAAACTGGGAGAATGGGTATCAAAATGGCAAACGTGGTTCAATGTAAGCAAGTGTAAAGTGATGCACGTTGGGGGGGGGGGAATCCCAACTTCATGTATATGCTAATGAGATCTGAGCTAGCAGTAAATGAACAAGAAAGAGATCTTGGAGCTGTGGACAGCTTGATGTCAACCCAATGTGTCGACATTTGCTATGAAAAAGGCAAATTCCATGTTAGGCATAATTAGGAAAGGAATCAAAAATAAAATATCACAGATGGAGTGTCAGTGCCTGGCCCAAAGTCACCCAGTGAGCTTCATGGCCGAGTGGGGACTAGAACACAGATCTCCCAAGTCCTAATCCAACACTCTAACCACTACACCATACTGAACCCTTGGTCTGATCCAGCATTGCTCTTCTTACGTTCTTATATTCATGTTAATCCACACTTGTTCCATGGAACTCAAGTTGGTGTACATGTTTCCCACTCCCCTTATTCTTACAACAATCCTAGGTTAGGCTAATTCAGGTAGGTTAGGCTAAGAGATGATGATTGGCTGAAGTGAATTCAGCTTCATAGCTGAGCAGGGATTTGAAACCAGGTTTTCCTTCCCTAATATTCTATCCATTAGACCAGGGCTCTCCAACCTTGGGTCCCCAGATGTTGCTGGACTACAGCTCCCAGAATCCCCTGCCATTAGCCATGCTGGCTGGGTATGCTGGGAGTTGTAGGCCAGCAACATCTGGGGACCCAAGATTGGAGAGCCCTGCATTAGACTATACTGGTGGTAATAATGGTTAGTAATAGTTCTTCTACCTAACTTGACTAAAAAGAAACCTCTTCATTTTGAAACCAAACTGAGCTCTCTACATTCACTTGTTCATGAGTTATGGCATATCCCCATTCATGGGTGAGAGCCATCTTGGAAAATGGCAGCTACAGAATTCATGCCACAGAATAGTCAAATCTACCCAGGTTAAAGGGTTTTGTATATGGGCCTGAAACACATATAAACTTCAAGATTCTCTGCACATCTATTTTATTACGGGCATCTATGGCAGATCCTGTAAGGCCAACCCCTGGGCTGCTGGTGGTTTACTTTCATTTTTTATTGTTGCTTTGAAGAGTCATTTTGCGGTGGAGGGGAGAAGAAGTATGACCTTCGTTTTATTTACTATGGAGTTCAGGGGTACAGTCAGAGGAAAAGTTGCTTTGCTGAACAATTTAATTTTGGAGGGAGGAGCAGAAAAACAGTTTGAATACTGAGTTTTTTTGTTTGGTTTTTGGTGAGAAAGACTGTTCTTGACTGTACAGTAAACTTGCAAGCGACAGTGTTTAATTTCTAAAAAAGAGAAGTGAGGGAAATGGGGACAGGAAGCCTGGCCATCCATCCTGTAAGCCCTTGTCTTTCATATTGGTGTGTGTGTGTGAGAGAGAGAGAGAGAGACAGACAGACAGACAGACAGACAGACAGACACAGTGTAGCAGGTAAGGCTGCACTTGCTCAGTAGAAATTAGTCAGCAGGGAAACTAGAAATAGATCTTTGAGACCATTCCTACCAAGAGAATAGGTGCAGGTTTCCAGACCAAAAATCCAGCTCCCAGGTCTAGAATCTCTGTTCTGGAGGAGAGCCTGGGACAGCAGCACCTGTCCTAGAATGCCTCCTGTTCAATGTGCTCTAACACTACTTTTGTTTGACTCCGGTAAAGCACATGTTACTCTAAAAACATAGCAACTCTAAGACGGAACACTGAGGGACACCACAGGCCAACAGTCATGGCATCGAACAGGAATCCTCCAGCACAACCTCCTGAGATCATGCCTCCAAGAAGCCACTGTTTAACAGTTCCTCTCAGTCCCATCTCAGACAGACACCTCAGAAGGATACCATGGTTGATGGTATGAAAAGCCACTGAGAGATCCAGCAAAACTGACAGGGACACACTTCCCCTGTACAGTTCCTGGCATAGATCGTCCACCAAGCCAACCAAAGCAGTCTCTGTCCCAAATCCAGGCCTGAAGCCAGATTGAAATGGATCTATATAATCTGCATTATCCAGAAATCCCTGGAGCTGAAAAGCCACCATAGGCTCTGGCACCTTGCCCAAGAATGCATTATATTAGAGACCTTTAACATTTCCCCTCTGCTGCAGTCCTGATCCAGATTATTCTCCCCTCACCTGCAGTTTATATTGCCATATAGTGATCCATTTACTGTCATGGAAGACTATTTGGCATTATCTATTCCAGGCACGATTCCCCCCCCCCCCCGATCTGGATACGGACCACAGTAGAGGGAGAGACAAGGTGTGCTATAAGAAAGCCCCCTATCTCCCATGCTAGGGACCTGATCTGGATCAGGGCCCCTGTGCATGCTCTAGAGTTAAAACACACACACACACACACACACACACACACCATAGCTGTTAATGATGTCTTTAAAAGTATTATGTGCTTTGGCCCTAAATCTCACACGATCTTGATACCTCATGGATTCAGGGAACTACATTTGTATAAGTATCCTCATTATCTTCTAAAATTTTGTTCCAATTTCCCCCTCACAGTAATAAGGTTACAGAAGTCCAGTTGCTGGCTCCACAGAACCCCCAGGCCCTGTACCCATTCCTCCCCTGCCTACACACATACTTGGATAGAGGCCTTCCTGCGGCTGCTCTCACTTTGGCCTCCCCCCCCTTCCTCCCCAAGCAGCATTGCTGAGAAGAAGATCAGCACAGCCATCTACTGATGCCAGCACCCATTTTATCATCCCTTGTCCCTTTAGAGGACAAGTCATTATTACACATCCCAGAAGACTGAGAAGAGAGCATGGTATAACATACACAGTTAAGAGAAGATGACTCAAGAGGCATGTATCCCATGTTTGGGATGGGGATTGGGGTATGCAGGTGTGTGATCTGAACATTTGTCCCTCGTATCATTCTATCCCTAAACGTTAACTTTTCCACCCTGGAACGGTAGCCTAACTGGAGGATAAAAGGTAGCTGGAAAGGGGGGTAGAGGCAAAACATTTTTTCCCTGCAGAGAATTGGGTATAATAGCTTAGAAACCTACTGAACTAAGGTAAGAGACTATTATTAAGTTCAGTTGCTTGAGTCATTGTAAGAGGGAAGGATGTGGACACCAGAATTAGTTGTCTCCCTCTGGTAGAGCTGTGGCTCTACCATTGGCCATCCTGCCCTCTGTCTCATATATATCTTCCTCTGGTTTCTCCATAATGAAGTGCGGGGGGGCGGGATTCTACTTCAAAGGTACTTCATAGCTGTAAGAAAGTCTTCAATAGCTGTCAGCCAAAAGTACTGTCTGACAGGTTTGAGTCCAGAAGGCTCTTCTTTTGGGAACTCTACATTAAAAAAAAGAAGAAAATCTGATATAGAAAAAAATCACTTCAATTGATACATAGCATGTTTATCATTATTCTGCATTGCTAAAATGTCTTGATTATTTAATGAGTCCAATCATCATCTTAAAATACCTCTCTCTCTATTAACATTAAGAGTCTTGTGGGCTTGAAATGTGTCAGATGATAGTTCTTGGCTAGCTGGTGTTATAGAGTTTCTTGCTGCACCTTTAGCTTACTCCCTTTTTGTTACTTAAATCTGTGACCCTCTTGTCCTTTTTTTTTTTTTTAACCAGGGATAGTCCCTATTCTTTGTTACCTGTCCTTGGTAAAACCCTGTCCATATTTTGCCTGTAAGGATGACTTCTTAAAATTGGTTTGGTGTACACTAAAAATGTACACCAAATGTCCCCGCCCCCGCACTTCATTATGGAGAAACCAGAGGAAGATATATATGAGACAGAGAGCAGGATGGCCAAATGTAGTACAGTAATACCTTGGATTGCAAGCATAATTCGTTCCGGAACCGTGCTTGTAATCCAGAACACTCTTATATCAAAGCGAGTCTCTGGCGGGCGTGACGTAGGAGCAGGAGCAAGCCTTCAGTAGCTGGCTCACGAATCACTTAGAGCTATTCGATTCCCTTCTCCCCCTCAGCGATTCGCTGAGTCACGAACAGCAAAATCTTTGCTTGAAGCTCGCTTGATAGATAGCTGCCAGAAACTCAACCTTTTGTTTCTTAATTGGTGGTACATCTACATAAACTTTCTTCTTCTAACTCCGACTGAGGAAAACCAAAACCTCTATGCACTTATGCTAATCCTACTAACAAACACCAGGATTTGTAATGCTAACTTAACAGCCTCTGCCTCTCTGGCTACTAGATTGAAAGGCTAGCTAGATTGAAAATATAGATTTACTGAATCTCAATAGTAATTGCTAAGACACAGGTAAAACCTGTTTAACAGCTCGCATCTCTGAGTGCATCTCTGAGTGCTGGGAAACGAGCTGCTGTCAAGATCACAATAATCTTTAATCATGCTGAGTGAACAGCGAACAGACCTTGCTCGAAGAAAAAAAACAAAACTCGGGAGTTTTTTAGCACATCCCTAGCGTGAGTGGGGCCGATTTCAGCCCACTGCGCCAGCTCGAGGTGAGCAGTTACATCCCTTGTCTTGCAAGACATTGCTTGTTTATCAAGTCAAAATTTATAAAAACAATGTGCTTGTCTTGCAAAACGCTCTCAGACCAAGTTACTTGCAATCCAAGGTATTACTGTACTTGGATATTTTATTTATTTATACCACCCTTCAATTAAAAATGTCCAGACATTGATCGTAAAACATTATAACAATGATAATTTTAAAAATCTCGAGTGCTGAGGCTTGTGAATCGATGCATCTTGACTCTAGTGCAAGTGCACGTAGATGAACGTGTGCACACACAAAAAGTGAGTGTATTGCTTCCCTCCCCTCCCTCTGACCAGATTTAGATGGCAAATGATGCTGCTTATTCTATAACAACTACAGCTAGATCCATTGTAAGATTAAGCATTCTATTAATCTTCCATCAACAGGTGGGGTCAAATGCACCCCAACAGTGCTGGAAAAACAAATAATAAAACATATGTCAGTCTTCCACAGCTCTGTGTTCCCAGTAGTGTTCAACTTTGATGAGGCATGAAAAAGTGTTTCCATCCCCCCTTCCCTAATTTAATGAGTAATCGATGTTTTTCAGTCCCTACTGGAATAACTGGGACAGCTGAAAAACCATGCACATAAGGTGCTTGGAGTCAAAGAGACCCTGTCAAATACTGCCTAAAGTTATTAGTTATTTGTCATGTCTACAGATGGTTAACCCATAACCTGTTCAGTCCATTTTGAGTGAGAAAGGAAAATAGAAAGTGAAAAATAATATTATTTCCATTTTCATAATATACTACCTTAACATCAGCAGATATGGAATCAGGGGTCAATAGTATCCCACACTTTTACAGAACCCTTTACAAATCTGATGTTTTAAACATTTTTTTTTACAGTTAGACCCTTTCTTGTGATCACTCCCCCCCAGCTATCATTTTGCACAAAACTTACTTATTCAGCTTTTGGGGTCATTTTGGCACCAGCTGCAAGGCTATCCCACAGTGCTTTTGTACCATATAAGAATGTTTCAGGTGATGAACAATTACTACCATTCAGTGCCAATATACGCCATCCCAAATCGCAATAAGGCAGTATATGCCATCCAATACCACAAAGTCGGGCTTAACATTCTGGCTGTGTTGCAATTCCAAAACATCATATGTTTATGATGGTGAAATACATAAGGGTGTCTCAGTGTCTCAAAACTTTCACCATACAGTGGTTGATAAATTAACACCACATTTACAAGGTTCCAGATGAACCATAACAACCAGTGTGCCACGAACCAGGGAATTAGCTAAGAAAAAACTGTCTGTGGTTGACACATTAAAAAAAACAAGTAAACCAGAAATTCCTCCAAGGGTGTGAACAGCAGCAGTTTTTGTTTTCAAAAAGATTTGCCACTTGTTAATTATCTAGCAAAGAAATGACAGTGATTCTCCTTTTTTCAATGCAGAAAGATGTAGCAATCTCAGACAACAAATCCAAACCTGAGATCAGTCAGTATTATAATAAGAAAAAAGGTGGTGTAGACACTTGTGACAATATGATCTCCACATACACGTCCAAGTTCACTTATTTATTCATTATTTATTAACAACATTTGTATGGCACCCCGTTACAGAAAGTTCTCTGAGCGGCTTATGCAAATATAAAAACAAATGGTGATCCCCCACCACCTCAAAATATAGCGGATGTTGCCTGTTTAAATGCCTACATTTTTTAGAAGTTGAACTACGCAGGATGATGTAAACATCCAAAAATATGTCTCTTCCTAATAGAGCTTCGTCTAGAGTTGATCAAGCCCTGGGTTGAGTCTAAGGACATGGCTAGCTTGCCTGGTATGTCAAGCGAGGCAGCCTCAGAACTGGTAGGCCCTGCTACTGCTGACACCAAGAGAAGGAGCAGATTATCTCTGCATTCAACACGACAGAAAATCGCAGCAACACTGTGGTTCGTGTTACTGTTTTGTCTGTCCTGCTCATGCAGTTGTGAAATGTGGTGATTGTACATGGGCTGCTCAGGTGTTCTATGATTGCAACATCTGTGATATTCATTGTTTTTATTACTGGTGTTATAATTATGTTGTATGTATGTTAATAGCACAACATATTATTCTAAGTTAAGCAAAGTTTTGGGGTCAGTTAGACCCCACATGCTGTTTGTATAGGTTTTTGTATTTTAGACTATGTAGTACAGGAAATCCCTGGGTTACAAACATCTGACTTACGGACAACTTGTACTTACGAACGGACCACCGAGCCTCCGGCGACCGCAAGCTGAGGCGCTCACTGGACTTCCTGGTTCCCCAGCTCTACGTCATTTACATAGAGTATAGTGTAGTATACGTAAAAATGGCCGCAATTTGCGTAAATTTATTTATTTATTTATTTGTTACATTTATGGATCGCCCATCTGGCCAGCAACCTGGCCACTCTGGGCGATGTACAACACGATAAAATACAGAATAAAATACATTTAAAACAGTATAAAATTTTAAAATCATAGCCCACCCCATATTCCCGCCTGAACACCCATGTTTTTAGTGAGCGGCAGAAGCTCAGCAGAGAGGGAGTCATTAGGGAGAGAGTTCCACAGTATGGGGGCTGCCACTGAAAAGGCCCTCTTCTTAGTCCCCACCAGTCTAGCTGCTCTGGCAGAAGGGACAAGGAGAAAGCCGTCCGTGGCAGATCTTGTTGAGCGGCCTACTTGGTGTTGCTGGAGACGCTCCTTGAGATAAACTGGACTGGAGCTGTATAGGGTTTTAAAGGTCAAAACCAACACCTTGAATTCGGCTCAGCAAACAACTGGTAGCCAGTGCAGCAACTTGAGCACTGGAGTGATGTGATCCTGCCAGCGGCTGCCTTTAACCAGGTAAGCTGCCGTGTTCTGTACCATCTGTAGCTTCCAAACCATCTTCCAGGGTAACCCCACGTAGAGCACATTACAGTAGTCTAGGCGAGATGAGACCAAGGCATAAATCACTGATGGGAGCAGATGATTATTAGGAAGGTAGGGGCACAGCTGCCGTATCAGATGGAGTTGATACAGCGCCGCCCAGCTCACAGCTGACACCTGAGCCTCCATGGACAGCTGGGAGTCTAGAATGACTCCCAAGCTGCGAACCTGGTCCTTCAGGGGCAAATGTACCCCATTCAGCACTAGTGGTGGTCACGAACCTTGGGGGGGGGGCGCCTCTCCGCCGCCTCTCCTCTCCGCAGTGGTGTCCCCCCGCCTTGATCAGAGCAGCGCGGAGCTGTTCTCCACGCTGCTCGAGCCGCCGGCCCCGGCACGTCACTTCCGGCCTGCCGGAAGTGACGCAACAGGACCCTGCACCAGCGCGCTGGACCCCCGCGCTACGGTTTTTGCGGGGAAATCAGGGCAACTGGGCTGTGATGTGCTGGGATCAGTGCGGCCGGCGCCGGCAGCTCGCCGCAGAGAGGCAAGCCGCCCCCGGAGACCGGTAAGTGAGTGCGAGCATCGCGCGGGGATGAGCGGGGATTATTTTGGCTTGCTATGCCCATGCGAGTCGAGTCGATACACCCCTATTCAGCACCAGGTCAACATCCCCTAACCTACCCTTGTCCCCCACCAGAAGTACCTCGGTCTTGTCGGGGTTCAGTTTCAGCATGTTCTTTCCCGTCCAGCCACCCACTGACTCCAGGCACTTGGACAGGGTCTCAACGGCCAACCTTGGTGAGGACTTGAAGGAGAGGTAGAGCTGTGTGTCATCCGCATACTGATGACACCACACCCCAAACCTCCTGATGCTAGCTCCCAGCGGCTTTAGGTAGATGTTAAATAACATCGGGGAGAGGATGGAACCCTGTGGCACCCCACAAGTGAGTGGCCGAGGGTCCGAAGCCTCCTCCCCAAGAACTACCCTCTGGTACCTTCCAGAGAGGAAGGACCGGAACCATTGCGATACAGTGCCTCCCATGTCCAACCCCTCCAGGTGGTCCAGGAGGATACCGTGGTCAACAGTATCAAAAGCTGCTGAGAGATCGAGGAGGGCTAGAAAAGAGCATTCGCCCCTATCCAAAGCCCTCCTCATAACATCCACCAAGGTGACCAAGGCCGTTTCTGTCCCATGTCCAGGCCTGAAGCCCGGCTAGCATGGATCTAAGTAATCGGCTTCATCCAAGTGTGCCTTCAACTGAGCCTCCACCACTCGCTCAATGACCATGCCCAGAAATGGCAAATTGGAGACTGGGCGGAAGTTGTTCAGATCTTGGGGATCCGAGGAGGGCTTCTTTAGAAGCGGTCTTATTGCTGCCTCCTTAAGGGCTCATGGCATCACTCCCTCCTTGAGGGAGGCATTCACCACCGCCCTGATCCCCTCACCCAGTTTCTCCCTGCAGCTCATAATGAGCCAGGGCAGGCAAGGATCAAGCAAGCAGGTGGTCAGCCTCACAGATGAGAGCACCTTGTCCACTTCATCAGAAGGAAGAAGCTGGAACCGATCCCACAAAACCGGTCTGCTATTTGCCTCCTCCCGCTCACTCCCTGTGTCCATGACACACGAAATCCCACTCCTAATCCGATCAATTTTATCCTCTAAGTGCTTTGCTAAAGCCTCACAGGAGGCTTTAGACTGTTCCATCGGGTCCGGAGCGACTGGACCGACCAGACTCCGGACCACTTGGAACAGCCTCCTGGGGCAGCACTCCGCAGATGCAATGGAGGCAGCATAGAAATTCTGTTTTGCTGCTTTCACCGCCACCTGGTAGGCTGAAGATGCAGTTCTAATCTGTGTTCAATCGTCTTTGCAGCGGGATTTACACCATCGGCGCTCTAGCCTTCTCAGCTCTCATTTTAGAGCTCGCAGCAAAGGAGTGAACCATGGTGCCATGCAAGCTCTGTTTAGGCGAAGAGGACGCTTCGGGGCAACTCGGTCTAATGCCCTGGTGATTGCAGCATTCCAGTCACCCACCAGGGTCTCAACCGAGCTACCGTTTGTGTGCTCCAATTCCCCAAGCACATTCAGGAATCCATCCGGATCCATAAGACACCTGGGGCGGACCATCCTAATAGGTCCTTTTTAATGTATACTACGCGCTATACTCTACGTAAATGGCATACCTTACGCCATTTTCTATGTAAACAATGTAGAGCTGGGGAACTCCACTTATAGATTTCATAGATCATAGAGTTGGAAAGAACCTACAAGGCTATCGAGTCCAACCCCCTGCTCAATGCAGGAAACTAGAGGAGGGGTCTCCCATCCAAGTAATAACCAGGCCTGACCCTGCTTAGCTTTCCACGCTCAGACAAGCTGAGCCAGCGTGAGCCACAGGGACTGTATGTACCTGTTCCAACTTACGTACAAATTCGACTTAAAGACAGACTTACGAATGGATCTCGTTTGTAACCTGGAGACTGCCTGTATTATACTGATTATTGAACCCAATGACTTATGTGCAAATATATTGTTTTACTGAAAAAGAGAAGGACTTAATAAAGGCATGAGGTGTTGTTATTTTTAAAAAAGAGTAAATGGTAATCTTATTAACTCGCACCAAGTATTTTATTTATATAGCTTTCTTGGGGTTTATTTGACCCCAATTTCTCAAGGGAAGGTTAAATGGTGTGTGTGTGTGTGTGTGTGTGTAAAAGAGTTATCAATTTACTGATATGCCTTGCTTTAGCTTTAGAAACCAATGCAGGGCTGGCTGTTATAGAGAAAATGAATATAGAGAGCACCAGTTAGAGAAGGGCTCAGGTAGTGATCTTTCGTGTAAGAATAACTGTCATAGACACATGTCCCTATTTTCATCTGTGAAATATTGATGGACATGCTACTGTAACTCTTCTCCAGTTGCCCACCAGCTTTATAAAAGTACTCTTTTAATGAAATTCCCTACCCATTTGTCCTAAAGCCTATATGCATTCCAATATCCAAGTACATAATAATATTGTCTGCATAGAATACTCACTTGATCGTTTGCAGGCCTTCCCTTGTTTCAATCAAACATTTCAGTGGTCCTCAGCATGGCATCTGTGGGTGCCATGGCACACGTGGGGACCTCCAGTGGCATCCAGAAAGCTCTCCACTCTGCAAGAATGAGATTGATGGATCTGTCTATCCCTAAATGTAAGGTGTATCTCAAAAAATACTGATTTAACCTAAATGAAGCTAAACGAAATTTGGATCAGGCACCAGACAATTTTCACATATCTATTGTTTGCACTAACTGAAAACCAGATGAATCTGACATTGGTGGTAATGTGTTCTATTCCATACACAATTGACCATCAATTAAGATACCCAAAGAACTTGGGATAAGTGGAATTGGAATGAGAGGAATTGATAAGTGGGATAAGAGGAATTGAAATCAGACTTATATTGTTACAGATTTTTGACAGGGTGTGGCATATGTTCAGTTGGAGATATATTTGCATAATATCATTTGAACTGTAAATTGGAAATAGATCTACTGAGTGTTCCTCAGAGAGTAGCACTCCATTTTCTCTTTCAGTGAATGTGAATCAATATAGTTTAATTTCATTTATGAGGCTTTTGGAATTCACTTTTTACATCAACAAAAATAATGTAGGTATAGGGAAATGTGAATCTTCTGTTATATGGGAGTTGGCAATATATTGTATAGCTATTTCCAGTCTTAGTCTGCCTAGGTTTTTAAAATTCCCTCAATTATTTAGAACATGCTAAATAATTTAATATTTTAAATTTTAATTATCTGCAGCAATCATCACTTAGTATTCTGTGCAAAACTTTTAAACTAAATATGTTTCAATTCACTTTCTTTTTACCTGGGAAATACTTGAAAATATAATATGATAGTTTACCCTGCAGTCTCTTTGTTTCTCTCCCCTCCTCCCCAATATCATCTTCAGTGTATTATCATGACACTTTAACCTTTCATTGTCTATCTTGACCTTTTTAGAAAAGTTCTATAACATTAACTTTCTTTTCTAATAATACATTTGCGTATATATGAACAAAACTTCAGATTTTGTACTTAACATAAATTATGCAAGTAAGGAACAGTTATGTTACTGGTTAATTTTTCATAAAGCAGTGTCATTTGCATGCTTTATTTTGAACCTGATACTGCAGAATGGGGTTGTTGGAGAGGTCCTCCCCCCACTTTCAGAATTTGGATGTTTGGTTTTCTGAGAGGAAGTGCAGGTGAAAAGGAATGGGTAATTTATTATCTGCAGGATCTTCAGGCCATGCAAAGAGGCCAGCTTAGCACAGCAAAGTTTTCCTCCCTGAACATTGGAGCCTTTGCCTAGTCCATCATCTAGAATCCTGCAAGGATGATCTACTGTAAAGAACTGCTGAGACAGCTAGAAAAAAACAATGTGACAAGCATCCATGGGATGCCACCTTTTGCTAGACTGGGGCTGCATGTACCCTACTGTATTGATGTAGTGATCTCCCAAAGTGTTGATCTCCTAAAATGGAGATTCTTGACAATCTGTAACAGGCAGAGCCAGTACCCCACTAACATCCCTGAATACCTGTTGGAGGTGGGATTGAATTCAGTCAACATCTGTTTTCAGTGCTGATGTGCCAACCATTAGTTCAGTAGGGGCAGGGGTAGGGTTTGTTTGTTTTTTAACATGCAAACCTGATACAAAATGTGTAGTTCCTGGAAAAAATCTGTGCAGTACCAAAGAACATTTGTGTAGTTCCACCATTGTTTCCAAGATGAAGGAAATCATTCTAGAACACAGGGACCTCTTTTGTGAATAAGTCATGTGAAGTTGTCAATGTTATGATAAGAATGGTGATGGCAGAAAATATCCAATATGACATTCTTTACAGGGACTGCTGTATTGCTACTGTTCTTGTGCACCCATTTTTCTCCTGTTCTTCATTTGTTTATAGCCATCACTCCAAATAAAGTTTTGTTGGTGTTCATGATGGCTCATGAGAAGCTTGAATGTAATACTATTTTGTATTCATGATATAAAATTCCCAGTTCTGAGGACGTTCTGCCACTTCTAAATGTCTTCTAAATGTCATGTAGGCTTCTAAATGTCATGTCTAAATGTTACTTTAAGTAACAAAGCATGCACACACACACACACACACACGCACACACGGAAAATGCACATGTGTGTTGCAATGATTGTACCATGAGTACATATTACAATCACATACCAGTGTGCAGTTCAAAATTTCCACTTCAAAATCCCTGGTAGGGACATCCATACACACAGAGCACTGCTGCATTTGAGAAACAAGTTAAATTTTAAAAGGTTGTTCCACTAACATTAGAACTAGCAGCATGTCATTAAAAAACCCCAAACAACTAAAATGGAGATTCTTGAGAATCTGTAACAGGCAGAGCCAGCCTAAGATATTTTGCTGCCCCAAGTGCCCATACTGTGAGATCGAAGCGGATCCATTGAAATGATACAAGAAATGCAAGGTGCACCTTTCCAAGCTGGCATGGCCATGGACAATCTGAGAATTGTTCCTTTGCATAGCATCCAGTGGGTGATTGCAAGGGATTCTAGGGTGCACCTCTCAATGGCTTCACTGGTGATCCTATTCCTGTTTCAAGCAGCTGGTTGGATTGTTTATGTTTTGGGTTAGCCCTTGTGCAATCTGTCTAAGATACTAACTTCCATGTGAATTTCCACATACATGAAGTAATGTAAGATAAGTAATCCTGAAAACCATTAGCCTTTCTTACAGTGCATTAATAATATTCAATATAAGAACTTTTTTCCAACTAGGTGGTTGAATATATCCATTTTTTTATTTTATGGTGATGAATGGACTTTGATTTAAATTATGTTTAATGAAGCTTTATCTGAAAGAAAGCAGACAATTGCAGTAATACTTTAACCTACTAATATGTATATATATTTTCTTCTATGCAAGAATGATTGCATGCAATATTTTGACACTGCATATACTGAGCATGAATTAAAAATGTTTTTGGTTAAGTAGAGTTTAAATTGCCTTTGACATATTTATGCAGAAGACTTAGAAATTCTTGTCTAAACCTGGAGCTTTTCTTTATCGTGGAGACCAACTATCAGATTTTAATCATATTTTGTACCCATAGGGTTTTAGGTTTCCAACAGGCCACCTGTCTTAGACATTAAAAAAAATCACAGGACAGATGGGAAGGTGAAAGAACTTGTCCTTGGATAAAGAAATTCTTACACTGCATGAACAGTCACAGACAAGGCTATCCAATATATCACACACATATATACCCTATTTCTCTAGCATTGCTCTATCATGATTGCAATTTTCCCTTCAGTAGCATAAGTACGGAATTCATTTATCTATTTTCTGAGAGAATAATTTGCAAAATCTGTCTCTTGCTTATGTGATCCATGAATCTGATGGAAAACACTGTCCAAACTGTATTTCAGAAAGTAGAGTCTGTGCATAATGTATACATAACAAACCACCTACTGGTCCTAGGCTGTTCATTAATGACATGAAAGTCTGACCATCCATTTTTGCAGACCTCTGACACCTATTTGATAGGTGCAATATATTTTATTGTGAAAAATGTAAAAGCACTTGGCAAAAGCATATTAAATTAGAGTTTGAAAAGCTGACGTAGAATAGTGATGTCTGTTGCCATATGTTGTTGAAGGTTCCTTTGAAAATGCATTTTGATATGCCCTTTGCATGGGCATATCCAGGGAATCAAAGATTTGGAAGAAGCCAAAGTTCATTTGTTCCATCCCCTTGCTAACAAGGCAAGACAACCCACTCACCAGGGCCCAGACAGCTCAGCCCATACAATTCAATCTACAGTGTGCCATATTCAGAGACTAGTTGCACCATCTCAATGCTGAGGGGAAAGAATGAACTAAGGCTTTGGGGTAGGGAGAACTCTGGAAAGAGTGATAGCAATTTGCTTAATGTTATGGGCCAAAAAGTTGTGCCTCGTGCGTATGGAGTTATATCACTACAAAATCTTGTTCAACCTGCAGCGTGGCACTATTCTTTTCCCAGCGTTAGTGGATCCTCACAATGTGGGCTTGGCTACTGTTGAAGCTATTCTTCTGTTTTCCAGTTCAAGACCAAGGCTTGTAGAGAGCTGCTAGTGCCACTCAGTGTAGGGGCAGAACAGTGGAACCAACCAGCTGTCCAAGAAGTAAAAGTACAGCTGTCCAGAATAGCAAAGAGCTGGTGATGAAAGGATCTAGAAGCAAGCTTCTTCTTCATGGTCTCTGTGCATCACACACATGGGCTCTGCGCCTGTACTGAGACCACTTTGGGGGAAAATTCTATAGCTGAGGGAAATAGGGCGGGAGCCCCCTCCCCCATCGTGCCTGCTCCTTAGTGGGGCTCCCGCTCGTTCCCTCAGTTCCTCTTTGACTGCCATTGCGGCTAGTCACTTCTTGGGAGGTGGTTCTTCTTCTGCTATTTCTCAGTTCTTCAGCTGAGAGTCCCCCCCCCCTTCAACTCCTTCAACTTTTCTTCTCACATTCTTTTAAACACTTTTAGGATTTTTTAAAAAAAAATTATGTTTTTTCATCTGCATCTCATTTTGAGGTACCATGCTTCTTAAGGCAGTGTTCCAGAAATGTTGGGCGAAGTTGGCCCCTGCTGATGGGCACTCTTTGTGTCTCTTCTGTTTGGGGGAAGGCCACATTGTCAACTCCTGCCATCACTGCCAGGCGTTCACATGCCAAGCCTGCAAACATCAGGCGGACAAGCTGAAGGCAGTGTTATGGCACAAGGCCCTTGAGGCGGCCTGTACCCCAACAACCTCCAAGACTCTACCCCTGGCAAAGCCTAAGTCTCCTCTGGCTCACACAGCCACGGCCGAGTGCCCATCAACACTGGGAAAATTGCTGGAGGCGCTATTGGCAAAGAAGCTTGCCAAAAAAGCACATAAGACTAAGGAAGACATTGAAAGGCATAAGCAACGTAAGGCAGCAAAAAAGGACAAAACCAAACTGTCCAAACTTTCACCTCGTAAAGCCTCATCTTCCCCGGCCGCCTCAACATTGAAGACCCCAGTGGTTCCGACTCCATCGGTCTCAGCGCTGGTAACAGGAGATACCCAACGCAGCCAGTCTCGTTCTCTGACCCCAAAGGGCTCTACGAGTTCGAAGGTTCAGGTGATCTTGATCTTGGAAGGAGAGATCGTAGAGTCACCGCAGCTTGCCGCTCAGCACCACGAGCCTTTGAGTTCAACTCATCGAACTCAAGGAAGATCGAGCTCTAGGAATACCGATGCCTCCCAGTACCGACAGCTTGAGACAGTGATGGCGAACCTTTTTGAGCCTGAGTGCCCAAACTGCAACACAAAACCAACTTATTTATTTCAAAGTGCCAACACTGCAATTAAACCTGAATACCGAAGTTTTAGTTTTAGAAAAACAACTCATACAGTTGTCCGAACTAATTAACCTCTTTTGTCTTAAAAGAAAAACACAATAACAGAGCTTTCAATGATACAAACAGTTTTTTGTTGGGAAAAAAAAATCTACTCAAAAAAGTATTATAGTACTACATTGTACACATAGCCTGAAGGGAATTTATACAAACTTTTAAAATAATTAGGCACATGTATTTTTGGATAAGGGATTCTCAGCTTGTAATATGATTATATGCCAGACTTAAATTGTATGGGGCAAGCTTTACCCCGGGTCCTTTCCCTGCTTCTACAGGTGTCGGATTAGTAAAAGTAAAAGTCAACCTATACTAGGATGAGCAAGATAAACAAGAAAACTAAACATGCTTAACACATTTTAAACACTTTATGTCTTGGACTGCAAACATTGCATTAGGTAAAAGTTTGCATTGGGCATGCTTTTACACAATTAATGTGATTTTTGCTATTGCATGCATGCTGATAATTTGTCAAACCTTGGCTCATACTCCGTTAGTTTGAGAGCAACACATGCAGCACTCAGGTCAACTGTTAGGGCTTTACATCCAAGCCATGCTCTGTGCATCATTCTTCAAAATCTTTTAAATGTGATAACGATGTAGAAAAGAATTCTGTAACAGGAATTCTAGAATAAAATCATTCTGTTCCACACAGTGAGAAAGAACAAAATCATTAGTGTTTTGCAGAAGGGGACAGTCTTTTCGCGATCTGGTGACCAATGGCTCGAGTGCCCACAGAGAGGTCCCTACGTGCCAGCTGTGGCAACCGTGCCATAGGTTCGCCATCACTGGCTTGAGACATTCGGCCCCATCCAGAGACGAGACCTGGTGTCTCCAGGACTGGATCACCCGTTCCAACCCCATTCCGTGGGAGACAGAGATCAACGCTATCAGTCCTAGTCTCCCATGTATGAGGTTGGGTTGGAGTATTTGTTGACTTCCTATACAGGTCACCCCTATCAAGAGTGCTACAGGCAGTATGGGGAACCATACTACCATATTTACCATGGGGACAGATCACCTCGCTCTGGGGGGCATTTTCACTACAGGATCAAGTTGAGATCACCCTCTGTGTCATTGCGTAGGGCGCGTTCCCTGGCAAAGTCCCGAATGAACTGTCCATCCAAATCACCAGAGCCTACACAGGCAACCCCACTAGCGGCTACAGCGGGCCACAGACTAGAACAGCCCAATCTGGATTTGCCTCCAGCCCGTCGTTCTTCCTCACCAGAGGGTTATATGTCGGACACTGTCTCTCTACTGCTGTGACCCCATATTCATAATCCCTGTATCAACATGTGGGATCCAGGGCGGCCGCCTCTCCGTCAGAGGACTTGGGGAACTTCGTGGAACACATGCAGTGGATGACCCAGGCCTTCGGCATGGAGATGAAGGTTGAGGAAATTAGATTGAAGGATGCAGTGTTCGACGTGATTTCAACATCAACTACCACTCCAACACTCATTCTCTTCCTTCCGGCGCTCCTGGAGACAGTGCAGAATACATGGAAGAACCCTGCAACCAGTCCTGAGACAGCGAAAAGGCTAGAGACCATGTACAGGGTGCGAGAGAAGGATGCCAAATTTATTTTCGCGCATCCTGTACCGAACTATATAATTGTCGAGTCCGCCCAATGTAGGTCGGGCAAACAACATTCCATCCCAGTGGATAAAGAGGGGGAGAGACTCAACGGCTTTGGCAGACGGGTCTACTCAGGGCCGGCGCTACCGCTAGGCAAACTAGGCGGTTGCCTAGGGCGTGCGGCTGAAGAGGGCGCAGAAACGCTGCGCTCCTCTTCGCTGCCGCCGCACTGCCCCCACCAGGCCTCCGCCTCCCCGCCCGCCGCCGCTGCCGCACCTCCCTGCCCATCTGCTGCCGCCGCGCCTCCCCTCCCGCCCACCGCCGCGCCTCCCCCCGCCCGCCGCCACCACCCCCCGACCCCCCGCCACCTACCTTCTCCGCCTCGCTTCCGGAGCCCCGCCCGCGTTGTTTTGGCGGGAGGAACCAGGGCAACAGGGCTTTCCCCGGCAAAAAACAGAGCGCGGGGGTCCTGTCGTCGCGTCACTTCCTCCTCGGAGGAGGCGGCAGCAGTCAGGGCGGGGGGAAGGTAGGTTGGTGGTGGCGGCGCGGGGTGGGTGGGTTGCAGAGCAGGGCTGCTTTGCTCCGGAGGGAGCACCGGACCACCGATGCTCCGCTTTCCATCCTTGAGTTGGGAATAAAGTAACTGCTTTGGGAGATGGCAGTCAGACATTCAAACAACATGACCGTTCCATTGAAGTTGGCATTGAAGGATCATTTTTTCAACGCTAATAGTCTTTGCTTCTTCCAGTACACCAAAACCTGCACGGTGCACTCTACTCAGCGCCTCCTCGGTCTCATGGCCTCTTCAATCTTGGTAGTCACATTTGCCTGCAAATGAGACTACTGCAGAATTGGTTTTTGAGAACGTTTGATCTCGAGAGCGATGCACGTCAAACTCACCTACACTTACCAACCAAGGTGAAGGATTCTCTGCAATGGTGGATAAAGGAGGACAACTTGACAGCTGGTTTTCCTTTTCAACCCTCCTCTCCTTCCAGGACTCTAACTACCGACACATCGCTCTTCGGCTGGGGAGCGCATGGTGACCAATGGGCGGTGCAAGGGGTCTGGACTCCTTGGGAGCAGGCAGGACACATAAATCTTCTGGAACTACGTGCAGTCTGGAGCACTCTGAGGCCCCTCAAGCCCAAACTGAGAGGAAGGACGGTCTAAATAGTTATGGACAACACAGTAGTTGTCACATACTTGAACAAGGAGGGTGGCACCCGTTCCACCAGACTTACCTGCCTGACCCTCAGAATCTTCAATTGGGCGATCCTGTGAAAGATCTTCTTTGTGGAAATTCACAAAGCGGGGAAAGACAATGTACTTGCCGACACTCTCAGCTGGGTGTCTCTGGCGTCCCACGAATGGCAATTGGACCCTCAAACTCGGAGGAACCTCTTCGACGTTTGGGATGTACCGACTGTAGATCTGTTTGCCACCAGGGAGAACACTGCCTGTCTGACATTCTGCAGCAGAGCGGGCAAAATCCAGCATCCCTGACAGATGCCTTCCTGACTGGGACTTTATTTTACATTTTTCCTCCAATTCCCATACTAACCTAGGACATCGCCAAGATACAACTCGACCACTCTGATTGCATATTGGTGACACCATGGTGACCGAGACAGGCATGGTTTGTGCCTCTCCTTCATCTGTCTCGGCGGGAGTACCAGTATGTACCGTCTATCCCGGCACTCCTAATACAAGACCAGGGTCACATCTACCAAGCCTCTGCCGGGGCAGAACGAGGCCGAGCATGGCCCCGCTCGCGCCCCGGTGAAGCCTTACCTCCTCTTCGGGGCGGCTCGCACACTTCGCGGAGAGCCGCCCGATTCGGTGGAGAACCGCCCGCTCTGCTCGATCGGTCCCATCGTGTCACTTCTGGGACCGGAAATGATGCGATGGGACCGATCTGCGCCTGCGCAGAGGCCCATTTCCACCCATTTCCCGGCCCGAATGCGGAGAGCCAGGTAAGTGGCTCGAAAAAACGAGGCGGGGAGGGGGAGGGGGGCGAAATAAGGCTTGGGCAGCGCGCCCAGCCTTATTTCCATGTCTACTCCGCGCCTATCAGCTGAGATCCAAGTTGTCTTATGAGTGGCAAGGAAACCGTCCACTCGTTCATCTTATGTATGAAACTGGGCAGTTTTCTCCAACTTTGCAAAAGAAGTGAACGTGGATCCTGTCTACTGCTCGGTTCAGCATATCCTCCAATTCCTCCATGCTTTGATGTCCTGAGGCCTAAAGCTCGCATCCATTAAGGTATATCTGGCAGCCATCTTGGCCAACTGTCCCGTTGCACATAGCGGCACTATATTCACACATCCGTTGCTCAAGCAATTTTTAAAGGGTCTGAAAAAATTAATCTCTTCGGTTCAATCGTTGCTCCCTGGATGGGATCTCACTCTGGTCCTCAGGGCGCTGACATTGAAACGGTTTGGCAACGGCCGACTTCAGCCTGGTAACCTTGAAAACCGCCTTCTTGGTAGTGATTACATCAGCTCATCGATCCAGTGAGCTTTGCGCTTTGAGGGTGGGCTTGCCTTGCCTCACCTTTCATTGGGACAAAATGGTGTTTCGACTGGACTTTGCCTTTTTACCTAAGGTGGTCTCTGCATTCCACGTCAACCAGGTTACAGGTAAGCAACCTGTTCTTCTAGATCTTCCAAACTTCCTTCCACTGACTTCCCTTATAAAGCTACAGCAGGGGTGGGTAACTTGTGGCCTGCAACTCCAGATGTTTTGGCCTGCAACTCCCAATAGTCCTATCCAGCAGAGCCAATGGTGAGGGATGATGTGAATTGTAGGCCAAAACAGCTAGAGGGCCACAGGTTGCCTGCCCCTGGACTACAGTGAGAAGCAGCCTTGAATCAATAATTTATACTACTTTTAGACACCTTGCATAGACCAGAAAAGCCTGAGCATGTATATAATAACCCCAGATGTCCTTGATGCTTCTGCTGTGAGACTGGAAGTGATGGATATTCAATGAAAGGCACACAGTCTGGGTCTGCTATCCCATTCAAGGTTGCCAAATTGACTTGTGGCATAGATGCATCACAAACATAATTTCAGTAAGTAAAGCTTTCTCCATCACTGCATCAACATGCCCTAATTCCATCAGTTTTAGTAAAATACTCATTCTGTATTGGTAATTCAACTTTAATTTAATTCTTTAGTCCTTGCATGGTTTGTAGTTCAAGAAAGACTTTCAAGTTTCTTAGTGGTTCAAGAAGAAAAATATGGTTTAGACTTGGTTTTGGTTCAGGTTCGTTTTGGCTGCATGCACCCAACCGAGAGCAACAAGTCATCCACATTAGCTACTCTTAAGTATTAGGTTATGGAAAAAAGTAATAATAATAATAATGTCTTCTGTTTTGCAGAAGTTCAAAATTATGGTACATTACAAGGAATGTGTGAGATTTCTTGCCTTGCTATGACCTTAATAAATATGTTTGTTAAGAAATAGGTGGAAAGACAAGCTAGCATGGCTAATATTGAAGGACAGTATGCTTGTGCCTAATACATTAGAGCAATTGTTCAAGAATAATTCATCTATGCAAAGATTACCTCTGCAAGGCTGCCAAGGTCACTGAGACTTTGGATTATCTGCTGAATAAATGCTACTTGTGTATTTTAAAGAGGTAGCTTTCACTTGCCCTTTTACAGTTCTTTTGACAGCTTTTAGGAGTGTGCGTGTGTTTGGGTGTGTGTTTATTTTAATATATTTATAGCTTGTTTGTTGTCATTTCTTTACCTCATTATTAGCATTGTTTGATACAATATTTACAAACAGCATGAATTTAGTTGTTGGAGGTATCTGATTAAACTAGCTCCATTCTCCCTTATCTACATTAACTCACCACCACCACCTTGTTAGTTGAAGAAACATGGCAAATCACATTGCTTCAAACAGTCAAATCATTTACAGTATTGTCAGTCAAAGGTGAAAATATAAAGCGAAAATAGAATATATATTGGATATGAAGTCTCGGTTACTTTTGTATTTTATGTCACATGATACAAACCTTTGAAATTCATACTGAATGCAAGGATACCAGAAAACCCAAATTTATGTAATACAATAATTAGAATTCTCACATTCGACCTTTTAAGAGAAGAATTGTTGGTGGGATATAACAAAATATAATGCAGTAACAAGCTCTATGTTCAATTAACCTAAAGAATGATTTGGCTTCATGGAAAGATTTCTGAACTGTAAAAGTGGACTAAAACATGTTTTTTTTGTTAGGCTACAAGTAGTAAGGGTCTGTACATGTGTGTGAGTGCATGGAGATGAGAGGACAAAGAACAACCATTTAGGGCAAAATCCTATACACGTTTAGAAAGAAAAAGGTCCTTCAACACGTTGGGCTTTTTTCTGTCTAAACATGCATAAGATGTGTTTGAACTCTGGAACATACGAACCCTGTAAAAATAAAAAAATAAGCTTCAGAAATTTGAAAAGGCAGGCGGAAAAGAGTATTTGAGTCCTTCAAACTTCCAGTGCTGTGTTTCAAGTAGTTCCAAATTGCTAAAAGAAACTGCTACGTAAGCAATTGAAGCAGAAGAGTCATCAATACAGCAGGAGGTAGAAGCGGATGGAAGTAGCGTATCAGGACAGTGGAAGGCACTTTGACTATCAAAGATGAGAATGAGCAAAAGAACATTCATTGACAATAAGCCATGCTTCCTTTTCTACAAAGTAACTCCTATAAAATATAAGGCATATCTCAGTTTGCCAATTTATACCAGCTGAGATTTTGGCATTGAATGAGTTGTTGTGTGTGAATTTTTAGTTCATTCCCTTCAGGTGGGAGGGAGGTTTAGCTGTTGATGGTGCTAGCAATGAAAAGTTTCTCATTGGGGCCAGCCTTCCCATCAGGCGGCAGGTGAGGAAGGAGCAGCGGATCGTAGGCAGCCCTCCTTCCCACTGTAGCCACTTCTGCTTGCCTCTAAGCTCCGTGGGTGGAACGAGGGGAGCAGAGAAGTGAACATGCACCCCTTGCCTACCACCCACTTGCTGGTTTGCCCACCACTGCTGCTGCCAATCTTCTAAAGAGAGAGAGAGAGATTGAGAATGAGCCCTATAACATGCTGGCTTTGGGGCCAGCAGGGCAACAGGCGACTTCCCACTTCCTAGTGTTGACTGTCACTTCAAGATGAGGCAGAGGAGGAGAGGAAGCCCGCTGTTCACTGGCTCCTTTCCCTCCATCCCCACATCTCTCAGCAGAGGGGAGGTGGAGGCAGAGCAGCAGTCTCCATCTAGCGTCTCCCTCTCTTAATCAATCAGCTTTGCAGCCTCCCCAGTGTTCTCCACCACATTGCCTACAAATTCATATCAAACATTGCTTTCCCCCCCCACCTCTTCTCACCCTCCTGCCCCTGTCACTTGGGGACCTGCATTCACACACCCCTTAAAATCTTAGACTTGTTTTTTCAGCTCCATTGAAATCAACAGGGCTTACTTCCCTGTAAGTTTGCTTAGGGATTGCATCCTGGCAGCTTGAACTTGTGCACATCTATGAGTATATCTGAAACAAATACAAAGGTAGAAAGGGGGTGGTGGAAAGAAGACAAAGAGAATCGGAACATGGGGGTGCAGATGTGTGTGTGTGTGATAGAGAGAGATATGAGAGAACCATGAGGAGGAGTTGAGAATGGGGGACTAGCTGAGGAGTGAAGCAATAAGATGGAAAGAAAAAAAGCTCTTGCTTGACTTGGTTGGGAAGAGGCTTTGAAGTTCTATGGCAAGTCATTCTGTTTCACAGCACAGTCCTAGGCTAGCCATGCCTACTGAGAAATAAGTCTCACTGAGTTCAATGGAGCTCACTCCCCAGCAAGTCAGTATAAGATTGCAGCCTTAAATTCTAGTAAGCTGCAGGTGAAAGGGCCAGGGAGGGCCTGATTCTCTGCGCATCCCTAAATGCTCCACTGTCTCTTTTGCAAATATAGTCTGATTATGCTTCACTCGTGTCTTCTTTTGAAGGGAGGTCTATCTCAAATGTGGGATCAATGGGCAGAATAACAGATTGAGGACAGACAAAAAGCAAACCCTTCACGTATATAAATGTGTTAACCCTATGACAGTTTGTTGCCACCAGATATGATCACCATTGGCTCAGACAAACAAACAAATTCACAGAGTGGGTGTTTAATGGATAGAGAAATGGCAACTCCATATTCATAGGCAAATACCAGATGCCGACTATTAGATAGTGGGACCATAAATGGGGAGTGCTATTGCTGAGCTGTTTATTGTGAGAAGCAGGAGGATGCTGGATTATACTCTTCCATATGATCCAGCAGAGAAATTCTTAGATCAGTACAGTATACCTTCCTTTGCACACCTCAGCCAGTTTTTGGAGCCAGGAGCTGAGCTGAGCGTAGAAAACACATCAAGTTATAATAATAAGAAAAAGACTGCCTTGGTGTGTGCAGAGAGTGCAGATCCTGCAACAACATGCCTCAGGGTCAAAAACAGCTGTCTAAGGTTTGAGTGGGAATGGGGAGTGCCATTTAATGTTCTGCCTCAGACAGCAAAATGTCTTTGGCTGGCCCTGTTTCTAATGCAACAGTTCTATAATGTGAGATTGGCCAGATCTCCACTGGTTGCATATTGCTTTTCCTGCTTAGAACTGATAATTAGTTTTAAAATGATCATTTAGAAACTTTGTGAAATATGTAACTTTTTCCGTTGCTGCTGTTGTTTCTACAGAGCTATCCAGTTATAAGATATAGCAAAGGGGTTTATATCAGTAGGAGTGCTGCAAACTTCAGGTGAATTTACAGAAAATATTTTTTCCCCTCATCATTCCTGAAGGTATCAATAATATGCTCATTTGAAACAATGAACCCATATGAATGGTCATGGATAGTGCCTTTGTCTCATGTCTGAGTAGTACCTGACAATGCTGAAGGAAACTCATATGTGTTAAGCTCACCACATGATGATCTGTACATGACTAGTTTTGTGCATTGACCTAAAGCAAGCAAAGTGGTAAACACGTTTGTGAGCCCTTGGGCTCTCCAACCTTGGGTCCCCAGATGTTGCTGGAATACAGCTCCCGGAATCCCTTGCCATTAGCCATGCTGGCTGGGTATGCTGGGAGCTGTAGGCCAGCAACATCTGGGGACCCAAGGTTGGAGAGCCCAGAGTTAAATGAAGCCATTCTCCAACTTAGACTCTGGAGTGGCCCATGGTTCATAAGTTGCACACTGGCTACAGAATTTCTATGGAACTTGATTCCCTGCCCTCTTCTCCTCTGCCTCCTCCTTCTGGAGGACCATGTGTTTTGCAGGATTACTGCTAGTAAAGTATGTACCCTAAGAACTTGCAGGAAGCTTAAAAAGTTACATTATTTTTAATATTTGTTCTGAATCTTTTTTCTGATCTGGGTTTTATGTTTGTAGTTAAGTCCTTATAAAAGTAAAATCTCTGCTCTCGGTGGACTCTAGATTCATATATATTATTCAATGTGATGTTTTCATTGCTTGTACAGAGCAGGATGGTAACTGAGTTAGTAACATTATTACCAGAAGAGGCACAGACCATTGAAATTGTTACTGTTGACAGAGACAGAGGAGGCCCCTTGACCCTGGCATAAAATCATGAAAACATCTCAGCTCATAGACATCATGCACTTTTTTAAAAAAAGAGTATGTAGAATTAGTTTGGTTAGAAAACCTCTACACTGTTCATTTATTATTTAATCGTATTTTACTTTGTACAGACAGGCTATCTGGCCTAGCGTTGAGGCTTCACACAGCCAATTACCTCAAGGTGTTTAGTTCATTTATTATTTAAAGCACAAATCTTGTACAGGTTGTCCATTGATGACCCTGTGAGGAGTCTATAATAAATGCCTTTCATCACTGTTGCCTGACTCCTTCACACAGACTGCCTGCTGTGCTAAGCAGGCCAGGGCAACTGCTGGATTTGTGAAATATTAGGGATATAAGTAGTTCAACTTGACTGTGCACACAGTACAGACTCCAGTGTTAGAAAGAAGTGGGTGTGCTGTTTAGACTAATTAGTCATTATTCTTTCAAGGATTCTCCAAATTCTATCTCATACTGTATAACTTTAAACATCATGGTGCTTTAAAGATATCTTTCTCATAGATATTCAACTGTTCAGTGGCTATTATCTAGCATGTACACGGGCTTTAGCGTGATACACAACTCATTTTTCATGTGGAGGTTGTTTCTTCAGTTCATAATACCTATACTGACATGTGGACATGTGGGGTTTTATCCAGCAAGGTGCTCTCTGGATAACTTGGAAACATACTTGCTTAAGTAATGTGCCAATTGGAACTGATGAGTTTATATGCCATTAACAGTGTCTACCCCACACTGCAAGTGCCAAGTATTTAACTGGGGACTGGTACTAATTTCAGAGCTAATACTGAGCTGTTCCACGTCAGTGCTTTCAGCAGGTGGCTGAAACTGACAGTGTAAAGGGAAAAAAGTGAGGGGAAATTACCATTGTAGTATAGAATTTCTCTGATTGAATTGACTGATTATACTGTCAAAGGGGCATTGGGAAACTAGCAGCGCTTATGAGAAGGGGAAAAATATGACAGGATTTTTTTTTCTTTTTAAAGAGCTCCTCTGATGGTTTTGCACAGCCAAATATTTCAAAAGGATGATAAGGCTGGGTGGTAAAGATTTTTTAAATCCAGCACTTGTGAAAACTGCCTTCTCTTGATTTCTGCCTTTCATGGCTTGTATTCTGATGTTTCTTGTACTCCTATTGCAATTAACATTTAAATCATTCCATGTTGTGCTGAAGGTAATGCAAATACCTCTCTCTGCCTTTTATTTCTATACATAGGGATACGCTAATAAGAGCAAGATTACAGATGCTGAGAAGCCATATTTGCTAGGTATCAGAGCTGTGGAGGATTCTAAATGAAGATTTAACCAGCTTCGTAGTTTTTAAATGGCTACTGAATTAGAGGTGGTCCAAGATAATTCAATGCTGAAGGCAAAAAAATCAAGTGGTGATTCCATGGTGCTGAAAATATAAAGGTTTTAACAAGTAACAATGTATAAAATAAATAAGCATGTAGATTACGACTAAATTCATAGGTATATACAATCTAACACACTGGGCAGCACGATCCAATGTGGCTAAGGGTGCAATTCCATGGCTGCTAGACGCTGTCTAGACAGCCATAGGCTAGGTCAGCATCCCAGCTCTCACCTCAGAAATGTGTTCCAAGTTGGAGCTGGGACTCCAACTGCGGAGTGCCTTCCCTCCACCCTCACAGCGGGCGTGGTTCTTTCCATGCTGATTGCAGCTCCAAAATCGCAAGTGCAACTTTAGAGCCAGCACTGCGGGGGGCATTTTGTGGGGGAGGGGAAGAGTGAGGCTCTTCCAGGATACGATGTAGCCTACTGGGGTCTCAGCCCCTTCTCCTCACGAACAGGGGCAAAAGACATAGACGGCTGAAATTGGCCAAATCTTTTATACAGCCTTTTTCTTGGGATTTGCAATTTTCCCAACATCTGATGCATGGAGCCCATAGTGTAATTGAAAAGTCTTTCTTTTTACATATACATCCCATATGTATTTATAATACATCATCTTGTATATCAGACGCAAATTCCAGTTATTTCTTTTCTTCTATATCTAGGAGCAGTCTTATACATACGTGGTCTGTGTATCCCACCTTGAGCTCCTTGGAGGAAAGTTTGGATATAAATAAATTAAAAAATAACCGGTTAATAGTAGATAATGCTATAATTACCTGTGTTCAACTTTAACAGGAACATCCTTTAATCCAAGGAATAAGCTAGGGTCCATCAGGATCTGATATCTCACAAAATCTCCAATGCATATCACAATCCTAGTCTAATAACTTCTGACTATGTCGTACTCCCACCAACTGTTAAACTAAAAAAAAGTTTTTCTTCCCTTTAATGATATCCCCAAATCTTTCCATTCTGAACCCTGACTTTAAATAAGTATGTGTGTAAGAGAGAGAATTATATCTTAAAATTTGCACTGAAGTCAAGACAGTCCTTATTGGGTGGTAGGCTGGCCTTTTATTGAAACACATCAAGATAGACAGGTGAAACATGATAATCAAAAACAATTCTGAAGGTATTTCAGAAATCACTAGGCAACATCAAAACTTTCCCCCAAAATAACAATCCTGAACATTTTCATACTCTATGTGTAAAAACCTTTCTCTTCTAATTTCTTTCTGAATAATTTTTGAATGGTAACTTCAGAAAATGTATTCTCAGCTACTAACACATTTATTTCTTTTCCCCATCATTTGATGTATTTAAAAAAAAATGTTGCTTGCCATGCCAGGCTACCCACATGCTATGTTTCAGCCTGTAGCCATTTTTATGTCTGACTTCTGAACTCCTACAATAAGGATTTATAAAATCTGCTGACACCACCTTAGCCATAACATGAATGTCACCATCATGGTGCTAATGATAAATGGCATACATTTTAAAACATTTAAAATAATCATAGCCTTAAAGTGAAACACATCTGGCTAATATTAATGGTGTAGGAACTGCCCAGTGTGGATCTAAATTATCAGCAGTACAGAGATGGCAAGAGATAAATTGCATAATAAATCACCCTACGTATTGGGTGTTGGGGTTGGGTTTTTTTGTTTGTTTTGTTTTTACTTGGAAAAAGATATCTATGCTTCCTGTTTATGCAACATGTCAACTATTTTAAAAAGATTAATAGTTCTGGTTTTAGATTTATTTGAAAAGAATGAAAGTTGAGCATTCTGTAGTGTTTGATACTGGCATTTACAAAATATTTTAAGTATATTCTCAGACAAGAAAGCTTCATTGTTCTCTGATCAGTTCATAATCTTTTGGAGCACAATGCTCTGGGAAACTATCCTGCACACATCCCATTGAAAAGAATGGGAGCTATGCAAAAATTCTGTTACGGTTTTTGGTCTGGCAGCAGATTTGGGAGGACCCTGGGCAGAATGCTCCCTGCTGCCACCCCAGCACCTTCCTGGTGATGCCACCATGCCACCCTAGTGTCCCACTCCTGTAAGCTTATCAAGCAGATTTACTGAAGACATGCACCTTTACATGTCTAAGTAAGAAATATCTGACATTTTTCTCTGGGCAACTAAAAATCTTACAAGTAAATATAAAGATTCACCAAATTTCTGACACTTAACTGCATCTCATATATTTATACCATTATCATAATGTGGCTTATATAATGGGGCAACCTCCAGCCTGTGTGACTCCCCTTCTAGCCTGCCAGCTTCTTCTCCAGGCAGATAAAACCTCTTCAGGCAGATAAAACCTCTTGAGAACATAAGAAGAGTCATACTGGATCAGACCAAGAGTCCATCTGGTCTAGCATTCTGTTCACACACTGGCCAACCAGCTGCCTACAGGAAACCCACAAACAGGACATGAGTGTAACAGTACCCTCCCACCCATGGTCCCAAGCAACTGGTGTGCATAGGCATAATGTGGGACCTTGTTCCAGTCTTGGGGGAGCTATAGCCTGTGACACTGATTCTGAGGCAGAGGGAGAAGCTCTAGTCTAGAGTCAGGCCTAGCCATGGGAAGCCAGATGACTGATAACTCAGTTCTACCAGGCTTCCCACTGGCTGACAAGCCAGGAGGAGGTGAGACACAGGACGCGGATATCTTCCACAGGACATTTTCTTCCACAGCTGGGAGAGCTTACCTTGACAGAGGCCACTGCTTCTCAACCAGGGATGTCTTTCATGGGAGCAGGGCAGCAGCAGGAGGTCTCTGCAAGTCAGGGTGTTTCAGGGGTGTCTCCTTTGGTGCATTGGCAGCTAAAGAAAGTGGGACAAAGGCATCCAGTGAGGCACAGCTATCACCTGAGAGCCAGACTTCCCTGACAAGATTAAATGTCCGATACTGATGTTTAGCATTTGGCTCGCACCCACCGCACAGTCCAAGCCGAGCCTCTGGCGAGCGCCAGCTGAGGCGCTCGCCGGACTTCCAAGTTCCTGGCGCTCTGTTTTTAATGTAAAAAACAGCGTAAAATACATTAGAACAACCGTGATTTGCATGGCGTATGCAAAGTATTCAAATCGCGGTTGTTCTAACATATTTTATGCTGTTTTAAATGTAAAAAACATAGCGCCAGTTATGCAAAACGCGACCATTGTAACGTAGTTTACGCTGTTTTTTTACATAAAAAGCGTAGTACCAGAAACCGGAACTTCCTTTCGGCTTGCGAGCCCGGGGGCGGGGTCAAGCCCGGCGAGTTCGCAGAACTTCCACCCCACTATCAAGCTCCACGCACAACCCTAGCAGCCCCCCCCCCCTGTATTTAAGGCTGAGCAACCGGCAGTAGACTTTGCTGGAAACAAACTGAGACGGTCCCATAGACTTTGCTGGTAACCTGGAAGGCTTCCTGCTTTCTCTGGAACTGTGAATTTATTGGGACATATTCTGTGTGTGGAACTCAGGGATAGCTGGGTCTTTTGTGATGCTCATGAACTGATTCTTGTCAAAGAACTGTGTTGTACTCTGTTAACTGTGGATCTTTATTGGGACTGTCAAGGCTTATAGCTAGTTACTGGAATTACTGCAATAAAAGGTTTTATTGAGACTTCTGCGTTGGTTCCACCTATTTCCTCTCCATCTACATTTGGGCAATCCGAAACCCAAACTGGATGCATCCCAGCTCTTGTCTGCTTTTCCCCTCAGGGCTCAGTTTGAAAGCTGCTCTGCCACCTTTTTTTATGTTTTGCACCAGCAGTCTGGTTCCATTTTGGTGCAAGTGGAGCCTGACCCTCTCTTGTACATGCCTGGCTTGTCCTAAAATGTTCCCCAGTGCCTAACAAATCTGAACCTCTTCAACCTGCAACACTGTCTCATCCACAAATTTGGACTCCTCATCTTCGCCTGTCTAGCTGGCCCTGCACAAGGAACAGGTAGCATTTCAGAGAAAGCCACCTTGGTTGTACGGATTTCAACCTCCTACCTAGC